>JAGSMZ010000017.1:1200000-2400000 GCA_029286645.1 Papilio protenor | reverse complement strand
ATATTATACTTACTAATATTATAAATGTGAAAGTTTAGATTGATGGATGTTTGTTAGAGTTTGTAGTCTAAACTGCTGAACGGATCTCGATGAAATTTGACATAGAGGTAGAGGATAGTCTGGAAGAACACATAGACTACTCACTTTTGTTTTTCCTACTTCCACGCGAACGGAGTCGCGGGCGAAAGCTAGTAGAATAATAAATGTTAATTTATCTACGTATATAAATATTTAAATTGTAAATTCAATTACCGTTGAAGCTCAGAGAATTGCATACTTAACTAATGTGCTTAGTGCCGGGGCGGCAATCCGCACTAGCGTACGATTGCCTGTTACGGCTACCCACTGACTCCCTTGAGTACTTAAGTCTCATTCTAAGTAATCTGAGAAGTCGACTCTTACCTTTAATGGTCCTCTACGAAGGCACGTGACTGTCAGCTGTTGCATTGTCTTAGAACACTATTTGTTTTTATTGCGAGTAAGAATGAAATAAGAACACCAAACCTACTTTAGCTTGAAGGTACTCATGACTTCGTCCGCATGAGATAAAAAATGTTTATATGCCGCCTATGTTTACACTGATAGCATAGCTTTTTAACGGTGCAAAAATTTTGAAAACGGTTCAGTAGTTTTTGAGTTAATACATAGCAAAATACAAATCTTTCCTCTTTATAATATTAGTATAGATAAGTTAGTAGATTATAAACGTATATCCTAATTAATGATAGAGAAATGATTTGTTTTTGATAGTAATAGAGTCCGTTGCATTACGAATGACACTATCGGTACAAACCTAATACATGAAGCCGAGATATGGAAATATTTACGTGTTTATACATAAATTTAATTATAGCACTTTGAATTTCAATAGACATGTGAATTTAAACACTTATTACAATCAAGAGAATTGTATTCGTTTAGCTTAATGCAATTAAAGAATACAGTCTTTTGTATTTTTAATACAATGAGTAGAGTCAACAGGCCGCCAAGTTTCCGGTGTTGAAGCTGAAAGCAAACAGACGCTAAACAAATTATTTTTCTTCCTGTTCGACGTCGTAACCTACAAATTCAATATTCTTTATCACAATGCTGAACTTTCTCGTCCCCTTTGTTTACCAGACATAACTTGGTAGGTACTTAGCATTTATTGTTAAAGAAAATTTATTTTTAAATTCCATTGTAAAAAATGCTGGAAAGTCCCAACTATTTTACCACCTTATAAGGTAAATCTTAGTAGATTTAAGGTGAGAGCTAGACCTGTTATTTGAAAGATAAACAATTTGTTGTAAAACCGTTTTCGAGACTTAGCTCTCAAATGCCTATTTCAGTGTATCCTCTTATCCTCTGAGTTAATGCTGCCGTAAAATAGAGAATAGTGCTCCTGCAGCCGAAAGCGATCCTCTGAAATGAAATACAACCAGTGACACACTTCCAACGTATAATAACAAATGTAACCACTTTACGCCATACCTCTTTCTTTTCTTTTGAAGATTTTATACTTTTAAGGCATCAAATTAACACATACAACGCCACAAACTCCAATGTTGTCTGTAAATTGTAGTAGCATTGAACGTATTAATAATTTTACTAACCGACTAGCTTTCGCCTGCGACTCCATCCGCGTGAAATTAAAATGGAGAAAGAATTTTTGAAATCGGCCCAGTAGTTTTTGAGTTATTTCATTACAAAACAAATTTTCCTTCTTTATAATATTAGTATAGATATAAAGCTTTACTACAATGTTTTTAAAATTAGACTTATTAAGATTATAGAAGGGATGAAAGGTATTAACTGTCTGGTCTAACTATTGTGTCTATGTCTATGTTATAGTTTCACACAAACAAGTGGTTCTTTCGAAATGGATTCTAATTATTATGACCTTATAACCTAAATAGAGCATTAATACTGATAAAGAGAAGACAGTTGGATACACGTGATTGTCTATATTTTAGTTTTACTAACAATTTAGATATGTGTACAGACACATGATTTAGGTACCAAATAAGGTAGATATCTGAGAGTAAATTTAATTAAGCCATTTGTGTATCGAAATCGAAATTGCGTATCGTTAATTGCCAAATATCATGATTAGATCCGATCTATTATTTTTCCTCGACATTTCACTTAATTTTTCACTCTTATTATTATTACTTAGCAGTCGTCGATGTACAGACAGTATACATATACGTATTGCATTTATTTTATCTTTTGTTACAAAATGATCTGAGAAAATAGTTATTTATCTTACTATCTTACTTCTTACTTCTTACTAATATTATAAATGCGAAAGTTTAGATGGATGGATGGATGGATAAATAGATGGATGTTTGTTAGAGTTTGTAGCCTAAACGGCTGAACGGATCTCGATGAAATTTGGCATAGACGTAGAAGATAGTCTGGAAGAACACATAGGCTACTCACTTTTTTTTTTAATTCCACGCGGACGGAGTCGCGGTCGAAAGGTTGTTGATCATACTAATATTATAAATGCGAAAGTTTAGATGGATGGATGTTTGTTAGAGTTTGTTGCCTAAACGGGTTAACGGATTTTGATGAAATTTGGCATAGACGTAGAAGATAGTCTGGAAGAACACATAGGCTACTCACTTTTGTTTTTTTTAATTCCAAGCGGACGGAGTCGCGGGCGAAAGCTAGTTATAAATAAAATTTAGAGAAAGATGTTTTCCATACCATATTCAATAAATGATGTTGTATTTGAAATATAAGCAAATAATTATGTTTGTATTGAATTGTTTGTAACTCGACTGTGGGTAAAGTTGCGTTCACTTGGGTTAAAGTTTATCGCAGTCGTGGGGAAATCGCGCGGCATTATCTAATTGCAAACATCAACTTTTTGTCTGACGTCGCGTGATTTACATATTTTTACATCAAAGAGAATTTATAAGAGAGTTTTATTTTTAAAAAGAAACTTTGAATACTTTATTACACTCGAGAATATAAATACAAATAAAAATAATCGTGTTTATATTTTTCAATAAATTTTGTTTAACTTCCCTTCTCTGTGGAGAGTTAAAACCACGGTCATATGGTAAAAAGTTAAGAATAAATTTAATTATTCTGATAAAATGTCACAATGTATTTAAAAATAAATGTATAAAAACCGACTAATTTTACTCGTACTGTATAATTTTATTACTTTTATAACAAGGAAGACTGTAACTACGTGTTAGCTGCGGCCCATATGCATTTCGCCGCACACGTAGTTGAATGGTCGCTCGGACCGGTCGCGCTCCAAAGATACTTTAATAAAAAACTAAATTAAAAATTCAATTTCCAATTTATAACATAATTCAATAGATTCTGTGTATGACTTATTTTTGTAAAATAGTGGAAAAAGTGGAAAATAAAACTTTGAAATAAATTCAATAAAATCGTTATCGGTGATTAGTAACAATGCGTAAGTTAGTTCGTTTGGTTGTATTAAGTGCTGCGATTGTGTTGGCGATTGTTCTTATAAGTCATATGGAAAGACCTGAAAGTACCAGGATTCCAGGAGTAAGGCAAGCGCGGGGGATACCGGCGTACGAGAATCGAGTAACTAATGAATACGATACTTCCGATATCGTGCATAAACGACAACAAGTTGTTCAGGTACGTGAAAGTTCTAGCTATTGTCCGCGACTACGTCTGCGTGGAATAAAAAAAATAATAAGTAGCTAGTGTTCTTCCAGACTATCTTCTACGTCTATGCCAAATTTCATTGAGATCCGTTCAGCCGTTTAGCCTATAAACTCTAACAAACATCCATCCATGTAAACTTTTACATTTATAATATTAGTAAGATTAATTGCCACAAACAATCATAGCAGAAACTAAAACCCTTAGTGTGCAACTTTATCAATCCTGTAGTAAGGATATCACTTAGTGATCAATTATGACTCTGAGTGAGATATAAATTAATTGTTATGTCACGCAAGTAATACAACTTTGAGGCAAAGCCTTGATTGCATTTTGTGGTTTGAAGAATTACCGCAAGATGAAATACTATTTATAACGGATCTATTCGACATAGTTTATCTCTTTATTGTCATCTACAACCTATAGTTTATTGTCATAGATTATTTTGTAGAGAGTATATTTTTGTATTTGGCGAAAATAACTGTTTACCAGATCTTGAATGACCCCAAATTGGCCTCACAGTTCGATATAACCGGCTATTAATAATTTATACATATTTAAAATGTATGATATATTTATGTTTATTCTCAATAGCACTAAATACTGTTCGTTGTCGACCATTCTTGTTTGATTTTTTATATGCGTCATGTAATTCCGTTGTTTTTAAGGAAAATGTTGCGAGTTTTGCTTTTGCCTACCTTTTTTTAAAGCACCTACCCAGAAAGAATGTTCTAGAATGAATATTTCGTATTCATAAAAGTGAACTATTGTTTTACTACGGAGTACATAGTTTGAGTCAATCCCGATTACGTCACGTTCTTTTAACTTGGCTTTTTAATTACTGCGTTTTGCAATCAATAGCGATTGTTTGCCATTTTTACAAAAGGCTTAACTATAAAATTCCTTCAAACGTTAAGTGACGGCTGCCACACGTAAATAGAAATAATCGAAACAAAAGGCTTATTCCCTCTTTTATTCGAGGTATTTTACGCCTGCATACGCTCAGTTTGACTGTTCAATTAAAACTGAGCGTATGTAGTTTAGAGCCAGGAATTATTCACTTTTATTCAACCTAACTCAGCCAAGTAATGCGGGGCCTTTAATAGTTAAATTTAGTTTCGTCTAGTTTTGAAAGTCGTCCATCGTTTTGCAAGTCACGGGCGTCCTCGTCTGAAAGTTGTCGCAGCCTAATAATTAATGGGCTATAGGAAAGTCCGATATCCTTTCATTAGCGTCGCCGCCCCCGGGGAGCCAAGATTAAAACTTTACCCCTGGTAACCAACGCGCTGCGCCATTTTACAGATTTTTAATATGCCTTTGAGACCCAATAGCGCGGCGCTTTGAAATATGTTTTAACGAGAAAATTACTTTATTGCCGCTGTTGAAAACACGGCTTTTAATTTTCATCTAAATTCTAGACTTTAGCGATACGTGATAGTTTTTTAGGTTATATTTTTTTACAATAAAGTTGATGTATCCTCTGTTGACGTTGCTTAAACAGCATAACCAAGTTACTTCCCTATGCGCCCCTTGGTGAGATAAGTACCTACGCTAAGGGACTGAAATTTCTTCAAACTGTTATTGGTGTGTTACTAATCTGATATTTATCTTAATTTCCAGATGATGCGTCACGCGTGGAACAATTACAAGCTATACGCGTGGGGTAAGAACGAACTGAAGCCGATATCGAAGCGCGCGCACTTGTCTAGTGTTTTCGGCGCGGGCGACCTCGGCGTGTCCATCGTCGATGGCCTGGACACCCTGTACCTCATGGGCCTTACTGATGAGTTCAAAGAAGGACGGGACTGGGTAGCTGAACATCTACACTTCACTGATATAGTAAGTTGAATACATCATGTCCCATTACTGCGTTTAAGAACCCTTTATTAGTCTCGCAACTCTAATAGATATTCTCTTTTCGTTTATTACAGATACTTAAAACTAATAAATTAATATAATAAGAAATTATAGAGAATTTCATAGTATAATAATTGTAATACGTATTTTTTCTAATACGATATGAATGTTTGGTAGTTGGATGGTCACAAGAATGACTTTTATTTTCATGCTGACCTCATTAATTGCAAAAAGGGTCGCGGGTTATGTATGTTATAGAAATATTTTCCAAAGCTTGCGAATAAAAGGGTAATTATTTTGCAGATCATTTCTGACGTCACATTATAACCTAACATTAAGGTCTGTTTATACTGAAGAAAAACCCCCTATCAATGATTTTATTATATTAAAAGACGTATTTAAAAAAAAAACATTGAACACGAGAGAAAAAAGACACTCTCAAATGTTTTTCAGCAGTGTAAACTTAGTAATCTAACATTAAACCAATACAATGTTTTGTTTCCAGGACTCTGATCTGTCAGTATTCGAGACAACGATCCGATTCGTCGGCGGTCTGCTGTCGTGCTACGCGCTCACTGGCGACGTGGTGTTCAGGGACAAGGCTGCCGAGGTGGCGGATGCGCTGCTGCCCGCCTTCGACACACCTACTGGACTGCCATTTTCACTCATCAACCCCTCCACTAAGGTAACTCTAATGGCCAGTTTCCCAGCTACTTTTAATTCGTTAGCGTTTTTGGTTCGATTTATGAAATGCGTTTTCGATTTATGAAAACTACGTAAGTTGAGTTGTACTCCAATGAAACTTAGGTCAACCTAACACTAATGAATCACTAGGTAACGATCAAATAAATGGAAACTTCAGAAACCCAGCATAATACATTTTATGAAGATGTTAGTTTCGTTCTTAGCGCCAGCAAGTGTCAATGGAAAAAAGTTAGCGCAACTTTATGTTTGGTCATAACCTAAAATAGGATTCTGAGTATCCCTTGCGAAATTGCCATGAAGTTTTAGATGACGCTATCTAATTCCCACTTCGTAATAATAGATAATTCTCGAAATCAGTTTTAGGATTATTCATAAAACCAATAAGTTGAAGTTCATTATGTCCGTATTATAACCCTTTGGTGCTTTCCATTTAGATGAAGTCGAAGTATTTTGACATCGTCGAATATTCCTTAATTAAACACTCGCCCTGAATGTTAACGAGTAGAACTTTGCGGCTTTGAACGATAGTTAAATGGATTTGTGGACGGTTAGGGTTTTTCAAACAAAATCAATTCTGACGAAAAGAGTAACATCTCTTACGGTTATAATATGTAACTATTTTCGCCGAAATGGTCAACTTCCGTTAAATAATGATTAATATTGAACATGGAATGTTTTTATTCCAGGCTAGCAGACAGTATCATTGGGCGGGACCCAACAGTATACTTTCAGAGATCGGGACTTTGCACATGGAGTTCTCTTATCTCAGTGACGTCACCGGTCGTGATGGTAAGACATTTATTTAAACGATTAAAAATGAAAAAATAGATATGTATTTTTGGTATAATTAACATCAGGCGTCTTAGTAAAACTAAATTTTTCATAAGAGATTTTTAGAGGATTTGTGTCTAATGATTTATTGAAATAGTTTACAGAAAGAAGGTAGATCGTATCCGCGAGGCGCTGTACAACATCGAGAAGCCCGGCGACCTCTACCCGAACTACATCAACCCTCGCACCGGACAGTGGGGACAGAGTGAGTACGATTCCAAAATAACTATCAAATACAAGTTTTTTCCCGCAAACTCCTCTGTGTGGAATTAAAAAAAAAAAGAAAAGTTAGTAGTCCATGTGTTCTTCAAGACTATCCTCTACATCTATGCCAAATTTCATCGATAAGCTGTTTAGGGTTTAGGCTACAAACTCTAACAAACATCCATCCATTTATCTATACTTTCGCATTTATAATATTAGTATGAGTAGTATGATAACAAATACTTTATTGTGTAAAATATACTTATTACACTATACGAGTTATACACACGGAACTTTCACAAGTGTGTTTCAACTCGCCGACAACGCCATCTAGCGGTGACTAGTGCGGTTGTGTTACAGGGCACATGTCGCTGGGCGCGCTCGGCGACTCGTTCTACGAGTACCTGCTGAAGGCGTGGCTGGTGTCGGGGCGCGCGGACGAGCAGGCGCGCGAGATGTTCGACGTGGCGATGCAGGCCGCGCTCGACAAGATGCTGCGCGTCTCGCCCAATGGACTCTCGTACCTCGCGGAACTCAAATACGGTCGAGTTTTGGAGGAGAAAATGGATCATTTGTCCTGTTTTGCTGGTATGTGTTTAAAATAATGAAACTATAATATATTAGGTTAATATTATGTCTTAATTTTCTTATTTGGTAATGATATATTTTACATGATTCTAAAATAAAATAAAACATATTGCACCACCGGCTGCGGAATCCGATGACTAGCAACCAGTGGTCTGGGCTTGACTAGATTTAATTATTAATGTTACTTTTTAAGTGTTCTGATATTGTTCTTTTGCCATTATCGGTGAATCTGTAAAACATGCATCTTTGTTTTCAAGTCGAGTTTCTACACTAGGCACAAGGCCCGTCTTAGCTAGGGTTCTTCCGTCTTATATACAGATTATGTAAAGGCTTTTTACATACATATGGATAGTATATAATCACAGTAAACATGTACCCTGTATCTGCGCAGGTGGTATGTTCGGTCTGGCGTCGGCGACGCTTGACAACTCGCAGGCGGAGCGCTACATGGACGTGGCGCGGCGCCTCACACACACCTGCCACGAGAGCTACGCCCGCGCTGACACCAAGCTAGGCCCTGACGCTTTCAAGTGAGAATAATTACTGTATAATACCGGCAGCGCCTAAAAGTATGCCTTGTTCACACTATAACTGGGCTGGCACAATGTGAACACTAACTAAAGCCAGTCAGTCCATATAATCCATGCTTGGCCTGCGCTACTGTCCTACTGGCCAAGTGTGAACCAGGTATTACTCGAAAGTAATGTTTTGGTAGAGCGTCGGTAACTCAGTGGTTTAAGCACTTGACTTGTAATCTACAGGTCTTGGGTTCGAATCCCACCGCCATGTACCAATGTGATTTTTGATTTTTCGAATTTTCATATGTACATAATTTACCCGACGTTCTTACGGTGAAGGAAAACATCGTGATGCCTGCACATATCAGCAAAGAAATTCAAAGATATGTGTGAAGTCAACCAACCCGCACTTGGCCAGCGTGGTTGACTATGGCCTAGTCATCCTAACTTAGGGTAGGCTCCGAGCCCCTCGGTGGGGACGTATAGTGAGCTGGTGAAAGTAAAGTAATGTTTTGGTAGTAGGGAAGCGTTCAAATAATAGTAGTACAATTGTGCGTGTTCTCGTGTAATTATAGCTTTATGGTGGGTAGTTGCAACACTGATACAAGCATGAGCAATGGTGTGGAGCGCTGAGTCAATTAGTTATTATTATCTTAACCTTTGTTGAGGACGGTTGTGCAATACGAGCCAGCATTCGGTAGCTTTATAACAATTAATTTCAAAATGAAAGGAATAAATATAACAAATGAAAAACTGAAATATATTTATTTATAGATTTGTATAAACAAACTTAATTTATGTGTTATTTTAACACAATAAATACATTCCAATCAAACAATCCATTCGCTGTTCAAATATAATCTGTATGCGGTATTTGTTCAGGTTCTCCGGAGCGGCTGAGGCGCGCGCTCAGAAGAGCAACGAGAAGATGTTCCTGCTGCGGCCGGAGACCTTCGAGAGCTACTTCATCATGTGGCGACTCACCAAGGACCAGAAGTACCGCGACTGGGGCTGGGAGGCGGTGCAGGTAACACATTCAATGACCAAGTTTTGTATAAAAGTAGACCAGGAGAGTTGATAGCACGCGTTAATCGCATATAACGAGCTGTTCCCATGCGGTTTTATCTTTTTAATAAATTTTTAACTGCAAATGATAAAATTCAAATGCACAAATGACAACGGTCTTCATTGTATAACAATTACCGTTACCATGGCAACCATGCTTTTAGTTTTTGTCCCTTTCCCGCATTACGGTTTTTTCAAAATTATTTACTCCCTAAGTTTAATAGCGTAAAAATATATATCCTAAAGCGTATCGTAAGTGTAGGGCTTTTTATAAAAAAATATAAATATATAGTCACCCTACCTTAGAGTAGGCTCCGAGCCCCTTGGTGGGGACGTGTAGTGAGCTAGTGATGATGATGATATAATATGATTGCTGACATCCTACATAATAAAGAAGTGTGTGTTTACGCTTAGTATATTATAGTATTTAGTATAGATGGATGATAGTAATTTAAAAGATTGAACATCTAATGATAAGGTGAGGGTTGGTAGACTTATTTGAAGTAGTTTTATACATATTTTACATTTTATTATACTATTTGTGTGTCCCCTTGTGACGTCCATCCTCACACTTATAGCCGTAAATATGAAGTCTGATGCACTTGTTTTCCCAGGCTCTGGAGAAGCACTGCCGCGTGGAGGGCGGCTACACGGGGCTCATGAACGTGTACCACAAGAAGCCGCAGGGCGACGACGTGCAGCAGAGCTACTTCCTCGCTGAGACACTCAAGGTACTACTTACTTATAAATGTACTAGCTTTCGCCCGCGACACCGTCCACGTGGAATTAAAAAAAAACAAAAGTGAGTAGCCTATGTGTTCTTCCAGACTATCCTCTACATCTATACCAAATTTCATCAAAATCCGTTCAGCCGTTTAGGCTACAAACTCTAACAAACATCCATCCATCTAAACTTTCGCGTTTATAATTACTATAATATACTTTTTTTTTTAAATCAACATCTATAGACTCTTGGTCCGTACTCTTTTTTGCACAGTTTAAATCTTTCTTTTTTTTGTTGCGTAATCCTACATTAATGAGTTCCTTTATTTTTTGTTTTCTTTTTTCCATTATTTTTATTAATATTTTTATACTACTATAATATACTTACTAATGTGTACTTTCAGTACTTATACCTGCTGTTCTCCGATGACACGATGATCCCTCTCGACGAGTGGGTGTTTAACACGGAGGCCCACCCCCTGCCTGTGAAGGGTAAGAACCCTCTGTACCGAGCTGCGGACAAACCGGAACACGTCAAGGATGAAAATCAAATATAAACGATGACGTCACTGTGACATTGACACTGCCCTGGAAATATGTGGGAATGTACGCAGTGTGGAGTAATTTGACAGTTATTTTGTAATGACCATCACAATTAATATAATCCTCTCTGAATTTGTGTTGCATTTATCGAAACTTAATTTTTACATAGAATTGACCTTAACTTAAAAGTAGTTTTTGTATAGATTGGAAATTATGTCCTTTTATAATTGTTATAGAATGTATTTGCATATTTGGTGATGAATAAACATTTTATAGCTACAAAGTGATATTATAGTTCTTAATTTTAAACAAAAAAGCTTTGTAAATTATATCAAAGTATGTCTATTACAGTTTTCGTTACATACGATATATAAAAACAATATGACACATCACATCTAACTTGTTTGTAATTCTATTTATTAATTTATATAAAAGTTGCAATTTTTATAATCACCATAAAATAATAAGTTGTACTTTTTTTGTATAATTGTGTGTCAATTAAAATACCAATTACATTTGTGGAAAAGTAAAAAAAAAATAACGAAAAATCATAATTTTTTAAACTGATTGGTTAAAATTTGGTCTCTATTAAAATTGCATTTATGCTATGTATTGAATGTAAGTTTAAATTTATTAATATAATAACCAATTGGTATATTTAATTCGTAAAAAAAAAATTGCAAAACGAACGTTTATTATTTAAAATCTTTGTTATAATATTTTTTTATTATTTGGTCATAATTACGAAATTAGAAAATGTAGGAAAATTAAATTAATGGGAAACGAAGTTTTTGATGTCTTTAACATCTCATCAAATCAAATTAAATTAAGATAAAATTTACATTAATTAAATTTCTTAATGTAACTAATTCCATATAATTTAACAAAAAAACAATTATTTTTATTTGGATATATGTATATGATGTTATTCCTTATAAGATCTCGTTTTTTCTAAAATTGTCAATCTCCCTATTGTTTTTTTTATTTTGGTTTTCTTCTAACTAGTAAACATATCCAACATTTATAATATGTAGTACTATGTAGAGAAAATATATCTTACTAAAAATACCTATAAATTAGTTAGCTCTTGTAGATTCTATAGGTACTAGCTTACATGTTTAAATTAAATAAAAAACGTTTGCCCAAATTTGTCATTATCTATAATTATTACTAATTTCAACTTGTTTCTTTTATAATTACAATTGTTTTCATTTTTTTTATATTTATTTAAAATTGACTGCACCTGTTAATAAAAGCATCTAAAGGTGAATAGCTTCATAGAAACAATGCAACCGGCAACAGAGGGTCTAACACGAATATTTGCCTGACAGTTGCGAGATTGTAACGTCAAGAACAACATTTGTATTACATTTGTTGGTGTACTTTACGGCCGCTGCACAAATCTAATACGAATTTTATCTGAAGTTACAATAACGTTCTTAGAAATATTCGTGATAACGCCTCGGTACAGCGCGTGAACAATAACATGAGATCTATATGTGACGTCATACATATAATAAGATATACTAACAAGGCTCGCGGGTAATAAAGATGTGAGTGTGGGTATTTTGAACTATCATGTTATTGTAAACGCGTTATAATCTAAAAATACTGAGATTAGTCAATCTATAGGCAATTTAGATATTGTACATTATGTATATAAATATAGGAATTTTAAAAAAGTTAGGTTTAGAGAATCAATTTGTAGTTATACTAGTTTCGTTTTAGTGTGTGAAAATGTATGGATGTATTTGTTAATATTTTGCTTAGTGTTTTGTGACCTTTTGTTGTAAATAAAAAATCTACATACCAGGCCTACAGGATCCTTAAACAGTGGTTTTACTGTATTTTTTGATAACGTTCTCAAACAATAATTAAGCACTAAATATTAAAATGTTTTATTATTTAAATGTACTGAGACTGGGCTTTTGTTTTTGTGTGATTGATTTTTAATGTCGTAATTGTAATAATCATATTCCGACAACTCAACAAGAATTATTTATATATGTTTAAATTTTTATATATTATGTAAAATTATCCTTAACACAAATTTACACCAGTTTGAAATGTATATGTAGTTTATTCATGGAATAATTTTAAATAAACAAACTACTATGCGTTTTAATAAGAATGTGCGGATATAAATGATCTTCGTCCTTTGCAGATGAAAAAATTAGATTAAAATAAATATTTCAAAAGTTCAATTGACATTACCGAATTTGAGGTTATAATGAGGCTCGGATTCAGCACATTCTTATTTGAAACGCTCTACTTTTTACAAAGATGTACCAATTTAATAAGGGAGCATTCATTTGCCGAATAATTAAATGCAATTTGTAAAACTAGTATACAATTTTCATCCTAATGTTTTTAGGGTAATATGACTTTTGTTAAATATGCAACAAAATATTATTAAATGCAAATTTATAAAAAGGCAACATACAACCCTACTTTATCGTGACATCCTTAATTTTTCTATAAAAATAAGGTATCACAAAATGTTTTCACAATTGCATCGGGAGTGAAAACGCACGTTAAATCAATTTTTTAGACTAGATTCAAAGATATTATTGTTGAATGCTCATCCTTTGTCAGAGTTGTTGAATGTGATAATGGGTATTGTTGGAGATTTGTGCTGGATTTGCCTCGTGGAACACTGGTTGTTACACATGTTACTACAGTGGAAACGTAAGGAAGTGTAACCGAGGCCCAGCGCGACTGCCCAACACTACTCGACCACTGCTTGTTATACGTATTTATGAAGTTATAGCCTTTAAATGAATAATGTAAATTTTTTTTTAGTTAATAATAAACATGTTTACAAAAAAAATGTTTTTATTTTAAGCCAATTTCCGCACGTATTTTCCTACATATAGATTTAGAAAAAAAATGTCTGAAACCTCGTAAAAACCAAAAAAATGTACCCAATTTGATTACCTGCGTGGTCTACCAAGCGGTCATAAAGTGTCGGAGCTATAAGCGGCGGGTAAATGTCGCGGCACGATTGTCTCTGGACTAACATTTGCAGCCCCGAGCGTCCAATTAGGGGGCGGGTGGCCTCCTTTGTATTTATATAGACCTAGTTAAGTTCATCGTTTCTCACTCCGTAAGGTCATCTCCGTCATAATATATTCGTTTTATACCACTCAGAGTTTTTAAGAGTCCCTTAGTGTCATTTAGATTGACGAATCTACACTTATTATTTTAGCGTCTCTGAGTATACATAGACGTGTTCTTTTTTTATTACATAAACAAGAATGAAAAAGTTTCTGTCATTTTAATATACGATAAAATAATTTTCTCTTGATATAAAAGAGCTAATTTGGATGAGTTTATTACCTACACATAAAAGCAAGGTTGCGACATAAAAGTGTTATCTTTATGGTGTAGGTAACCTTGATGTTGCAAAAACATATTGGAGAGGCTTTCATATTTCATACCTATTCCCTGAATTTTATTTTTAAAGGTCGCAAAACAACCGGCCATTAGAACTCGCCAGAATAGCGTAGCGTTAACTGCCCATAGGATGTCTGAAAAGCAAATGTGTTGCCTACGCTTAATCAACGGACGAGGACACAGAGAGAGAGGATATTACTTCCCTAAGTATCCGCGTTAAAACAAAACAACGACTATTTCTCAATATACTAACTGCCGCCCGCGACTTCATCCACGCGAAACTATAAACACTTAGCCTATCTGTTCTTCCAGACTATATACTATACCTAAACCAATTTCATCCAGATCCATGAAGCTATTCTCGTGTAGTGGTAACAAACATCAATCCATTCATTCAAACTTTCGCATTTAATTAGCTCAGAATATTAGTAAGATAAAACAAAACAAAGACATAAAATGAGTTACCGTAGTGACAGGTAATCATTACCACGGTAATCCTACACCTAAAATCTCTGTCGTAAACCAAACATTGTTCAATTAGTTGTGGCGAAGACAATTTTCTTTATGACGGGCACTCCCTGTCCCCATTTTCGCGCACTACGGTGGTGGTGGGGTTGAAAGCCTCGCTCCCAAGGGTGGTGGGGTTAAAGGGGCGCATGGCGAGCTACGCCAGGATGAAACCCCGTCAGACAGTGACGACCGCGGCTTGTGAATCCACTTCTTTCACAATCTTCCAAGCGAATTTACCAAGAAATCCATAATGACTTCATTCTGATACTATTTAAATTATAAATCTATTACTTTCATACAAAACGCTTAACAATAACATTTGCAATTCCATGAAGTAATGTCGGAATTGATAACCTTTTGTCTTTTAAGATAGCGAGTTGACCGTTGAAAGTAAAATATTAGTTAAAAACAAGTGGAACTTCACAAAAGAAACAATGGAGTTGGTATTAGCGGTGCATTTAATCGCAGTCGCAGCTATTTTAACTGGTAAGCTATTTTCATCTACATTTAACAATAATTAAAAAGATTACAATATTGCTACTTTGATTCATATGACGGGGTTATAATACGGCGCGGTTGGGCGACCGCCCAGGGTACTGAAAGGTGTGCCACAGTTCTGCGAATCCAGCTCTCATAAGCCTGGTTACCCCACTAGCACCAAAAGCTGATAAAAAATGGCCACCGAACAAGTATCGCCCTGGGCGCTAGTAGCTCTAATACTAGTACTTTTAGATTTTAAGCTTTAAGATTGTGCTATTAGATTCACGTCAGTTATAGTCGGTTTCCCAGCTACATTTAACCATTCGTTAGTGTTATTAGTTCGATAACTTAATGAAATTCTTTTGAATTTTGAAAACTAAAGTTTTATTCTCTTGAAACTTAAGCCAACCTAACATTAATGAATCACTAGGTAATGATAAAATAAATTGAAACTTTAACAACTCAGCATTAGTATAATAGCGGATTCGAACCCACGACACGTCGCATTCAGCCGAGGTGTGTCTCATTCCAAACATCGACGGGTGAAAAGCTATTTGTTTCAACCGCCATTTTAGGCGATATTGACTTACTTATATATGTTCAGAATCAGCGAATTTTTATGCGTCGTTAGTAAATAATGAAGTATGTAGAATTACAGTAATTTTAATCTAGAACCGGTCTGAAATTCTTTCAATTGGAATTATTTTCAAGATTTGCTCTTATTTTTTTTTTTCTAAAAATGAAAACTTTAAATGGCTCTCCTGGACATTTAACCTAATGGCGCTTAAAACAAATAGCCTTTTACCCATCGATATACAATTTCAAAAAATAGAAAAAAACCTTGTTCTTGCATTTTCCGTACATTCGATCTGCGATAAGAACGCCATATGGATGTTTTACAAACAAACAGGGAAATTCATAAATTAAGCTCCTTGACACAACAACCACAATGTAACTTACGCCCTCACAATTTTTGTCCTCACTTTGTTAAGTATGTACCTTTCGGCCGAGCTAACCTTTAAATGTCGTGGTATAGTATGGTAACGACCCAGTTTGATTCTCAGTAATCCTACAGAGATACCAGCTTTAGCAATTACTCTTGATTTCTAGATTTGATACATTTGTCTTGATATTAAATACACTCTTATTTTTTGCATTGCTCATCTTCCAAACTGTCAAAAATATTTCAAAACGATACTGAACAAACACGGAGATGTTACTTAGCTTTTATTATTATTAGCACCTTTTAATAACAAACAAGTCTAAAGCCGTTAATCAAATTTTTAAGAAATACATATTTTATTTTTTATCTACTCGGATGCGGGTAGAATGTTAACCGGATATGACCCAAAAGCAAGGGCGAGCAACGCGAGGCGCCACTTCCGGTCGCGGTTTTGTTTAAACGTAATCGATCAGCTCAATTTCATGACATGGGTCCTACTCTAATGGTAGCATGGACACCATATTTTCAGTTTTAACGTATTACATTATAACATTTATATGTTAATTTAATAATAAATGCCCAAAGTATAATGGTCTACATAATAATAAGGTGGATCCCTGAGATCACTGCCCTTTGATAGGAGTTTTAAAAGGTACATAGTTGCTTCATCTAAACAATCTACAATTAGATAAAAAAACGAGGTTATTGATGAGTTTGCGTGAATGAAAATGTGGCAAATTATAGAAAAAAATAGACAAAAAGTCAATTCTTTCCTCTTTCTCCATAACATCAACTCTGGCTACTTACCATAACTGTATATTAAATATAATTAAACAAATTCTCAGCGCAATATTAAAATAAAACATCGAAGTAGAAAACACCTTGCAGTGCTGTTCAATATAATCAAGGGATTAAAAAGAGACAGATTGGAATGCGCCGGGAGCTAGAAAAAGACAACACTAACATTTCCCACGATCCAGCGTGAGAAATATGGGATGCTTGATATTCCGTATGTATTAGGAGAACATAACATCAAAGAGGGCTACACGAAATTCCATAGGTCATATTTAAAAGAAAAGTTTATCTGCTAATTTTGATCTGTGCTTCTTAACAATGTTTTAGATTTCAAGAGAAGGAATTTATGACACTCGTTGGTATTAATATATTTTACCTTGCGAACCATATAATAGAAATGATAAAACAACATAATAGATAGTTATATAAATAATAATAGCAGTATTACGTACAAAATAGGTTCATTTCGCGAAGGCGAATCGTAAACGCACGCCCGTAAGGCGCCGCCCGCCGGCACTCCCCTGACATTTATCCCTAGCCCATAAAAATAAATATCTACCAGGGGATCATATCGTCGAAGTGACGCTTTGTAAAGGCCTCGGCGCGCCCGTAGTCCCGTCCCGCTCGGGTGACTCGCCCCACTAACCCGTTTCATTCGTTTTATTATCTCTTGTAACGTGATGTCGTACATTAAAATTGTAACATGTCATTAAAATACGCAATATATTTTTAACATCTATATTATATTTTTAAAATCATAGCAACACAACTAACCGCAGTTCTAAAAATGAAGAATGCTAACTGAACAAACTTTGAAATTCAATTTACAGTTCATACTTAACTTTATTTGAAAGATATTTCCAGAGCAAATCTTAGATATAAATTAATGTACAAATTCGGAAACAAAACAATAAGTCGCATCATATCTGAGTGACGTGAATGGAAATAGGGCGAGGGTTGTGTCGGAGTTAAATGTGAAAGGGTCGCAGGTTGCGTGCGGACCCCGGCCGGTGACAAATGATGGTCATTGTCTTTATTACCGCAAGATGGACGGCTACAATAAATGGTCCCCCGTATATTTATTTCTATTCCGTACGAAAATTTAGGCTATTTTAACATTTCGGTGAATTTTGAATTGAAAAAAAAAGACGAAAGTTTCGTATTGAGAACAAAGAGTATCTTTAGTTTTAAGCAGAACAGACATGTACATACGTATCTTGTAATAAGTACGTATTTCATTCAGGAATATTGTGCATATTAACTTTTATACTTATTTTACTTACAGGCTATATAGCCCGTAGTTGCTGTTGCAGTACATATACTGCGTTACATTTTTTTTTTTTAAAAAACATTAACACTAGCGACATCTATGAATATGAAGTTGTTTGCTCCAACAAGTCAGTAGATGTCGCCCTCCCTCGATATAAGCTCATTGGTGCAATGGATGCCCGGGCATCGGGATCAAATCTGCCTTCTTTTTTTAACTATTATTATTCACTTTTGTTAAAATCCTAACAACTATGGTCCAAAACAAAAAAAAATAGTGACCTTAAACAGTAGACCAAAATATAAAGTTCTTCAATTATAATACAGCTCGAGCCAAAAAAATATTACTTCATCACGAACAGTTATAAGAAGCATTTATACAATTCCATTTGGCTACAAAATAAACAATTTTCAATGCTGCAAGCGTCCGTCCGCTAAGTGCACTGAACCGTACGAATGCAGTTGTGTTTGTGAAATGCACACAGAAGCGGCGACAGCGGGCGGGGCGGTGAATGCACTTTGCGTCGCTCACCGCCTCGGCGGGCTGCACGCCTGGTAGCGTGGCCGCGCACCACAGGCCCGTCGCGACGACCACTTGGCAACGCAACCGACCACTCTTTAAAAAATTACAAGATAAATCACGAAATGATAATTTCAAAATAAAGAAAGCTGTCCCTCAGTGTACATTATTCAAATTAATTTACACGAAAGGAAATCAAAGAAAGACTCTGTGGGGGCAGTTAGTCCTATTAGTTCAACGTCGTTTGTTTATTAAAATATATTGAAATATTAATTTTACTTAACAGTACCAGAGCTGAAAAACTTCCTACAAAATTCAACTCTGGCATTGCTGAGATTTCGTTACTCCAGAACAGCTGAAAAGGATCTGTATAAAATTTGCAATAAAAAAATCAGTCTGAAATAATGCTTTTTTCGATTGGATGGAAATTATACACCACAATGACGACGTCGCGGGCGACAAATACATAGTCTAGTTTAGTAGGACTAAAAAGTACATAGTGTTTATGACGACTTGGTCTAAAATGATATCTTCCTGTTTATTATGCTCTGGTATTAGTGGGCAACGATGTCGCTATAGTAACCACCCACACCAACCACATTCCCCGCCTACTTCAGGGAAGAATGAATGATACCGCAAGTTACACACTACACAATTATGAAGTCCTGATCACACCAGATTGTAAGCTTTCAGGATGAGAACAACGCGCAGTCGGCCAGCGCATATCCCTGCCCAGCGTGCGGTGATAATAAAATAAGATAACCGCCCAGAATATCCTCCCCTCTCAAGGGTCTGCCCTTATGTTTCCTCTTGCCGAGTATGTTATCCTAATACTTCTTCCATCTAATTACGCATATCATTATAATTTTTCGACTTGGGGGAGGAGTTCTAATTTGAAGTGATAGATCGTTTATCAATTGTCAAACATTTATTCTACACGTCTTGCATGTATCAATATTTTATTGTTATTATAACTACCAGAGTTAAAAATGTAATAAGCAAATAAATATATAAAAGGTATAAATATTATTTTCCATTTATAGTGTGTGTATACGAGTACTTCTGACCATCGTTAATTTGCGAATTGCGAAATAATAAACGTGGGCGGTAACATCCAGTGAGCCCTATCGCTCCCCTCCCTATACATAACAATCTATCTATACCTAATCGAATTCGTGGGTTCTCATCGATTTCTGTTCACGGCACCATCTCACATCTATGTTGCCTTGGTATTTTCCGAACGGTTCGACATTATCAGCAATTGCCGATACATTTCCAATACGGCCCTGCCCTACCCACCCTACGCAGTCCCTCCCTAATTCATCGATAAGCGTTTTTTTATATGCCATTCATTTGTTACAAACAACATATTCATGCAAGTCAACGTTAATAAATGTAAAAAATATACTTTCGTGTAAATAGAAGCGTGTATATTGATCGGATAGTACAAAAAATTAAGATAAAGATGACAGAAACCAGCTGCAAAGAACAACGAACGCAATAAAGAAAATTATGTCATATCACGTTCCGGTAACGTAACCGACGTCTGTACCAGGACAGCATAACTGATAGAGCGATGTCTCGTTAAGTTACGATTGTGTAGGAACTTTGCCCTGACTGGGACTAAAAGGGAAGAGCAACATTTTCAGGTGTATGAATGACTCGATGTTATGTGATGATCTTATTCGGTATGCAACGGATTCATTTTGCAATAGAAGCTTTATAGGAACTTTTCGACAATGATTTTGGTAGTCCATCAAACAGCAAGTTAATTTATATATTTTCCGGGAACATGGAATCTTATAGAAATAGACAAGATATTAACATTTTAAATGTCCGTTAAAATCCGTTAGTTTTGTCAAATTTGTTTCAGCAACCTATATATCAAACAGGCACTACCTTTCGAAAAAAAAAGGATTATCAAAATCGGTCCACTAGCGGCGGAGTTATACCGTAACACACATTTAAAAAAAACATACAGACGAATTGAGTACCTCCTTCTTTTGGGAAGTCGGTCAATGATGTATAAGCTATTATATTATGTTTGAAAAATAAAATATTTCAATAGGTGACTGTAAGTACTAAATCAAAGGTTTAAAGTATTAGTAAATACCTACAGCTATAGTATTCGCGTGTAAAGAAGCGAACAGCACGCACAATATCTGTACACTATAGTCAGAAGGGCCCGCGCCCCGAGTGCGTAGCTTCTTGCGTAAGACGCTCTCTCGCGATTGGACGAAGAAACCACGCCCATTGCGTAAGCAAACCTTGAATTTGTGACTGGCCCTTCTCTCGGCCCTTATTATCTCCACGCACTTTCTGTTCCCCTGGTACGGAGTATTTTATTATAAATAATTTAAAGGGCTCCTAATGTTGTACTAATGATTTTTTTTTTCAATAAACAAAAATTAAATTGATTGAAAAAAGTATTGTGGAATGATGTTGTAAGTTACTTTCACACTAGCAATAAAATTGCTAGTAACTGGTAACAATAGAAATAATTCATAAGCTATGTTCTGTTTGCTTAGCAATAATTAATAATAAATAGGCACGTAATGAAGCGTGTTAATTTGAAAGTGTAAAAAATAAAAAAGGTTGAGGAATAATGGACATGTCACTCCCAATGACTTTGTGTACCAGGAGAACATAGCTTGCAAGGAAATCGAAAGGGCTTTGCTTTTTATAAGGAACATTCCCTTTCTCTTGGCGTGTCTCGCGATGAGTGTGTGGTTTTATGTTTTTAATAGAAGTATAATTTACGATGTCATCTCTCTATATGGTGATCTATGACATTTTGACTATGTTATTTTTTATTATAATCCGACTTTTGATTTTAACATTGTTTTGACTTTGGCATTACGACGCATAGCGAGACAGTTTAAAAAAATCGGACTCATTACCAATTTCGTATTTTGGCCGCTAATGCTATACATATTGGACTGATTTGATAAAAAAAATTAAAAACAAATAAAAACGTAATTATTTAAAGAAAGCTTAATCGTTCACAGAATGCTTTGAATTTCTACTGTGGTCAATTGCAGAAACATCGTAACTAGCAAATATTGCAATGCCACACAAAAGGAATAAAAATGTCAAAACCATTGTATTCAAAGTTTCAACAACGTGAAATACTTCTGTTCCTAACTTTCATTTTGCCATTTCGCTTACCGACATTTTAACCTACTTAGAAAGAATTATTTGGGAACTACGTAATTATTTATGAGAAAATTCTATAAAGATTTGTGGAAACAATGAGGATAAAGAAGTATTTACCTCAAATTATTCTTCATGACACCGATTCAACAAACAAAATGGCGTCGACAATCATTTCGACAAAGATGGCCTCACTTGAATCTCCGGTACCAGGAGGGCATACACCAAAAGAAGTCGAATGGAATGTGTTCATTTGTTTTCTTAAATTCTTCACATTGCCTTTAAATAATAATAAAAAACATATTTTAATAACCTTAAAATAAATATGTAACCTATTTTAAAATAATTACTTATATCTGTAAAGTAAGAAAATTAATAAACACGTTTATGAAAATTTCTTAGATTGTAAAAAAGTCCTAATAAAATACAGAAACCTCATTCTTTTGGGAAGTCGGTTAAATAGATAAAATAGTTGAAACAACTGCAATACTATAAGTACTATAAGTAGTGCTGTATTCTAAAAATCCTCAAATCTCACAAACACACACTTTCATTTAAATTTAAATGAAATCGCATATCAATGTCCCTATTTCAGTTAATCATATGCAGTGTAAAAAATAACTTTAACTATAGTACAGTAAATTAAAAAAATGACCTATATTTATAAACCAACATAGAATTAAAGAAAATATTTATTTATTTCATTAAATACTGCTTAGAATAGCTTCTATTTCAATCATTTGTATGCAGCATTTGAGATGGGAATTCCAAACATTTATTCCTCGCGATCCTTGTCACGCACAAACACATCCGTGTTCCAGCCGCAGCCCCTACGGCTGGGGAGCACTCACACGCGTGTCGTGTGTGACACAGGGACTCCTTAACATCTTTGTAACCCTGGTACATGTAACTCACATGTTCAACCCTTTGAACCGTATTTGTAAGGCACACATGTGAAGGTTTAACATGCGCGTAAGTGCTTATTTCTGCTTTAGAAATAATTTAGCCAGTTTTAGTTAATTAGCAAAATGTTCAATATAGGGATGTAGTAGTTAAGTTTAAGTAATAATAGATGCAAAACTTTTTTCTGAAATAAGTCTATAATTAAAAAATCGCCTTTGGTGATAAAAATTTTTCAACTTATAACAAAAAAGAATAATTATTAAAAGGACGTACGTTTATTTGTTTGGTAAAAAAGGTCGCGTGAATTCTGTGTAATTTGAAACAAGGAATTATAAAAATAAAACAAAATTGAAAAAATAAGAGGCAAAATCCGCGTGCACACACGCCCCCATGACGCAGTGACATGCGTCAAAAGTGTCTACTGCACCAGAGCACCAGCGAAATTAAAGAGATGCGTTCGTACTTTAACGTGTACTTTACCGTTTTACGAAACAACAGTACTTTGCTTCGTTCTGCGTTTACTTACTTTCAAATGCATTTCCTGTTGTATGACAAGGATAGGTATAAAAGTGCCTCCACCTTTCCTTCATGGCTTACAGACTATATTCACACGCGGCTGCAAACCATAGTAAAGATCAATGAAACATTTACTTATTCCTTTTAGATTTAATATGTGAGATATTTTTGCAATTCTTCAATTAAATTTCATCCATAAGTTATTATTATGTTTTATCAAATTAAAGAAAAGTATTTAAATTTTGGAGTTTCTGATTTATCTAACACTTGAGATACGAATTGCTTTACCTATGATTTTGAGCGCTCCTAGTAATTCGCATTGAATCTAGCCGGCCAGCATATATCATTGGCCAGATTTCAGTTTAATAAAATATACCAAACCAACAAAACATGCAAAATGCAAATAACATAGAGAAAGAAACTACAAAACAATAATTTGGTCTGGACTAATATAACAAAACAGGAATTTACAGGACTCACACATCCTTAGGATATTCAAAATAATCTAAACCAAAAAAAAGATTGCTCCAGGATACGTAGTACTACAAGGCAATGCCTCCCTTCCCGGGCACGGAGTTTAGGAAGACCCCTTCCTATGTTATGCAGCCTTGGTAAAATGTGACGTCATGTGCGCTTACGTACCCGGGCAAGTTCATCTTAATTTCGTTTTTCAGATACTAAACAGGATCAGATTTTTTTTATACCAAAAAAACTTTTAGCAGCCATCCCGGTTTACGACGATTCATCCTGCGAGTATCCTATTGGTCAGAAAATATTCTCGGGAGTGGTCAACCGCGGCCATGACTGACGAAGTCCTTTCGACAACTATTGTTTGCTTCCGAAAAACGATCTCCACTCGACTTATATCTTCCTGGTAGAAAAAGGGAGCAATCCATTGTTTTCATGTTTCACTTTTTTATTTAGTTTAGAAGTTCATTGTGATCACGGTTATAGGTTCGTATCCGAATTGCGTTCTGAGAAAAATATTGTTCACTTGGATTGATATCAATAGTTAATATCAATAATCTTACTATAATGAGTGTATTCTAGAATTCTAGGTCTAAAGATAGATAAATTAAGTTCAAATTCCGGCTCAAACCTACATTTTTTTCAAAACGACACACGAAGTTTATCTGGATCGCAAACTTTATATAGCTGTTTTTTTCGAGTGTGAGATAGATGGCGCTGTTGTTAATAGTAAAAGTAATTATTTTTAACCTCCAGGACGGATCGTTGGAAAAAGGTTTGAGTTGACATCGGTTCGCGTAAATTAAAATTAGTTTCAGTTTCAGGTTCCGTTAGGTTATCGACTGTAGTGCTTTAGCTTCAGCTCGCAAATAAGATTGTTATAGGTTACAAAATTATTTTGAAACCGAAATTATAAATTATAATTTTTTTGTATTTCAAGTAAGCCATAGTCACAAATTCGTAGTAAAATTAAATATCAAAAAATTCTTAAAATCCCTAATATGTTTTTTTCTAATTTATACCTTTTGGCTGTTTTTTTTTTAATTTTTGACACTAAATTTTTGCACGTATGAGCAACTGATTTTATTAATTCACTGTATTACTTGTAAGTGAACATGCGACTGCATTTTATCGCCGGCTGCAGTGCAAGTGAGCGGCCGTTGCACTCTCCGGTCGTTGCCTGGTTATCCTTGAGTGTCTTATCCTTGCGCAGGACGACGCGTCACGCCAACCTCTTACATTATTATGTTGCCCTGGTAAATCGCAGGATATTTTGTCCCTTTGGGAATGCCTACAGAAATCCTAAGGGATAACGGGGCGGTCCTTAAGAAATATTTCTCCTTTTTGCGACTTGAGATTGGTTAAGTTTAGGTTTGTTATTCAAAGTTGTGTCTTATAAACAAAAATTAATTACCAAGGTTTTCCTTTCGAGGTCCCCTTCTTTAAAGATGCACATGTCAGTCAAGGAGAGATTTTAACGTTCGCCACTAGTTAAATATTTTATTGTGTGGCCTTTTACATGTTACAGCCCAATACAAGATTATTTCGTCGCTTATATTTACTTTTAATGTAAATTCTTGTCAATTACATTCCTTTTGTTTTTAATTATTAGTAAGCAGAGGAATCGATGAGAATAAAAATCATCTCCTGTCGACTTATAAGGTCCTGTTAGTAGTTGACGTCAGTCCAATATTTCATACCGCATCCCTTGGGTACCTCCCGCGTCGCGGATTGGACAATCACAGATTGCTTTGTCGAAGTATCGTTTTTTCTTCATTTTTTACATTTACTTATTTCTGAATGATATTTCCATCCTTTACAAATTTTATTTCTCGTCGTTTTAACTTCACTAACTAACACAAACATAACACTTACAAAGTGAACTGGTACCGCCCCTTTATAACAGGAATAAGGGAAAGTGTTGAAAAAGGTAGGGTGCGTGTTTTGACTGTCCTTGTCGCACGCACGAGCTTTCTGGAAGCTCTTTCGAGTTTAACCTTCGTGTTGGATATGGCATCCTGGTACATTCCCGCGCCGCCAACGTTGCTGTCGCTAGCCGCTTTCACCGTCAGATGAACTTTTACGAGCCGTGTGTACTTTGAGCGAGATGCAAAAAGCTTACGTCTCTCTCGGTTGCTAAGGGCGACGCCGCAACTTAATGCTAACTTATAAAGGGATACGTACAATAGAGCGCGTACCGGGAAAGACTAGAAGCGTTGATTTCTGTTATGTATTTACATATTTATACTATTAAAAGGTGTAAGTTCATAGGTTGCAATTATAACTTTGGCGTTTTAACTTTTTTTATGGGTAGGTAAACCAACGGTCATCAATGTCCCACAAAAATACATAGTTACAACTACACAAGCTAAAAAATATGAATACACTGTAAAGAAAGATGTACAACAAATTACAAATAAATCATTAGAAGAGGATACTAATAATTAAATCTTAGTTATCTCAAAGTTTACAAATGTAAAACTTGTCCCTAAGTTATAAAAGCTCTTAGTGACCAAGATATTTACTCACTGCAGGTTGCGATGGAGTTCGCAACCCTCAGCAGCCGACACCGACGACGACCACCACAAGTACCGCCATGCCGGCGCTGGTCTCCCGGTTGCCGGACCCCCTCACCATCGTGCAGGAGCTTCCGACTGCGACGCAGGCTATTTGCGCCGACGCCACCGACCCCGCCAACCCGCTCGGCAGACTGCGCAGCGCGATGAAAAACATCAGTTACACACAGATGAACGCTTTCTTTGATGCTTTCCTGGTCTTTTACAGTGATGAGCATTTGGTGAGTTAATAATAGTAAAGACTGTTAGAACTATGGCTATGGAGTTTAAATCTTACTCTTATCCTCCAGAGTGAGGAACCAGCTCCCGAGGAGCGTCGCTTGCAGTACATCAGCGGCTGGGCCGGCGCAGGCACGGCGGCTGTGAGCGAGGGCGGTGCTGCCCTCTGGGTGTCTAGCAGCGACGTGCGCCGCGCTCGCGCTGTCGTCTCCTGCGCCTGGCTCGTCATCGACGAGAACGACCCCAGCCAGCCCAATATTGCAGAGTGGATAGCGGTACGACCAGTAGTACCACAGATCTATGATACCTTAAACTTTAATACTGATACTAGTAACTATCCTTAAAAATCATAATCAAGGGTAATTCTAAAGCATTTGGCACAGGAGCGTCCGGGTCGCAATGGTCGCGTGGGAGCGGACGCGCGGCTGACGTCTGTCACCGAGTGGCAGGGCCTGTCAAGCAGCCTGCAGCGCGAGGGCATGCAGCTGATCCACACGCCCACACTGCTCGACCAGCTGTGGGCTGACGAGCCCAACCCTATACTGCGCCGACCCGACTTCTCAAGGATTGTCGCTAATCTACATCACCTGGAGTACACTGGTTAGCTTGGGTGTAATAATAATAATCATTTTCTATATCTATAGAAATTACTACTTTGAAATTGTTAAGGGATGTCCTGGCGCGACAAAGTGTCGGCAGTACGTCACGAGCTCCGCGAGCTGAGCGCGGATGCGATGGTGGTGACAGCCCTGGATGAGGTGGCGTGGCTGCTGAACGTTCGCGGCCGCGACTTGCCCTACGCCCCGCTTCTTAAGGCATTCGTCGTCGTCAGTATGAAGGAGGTCCGCGTGTACGCGCCCCCGGGAAAACTGTCCATGCCGGTCCGAGAGGCCTTGGCGGTCTACAATTGTTATACGTCTTCTAATAATTGTACACGGTAACTATCAACTTTATATTCCACTATCGTACACCCTACACCTCTTCCAGGCATTCTATCCTATTCTATATATCCACAGGGTTAATGAATACACGACAATTTACTCCGACCTACGACGTGCGACTGAGACCAAGATTCTCATTCCGACTGGAGACACGTTCCAAAGAGGAGCATCGGCCGCAATCGCGCAGAGCGTCCCGCAGTCAAAGAGACTGTTCCAGTCTTCTCCTATTATCTATTTCAAAGCACAGAAGAACCAAGCTGAGATCAAAGGAATGAAGAAGGCGCATTTACGAGATGCTGTAGCGATGTGCACGGTTTTGAGTTACATTGAGAGTATGGTTAGTAAATTAAATGCAACGTATTCTTTGCCCTCACCTAAAATTGCAATATTAGGGTAATATCTGCTGTTTGTACTCGTAATATGCTCGGCTTAATTTTATTTTCCTTTAAACAAAAAAATGGAATGTTATAAAATTTGGTTTTTAATTACCTTACCATTGGACTTTATAAATAAGTTTACGAGGTGCGCTAAAACCTTAAATCAGATTACTGTATAACCATTTTTTTATAATCCAGGGCAAGGCAGGTCTAAACGAGCTATCAGTGGCAATGAAAGTAGATTTGACACGAGCCACGCAGGCGGGCTACGTGGGTCTAGCGATGCGTACACGGGTCGCTTTCGGCGCCAGCGCCGCAGAGCCTGAATACCACGCCACTAATACTACAAGCAGGCGAGTGCTGCTCAACTCCACCATGGTCATACAGTCAGGAGGGCAGTATGATGGTGAGAGACTTTTAATTGATATTGAGAAGAATTAAAATAAATCGTCTAAATGCCTGACATATTTACTGGAAATAAGATTGAAAATAGAATACGTGTCCGAAACTTTTGTGCTTCTTTCTTCACAGAGGGCACTACAGTGGTAACCCGCACAGTGCACTACGGCGTGCCTTCGCGCGAGGAGCGGCGAGCATATACCACTACACTGCGTTCGCTGGCTGCACTTAGCACCCTGCAGATGCCGAGCACGCTGCCCGCCGCCCACGCCGACCCAGTCGCCAGGGCTCCGCTGTGGGTTGCCAAGCAGGATTATCCCTCTATAACTGGACACGGCGTCGGAGCAGCGCTGAATAGACGCGAAGGTATACTCTCTTGTATTTATATTATAAGTTTACCACATAGCAATGTGGAACTTAACCTGCACCTTAGTTTCTTTTTTGTGTTTGTTCTAGATCCTGTTGTAATCGACTACAGACAAGACACAAACTTGCATACCTTTAGAGAAGGATATTTCGTTACAAGCGGTAAGTAGTTACGACCTTAGGATTCTAACCCTATTGAAGTAATAAATATTCAACTCGTTTTTTAGAACCAGCATGGTACGAGCCAAGAAAATTCGGTATAAGGCTTGGGAACGTGTTGGAAGTAGTTGCCAAATCTAATGGATACTTAGGCTTCCACGAAGCGACGCTATTGCCGTTCGAACCCAAACTAATCGATAGAAACTTGTTAACTGAATATGAGGTAAATTTTAATGATTTTATTTCATAAAACAAATTATAATACTCTGCGTGAGTCATCTTTTAAATCTGCCAAAACATTCCAACAGATAAACTGGTTGAATTTGTACAACGAACGCATTCGCAAGACTGTTGGACCAGAACTCAACGACCAGGGCCTCACCGACGTGTATTACTGGATGATGAACAAGACCATACACATCGAGCCACCTTCTAAAGCTAGGAAAATGACCAGCTCTGCCACCAACACAGAAATATCTACCCTGTTTTCTTGCCTAATTCTTACTATTTTGATGTTTTAGGTAATTTGGTAGAAAAGAAACTATGTACAACAAAATATTTTCTTGTTATTCATATATGTTAATACATGACTTACCTCGTAATTATTCTTAAAAATGGTAAAAACTGCCATTTTCTTACATTATTTATTACTTTTATTGGAAAGGTTAATGAAAAGTGAAATTCGAAAATCAATTTTTGTCTCAGATTATAAATACACGAATATTGACATCTTGAAATTAAACGACCGCGAAAAAATATAGATAACAAAAAATAATTTTAAAAAGTAGTATAGTCTGCTTCTTTTCATTCTTTGTTAGAAACCAATAAATCATAATAACGCAATTAAGGAAAATAATAATAATTAGTATTTAATAAGATTAAATAATATGTAATAGCTAGATTATAATTACGAAAGATTAATAAAACTCTAAACTGTAAAGAGACAAGACTTCTTTTGTAGCTCCTGCGATAAATTATTAGCAATTTTGTTTTTCAAATTATTAACTTATTAACTACTAGCGATCCGCCCCAGCTTCGCCTGTATCGCAGAATTTGTCTCATATCTTTTCTTTCGTATCCATACCCTTCCCGTTGATGTAAAATATATTATATTGCCATATGGTTATGTTACTCAGTGACAAAGCTTTATAATGCTTGAAAATTAAGTTTCGGAGCAAAATTATCTAACGAAAACTCTATTTAATATTAGTATAGTTTTAAATTAAGATGTACGTCATTAGTTAAATAATTATATTATAATAATAACGAACAATTATAAAATGAACGAGTGCCTGTGTACAATGTTTTTAAATGACTTACTCCACGTAGTTTTTATTGTAGTATGAATTTGCACTTTGTACTTTTAAAATTGAAGTAACTAAGTAATAGAAAAACAGTTCATTAATGTTTTTTATTAAATTAATTGTAGCATTTCCATCGCGTGTAGTGTATTTTAAATATGCATTTAAGAATAGTTATGAAAAAAGCAATACATTTTTTAAACGCCTTATAAAATTTTATCAAAGTTAATACTAAAATAAAAGAAATTAGTTATAATAATTTATTTGTTATTTAATTTTAGTAGTCTCATTTAATATATTAGAATAAAATTGTAAGTATATAAATGATGAGCATCATGCACAAAGTGCCTTAAAACTGTAGTTTGTAAAAAATTGTAGCTTTGTAGTAGTAAAATTGTAGTTAATTTTAAAAGTAGAAATTGAAAAATCGCTTACATGTTTTAAGGTCGTGGTAACACACATTATCGTTCCTTTATTACGCTTTTGCAAGAAATAGTTTATATGCAACTGTTGAAAATCAATGATAAAATCTATTTATCACTGTCTAATATAATGTTTTAAATATAGATTTATCCTAAGTCATAGATGTATGAAGATTTTTGTTATAGTAATTTTCACTTTAGATTATAATTATAAGGGAAAATGAAGGATATAAAAGCAACGCCTTAGTACACTTTTTTTAAACTTTGCATACCAAATTATAATATATTTATTACAATTTGGTATGCTCTATTTAAAAACTAAATTTACTCAGGCATATGCTGTTGTACCCCTCAAATATATTCTTAATCTCATGTAAAATGTTTTGTCGCACACAAATGGCTTATTTCACAAAGTATTGTGCAATAAAAAATAAACTCTATGCGGTTAGAAATGTTTTATTTACATTGGTCCATAAATCACACAATATACAGTGCATGAAAAAGGTAATTGTTTAATGAATTTTCATATGACAGCTGCAAAGAGGCTTTTATGAAAACATTTTGCAATGGTTTAACCAAGAATATAAAAATCCTGGCGGGGGCGCTTTAATCGCCTTCTTTATTATGACAAAAATGTCATTTTCCGCAATATGGCAAAGGTTTTTATATTCCTCGTCACACTATACAAGTTTAAAAATAATATTGTAATCTATTCCCTAAACAATCAAAAATACAAAATGTCACAAATAAACCAACAAAATAATTGTGCATATAAACAAAAAAAATGTTACATTTTGCAACAATAACACATACTAAATTGATAATAATTTAAAACAAATATATTAAAAACTCATTTTAATGTTAACACAAAAAATATATTAAATATAACGACATACTAAATATTCGATTTCAAGTAATACTGTTACTAAATGTTTGAAAGCATAACTTTTTTACTATCTGTACTGTACAAATACATTCTGTCTCTGTTTGTTTAAAGTGAATGAGAGAGATGACTATATGTACAAGTCTTTCTGCAGCAAAAATTCACAATTATTACATTATCGTTTGTTAAGTAATAAATGCAACTTGGTAATTTTATTTTACAATGGCACAGCACTTCAATTGGTAAGTAAACAAGATTTTTTCCTCATAAAATGTAAAAATATATAAATACTCAGTTATATTGATGTGAAATATATTAACTACTAAATGCGCTTTAGTATTTCGACAAACATTTCTATGTAGAGTTGATTTTTTTGGAATTCAATAAGTTTTCTTCTAAAATAAGATTTCTGCAATACACAAAAGTACTGATCGATAATTATAATTATTTGGTTTACACAAACATTATTTCTGGTTATTACGTCATGTTGCAACAAAATTTTATTCTGCTTTCTTTGTTAAAATAATTAATTAATAATTAAACGAACTTACCTGAAGTGAAGTTCTATTATAATTATACGATGGGCTTTGTCCGAAGAGATTAGCAGAAGTTCACATGTAGTACCACATCCGGTGTCGCCATCTAGCACTGTATTTGAGAAACACAAATAAAAAAGGAACGGCCTTCCGGTCTCTGGTTTCCTGTTTCCGCTTGTTGCTCTGTTCGTCATTTAGTTCAGAGAGACATTAGTTACTCTGGTTTTTGTAATGATATTTGAAATTGATAATGGGAATGTATAACAAGGGTGGGAGGGATGCTAATCTCTTCGGACAAAGCCCATCGTATAATTATAATAGAACTTCACTTCAGGTAAGTTCGTTTAATTATTAATTATACTTCGGGCTTTGTCCTCGAGATTAGCAGAAGTTCACATGTAGATGTTGAGAGTGTATTCTATAGAAATATCATTACAAAATACAATGTTATTAATATAAGAATAATCATTGTTCCTAGTTTTCAAATCGACATATTTTATATATCTTATATCTGTGTGGTTTACCTTTTCTTGATCAAAGGTATGACAATTTCTCATAAAAAATATACATTAAATATAACTATAAAGAATCATTTAATAATGATTTTGCAAACGCATCCGTATTAGAATCAGGCGCTTCAGTAACAGTTCTATTGTAAAATTTCCCGTAGGTATTGGAGCTGCTGGTCCAACCAGCTGTTTTCCTAATGAAGTCTAAATTAACACCTAATTGGTACGTTCTAGAGCTTGCTGCATGTCTAGTACTATGCGCAGGGAAAAATAACATCAATACCATATGTACTTGTGTGTCATTAATCCAAGGACTTAAGGTCTGGGATGTTGTAATATTTTATGGGGTCTTTTTAAACTAATAAAAAGATTATCGTTACTATCCTATAAGGATTGAGTCTTGCTAAGGTAAAACTGTAATGTATCACATATTTCTGTTTATGCTACAACTGGGAAGGATGAGCATTAGTTGTGAAGCGCCAACTCGTGACGTTTTTACATAAATCTGGAATTATGATTCTATTTTTTGTATTAAACTCTATACTCATGATGTTAATTTTAGATTAAGTTTGTAGTGTATGGGCAGTTGTGGACGCTAAAGGCGTTGCTAGTTTCTTAGAAAGGCTTTCTATGTCAAGGGTATCGTTATGATACCAGTTAACTATAAGATAAAGTATAACAGATAATGTTATAATTTGGCGCAGGAGGACGTAGTCGAAAAATGCCTTTGAAAGAACGTTTGAAGTGATAGTCATTACAAGAATTCTAATCAGAATCAGTAAAAGTGCGGAACTACAACTGTTTAAAATTTCACATTGAGCACCTAAATCATATTGCTTTGTTAGGAATTCATATTTTCTGGAACCAAGGTTGGGTATAGTCAACATTATTAGATTTACAGAAAATGAACCATTTTTGAAACAAGAATCATATTTATGAAGAGAATTTTCTGAAAAAGATGCTAGCACAATATGAATTGCTGACGATGGTACATTTCTTATTAGGAGCAATGACCAGATAATATCCCGGTAACCAGAGTAGTCTTCTGGTGTATATAGTAAGTGCTGGAATGAGATATAATCAATTTCTTACTATTAAAGGTTTTGATGTCAGGAGACTGTTATATAGGGGATATCAAGATATTGTAGACCAAAGACGAACTACTAGAATTGCTGGTGCTAAACCATCGTTTATAATTTTTTTTAATACTTTTAAGATAGTAGCAAAAGGTGGAAACCCCTAAAAGTAAAGATCAGACCATGAAATTGTGAATGCATCTGCATTTTTTTTTTTTTTTTTTTTGTTAAGTCTACTTACAAAATATGTCAATTTCAGGTATACTAAAATGATATTTTTTTTTTTTTTTTGAAAATATGCATCACATAGTTCCACTCAATGTCTTAGTGGATGCAACAAGATTCTGCAACCACAACATTATTGTTGGCTGGGCTATATGAAGCTATAACTGCAATTTGACGCATCTCACACTACTGCAATAATTTTCTTGCTATATGAGTAAGGTGGGGGAATTGTAAACCTCCTTTGCGATTAGTATATGAGATAGTTGTGGTATTGTCAATTTATAAGAGAATTTGACAGTTATGAAAGGATTTTGCAAGGACTGAAGTCCGAAATGAACCTAGGAGTTCTAATAATTTATACGTTGTGATTATTCATTTTTAGACCACATAACACTAGCTCTCTGATCACTACAAGCTGCGTACCATCCCGTAGTTGAGGCATCAGGATACATCAAAAACGAAGATCGTTTAGTTTTATTATATTGATACGTCTTACTATAAGGAGCGCAATACCTCTATGCGCGATCAGTTATTGTCGAGTCTGGTATACTTATATACTTATATACTTGTCACAATTATCATTTCCTTTAAGGGTTTAAAATTTGCAATGTTGCAATATATTTTGTACTAGCTATTGAGTAATCAAAAAAATAGTAAGAATATATAGCATACGTTACTCAGCGACAACATAGCCTTCAATAGGGCAAGAATTTCTGAAATTGGTTCAGCAGTTATCGAGCCGTTTCCATACATACAATTATCTAAAAATACAAACCTCTCCGCTTTATAATATTAGTATATGTAAAGCTAGCCGTATTCTACAGCTGGACAGCAGAGGTTGTAACTCAGCTATCATAAGTGTACAAGTTTTGTAACCTTACAACTCATTAAAGTTCGAGATTTGTTAATTTCCGTTTGAATTTTTATTATTTCTCTTTTCCTTATTAATGATGAATTCTAAAGATTCAACAGTCTTGTTGTATCAGACATTCTTTGGTTGTGACTGAAGACCGTTTAATGTTAACCGAATATCTTCTAAATATATTGTTGACTAGTTTATTTACTAGAATTTGAAATAAATATAGCATATGTTACTCAGTGACAACGTAGCTATTCATTAGTGAAAGAATTTTCGAAACCAGCATAGCATCCTTGACATATTTAAAAAAAAACTGTCTTCTTACAATGTTAAGTATAAATAATTAACCACATGATCTAAGTAAACTAACGACACATTTTGTAAGTTTAGTAATTAAAAAGAGAGCAGACCTGCGGCTGAATGGCAAACATCAATTTAGTATAATTGGCTCTCTATAGATAGCTTCTATGAATAGCTACTAGAGAATTTGCGTCCTTAAGGTCTATAGCATTCATAAAACAATCTCTTGAGATAAGTTTTATGCCTGAACGCAGATCCTATAGCTCAAAGTGGAAAGTGTTTAGAATTATTTAATTTCTCTAGATTTATTTTAAATCTAGTGTTATCATTTTGTTTAGATATTAAGAAATTAGGAGATATGTATGTAGCACCAATTCATAACACGCTTTTAATTGATTTCTTAAAGATATTGTATAAGATACAATTATCAAAGAGCTGGGTGAAGAAATGGAATTTTATATCCATGATTTTGTAGTGGGATCTAGTGATCCCTACAAACTAGTGTTTGTTTTTGTGTGTTCATCTTTTTTGGCAGCTTTGAATTAGCTAAAATGAAAGTTAATTATTATTAACTTTCAGATTTGGAAATGGTTTGGCCGCCTTTGATCCTTTAATTCTTTCCTTAATTTGAACAACACAAAATTTCTTCTCACAACAGAGTGTGCCTTTAAGTTACAGCACAGCAATTGCATGACATCTATAAGCAATTGTATTTCTTGGGTCAGATGACAGAAGCAACCTTAGTGTGTTTGTTATGTATGAAATACCAAACACTAGTCGTTTCTGTCTTTGTTCTGTTATGAATGGTCTCTGCAACTGCACACTTACTTCAGGATCAAGTACAGGTGCATCCTATCAGGGTAGTGATATTTAGTATAAAATATTCTTCTATGAGCTCTTTACGACCATCTTTAGACAAACCATCAGTTGTCAAATGTTGCAGACGAATAGCAAGGTCAAATTATATGTCCTTTACGTTTGAACTTCATGATGTCCAATACCTGAGGGAAAGTACACAACTTCTTAACTCACCTGAGTGTGAGTAGTGCAGGTGTGGTCGCTGGTGTGCTCTGTTGTATGAGGGCCAGCGAACTCACTCAACCTCGGTTGTCGATGGACGTGGAGCACTCCAGATAGACTTTGATAAAGGTTGCGAGTCTGTTATGCCGCCGGCAGCGATATTTGCGCTTGTTGAAGGTGGAAAACAACTTTCACTAGCTGGCATGTCTGATATCAAAAGATTGGACGTTAGTAAGTGACAGCCCCTGAAGCTGACCGCAATACTATAGCCAATTTAATTAGGTAAGTTAAGTGTCAACCCCATAAGTTGACCGCAAAACTCCTTAATAACTAGTATTATGGCACGTTCGATATTAAAAAGATTGACCGTTAGTAAGTGACAGCCCCTGAAGCTGACCGCAATACTATAGCCAGTTTAATTAAGTAAGTTAAGTGTCAACCCCATAAGTTAACTGCAAAACTCCTTAATAACTAGTATTTCATATACATAGTTTGTGACAGACATGGATTTGCAAAGTCTGTTTTCACGTTAAGTACTTCCATGAAGTAACAATCCCAAAGACAGTTCGCAGCATGGTTTAAGTACATGAAAGTAACAATATACGTTTTTATCAATAACGTGTTAACCCCAGAAGTTAACCGCAATATTGATTTATAACGATTATGTGGGTAAGAAAAAAAAATATATATTATTTTTCTACCAACCTTAAATGCATAACGTTCTTTCCGTGTGCGAGATCACGTAACGTTGTCGTTGTGACGGTGACGATGACGCTTGATTTTGTACTCGATGATGCACATGTCGAGGACACATTCGAAGGTGAGGATATGATCGACTGTGGGGACTTCTTTCGCGATGTTTACGTCGAGCGCGCAATAATTTACTCTCAAATTGTTTAAATTTCTTGGCAATAGCTTCGTAATCACTTGATTCGGAATGAGCACCATGCCCATGTTTTATATAAATGCGCGAGACGTGCGTAATGGCGGAGCACTGAAATGTGAATGACGAACAGAGCAACAAGCGGAAACAGGAAACCATAGACCGGAAGGCCGTTCCTTTTTTATTTGTGTTTCTCAAATACAGTGCTAGATGGCGACACCGGATGTGGTACTACATGTGAACTTCTGCTAATCTCGAGGACAAAGCCCGAAGTATAACTAATACTAGTATATCACAAGCTTGTCATTTACATATAATATGATCACAATTGCAGTTTTCTTTAGTTTCAAATATCAAGCTCATAACATTAAGAAGCGTTTTTTTCCAATTGTGTAATTTTAACATAAAAAATATTCGATACATTAACATCTTTGTCATTTACTTTAATTAAAATTACTTTGATTTGTTGATTCCTCTATTATATGAGTATCTTTTAAATCACATAGCGAAAACAAAATAACATTTATTTCATACATAACATAAATAAATAACTTTATACCCGAGGCAAGTACTAGGAGAACATGACATTGGTAGTGTGACTAATAGATCGAACATATTTTACCTAAAGCTGAACATTGACTGGATAAATGCAAGACAATACTAATGTAGATGTTCACCTCCGCAGATCTACCATTTCTACTGGAGCGTTGTTATCAAGGCGTATGTGCGTCACATCCTGAAAAAGTAACCGAAAACAAACCTTAAAATTGTGAGGAAACATATCAAATCAGCTTGAAAAGTAACAATACTCACATAGAATAAAGGCGGGTCATTTGGATGTGGATGGAAACCGCTCTGTCTACAATTCGCTATGAACTGCATCCCATAATCCGGTGTTAGAGCGAAATAACCGATTCTGGAATAGAATACAAACAATTTTATTGTTCAATACCAAAAAATATTTTTATCTCTAACTGTACTCTATACTAATATTATAAAGCGTAAACATACACTACTTCGTGGCGTAGGATGTCAGCAATCACTGGATATTTTTGAGTAATTATTTCTTATTAAAAATAATTCTTCTCGTAAAATATATTTTTTCACGCTATGAAATTTAGGGGGTAAATAAATTGAAAAAAAAAAAATCGTCATGTGGGAAAGGGACCATAAACTACAAGCCAACAACATCAAGGAAGCAAGGTTGGCATGGTAACTTGAATTTTGACATTTGAAATTGACAAATATTACAAATAGCTAACGCCCGCGACTCCGTCCGCGTGGAATTAAAAAAAACAAAAGTGAGTAGCCTATGTGTTCTTCCAGACTATCCTCTACGTCTGTACCAAATTTCATTGAAATCCGTTCAGCCGTTTAGGCTACAAACTCTAACAAACATCCATCCATCCATCCATCCATCCATCTAAACTTTCGCATTTATAATATTAGTATGAAGTATGATAAAATATTTTTTTTATAATTCCATGCAGATGAAGCCGCAGGGAACAGCTTGTTTATTATAAAAAATTATACATACTCGTTATATTTGGGTGCGCATACGATAGCAATGGCCTCGGGCATCATCAGCTGGTAGGAGCACTGCGTATGCAGGTCCACTGACGACAGGAACGCTGTTTGTGTCGGATGTGTCTGCAATACGAAAAAAAAATTTCTATTATATAAATATATTGCCATCCCTCTCATTCTGTTTGAAAAAAACGAAGACATAATACTTACATGTATCCAACCGAGAGTAATCAGGTTATGTTGATCCTGGTAATGGAATATCTCCTCTTCATTGTTGGTGCTGCACGAGTCCGCGGTGCCCGTCTGCTTCGGCACTATCACGTGAGTTATCTTCAACTGATCGCGTTCCTAACGGTTAAAAAAAAGTGAACAAAACACCTTTTGAGACATAAAATAAATGAAAATGTATTCCATCGTATTTATAGCTAGTTTTTTCGATGCAAGGAAAGACTTGAATTATTTTTAATCTTATAGAATTATTCAATTATTATTGAGATCAGCGTTTACAACGAAACTAGCCTTGACAAAATAGGTATATAACGTAAAAATAATGAAATAAAAAGCACTTTAAAAGGAAAAGTATCAATATCTACTAGGGGATCATAAGTGAACAGTGAGTGGTGTACCAGGATGCCAGCGAGTATGCCGCAGAGCTCGACGTTGCGCGCGGTGTGCGGCGCGGCGAGGGCCTGGAAGCGCGCCATCAGCGAGCCGGGCACCAGCACCGCGCGCAGCCGCCGCCCGGACCACGGCGGCAACGTCTCCTCCGTCTCACTGCGTAATACGACCACAATATTACTTACAGCCACACTCAAACTTGTTAAATGGTCACTTTTATATGTGCTAGTGGCCACCTGAATCCGCTGAAATAGCGAAGCGACCGCTGCCAAGACATCCGCAATTGCAGATGCGTTCCCTACCCTTAATCAACGGAAGAGGAGACGCATATAAACCGGATATAGGAAAGGGAATTTCCTATGCATCTCCTCCGCAGTCAAATCCACTTTTCCTTCCCATCCTCTCCTCTTAGGATAAGGGTGGAAAGGAAAAGAGCCTTAAATTAGAACTCCGGCAGCACTTATCAGACGAAACACGGAATTGCTCCCACTTCACGCCTTTCTTCTGTCTCTGAAGGCACCTTTAGTGTAATTTTAGATAAAGAAATCAATGTGAAAGGTATCTTATATGTCCTGAAATTTTATTTTATTTAATAGAAATATACTCAAAAGATATTAGTCTATTGATAATTACTGGTGTGGTCGCGAGGGCGGTATGAGAGGCGGCACGGGGGAGTAGCGGTGGGAGGGCCGCGAAGGCTCTGATGCGAAGTCGTCAGGGTACAACACGCCGTCCACTGGCGGGGCCGTCGGGGTCACCGCCCACTCGTCCTGCAATATCACATATACAAAATTTTGTATTGTAAGGTCCTTCTCAAACAACAAAAACATTCAACGAGACAGACAGGCCAATATTCAAATCCACAATCCATTACTTATAACCTCCTGGTACTATCTTCTCATTCTTCTTCTTTTTCCTACTATTTGGGTATTTTTCTATTAAATTAACACATATTAGTTAGCAAAGACTATACACTAAAAAGTGAAAACCGCAAAATTTTGACTTAGCATTTAGGAGTCACTAATGTACACTTCGGTATTAGACTAGTAAACCAAAGTATCTAGGGGTTGATAAAAGTGTAATACCGCATGCAGCAAGTGTGGTGTGGTTGTGCTCCCGTCCTGACTGTTCTCATCTGCCTGAAGACGCTCAGCGAGCTTAGCATCTTCTAACTCCTGCTTCTTTCTTGCTTCTTCCATTATTAGTCTTTTCTTCTGTAATCATATAAAAAATATAAGTAAATATATCTTGCAGAAACAACTTACATTCCATTTTTAGATTTCAACACTATCCACAATAGTTTACAATAAACCAAGGATGGACATACATATATCCATTATATGAAATTTATATAAACAGTAAGTCACACCCACAACTTTGTCCATGTGGAATTAAATAAAATAAAAGTAAGTAGCCTAATGTGTTCTTCCAGACTATCTTCTACCTCTATGCCAAACTTCAATTAAGACAATTAAGCAGTTTAGGCTACAAACTCTAATAAACATCCATGTAAACTTTCACATTTATAATATTAGTAAGATAAAATGAACAATATTTACCTCATTCTCCTTATATAACTCATGTTCTTTAGTATACTGTTCAAGAAGTTTTTGTTTTAATTTCTCAGCTTTAGGCATCACTTCTTTTAATTTGACTTGATTAACTGAGCGCACATCCACAGGTACAGTATTGTATTCTGGATGCTTCCTTATCTTTTCAAGAAATAATGTCATAAACTTCATATACAATATATAGGCATTTTCAAGGCTGCCCTCAGCCAAGTACACATTAGCCATCCTGACCATTTCTAAACCTGATCTGTAATACCTAAAAAATAAATACATTTAGATAAAACTTAATTATATTTCTACTTATACACTACATATGTTAAGTAAAGTAGTTTGACTTGATGATTGAGGTGCCAGAGATCCCAAAATCTTCCTAAATCTAATTCATTTTCAGATACTGATGTCCCTAACCTGACAACCCAATAGGCAAGATATAAGAAGCATGTTAACATCTTACCTTCTTGGTGGTACATTAGCGTCAACTTCAACCATAGTCCCGTAATGGGCTAACTGTTTTACTCTCACAGCTGGTTCTAATGAAGCCAAATCTGTTTGTCGTGATCTTTTATCAGACATAGCTATTGTTAATTGTATTAAAATATAGATTTATGAGAATATTAACAATCAATGAATCATTCGGTAAAGATATTACGAAATAATCCTAACTATTTTTATAGCTCTAAGCTGTAGCTACGAAAGGTATATAAAACAATATAAATACTCAAAATTCTTGTATACAATTTACCATTTTAACTCCATTTGACATTGACATTAAATGCTTTTGACTTAGAATGACAAATGACAGTTGAAAATGTTCTATGGCAAAGAGTAGAGTAACTATGCAAAGGGGGCGTTACTATCGTCTCGTGCCTTACATTGCATTGCACCTTTACAGCGCAGCGTCTTGGTCTTAATACTTACAATTTCGAGTAATGTGTTTACTTTTCTTACTTACTTTTCTCCATAAATGCTATCTGTTATTCAATGTCGCGACTTCCATAAGGTATACCTCTTAATCAAAATTATCTGTGTAAGAATAGTTTCCTATTTCAATCTTTTATGTTAAATCTCTATATTGTAACTGATAGTGCAGGGGATTAATCGCCTACTCATCCAAAACCAAACGATAGCGAATGGAAAGACACAGTCAGGATCTTTACTTCGAAAAAGTACAAAAGATAATAATAATATTTGGAAACACGTACGTTTAAAAAAACGTAATTCATTAATTTGATGGAATTTATCCGTGAGCATTTTACGGCAAAGTAACAAAAATGTCATTAAAAAAGTTTCGTATTTTACGAACACCTTTGAATTTAATTAAATTTTAATTTGACGAATGTACTATACAAGTGGTTTCAGGATTATTCATTAATTACGGAACATCTTGTATATCATTTTTATCCTTCGGTAGTACTTCGATATCTAATAGAATCAAGCTGACCTATCTACAATGTAACTGCGATTGGCAGATTGAGAGCGTTGCAAAAGTATCAAAGTCAAAATCAACAAAGTAGCCTTTTTATTATAAAAAAGTAAAAAACAAAACACCAACAAAAAAGTGGACTCCAAACACAACATGCAAGAAAAAAGAAAAAAAGGCGCATAACATTGTTATACATTTTATACAAAACCATAAACGCTGGGTAAGCAGAGGGCCAAAGGTCGTAAATAAGCTTGCACGGTTTTGGGCCTCTAGATATTAAGTCTTGACATTCTATGTTGTACGAATTCGGATTCAGTTGTTTTATAAGTAGTATAAGGTTTTGTTTGAACGTCAATTTAGGTTTACGTTTGCGTGCCTTTTCGCGGTTCTTCCTTTGTAGTCTATTCATTTCTTCTTGAGCTCTCAGGTCCTGAGCTCGAAATTCAGCTTTCTGTTTAGCTATTGCCTCAGCACGTTCATCTGCCCTTTGCTTAGCTTGTTCCTTAGCTCGTGCTTTTTCTTCTTTGATAGCTAGTACTGTAGCTCGATCCTTATCTTTTTCCGCACCTTTTTCCTTAGCCTTTTCCTTGGCTCGTTGTTTAACACTTTCCGCTCGTTGCTTAGCACGCTCCTTAGCTTGTTTTTTATCCTCCTTATCTTGCTTCTTATTCTCCTTAGCTTGCTTCCTATCCTCCTTAGCTTGCATCTTAGCCTCCGCAGCTTGTTTCTTACTATCGGTAGCTTGCTTCTTACCCTCCGATTTACTTCTAGAAGAACCGGTTGTCGGACTTGGTGCTGACCGAGAAGATCGAGAAGATCGAGAAGATTCAGGGATTTGATCTGGCCTTTTATAAATTACGATTTTTTTAGGTATTATAACAGATGTCTTGCGATATTTACATATTTGTTTTTTTGGAAAGCCACGGAGTTCCCTCATAAAACAAAATTTCTCTCTTCTCGGATTGACTCCTCGTGTACTTGTCAAAGGTTTTTTATGGCGTAGAAACCTAATGAGTGGTCCCGTTGGCTTTAACATAACTTCTCTTGATTTTGTGTAAATTCGTCTTGTATTGCTACCAGTGCTACGTTTTCCTATGCTTTTGCCCCTAACAAAGAATCTGACTCTACTGGGTTGTTTCTTTTTCTTTTTTCGTTTAGGTTTCCTAGATTTCCCAGGTTTCCCAGGTTTCCCAGGTTTCCCAGGTTTTCCAGGTTGACCAGGTTTCCCAGGTTTCTCATCCTTTTTACTAGTTTTATCTGAATCTTTTTTAATACTTGTATCCGATTTCGAAACTTTCTCTTCCTTAAATTTTAGCGGAACAGTGCCACGAGTTATAAAAGACTTTTTACTTTTAATGTATTTAAAAATTTGTGTAGGACCGACGCTACATGTGTTGGTAGCCATTGTAGCAGTAAGAGATCGAAAGAGTGGTTTTTGTGGAAAAGTCGTAGATTTGCTAGATTTTCGAGGTATTTTTACTTCATCCTGTAGACGGGCACCAATAGATATTGACCGAGTACAACGTATCGGACTTGGAAAAAATTTATAAATGTGGACAGGTTTGTTCGCTATCATTTCCTGTGAACGTCTTCTAGCAAATGATTTACGGTCTTGTAACACTAGCCCTGGCGGCTTACAAACAGTTTTACCTTTTTCAGGGGGTAGTTTTTTCTTTGGCTTTTGTTTCTTTAGTGGTTTCAAAGGTAATTTTATTTCAGTTGTAATACTACCAACAGAATGCGAGCGGGGTTTTGGAAAAAACTTTATAATTTTAGTTGCTGCTGTGAAGCATGCAGAGCTAGATTTAGATTTGACTTTGCCCGTTGATGGGGGTCTTAGATTACTTGTATTGACACCTGAAGTCATTGAACGCTCGTGAGGCGGAGGAACATATTTTACAACAGTATTAGATTTCGAAGATCCAGTACTTGGGCTTTGTGTAGGCATCTCGACTTCTGTATTGCTAGACATATGTCGACCTATCGGTGTAGGTGCTGGCATGTACTTTTTCACATAAAAAGGTTTATCATATTTCTTAGCGTTCTTCTTATCTTCTTTTTCACTTTCTTTCTTTCCGGGATTATCCTTTTCTTTGCCAGGATTGTTAACTTTCTTTGCTTCTTTCTCATTTTTCTTTCCAGGATTCCCTTTTTCTTTACGAGGATTATTAGCTTTCTTTTCTTCTTTCTCAGTCTTCTTATCGGGGTTGCTTTTTTCTTTGCCAGGATTTTTACCTTTCTTTTCTTCTTTCTCTCCCTTCTTACCGGGGTTGCTTTTTTCTTTGCCAGGATTTTTACCTTTCTTCTCTTCTTTCTCACTTTTCTTACCGGGATTACCTTTCTCTTTGTCAGTATTTTTACCTTTCTTCTCTTCTTTCTTAACAGACTTCTCTTTTTCTTTGTCAGATTTTTTATCTTTCTTCTCTACTTTCTCACTTTTCTTACCAGGATTCACTTTTTCTTTATCAGGAGTTTTACCTTTCTTTTCTTCTTTCTTAACAGACTTCTCTTTTTCTTTGGTTTCTTTGGTAGTTTTAGCCTTCTTCTCTTCCTTCTCTAGTTTTTTAACGGACTTCTCCTTTTCTTTCTCAGTTTTTTTGGCACTCTTCTCTTTTTCTTTCTCGGGTTTATTAATTACCTTTTTTTCTTCTTTTTGAAGTTTTTTAACGTTCTTAATTTCTTCTTTGTCCCGTTTCTTCATGTCTTTCTTTTCCTCTTTTTCACGTTTTTTAATGTTCTTGTCTTCTTCTTTGTTAGGTTTCTTGGCGTCTTTTTTTTCTTCCTTTTCTTGTTTCTTAACGACCTTCTTTTCCTCTTTTTCACGTTTCTTAACGCTCTTGTCTGATTCTTTGTCAGGTTTTTTGACGTCTTTCTTTGCATCTTTTTCACGTTTCTTAACGCTCTTATCTGGTTCTTTGTCAGGTTTTTTTATGTCTTTCTTTGCCTCTTTTTCACGTTTCTTAACGCTTATGTCTGGTTCTTTGTCGCGTTTCTTGGTATCCTTCTTGTCTTCTTTTTCACGTTTTTTAACGCTCTTTTCTTCTTCCTTTCCACTTTTCTTGCCTTCCTTTTCTTTTTCAACTTTCTTAGCCTTCTTCTCTTTTTGTCCCACATTGTCTTCTTGTTTTTTTTCTTTTGATTTAGAAACCGAAGAAGTTTTGGATTTTATGGTATTACATGATACCGTACGTGAAGGTGGTCGGAGAGGAGGGAACAACTTGTGCACTGAAATAATTTTAAATGATTTTTTGCCGCAGATAGTACGATCACAGCATGACGAATAAGGAGCCAACGTAGATTTAGAAGTACTACATACACGTAGCTTGATGCCACTACCTACAGTATTTGTCTTACAATGAGGTGCTGGAAAGAATTTCATCACTTTTGTCCGATTTTTTTCGCATTTATCTCCTTTAGCAGCCTGATTGTTTGTAGCTTGAGTATGAATACATCCACCGGGACAAGGCGGGTGGACACATTTTATCACAGACGTCGTGGATACAGCCATATGTTTAGTAGGTGTGGTGGTTGAACACCAACGATTGGATAATTTTCTTCTTTTCGTGCATTTAACGGATTTAGTGTCGATGTTATTACAACTTTTATTCTTAGGCAATTTAGAAATACATGCAAATTCATTAGTATTTGAACATGCTCCACATATAGCCGTCTGGAGCACTTTAGTTAAAGATTTTGGTCCACAAATCTGAACCTTCCCATCCCGACTTTTTTTTCCTCGGGTGCTTTTAATTAAAATTTCTTGGCACTTTTTATTCAATTTTTGTTTTTGCTTCGTATCGCTTTCTAACTGTTTATCTTTCCCTTGTTTATCTTGTTTCTTATCTGAACTGTTGTCTATCGATTTTTTAGTACTACTTTTTTTCTTCCAACACCCACTACAAGTGGTATATTTATTTTTGCTGGCATTTGAAGAGGTTTCCATACCTCTGCTTTTACTAGTCTGTTTGAATGTAACACTTTTATGGCTTTTCTTTCCAGCAAAAGATGACGGAGCTCCTTCGCATGGTAACACCGCTAAATTCGTGGAACTGTCGGGAAGACGCAATTTAGTCGTTGTTGCTGTCGTGTATTGTGTACATTTCGAGGACTTTTTCTGACTATCTGTACCTTTCATTTTCTTCTTATTAGTTATACAAGAAGTGGCTTTATTTTTCTTGAACATTGCATAACATTTCTTTTTATTCTTGCAGTATGCGCATTTTATTTCTTTTATATTTTTACTCGGTTTTTTTGTTTCTTTCTTTTTTATTTTGCTCTTTGCATCATGATGAGGTCGAAAGGGATAAGTAATCAACCATACAAGGCCTAGAATTAAAAGGCAAGGTAACCATATAATTACAATCGTAATGAAAAGAAAATATTTAATTGCGGCACAAAATAAACCGAATATGCCAGCATGTTTAGATTGTTTGCAGGTATCACACACATTGGGTTCAACTTTGATCCATTTCTTACATATCCTTGTTGGTTCGCAAACATTCACAGCAGTCGGTCCCCCCGAAAAAGATTTCGTCTTCGTATGGTCAGCGGTAGCAATGTTTTTCTCTTTACTTTTAGTTTTTAATGTCTGCACATTGACGTTATCAAAACCATCGCTCTTTTTCAAAATAGACTTTCGTGAATCTAGTTCCAAACAACTGCAAGGGATTTCACACATTTTTATACTTTCAGTTTTCTTGGCGTCTTTCGGCTTTAATAGGTATATGTTAGATACGGTGGTACGCTCAGTCACTTTAAGTAAATTAGGGGCAGCAGGGTTGTCGCTCTGAGATTGAACGAAAGACGACTTCTTCTTAGGTTTTTCTGAATTAACATCTTCAAGAGAGTAATGTTTACAGCATAAACATTTGTCACGTTTTGCATCACTTTGTAAGAACTTATAAAATACATTTAAATTATAGTTTAATTGACGTTTTCGTTGAATACAACGTTGAAACCCAAATAAACTAATCTGGCTATTTTTAGTTCGTTCTTTTTTAATACCAGACTTTTTCTGTAAAATATTCTGTTCTTTCTCTTCTTCGTTAACGTCACGTTCGTATAATACTTTAACTTCGTTATTAACTCGATGTTTCACATTTATGTCACGGATTTCGTGTTCGTTGACCACAACAACGTTATGAGAATCAATAGCTGTTATTTCATTAATCTTATCTTTGCCCACAAAACTAAATGATGACAAAATACTTTTTAAAGGCTTAAAATCAATAGACTTCTTTCCGGTGAATTCTTTCCGCCGTGCACGTTCTGAAAAACATGTATTTATTTATTTTATCTAATTGCTACTCACAGAAGAATTTCCCAACAATCCCCAGCAACATGAGAGAACTTTTTCAAATTTTCGTTACCTTTCATCAAACCCAAACATTGATTTTAATTCATATTTTGGACAATACTAAGAAAAACTATTATATCATTAAATAAGACTTTTTCCTTAAACTACTCTACTCTAATTAAACCTAGTCTCTACAAATCCTTTTTATGTTACCATATTTGACTTATTGAAATACTAATTTTTCAATGACATGAAATTTAGAAAAATGTAAAAACTATTCTAGTGTTTTTTTTAAGGAAAAAAACATTCTACCACTAACTATTGTTAACCTGGATAACATACTAAACATACATTCAATTAAGTTTTAATGATTTGAAAAGATTATTACTACAACTCAATTGTTAGAGAATTCAAATTTATTACTAGTTTGTATTACTAATCTTACTTGTGTATTGTTTTGATTCAAGACTGGATTTTTCGTCATTCTTTAAAGACACAAAGGCCAAATCACTTGTTCTATCGTTTGTAGCTTCTTCAGTCTCTCTGCTAAGGTTTTGTTTCTTTTTCTCTCGATATTTCGATTTATTATGATTAAAACGGATTCCGGCAAAACTTCCTCGTTCATTTTCAACTTTATACTTGACGTTACGAAGACCGCGTAACTTTCCAGTATCCCCGTCCATTGATCGCCGGGGTTAAATAAAATGTTCTTAACAGGTTTACTTTTAATGCCAAAGATGTCATCGGAATGTAACAAATTCACAAAATTATCACATTAAGGTCACAATTTCTATAATTTATTAATTTGCAAAAGTAAATACGTCAGTATTTAATCTAATAACTTGAAGGAGTCCGTCATGGCAATATTAGTATAGTCAAACAAGGATATCAGGCCCGGTGAGAGGCGCTGCTATCACGGTAAGTTCTGTCAGAAAATAAGTAAAACTTCATGGTTATATAAAATTTGCATAAAAGAAAAAAAAATACATGCAACTGCAGTACGAAAATGTGCTTGCTATTTTTTTGTCAATAGTAGGAGGGCGCTAGTGAGCTGCCATAATCTAGTTTGACTTATGTATGCCTACCGGGTCAGATATCCTTGTCGACCTATATTTTGTCTACAATACAAATTGATCATATAGTTTGACAAGTCTCGCCTATAAAGTATCGATGTTTTTTATTGTATGAGAACGATAATTCTTTTTACACTGACCTCTATAAATGGATTGGCTATAAACTGCGTTATGTCCAATTTGATTATTTTCGATTAGAAGAGTATTCGAATTCGAAAACTTTCATTTCCAGCAACGACCAATCCATTGCATCACCTTCACAAAATCTGGAATTTTTCTTTCGATATTACATACATAATCCAATTTTATTATATATATAGACATAGATTAGTGATACGGTTGCAAATCATCATCATCATCATCATCATTATCTCCTTATCCTACTCCCGTAGGGTCGGCGCAACAGGTTTTTGTCCTCCACATAACTCTATCATACGTCATCTCAGTCATCACTCCCTTTTTGATCATGTCACCTTTTACACAATCCATCCATCTCTTTCTAGGTCTACCTCTACCGATGTACCCTTCCACACTCATAACTAACGTTCTCCTTTCAACATTTAACATGCGATTCATCCCTCCTCATAACATGCCCATACCATGCTAACCTTTTACTCCTTACCTTCTCTACTACGGGGGCTACTCTCAAACTTCCTCTAATATACTCATTTTTACTGCCCAACATTCAGATCCATACATCATGACAGGTCTTACGACGGCCTTGTAAATTTTCCCCTTTAGTTTAAGTGGAATTTGAGGGTCGCATATGGAAATGAGCAAGCAAAAAATGTAAATTAAGATTACAACTGATGTTATTTATTCTAATATGTAAAACTTTATATTAACAAAACATTCTTTTAATAATAAAAAAATAAAACATAAAACACCAACAAAATAGTGGACTCCATATACAACATGCAAGTACAAAGAATATAAGGTGACAAACACTGTTGTACATTTTATATAAAACCATAAATGCTGGGTAGGCAGAGGGCCAAATGTCATGAATTATTTTACACGGTCTATTCGGTGAAGCCATCATATCTTCACATTTTACTTCATAACCTGATGAAGCCAGTTTCTTAAAAGCTTTTCCAGCGTTTTTTTTTAAGTTCTTTTTTCCTTTCTTTTTTCGTGGTTTACTTTTTTTTCCTCGACCTTTCAATGCCTTAGCTCGATTTTTAGCCTTTTGCTTAGCACGTTCTTTGGCTTTTTGTTTAGCCTGCGCCTTAGCTCGCTCTTTCTTTAACTTCTGTTCTTTTTCTTTTTGGCTAAGCGATTTGGCTGTTGAACTTCGTTGTTTAGCTTTCTGTTTAGCTAATGCCTCAGCCCGTTGTTTTTCTTTTTGTTTAGCAGCTGCCTTAGCTTGTTCTTTACTTTTTCCTTTAGATTTTTCTTTGGCTAGTTGCTTTTTCCGTTCCGCTAGTTGCTTTTTCCGTTCCGCTAGTTGCTTAGCCTGTAACGCACTTTTGGACGAGCCGGGTGTTGGACTACCAGACGAACTTCGAGGTGAACTCCGAGAAGACTGAGATGTTTTAAGGCTTTTAGCTGATTTCTTACATATCAAGATTTTACGCTGGTCATCAGCTGCTTTGCGTAATTTCCTTTTTTGTTGGAACTTACGGTATCCAGTAACGAAACACCATTCTGGTTTTCTCGTGTTAACTCCACGGGTACATGTCACAACTTGTGACCTTGGCTGAAACCTAATGACAGGATAGGTGGTTTGTAACATTACTTTTCTAGATCTTGTCTGAACGGGTTTTGTACTAAATCCAGTACTACGTTTTTTTAGGTGTTCGTGACTTTGTTTCTCGCATGGTTTCAAATTTTGTGTTGCACAAGGTTTCGTTCCTGGTGTTGTGCCGGGTTTCGTTCCTGGTGTTGTGCAGGGTTTCGTTCCTGGTGTTGAAGAGATTTTCGCTCCTGATGTTAGACAGGGTTTCTTTCCCGCAGCTGTAGCTGGTTTCGTTCCTGGTGCGGTACATGGTTTAGCAGGTTTCTTTGACTTTTCTGTGTCTTTTGAACTCTGTTTTAAACATATGTCTCCCTTAAATTTTCGGGGCACTGTGCCGCGATGCATTATAGACTTATGAGTTTTTATGTATTTAATAATTTGAGTTGGGGCGGCACTACATGTGCTTGTACCTGTTGTAACGGAAAGAGACCGAAATAATGTCTTTTGTGGAAAAGACGTCGATTTGCTAGACTTTCTAGGTAATTTTATTTCCTCTTTAATACATGCTCCAACTCCTAATGTCCGAGTGTTGTATCGAGGGGCAGGGAAAAATTTACAAACTCGAGCGGGTTTCCTTGGTATCATATCCTGTGAATGTCTTCTATCATAAGACTTTCGGTCTTCTATCATAAGGCCTGCGTTACAATCTTCTTTTGGTGGAGGTGGAGGTTTCTTTTTTTTTGGCTGTTTTGGCTGTTTTGGCTGTTTTTCTAATGGCTCTATGGGTAATATGATTTCACAAGTACTGCAGGCTATAGTACTTGAGCAGGGTTTGGGAAAAAAATTTACTACTTTACTAGACGACGACAAGCAAGCCGAGCTAGATTTAGATTTAACTTTTTTGCATGATGGCAACTTTAATTTTCTGGTGTTAACAGACGAATGAACTAGACGCTGACGTGGCACAGGAAAAAATTTCACGACAGTAGTAGACTTCCGAGGTTTTTTAGGTTTAGGTAATCGAGTGTTACTAGAAACGTGACGATTTTTCGGACAAGGCGCTTTAATAAACTTCTTAACAGAAATACGTTTCTCGGTTTTTTTAGCGCACTTTTTTTTAAGAGATTTAAAAAAACTAGAAGTTTGTAACATCATGGTATTACTTGATATTGTACGTACTTCTGGACGTACGGGAGCATACATCTTGCTCACTGATACAACTCTTAATGGTTGTCTATCACAAGTCATGCGATTGCAACGTCGTAAACGAGGAAGTGACTTGTCTTTTGAAGTACGTTGCGGTATACAAATATTACTACCAACAGACATAGTCCTTCGAGGCGGTGGTGGTAGGAATTTCATAACAGTTTTCGGTTTGCTACTTTTTCTTTTTTTTCTCTTTTGTTTAGTTTTCTTGCGCTTTTTACCGTCGCCTCCTCCAGCGACCTGTCTACGAGCAGCTCTAGCAGCACAGCCACCTGGACATGGTGGTGGAAGACATCTTGTGGCTGATGATCTAGTTACTTCTAGATTTCTTTTTAAATTGTGCATAACGTATTTAGACTGACGACTTAAGCATTTTCTTTTTTTCTTCAGTGCAATGCATGCCGCCGCTGAGCTATTGCAGCTTTTAATTTTAGGTATTTTACGTACATTTGCCATTTGATTTGTAGTCGAGCATGTTCCACGGAGAGCTGATTGGAGTAATTTTGATAAAGATTTAGGTACACAAACCTCAATTTTTCTCCGATTTAATTTCCCTCTACAACTTTTGATTACAATTGCTTGACATTGATTATTCAGATCTGAATTCTGATCCAATTCTTGTTGGTCTTCGTTCGTGTCCCCACAGATGTCAACCGATTGTTCGTTTTTATCTCGACATCCACTACAGACTTTATTTTTGCTTATTTTCACATAGGTTTCACTTGACCTTCCTTGACATGGTTGTTTAAAGCTTACACTTTTTTGTCTTTTTTTTATACATGCACCGATTTCTTCATTAGGAAACATAGCTACAGTGGTGGTACCTTCAGGAACATAGAATCCAGTAGGTGTAACTGTATATTGTGTACAGTCCGAGCACGTTTTTGCACATTTTTTACCTATGCCTTTCTTTTTTTTAGAATTTGAAGGCGCTGGTTTCTTTTTCTTAAATAATGGTTTATGTTTTTCCTTGTTCCCGGATTTGTTAGGCTTTTTTTCTTTTTTAGTACGCTGACGAGGTTTATTTTTCTTCTTTTTCTTCTCTTTACATTTTCTTCTTCTCTTTGTTCTTGCGCCTTTTGAACTACCTGATGCTTTATGAGGTCGGCATGGATAAGTAATTAACCATCCAAGACCTAAAACTAAAATGCAAGGAAACCATATAATTAAAGTCATGATAAAAAGAAGATATTTCATCGCAGCTTTCAAAAAATTAAACAGCTCAACCGATTTTTTGGAATTTTTTCGGCTAGTGCTAATTTTGGGTTCGACTTGTACATTTGTGTTGCTTATCTTAGCAGCGGGTTTACAAAGACTAACTCCCTCATAAGGAGGCTTAAGATTCAAGTTATCTTTAGTATCTAATTTTTGTTCTTTATCCGTTTTAATTTCTTTATCGTTAGTTTTTAATTTTATTAAATCAGTGCTTTTATTTATTTTTAAATCAGTGTTTTTGGGATCTTCAGTCTTTTTCAAAATAGACTTTCTTTTATCAAGTTCCGAACAACGGAAGAGAGATTTATTTTTTCGTAAACTTTGCAATTTCTTATAATATTTCGGCTTCAGCAGATATACATTAGATATACTACTGTGCTGAGTGAAATTGACTAAATTGTAATGAGCAGGTGCAGCACTCTTAGATTTCACAAAAGACGATTTCTTCTTGGGTTTATCTAAATTTAAATCTTCGAATGAATAGTGTTTACAGCGTAACACATTATGGTGTTTTGCGTCACCATGTAGAAGCTTATAAAACACGCTTAAATTATAGTTTATATGACGTTTTCGTTGGATACAACGTTGGAAACCAAATAAACTTGTCTGACTATTTTTAGTCTCTATATTTCTAGTGCTATATCTTCTTGGTGAGATAATCTGTTTAGTTTTTTCTTTTCTGTTAAAGTCTCGCTTGTACAATACTTTAACTTCATTATCGCCTTGACTTCTCAAATTGTCATCACTTGATTCGATCTTATTTATAAAAGTGACATTGCCAGGGCTAATAGAGATTCCCTTTATTTTACTTTTACCCACAAAACTGCATGATGATAATATCCTTTTCAAAGGTTTGAAATCGATAGATGTCTTTCGTAAGCCTCTTTTGCATCGCGTACATTCTGAAAAATAATACTTCGGTAATATACATTTACACTACGCGTCACCCAGAACTATGGTTCTGGGAGTTTGTCGAAACCAGTTTAATTTTGAAGGTATCCACGACGAGAAACAGCTTGGGTATCTCTGCTCTACATCTATCCATCGCACATTTGCTGGGATTAAGGACAAGCTCTAATTATTACATATGCTTACTTGTGTATTCCTTTGAGATAATGTTTGTTTTTCTGTTAATAACTGGAGATTCAGAAAGCCAATCGGTTGTACTAATGTAATCCGTAGTTTCGTCTACATTACAATAACTTCGTCTCTTCTCTCGATACTTAGATTTGCGATTGAAATGGATCGCCCTGAATGTTCTCCTTTCATTTTCAAGTGTATAGGTGACATTGCGTATACCGTGTACCGTGCCTGTATCCCCATCCATTCTTATAGAAAATTAAATAAAATTATACTCTCATTCATTTTAATTATAATACTGATATAATCTAAATAAATATCGACATAAATAAAATCATAAAATATAGAAGTATAGCCGACAACAAAAGTAAAAACAATATGACAGTTACTGACAGTTGCTACGCAGGTACACTTCAGTAAAAAATGTTTAGTGACAATGTATTAAGAATGTATGATTTCACAATGTTTACAAACAAAATTGTTTCATTTTAATTTTTTACTTTCTATCATTTTTCCCTCGAAATCATCAGTTGGAAGATCATAATAAATAAAAATTAGTTTTGGACAACATGTATGTGTGTATTGTAGACAACTATTTTTATCACTAAATTATAAGTTACCCTTCCCAGTGTGCTAGTAATAGTTTTATTTTGATAATGTTGAAATGTAATTTCTTACATTTTAACTTTTTTTACGACTGTACTTTGTTGCGTTGACATATGGCTAACGCATGTGTGGAAATGTCTAACATGCGCTGAACTTAGACGTTTCGTCGAGAAACTAGTTTACAGCTCCAGATTTTGCGCTGTTAATTTGACAAACCTTGAAACTGTACATTTTTCTAAACTAAAATTGTCAAATCAAATCTGTCGATCTCTAAACTTTATTCGTAATTAATTTAATTACAAATCAATTATTGAAAAACGATTCGACTCTATTAGAATCGACGGCGGAAAACTCACTTCAAGAATAACTTAGTCTTTAATTAACGAAATTGAGAAGCAAAAGGTACATATCCTCTAAAGATACAAGGAAATAATAAGACTGATTGTGGTTGAATGCAAAGGTAGAGGAAGACTGAAAAAATGATGAATGGATTGCGCGAGAGGACACATAAGAAATAAGTGGATTTAGATATGCTGTATGCTGTACCTCTGTGTGAGGAAAATGGTAGCTTGAGTCATAGATGAGGTTTGTGTTCTACAGATTAACTTCCTGCAACCGTAAGGTCAACGGCAACTACCGCTTCAACTTGGCTACGTCTACCGAGTCTTCGGTCATCGGTCACCGGTCACCGGTTTTCAATCGTCATCGTCTACTCATATCGGTCGATCTAGACCGGAGCACTTCGCCGGCCGGCAGTGTACCGTGTGCATCAGAGAGCAACGTACGTATCACGCGCTCCGCACGTTTTCTTACGCGAATAAACCGAATGTAATCTGGCTGCAATCGAGTGACTTTAGCGCTTTTGTGTTAGTGCTAAGATTGTCGTGGACCGCATCCCGAATCGCGCCCCGGTATTTTTAGAAACACCTCGTTATTCAAGGTTCGAAACTTGTTTTATAGTTTTCTGTTCTAAATTCAGTGTTTAATTAATTTAGTTGTATACCAATATTAACTATATTTATTAATTTAACATTAAGGAGTAAAGTTTAAATGAAAATATATATTCAAATATTATATTATATCAATAGTGTAAATTCTAAATTCAATTATTGTTAGCAAATAATATTCGTTATACATTGATTTTATTAAAGTTGTATGATATAATATTTTAAACTAAATATATTAACAGTGAACGTAAACAGGTAATTCGTGAACACTAATGACCAAAAACCAGTAACCATTAATAGAAACCACATATTTGCTAACTAAAAAGGTTTTTTTGACTAAATTAAACCCGAATATCGCAATCGTAGGACTAGGGCATAATAAACGACTCCGGTTAAATCTGTAATTCCACTGCCTCCTGTATAAAAACATGCGTTATCCCTCATATTATGTTTGAAAATGACAGAGATAAAATGTTTTTGTAAAGATGCGCGCAGTGGAAACTCATTGGAAACAAATGTTTTAACATTAAAATTTGTTGTTTACAGTATTCGTGTTGATAATGGCTCGGTATCAGTTGCTGTGTTACTTCGTCGCTCTCGTTGGTAAGGATTAAAATTATTATTTTTAACCTTGTTTCATGTATTTTGTACGCACAAAATTCAAATAACTCACAAAAAATCTTGCGACTAAATCTATTTCCTTGTAAGAGAATAATTATTCACATTCAATCTATAGAAAAATATTATTATTCCAGTTTTAAGAATCTATATTAATGAAGATGTAGGAGGAATAAGCACAAAGAAGAAATAGTTTAATGATGTTGAAGGTTAAAATGTAATTTTTGATATGGGTTTGCCACAACCCTAAGCCTGCATTGACTTGGGCTTCTCGACTTCTCGGCAAACTTGTTTAGATCGTGACTACCCGGGAGACGTGCGTCATGCTGGATATAGTTCACTTAGCTTGCTTAAATATCACGTTTTGCAACTTATTTTAGATGCAGCATTCAAATATTTGAATGATTTAATTTTCCAACTTTACATATCACCACGATACTAATTTCTTCGTCTCTAATTTATAGTACACACAACAATCATAATAATTCTGAATCTCGTTAGTTTATAAAATGTAATTCTAATCCTAAAATGGCTAAAAAATTGGAATCGAACTCGGAGCTTTACTATGTACTAACTGTACTCGCTGTATCACAAAATATAAACATGACTCACGCAAATAACTCTGAAGGATTGGCAGAGTTCCTGAATTTATGATTGGCGCAATCTAGGCAACTTTCACGGTTACACCTCTTAATGACCAAATGTCGATTAAACATTCTATCTATTCTATAGCCTTATAAATGACTAGCTGTTGCTCGCGACTTCGTCCATGTGATATTAAAAACAGCCTATGTTACTCAGCGATAACGTAGCTTTCAAATGGTCAAAGAATTTTTGAAATTGCCCTAGTGGTTTTTGAGTTATTTCAGTACATACAAAAATACAAATCTTTTCTTAGTACAGATTTAAGTAAGTCCTTCTAGCTGACATGGCCAGCTCAGGTGAAAGTTCACATGATTCCTACGCCATATGTAAATATCTCACGACACTAACAGTGATTTTATTTAAAGCGTAATTAACAATTTGATTAGTAACTGTACTTGGAAACGTGAACAATTTCCCTAATGAAATTCAGTTTTAAACGATGGGTATTTAAATCGAATAGCAGAACTGTTCTGATGAAGTGATATTATTTCATTATTTTTACGAATAGATTTGATTAAAATAGTTAATTGACAAGAGAATATCACTGTATCTTTCAATCATACTTCATACTAATATTATAAATGCGAAAGTTTAGATGGATGGATGGATGTTTGTTAGAGTTTGTAGCCTAAACGGTTGAATGTATTTCGATGAAATTTAGTATGGATGTAGAGGATAGTTTGGAAGAACACATAGGCTACTCAGTTTTGTTTTTTTTTTAAATTCCACACGGACGGAGTCGCGGGCGAAAGCTAGTCACTTATATATGTATATAGGGATAATTATAATACTTTATACCACTGACTGTAACTGCAAATGTCTTGATTAATCATCATCGTCATCATCACCAGCTCACTATGTCTCCACTGAGTTAGGGGTGACTAGGCCATAGTCAACCACGTTAGCCAAGTGCGGGTTGGTTGACTACACATATCTTTGAATTTCTTCGCCGATATGTGCAGGTTTCATCACGATGTTATACGTCACCGTCTTGATTAATGATAGGAAGTAATTGTATACTTAAGTGTACATAATCCAAGGAAATAAACATGAATCATATCGTGTCATCTTGTCAATCTAATTGCAATATAATTATGTTCTCGGTAGTCGATTCCACGTATCAGTGAATAAAATAATTTTTACGTACGCACCCGTGACTCATTCTTTGAAAAACCTTTCCGCTTGCGAATTGAAAAACATGTTAGTGATATCAGAGATAATGGTTACTACAAACATACATAAATCTTAGTAGTAAATTAGAAACATAATACTAAATAATAACCCTTTTGAAACAATGTAATGTCTTTTTAACTGCGAGGTATTTTCGGTGTTTTTAGCAAATTTTAAGGTTAAGATACTTTTATCCCAGACCCACTTTGACACTTACGTTTACAAAGGATATTATGTGTATATGGTGTGACCTTTATTTTTTTTGTAAACGTTGTGACGTCATGTAAATGACTAAAATTGAATAAACGGTCACGATTTAAAAAATTAGTTCCATTAACATTTAAAAGTAACTTGTTACTAATCACTTAATGACCAATACAAGAATCTGTAACAAGGTAATCGAAAACAATAAGGAACACTTAACTATTTTAACCATAAAGCCACGTCATTTGAAAATTTGAGTTTTGTACAAATAGAAAACATATGTATTAGCTTGTAGTCTTATAGTTATTTTTCCCCAATGATTCATCATCGCTCATATGCGATGGCCGTCAATGAATGAGATAAAAATCTCACTTACCTCAACAACGACCTTTCATACCATTGGAAGCGTGACAACGGTTTTCATTTAAACGTGAATGTACCAGGGTTGCAGAAGGTATACGGTAACTTCGTGACGCGAAATCGTGTTTTGGCTTTTAATTTTTTTGACCCTAAAATATGCTGCCACATACGTTTACAACACATACTTATACAAGGACTTAGAATTATTATAAAAAGTACTAAGAGAGTGAACAGTGACTAGGATATACTCACATAGGGATGTCAAAAATCTTTTTCATAGCAAAATAAATATTTAGGGCCTTTTCACTATGACTTAATTTGATAACTACATAACCTATAAAATACTCATGTTATGTAAGTTTGTACAGCACCAGTTTCATAACATTAAAGCTAATGTAGACATCTATATCTATACTATTATAATAAAGCATAAACACACACTTCTTTGTTGCCTAAGATGTCAGCAATTACAGCATATTTTTGAATAATTATTTTTTTAATAAAAAGCCCTACACTTACGTCATGCTTTAGGCTATATATTTTCACGCCATTAAACGTAGGGGGTAAATATTTTGGATAAAAACCCTAATGTGGGAAAGAGACCATAAGTTGCTGCCAACATCAAGAAAGAAAGATTGCTAAGGTTTGTCATGTCATGTCATTTTGACATTTGCTATTGATAATTTGACAAATGTGAACAATACAATAAAATTTTCATAATTTCATGCGGATGAAGCCGCACGGGAACAGCTAGTCGATTAATAAAACGCTAAAAGAATTAATTAATGATTATAATACTGCGGCAGTTATTTTATATTCGTTAGGAGCGAAAAACTGGATACGGTAGAATTATTGGTGACTCTCTGTAACTCAGTACCGACGTTGCAACTGGCTGGAACAAACAGGTTTGGGACTTTGTGCCCGCTCACGACGCGATAACGAGGTTTTGAAACAATAAACGTTTAACACTATTCCGTTAATAGAATATAGAATAATTAATTTGAATTACAGTGTACATTGAAAACGAAAATGAGCTGAACAGTTAGTTTTTTCTTTCTCACAAAATGTTTAATGTTGGTTACATTAGCTAACAAAAAAAGCATAATTCAGGCAACTCTGGCAATTGTCAGTTTGTTATTCTGGGTTAGGGTTTGGTAATATTTTTTATAAGAGACGAAAATTAATGGTAACCCTAAAGCTATTTGGGTTGAGTTATTGAGCACTTAAACCAATTCACGACAGGAAAAGAAGATTCTCGACGCGACCTTTTGTGTGTCTTAGTCTGCTTACTGTAACTATTGCAATAAGTAAGAATTGTTATTCAAAATGCAATAAATCAACTACACCGTGTACACCGCAACTGCATTAATTCGTATCCGGCAGCTGGAGAATAAAGAGCAATAACCTCGTTTATAAAACAATAAAAAAACGATCCTTTATCCATTTCTAAAGATTAAAATCTAATTGCTTGTATACTACATAAGGTATGTTTCAATTTAATTAAAAAGTTTATGAACAATTTATATCTGAGACCTTAGAGTAAATTCACTTCTAAAAGCGGTAATAAGGAACTAAGGGAATTGGATATAGCGAACTTTCTACACCCACAGCTCCTACGGTTCGCCATTAAAATATTTAGCTGATTTAACGTCGTAGAGAGTCGATATTATTCTAATCTGTAAGAAGTTTTCTGTTATAAATTGACAGATAAAATGACTATAAGATCGCATTACAAATCAAAATCTTTGCAGCCCTTTTTAAGGAAACTACGTGTAAAAAGGAACGTGAAATTTAAAAGTGCGCATAAAGTTATTTTTAATCAAAATAAAAAAAAAATATGGTCGAATTTCGACTTATAAGTGATCGGCTAAATTAATTTGAACTGGAATGTTAAGTATTATTGTTTGAAATGAATCGTCAACAACAATATTGATCGAATGTTGACAATATCAGTACAAAGTGGTAAATAACTCAACGTCTGGTCACCGATAACGGACGGAAATGGCCTCATGAATAATGAGAGTCCACATTAGGAATAAGATAAGACTCAAGTTATTACATTCAAGTAACATCACTTACTAACTTTACGTGTTTTGGTGTCATAGCAATGAATTTCACGCTACCATAATAAGTATTTTCTATAGAAATGTTAGACTATTTAACTGCAAAAGACAATTATAGGTTATTTCGGTTTAGTAAACTTAAATATTCTGCCACAAGTAGTATTTTCATATCTATAAACTAGCTGTTCCCATGCGACTTCACCCGCATAAAATTATAAAAAATTCATTTTATTGTTCACATTTGTCAAATTATCAATTGCAAATATCAAAATGACATGACATGATGTCAAACCATGGCAACCTTGCTTTCTTGATGTTGGCAACAACTTATGGTCTCTTTCCCACATTAGGGTTTTTATCCAAAATATTTATCCCTAAGTTTAACGGCGTGGAAATATGTAGCCTAAAGCGTGACGTAAGTGTAGGACCTTTTATTAAAAAAAGAGTTATTCGAATGTATGCTGTGATTGCTGACATCTTAGGCAACAAAGAAGTGTGTGTTTACGCTTTATTGTATTAGTCTAGAAGTCGAGACTAGACTAGTCTAGATTTAGCTATCTATCTCTATTTATGAATAACAGAAGCAAATAAATTGAAATGTTAAACAGTGATTTTAACCGTGTTAACATCAATTATATGAAATATCTTTACGGTAATGTAACACCATTTTGTTTGAATGCAAAAGAATTTAATATCAATGCACAAAGAAAGCAAGTAAAAAAAAACGAGTGTTCGATTAATGTAAAAACACTTTCACTTTGAATTTTGAGGTTAACAGAATACCGTGGATAATGTATTAAATGCTGAATCATCGGGAACCGTTATTTAAAACATTACTCGAATCGACGACACTTGAAAGAGTTTATTGCCTTTCGTAAATCAAGAATATGTATGGTCGTGTATTTACAAAAACCTTTCACGGTCCCTATTGAAGGAAAAACCATAAAGATTTTATAAGACAAAGGAAATAAGCGTAGGACATCTTATGCGTGTTGTTGAAAATTGAAATTGACCTCACATACCTTACTGAACCTTTATAAATTATAAAATTCCTGGTCTTTCTTTTTCAAAATTTTATCAGTATATTGTTGTACCAATGTTGGATATAACCGGGTTTAAAGGTCCGTTAATCAAACATTTACATTGCGTTTGGGCCAAGAGAAATCCTCGGTTGGTAGGAAATGTTTGTTTTTGGATAAGCTAAGTGATACTCCACGTGTCCGAGCGCAAGTTATGTATAACAACAGTCTACTCATAATATTACGTAAATACCTAATGCTGGTTTCACACGAGGGGACAACAATGACTCATAGCAGTAGACTTGTCAATGTTCTATCTGCATGTGTGTTCAATAGGAATATTGCAATATCAACTGCTCTGGCCGACTGTGATAGTAATTCTTAATTCTTTGTACTCGTATAACAGGTGTCCAGGTCACTTCCAGTCAGCATTCAATATCCTCGGAGACTACAGTATCGAGTTTAGCAAAAGAAGTTGAAGATAACAGTCGATATAAGACATTGGAAGCTAATGCTACGCTTTTAAAACTACTAGTCGATGACAAAGATGGCGTTAGCAGGTAAAACACAATACTTATTATCAAGTATTCATAATTTCATTAAGAAAATGAAAACTACAAAAATACCAATCAGGTAATATAGCGACCTATTACTGATTTTTAAAAAAATCTTTATTAGACAGCTGTATAAATACTGAATTAGTAAATACAAGACCTGCGTCTTGTCAATTGTTCATCAAATTACCACATAAACAGATGTACACTGTCGTAATAGCCTAGTACATGTCTTGCAACGTGCATTGCGGTAAACATGCAGCTTTCGTACTTCGTCTAATGATATGACCGGTTACATTATAGAAATCTTCCTTCAATTAATTTATGCCGTCGAATGCAAGTCGGCATTGAACTTGATTCTTTGATATGTTAATTAATTTAAAATTATAGATGTTAAAAGATAACGACGCGTTAACGTAATCACCTTGTTTCTATTCATTTTATTCGATGCATATGTTAATCGTTTCCGTTTGGTTTAAAAAGCGTCAAAGTTGTAGCATACTGTTTTCAATTTAACCAGGTCAGGTATATCTATGCATATTTGTAATTAAATAGTAGGTTACTGACTTAAATAATAATTTATGTATAAACTTAATATTTTTTTTCAACATAATTCTTGTTTACCAAACAGGTTATCGGAATGTCCACTGCCGATAATTTAAAAGTTTAAATTAAAACTAATCGGTTAACGATAAAATTAAATAAAAATATTTACTGAGTAACCTAAGACTTTGTAGATATACCAATTTATTCTATAAATTGCAATTTACCGCCAGTTCTGAGGTATTCGACATGCTGCATTCGCGTGACGACAACCAGGAGCACATAGACTTGCCGACCTTCCCCGAGGACATGGAGGACGTCCGCGTCGACGTCACAGGCATACCGGACGCCGAGGCCGAGTTCTTACAAGGTCTGTATATACCAGGACCTCATAATATCTAAGGGTAGTATATCAAGATCAGTTCCGTATTACATTCACACACACAAATTCAAGTTACTTCTTAAATAAGCCATGTTCGTTTTTACGTTTCTATCTCAGTAATAAAACATTGGCAACGTATAATTCTGAGCATGTTTTTATTAGACTATTTTGTATTCAAGCACGTCATTAGATTTCCATATGTTCTAATCTTATGACATTAAATGCATATACTCCGCTAATATCATGTCTCAGAACAAACTTTGAATATAGAATGAGCGGTAGCTCTACCGTCTCAAAGGAGTATTGATTGATCCTAGTTACATCCGTTAGCAATGCCTAACCTAATATAGTTATAGTAATCGAAAATACAGATAGCCTACGTTAGTTCGATCACATAGACCGAAGCGTAGAACAGAGCAGATTTCTTACACGATTCAAATTTCACAACGATTCAAATCACTATCTCAACTTCTAATTCTAATAAAATTACAACCCGTATGTGTACCTGTATATGACGGTATGAGCGAACTCACTTAGTTATTGTAAAAATTTAAAAATCTAACCTTACCTACTGTTACTTTTATAGCTTAGTACCCAAAGTGTCTGGTCAAACCCGCAATTGGGTTTTTGGACGCTTTTATTTAATTATGCATTTTGTACTGTTTGTTTGATAAATAAAATAAAATAAAAATAAAAAAACCTTTACAAGTCTTTTTTTACGCTCGCTCATGATAAAAGATGTACGAACCAAAAATTCAACCTTATTTAAATCTCGTAAAACTCAATTTGATTTGTGACAAAAATCTGCTGTGCTCTCCGCCCCTGGCTGTATGAACGGTATCTTACCATGGGTTACAGAAACATTGATACAATAAATATTCTCATAGCCTAGCTAAGAATATAAAAAACCCTGACTTGAGGGCACTTCTTTCACCTAATTGATATCACTTTTAGTTCCATATTTTTCTGCAATTTGTTTAGAGTTTACGGTCAGGCTCTACCGCTCTCATTTTTACTCTATTATTTGGATAGGTTTTACGGCAGTGGAACCCCACGATTATGAAAATATCTAGCAATGTATTGTCACTGATTACCGTTAATAATCAAGTTTTTTGTTAACATGTCATAAACCACGATGGCTGTGAGTAACATAAAGTGTTAAAATTACTAACATTTTGGATATCTATTCCAAGTCCGCAAAATGATCGTGATCGTAACTATTGAATGGTAGACCGTAAATCAACATTTTACGATTGCTTTCTTAAGTGATTTAAAACGAGACGCAAATAGACAAGAAGGCGTTCTAACTTTTTCAGTAACATTTGCTTGTTGTTTTCTAATCGGCTGGTTTAATACTCGAGTCGAGTAACTCGACTCATACTAAAAAGACATTTTACAAAAACTTTAATCTCAATCGTCTTTGAATTCGGATTTAAAGGTTAGTTTTATATTTTAACATTAACTAACAGGTAATAAAATTAACAATTTTATGTTTATAGTTCCGGGTGAAACAGTTCGTAGGGACTCACAAAGATTACGGTACGCAGGTCCGCGGGGCGAGCCTATAGGTGCAGCTGCGGGCATAATGGTGGTGATCACCTGCACCATCGTGTGTCTCGCTTACACCGCCCTCGTCGTCTGGAGAAGGATATATATGTATGTATAGACGAAAAATGTTTTATTTCTTACATTTTATAGCTGCAGTATGTTTTATCCGAGATAGATACGTCCTATCCGTAGACCATAGACAATAAGTGCAAGTCAAAGATTGTTCAAGTGTTTTTAGTTTTTCGAGATTAATGTCTTAGTTCAACGATACATTTTTCCTGTGACCATGAATAATTTTCACCTGAGACCAAGACGTTAGGAGCAATACTTGTGAAGGTTAAGTGCCTCTGTTTGCTTAGGTTATTGTATGAATAAATATTAAGAATCTACTTTCCAATATAGACCGTATTTCCCTCACAAATGACGCATATATTACTGAACTCAGCATGAAATTAAGCTATTCCATTGGACCTTGTAACCAGTCTACATGACACATAAATTTCTCGTCTATTCACAGTAAGGTTTCTATATCAAAAAGAGCCGGTTCACGCTGGCTTTATTTGTGGCTTCTCGGGTAATGTGAGCTGACCATTGTGTGGGGTAACTTAATACCGTGTCTTCCCAATGCCCACCGCTGCGTAGGAAGCGCCCGTGTGGGACGGAAACTGCGCCGTAAAGTGTTAAAAACTTATAAATAACAATAGACACGGAAAGGTTTATTGTTGTTTGATAGGTTGGACATGATAGGGAAAGTAAAAAATGACTACATTATCATGAAGGCGTAACAAGTCGCCAATAAAGTTTACGGTTGGAAGAGTTTATTGTAATATTTTAAATTTACGTTGTTGTTGTGTCTAATAACTCAATTGGAGTATACAATAGACAACAACAGTATTTTATGTAGTTGCTTACATTGAGCTTTTAAAAAGTTTTTGTTCAAATTTTTATATAAAAATCGGTGAATGATGATTTTCATTCAGCTAGTCTGCCTAACAATGTCTAATGATAATTTTCATTGACTAATATCGTAACGAAATTTTTCAGGAAAAGGAACGGCCTGAAACATGAACTGCTAAGAAATGAGGAGGCTATAGCGGAAACGAGAATTGAAGTAAGTTAACAGAAACTTTGCACTTTACAATATTCTTTTGCCGAAACTTCTGTTGAAAGACATGTTAGTTGATTTTTTTTCAATCACGAAAAATAATTTTGCTACGAGAGTTCCAGTAATTCAGTTACTAGACGTGTGTAAATCAGCTCTGAACCGGTTTAAAAAATGCACATAGCCTTAAACCGTTGATCTGCAGCTCAGCAACTAAATTAGTAGCTCACGGCTCAACACTTAGTACTTTAACCGTGGGAACCGACGAGCAACGAACAGCCCGGTGACTCGCAACTAACTAATATCTCGATGCTAGTATAAATTGAGCAGATCTGCGAACCGAACAGTGATCTGCTTCATACTTGCGAACTGTGAATTGATCTGCGGATCATTTTTAGTTAATTTACCAATGTCTACCTGTTACAGCTGATTGCTAGTCATCCAAGCGAAACATGATTTAACATGAAATGTTATCTCCGATGTCATTGGAACTTGAGTTAATTACGAAATACAGAATTAAATTAGGAAACACCTTTCACTATTAAGCATAAAACTATTACCTACAAAACAAGATACTGTTTTTATTACAAAAACTAGCTGTTCCCATGCGACTTATCCGCATAAAATTATAATAATTTCATTTTATTGTTTACATTTGTCAAATTATCAATTGCAAATGTCAAAATGACATGACATGATGTCAAACCATGGCAACCTTGCTTCCTTGGTGTTGGCAACAACTTATGGTCTCTTTCCCACATTAGGGTTTTTATCCAAAATATTTACCCCCATAGTTTAATAGCGTGAAAATATATAGTCTAAAGCGTGACGTAAATATAGGGCTTTTTATTAAAAAAAGAGTTATTCGAAAATATGCTGTGATTGCTGACATCTTAGGCAACAAAGAAGTGTGTTTACGCTTTATTATAATAGTATAGAGTATAGATGATAGATGATATATAAACAGGTCTACAAGATATTCAGATTTCAATTTCTAATACCGATTTTAAATAATAACATAACATATATTTTTGTTTCAGCTGTGAATAATGGAGATGAGCCCATAAACATCTTTGGAGGAGCTTTTTTCATCAAAAAATTCAGACGATTTTATGCCATCTTTGGGTATAAAATATTTTACTATGAATTCTCAAGCAATAAGACTGAATTTCGATAATATATAATAATTCTTGCTTCGTATTTAAAATTTATACGTAACTCTAATACATTTGCTACAAGTAGCAGAAACTGTTTACATACTTTTACTTTGGCAAACGAACAAGCGACATCTGAATTCGCCAATAGCTAAGTAACCATTGCTTTTAGACATTTACAGATGTTTTGCCTGTATTTGGAACATGAGTTTAGTCATACAAACATACCATGTGCCATAATAGCAATCTTATAGTCGGTGAAAACTCATATTTATAACAAAAAATAATTTATTTAAGATTCAAAATATATCTGTGATTTGATAAATGTAAGCTATAATATCTTCTAAATATAATGTATGTCGATTTAAGGAAATAAATAGTCGAAGTCCATAATTTATTTAATGGATTTTACATTAGATTGCATAAAGTACATAAAATACTGCAAACAATTGTAGGTTAATATAAAATTGTATAAATATGACAATGTAATACTATAAGAAGCTAATAGAGCTAGAGAAAACGTAAAAACAATCAATTGACTTAATAAGTTTATTTTGTTCATAGTTTTTTTTAACAATTTATTCTTAAGTTATGAGCACACATGACTCTTTTTAACACACTTTTTAAATTATTATTGAAAATGTAATTTTAAACGGCAAAATAAATGTACACCTAAATGCATATAAAATGCATTTTTTTATCAGAATGAAACTTATCAAAGAGTGTCAAGTGTGCCCTGTTTATCACTTTTGTATCACTTTCTGTTTGTTTATGATGTATGTGAAACTAGACCTGCGTGGATCAGATCACTTTGATTGGGTCATTTTTCGAGTGATAGATCACGATATGAGCCATTGATCACCCAACAGACTCTAGGACTTAAAGATCAGAGTGATTTGGTCTTTTGAACCTAATCTCTCTTTTCAACGGATCATGATAACAGTTGTGAGAAATGATCAATCAATACAGGTCTAAATGGAACTATTTTTACTTGTTCTCCTTGTGCCTCACTACAACTGGACCAGTGTTGTCTCCGGTTGCTTTGTTATGAGGACCATGAGCACCGTCGCAGTACGGCCACTGAAATGAACAATCATTTATATATGCTTTATATGTTCATCATATTTTATTTTACAAATATAATTATGAAATATATGACGTTTTTTATTTTAACCTTGCATTTTTTTATCAAAATTTTTAAACTAAATGAAGAAAAAATACTTATTATAAACCTATTATATCCCAAAACGTAGTAAAACAAGTCATATCCTAGAGAATACTCACTACTTCCTTAACATATAAAACAATAATACTAAAATATGTCACCAAGATAACTATAAAGACTGTTGTTTGTTTGAATTTAAGATATGCTATCATGTGACAATCAGATAAATGAACCTATAAGACTCTCCGAGTTAATGTGTTTTAATACACATTTTTCAACAAAAGTAACTAACTAATAGTCCTGTTGTTCTTTAAAAGTAAAATGACAAATTTATTGTATAAAAAAGTTATCTAATACATGTAACTTACATTTTTACTCCTCCAGCATCTGCACAAAGATACCTTCTCCGTTATATCCTCAATGTCAATGAAATCAACCACTTTATTGACATCCTTTCTAATACACGGGTTGATTTGACCATTGCCAGCTTCATTCGCTTTCTTTATTGTCTGGTATGAGTAGTATGAGATGCCGCCAACAGCAAGAGTTGGAGGCAGTAAGGCAAGCCAATCTTTAACTGAAAATAAAATTTATTTAAATGTGATTAAGGTTCAAAGTTAGTTGTTAGTGGATGGAAGGAAATATTGAAAGTATGGATGAACTGTGTGAAAGAGAATATGCTTAAGAAGGGAGTGGATTCAGATACGACGGCTGATAGAAATGTATGCAGCACATACTGTGCCAACCTTCCATAGGGATAAGAGCAAGTTGTTGATGGATGGAAAGAAATATGTTTTCAATATATAAACTACTAAGATTGCCAGTCACAGAATCCAGTTAGCATTATTAAATTAATACTAAAGTGTAAATAGCTAAAATAAACAGTTATTAAATAAAGGTTTTTCCAAAGTACACTAAGTTATATTATGAAATACTCAGAGTCCTTGACATGTGATTGTTGCATGTGATAAATAATTCATTTTGTCATGAAGCACAAATGTTATTGACACAAAAATGCATTGACCTACTTAAAATATTGCATTTGAATAAATTTCTTAATTCAATAACCTAATTAAGAATAATATTGGAAAGTGAATATTATGTATTGTGACTCATGTTAAGGAAAACTCCAAATGTGGAAAATATATATAGTTTAAAATATGAAAAACATTAATATTATTAATTGTAATAACATAATCTACTGAAATTACATTGAAAGGAAAATCATGAATGATAATTGTAGGTATCACTTATAAAGTTAACCTTAAGACAACAAGGAAAAAATTCTCGAAACTGAATTCCCATAGTCATGCGATAAAAAATATCAAGGACACTTTATAAAGAACGCCAACATTAGAATGTCTGTAAAGTGGCGTATATTAAAATACAACTAAAAGACTATGGTGACTTACATCCGAGACGAAACCATCCGCCAAAAGAATCAGGAATTGGCAAACTAGCTAAATAATTGGGAATGGTAATCTTAATTACATTCGATATGAAATGCATCTTAACAATACAAAGTTTAAGATACAAAGTTATTACACAACCGTTACGTCGTCTGATTTACAATATACAACACAATTACACTTTACTCTATTACCAATATCTAATTCTGAGAATATCCTTATCTCGTTCAAGTTTGCTGTGCTGTCAGCTGTCATCTGTCGTTGTCATGGACACGCATTAAAATTTTGACAATCCGAGAACAATTCAGTTCTACGCAAATTCCTAAATATATGGTCAATTAATGAAGTTACATTTACGGCAGCGGTTTTGATTACTTTTAGTTTTATTATCGTATTTTGCTCTTGAATAACTTGAAATTGAAACAAATTAAGTCTAGACCTAAAAGCTGAAATACAACAAGTTAAACGATCTTCTGTAAAGCTACCAAATTACAATTTTTTAATCGTTACTTATTTCAGTTTAATGTATTGTCTTTACTAAACAATTTAGCAAATTAGACGCGAAGTTGGAATTTGATTTAAAAGCCATGCTTTTAATATTTTGGGAACATTTTGATATGTCAGTGTAAGTGTACCTTTATATTTTTACATTATATTTATATTTCATAAATAATCTGTGCCTGTCGTTCGCTTTGGCTGGGTGCGCTTGCTTGTCGTACTTTGTAGTTGTGATTTATTTCATTCAATTTGTTGAGTAATATTCGATGCTATAGTCCTTTATGAAGTGTTTGTAAGTGATACCAGTGAAATTCTGATGAAGGTGGTGACCAATGCTGCTTCACACTGAATATGGCTGACGAAAGACTAGTGGTCCTGAATCGTAGTGACAACTTAGGATTCGGATTTTCTTTGCTCGGCGAAGCCGGTTTGCCACACATTATTTACCAAATTGAAGAAAACTCCCCAGCGGCTCGCAGCGGTGAGGTAAGGCTAAACATCTTCATCCTTCATGAATTCCTAATACAAATTCGCCACTGTATGGAACGACGTTCATATTTCAAAGTGCATAAATAAAGCAATATTTTATCTCCTTATACATATTATATATATCCAACATTAATGTTCATTTTCTCATTAAAAAATCATAATTAATTTTATTCGTTCTTATCCTATAAGAGATTCAAAATTCAATAATTATGATCATATGCTTGAATCATAACAACTTGCACAATGGGTTTTACAGATATTGTAAGCAAAGTCTGATAAACTTAATCCTCTCTTACCTTAGTTATAAATTTTTACAATTATAAACCTTTGCTATATTATCACAGATGAAGTCATTGTTAATTCACTTCTGCCCCTGACACTATAAAATGTCACCAAACTTGGAACATAATTGACTCCAATTTATCTAATTAGTTTGTACAGTAAATAGTGTTCTTTGTATAACTATTTGGGATTGGTGATAATTGAAACATAATTTAATATGCAACAATTGTATCTTTTTAAACATTGATGATTTGGTTTTGTCTCTGGTTAAATTTGTAGTTGTAGACCTATGCATCTATGCTTTAAATCTTAGGTTGTAGATTTAGCTTTAAGAGCCTCAAAAAAGTACAGAAATAAATAGAAGTTACTTTCTCATTAAAGTATATTAAAACTCTTCCTACAAAAGTATAAATTATATGAGGATTTTTGTAATAAGAGACAACTCTTAATACTAAATGTTTTTAAGTCTACATAACTGATATTTTTATTTGATTCAGTGCTTTAACCTCGAACAGTCGGTACCTTATGTGTTTATTAATATTAAAATGTACTCATTCATCATGTTGATAATACTCAATCATGCTATGAATGGATATCCTTATCCAATTTGGCAATGTTGTGCAGCTGTTTACATTGAATTATGTATGTTGACCTTATCCTAGCTGAATTTATCTTATTAAAAGGTAAAACATAAGCTATTCAAATTTATTTCTTAAAGTGATAGTATAAGGGTTGTTTTCCAATAAGGGAAAATGATAAAGGTCTAATGTAGGGGCATAGATAATTTTTTTTCATGCAATTCTTTAGTTTCTTGACAATTTGGTTATTTATCATGTGGATCATTAACTTATGTGCTATTTTCTTCTATAAAATGAACAATCAATATATTGCTTTATCTTTAATGTTAACTTTAGTCATTACTCTTTGCCAAAAAAAACTTGTGGGAAAGATCTGCAATCTCATTTTACAAAACAAAACCCATGCGATGGAGTTACGTTTCTATTAATCCACATTTAAATCCATTTTAATCCACTCTATGTTTAGATGCCATATAAGTTAACAGATCCATTAATATTCCTATAGATTGTTTACATTAGTTTTGTACAGTATATTATTGTCTATATTTACCTGATGATTATCTAATCAACACAAATCTAAGTAAAAAAATCATTGCCAAGGTCATTGACATTTTTCACAGTTTGAGTTATCAAGTTTACAAGTTATAGTTTACACTTTAACTATAACACATAGAACTTCAATAATCTAAACTGCAACTCAATGAAACCAAAGGCTTTCATTTTTGCGTAAGAGTAAAGGGAAAAGTAGAATCAAGTATAAAATTACGACGACGAGAAAGTCGAAGAAAAAAAATTCAATACGGGTCAGTGCTGGTAAAGTGGTCTAGAAAAAAAAATCGGCACGCGACTACGCGCGATTGATTCTGTCGATGATTTCAGTGATTATTTCATTTAGTAAATGATCGCATTATTATATTAGTATGATTATCGGGAGTTTATTCGCAAAACAAATTGTTACTTAATAACTTACTATTGCTATAAATCTAATCTTGTATTAATTTACTACATCTTTGTCACTTTTAGTCATAATTTTTTTTAATACTGTAAAAAATACAAGGCTAGTTAGCGTGAATGTGAAGCATATAGTCCGTCTGGCGTCATCGGTCGTTGTGAGTGCTTAAACGCGATGCCTCATAAATAAGAGGACCAATTAGGTCTTTATATTCGACCTAAATATCTTTCGATATTGTACGATGACTCGTGAAATAATACTGTCGGTTTCAGAGTTCGTGTTGCGAAGCGTTCAGTAGATTATTTTAATAACGGAATTAGATCGTCGTAACGTTTAACATGCCGCCGTTGTGTGGTAAAATAATAGTAGATTCCTGAGTATTGCAACCTATGTGTAGTTTATGATGTACTATGTGTACTTTATACTTTGGTTAATTGATTTAAGTCTTTCGAAGACTTAAATTTTTCACCACCTGTTACTGATTACCTCTGAGCATGTAGATAACAATTTCAATACAACAAAGTATATTTCTCTCGATCCACACATCGCTGTCGGCGAATTGCGTATAAACTCTCGTATCGCCCATTAGTCCGTCTAATCATGCGCGAAAATGTTTATCACAATAGCAAACTTGCTCTCCATTCCATAACTGCGTAGTCTACACGTTTATACAGGAATTAGAATACTTCAACATTATAAATAGTCTATTTTTATTATTATTCTATTATTAGCGCGTACCATCCTTCGACCACATTACAACTTAACTATAGGTGGGATCGTGGTCAAGCGCTGATTTTAAAAATGATAAAAAAAATTCTTCAACTTTCAACGTTATTGTATGTGCTTTCGCCCGCGACACTGTCCACGTGGAATTAAAAAAACACGAAAGTAATTGAGTCTATGATGTGTTCTTCCAGACTATCCTCTACCAAATTTCATCGAAATCCGTTCAGCCGTTTGGGCTTTAAACTCAAACAAACATCCATACAACCATCCATCCATCTTAACTTTCGCATTTATAATATTAGTATGATTAGTATGATAACTTCTATCTCAATCGACGTTTAAGTAATTCATTTAAAAATATAGGTGTAACATATTTTGGTTTATATTACATCTACGTCCTTACGTACCGTGAGAAATTACCGTCTATAAGTAGAAATAAATTCTTACCTCTACAGCGTTTATTTAACTTTGAGGATGTTTCTTAATTAATGTCTGAGTGGTAGTTTTTTGTAATACCATTATTTTTTATCGCGTGAATCATTGTCAATTGTGTAGGACATCTGATATATCATGTACCTGAACTCAAGTTTCAATTGAATAAATGTTTGTTATAAACGAATTGCAAAACATTTTGTGATCGAATATTTGACATATTAAAAGACGTATATGAAAGTTCTGTTTTCCTCTTACTGTCTTTTATCCGACAAGGCTTATCTCGTTCAACTCTTTGTAGAGGAGCTACGATACTCCACTGGTAGGACAATGCATCCTCCATTGCAATGCGAATGAAGTAAAACGCAAATTCTCGTTGACATTTTTCTGTTGAATATATAGTAGTGAAATGTTATATTTTCGTTTTAAATAGTACTCAAATTTCTACGTGTCCCTGTGGACTTGGTTGTGTACAATTGTTTTCTTTTTATATTCGTCTCGTGTATTAGTTTCTTTGTTTTGTGTAAGATGAAACGTACGTTGCGATGCAGCCCTCGTATTGTTAGAAAATATCGGAGAGAATTTTCCATCCTGTGCAAACAACGTTTTCATTTACTCGCCGATTGGTTTCCTTTGCTCTGTTCCTTTACTCACCGGATCTGTTCCCTTTTGTTCCGATAAATATTATGTTATTGTCCGTGACCGAGATTCTATAATAATATAAAATAGTTTAATACAAAAATATACTTGATAATCAGATAGTTTCAGAGGTCGAGAGCTTTTGTTTGTTTAATATATAACAATATCGCTAAAGTTGCAAAAGAAGCGATATTTAACCCTTAAATGCATGATGATGCATTTATACATCAGTCTTTTCTTCCTTACGCAATAGACTATTTTGAAAATACGTTGTTTTTTCTTTATTTTCCTCTTAATCTATGTTAAATTTACTACCCATTTTAATTTATGGTATTTAAAAAGAAAAAATCATGCATTTCAGGATTTAATATCGTGTTTAATTAGTAGTAATTTAAGGTGAGTAGTTGTTTTAATTGAGTAATGTAAATTAACATCAGAAAGAAAGTTGAACGCTAGCGTGACCGCTATGAATCGCTCCAGATTCCAAACTAGATTTCATGATGCTGACGCAGAATTCGTAGTTACAGTCTAAAAATAATGCTGCACAGATGTCTAATTTCCTGCTCTTTCAGTTCCAAATAAAATAAATCAGAATTTTTATACAGCTAGTTATTATTTTTTTTATATTCTGAAGGTTTGCCAGGAATTATCCACACCTTCACAAACACTACCTGTCCTGTAACTACGTATGGATGGATTTTTTCACTAATCAGTACAAATTATTGATTTCATTTGTCGTTGATTACAGCTCATATTTCATTAGCCGAAGGAAATCCACCTTGTCGTTTTGACCCGATATTGACTTGCACTTTTATGGTTTCTTTGTATAATTGAAACTTAAGTCATTTTGGTGTTTAAGTTAATACGATTTATTACGTTAAACACTTGGGATTATCAAATAGTACTAGACTGGATTTGTATTAAGTAAACTATTCCTTAATAGCAAATTGGAGGACCGTGGCCAGAGATAGGCCGAAATGGAAAAAGTTGCTGGACCAAGCCAAGGCCCACAAAGGGCTGTAGAGCTAAAGAAGAAGAAGAAGAAACTATTCCTTACGAAATAGAAGTAAAAACAATAAAATGCTATTTTTGACCGATTTCCCAAAAGAAGGAGGTACTCAATTCGTCTGTATGTTTTTTTTTTGTATTAACAGCCTGTACTTCTGTAGTCCTGGTACTCCCGGTATTACGTCATAGGTATTTGTACTAATAAAACCTTTAAAATTATCGTATGCATCGATATTGAAAATTTACACTCAAATATCCAAGGCTTGCTATTACCGCGTAAGCGTGTAAACATATCAGCTTGCAAAAGATTAACAAGTTTTTTCTGTGGTGTAACATTTCATAAAATTGCATAATCGCACATGTGAAAAGTGATAGATCAGTAATAGAATGCAAGAATGTTCTCATGTTTTTTTTCTGAGAGAATCGAGGAATGTGTTTGTTTATCGAGAATTTAATTTAGATCCACTAGACTACTACTGAAGCACCAAATACAATGCTGGCATAAAAACTGATTTAAGTTAGTACTAGCTGTTGTTTGAGACTTCGTCCCCTTAAAATTAAAAAAAATATATAAAACGTATTTATGTTGCTTGCAGATAAATTACCTTTCTAATGGTGAAAGAATTTTTGAAATCGTCTCAGTAGTTTTTGAGTTATTTCACAAAAATACAAATCTTTCCTCTTTATAATATTAGTATAGATAACGTAACCTTTTTTAAATGCCCATATGTTTAAAGTCGTATAAGTTCTTGTGTTCAATGGTTGTATTTATAAAACGTTAATTGTGGTCATTCAATAATTGACGTCTCACCATTCTGTTCCTACAACCGGTGCGTATGTTTCGACATTCATTAATCTTATGCAAATTGCCATACAAGTCGACACTGCCGGAGTTTCAAGTATATTGTGATTTTCTCAGTAATACACGCATGTAATGTAAAGTTTTTTTAGTCCTGTCATGACTTTGGAAGTGGATTTAACAGTCCCTAAGTCGTAATATAATAAGGATAAATTTTTACATAGGATAGCTATTACCTGTGGGTATCACAAAAGTCTGTTGTAATGTAAATTAAAAGCAAAATATCTAAATCTTAATAAACGCATATACATAAGTTTCCTAAATGTTAACTGTCTACAGCTAAAGTTTTTGCGTATTATCCGTTTAAAAATTATAATCGTAAGTACGTTGGTAACGTTTAAAAATTCATATCACGTAAATCAAAATGCGTTAAATTAACTACTGGTTCATCCGGTCTCTGAATTCTTGTTATAAACAGTGTTACATTAGTCAATCCCATCTGTCACGATATGATGTTTGTCGCAACGTCCCTAGGGAGCTATCGTCATATATGGCATGTAAATAATATAGGAGCGTGAACAGATTACCCATTCAGATGTATAGACGAGGACGTTTATTTCCTACCCACGATACCTATTCGATGATATATTTTGACGCTGAAATGCAGTTAGTTGGAAAAGTTGTGATAGCAACACATATGTGCTAAATTATAGTTCTTATGGTGACAGTTGGCGATACGGTTTCATATGGTAAGGAAATTTAATTCCTTGGTTGTATATGTTTACCAGTTACGTCATGTGTGTATGTGCCACGGCCATTGAGTATACGAGCGACGGAACGTGACCGACTCAGAGTACGCGTATTGTAAAGGACAACTGTTATCCTTAGCATATTTACGAATTTCCCCTCGCTAACGGGACAGTAAACAACTTTTTAAATTTACCATGTTTTACCACTTCAAATACATCTGTACGAGTATATCTGTATACACGCGTTTTAACATTGACATCCCAATGTTAAGCTGGCTAGACGCTCAGTTTTAACTGACGTAAATGACGAAGGTGTGTAACAGGTTTTAGAATGATAATTTTGTTGTCTCTTCTTTTGTTCTTCCCTCAACGTGACACAACCATTAAACCCTTTTTTTCAAAATAAATAAACAAATATTATATTTCAATTTAAATTAGATAAAGGTACTTGGGAGCTTGATTGCAGTTAATAATTAATTCACTTTATATTTACGTATAATACTAATTCTTATCCTTGTATTCTTAATTGTATGCAAATTTTATATATAACGGACAAAAAACATAGTACTGCGTCAACATCCATTTTTATGATTATTACATCGTTGAAAACAACAATAAAAAATACAGAATACACGTGTAATATATACGATGTAAATAAAAATATCTTCCAGAACTATTCAATTATTGTTAGTTCGTTAATTCTTGTTTATGTTTTAATTATTAAAGCCTTCAGTTAATAACGTGTTAAAACTAAACGTGTATAGATGCCATTAGATTTTTAAAATCCTGTTCCAAATGTTTGATTAAAATTATCATATTGAACGTATAATTTTTTCCTGTCTATAGTCGATTGTAGCATGTTATGCAATATCGTTTATCAGTTGTAAATGCTAATAATTTGCGGTCAATAACACTATAGTAGATATATTGCGTTGATTGGCCAGTATAAAATGCGACTACTTTCCCTTGCTAGTAGCTTGTTTGTCTACTTGTGATATAAAAGAAAGCTCTGAAAGAGGGGCGTATAGGACGAAATCGACGAGACGTGGGGACCGAGTCGAATGGGCGCAGTAGGTAGGTGTTTTCATGCACCATAAAGTTGCAGTCACACTCGAGTTGTGTTTTTGATTAAATGTTTTTTTAATATACAAGCAAACATTTCGCAAATTAATAAGTTTTGTATTATTCAGCTAAATATGATGATGTAATTAAATCAAAATTATAGTATAATTTGGATTTGTATGTGTGGTAATGGAAGTGACAAGGAAAGACTGGCTGACTCCAAGCAAAAACAGGGAAGGCTGGAAGGAGATGGAGGAGGCCTTTACCCAAGGAGGGATCCATATTTAAAAAAAAAATAGTAGACTAACAATACTAACAACTATAATAAAGTGTGAAAACTAACAATACTAACAAAATGAAATTCCCAACGCTATGTAAATATGGAAATAAAGAGGCTTATTATTATTATTATTATTATGTGTGGTAAAATAAAGATGATATTACTAAATTTGTTGTCTTTATCTCTTTGATTTACTACTTTGAGTGAGTGTTTAAGTATTGCGCATTTAAGTTCGTTCAGAAAATTCTAGAATAAAGTTCGATTAGGAGTCACCTTTAGTGCTCAGGTCGCGCACTTCAACAATAACTCGTGCTGTTCGTCGTAGTACGCTCTGCTTATATAACCCCGTGTTACTCTTTCTTTTATTCCTTTGCAATCTGTGAGCTACCGACTGACTCGTTCTAAAACTCACTCACTGTTCTGAAGATTGTATGAATTCATTATCAGGCAATCTCCCAGTGCGTGTGTAACAACTTGATTGACTTCCTAATTAACCTTTGTAAAGGTTTCTTATTACTTAGGAAATAGACACGTTACAACTGGTAATATTTTAGACTAGCTTACGCCCGCGACTCCGTCCGCGTGGAATTTAAAAAAACGAAATTGAGTAGCCTATGTGTTCTTCCAGGCTATCCTCTACATTTGTACCAAATTTCATCGAAATCCGTTCAGCCGTTTAGGCTACAAACTCTAACAAACATCCATCCATCCATCCATCCATCCATCCATCTAAACTTTCACATTTATAATATTAGTATATTAGTATGAAGTATGATAGTATGAAGTATGATTAGGAGATATCAAGTATCGTGTGTAAGACAAACTAACGAGTAATCTTACTTCTTACTAATATTATCTTACTTCTTACTCATATTATAAATGCGAAATTTTAGATGGATGGATGGATGGATGTTTGTTAGAGTTTGTAGCCTAAACGGCTGAACGGAATTCGATGATATTTGGCATAGATGTAGAAGATAATCTGGAAGAACACATAGGCTACTTTTTATCCCGGAAATAGTTACGGTTCCCGTGGGATGCATTAATTTTGTATTTTAATGTTTACTCGATAATTCTGCAACGGTTCAACATGTCTTATTGAAATTTAGCACAGATATAAAACTAAGTCTGGAGTACACATGGGATAAGGTTCATCCCCGAAAAATGCCCGGTTCCCAAGGGACATGTTATTTTCATAGTTCGCCTGTTTTCTAATACCACGCGGACGAAGTCGCGAGCAACAGCTAGTAATAAATAACCTAGAAAAATAAAGTGTATTCAAGGTCTATTTAACAATTTCTGCGTCGATATCAGCTGTTTCACGAAATTTTACGTGTGTTTTTTTTTTAGCATTCAATTATGTTAAATTCGTTTCCTGCTATAATATTTTCATTATGTTACAAATTTTATTCACACCATCTTGATGGTTGGACGTCGTGACTGTCACGAGACCAGGAAGAACTATTCGATATGCTCACAGTCATTTAACTGTCAGTTAGCACTGTTTTCTCATATTAAATCTTACTAATATTATAAATGCGAAAGTTTAGATGGATGGATGGGTGTTTGTTAGAGTTTGTAGCCTAAACGGCTGAACGGAATTCGATGATATTTGGCATAGATGTAGAAGATAATCTGGAAGAACACATAGGCTACTTTTTATCCCGGAAATAGTTACGGTTCCCGTGGGATGCATTAATTTTGTATTTTAATGTTTACTCGATAATTCTGCAACGGTTCAACATGTCTTATTGAAATTTAGCACAGATATAAAACTAAGTCTGGAGTACACATGGGATAAGGTTCATCCCCGAAAAATGCCCGGTTCCCAAGGGACATGTTATTTTCATAGTTCGCCTGTTTTCTAATACCACGCGGACGAAGTCGCGAGCAACAGCTAGTAATAAATAACCTAGAAAAATAAAGTGTATTCAAGGTCTATTTAACAATTTCTGCGTCGATATCAGCTGTTTCACGAAATTTTACGTGTGTTTTTTTAGCATTCAATTATGTTAAATTCGTTTCCTGCTATAATATTTTCATTATGTTACAAATTTTATTCACACCATCTTGATGGTTGGACGTCGTGACTGTCACGAGACCAGGAAGAACTATTCGATATGCTCACAGTCATTTAACTGTCAGTTAGCACTGTTTTCTCATATTAAATCTTACTAATATTATAAATGCGAAAGTTTAGATGGATGGATGGGTGTTTGTTAGAGTTTGTAGCCTAAACGGCTGAACGGAATTCGATGATATTTGGCATAGATGTAGAAGATAATCTGGAAGAACACATAGGCTACTCACTTTTGTTTTTTTCAATTCCACGCGGACGAAGTCGCGGGCTCAAGCTAGTCTACCATAAAACTATACCTTAGTGTTACACATCTCTGAGTGTGTGGTAAATAAACAATTTTCGTCGTATTATTACTGTAAACTTGTACGTCATTAACGCGTTGTGTTGCATATACTCGTAGTATTGAGTCACGCACGTTTATGTTATTCAGAACTTTTTATCGTAAGTCTTTGAATTGCAATACTCGTTCAACGGAATGTAATGAAACGTGATATATGTATGTACTTGAACGATTTTACATTCGACTTACACTAATTTATCAATGACTAACTTTCGTCCGCGACTCCGTCCGGGTGGCATTAAAAAAAAACAAAAGTAATCACTTTTCTAGTCTATGTGTTCTTCCAGACTATCCTTTATGTCTATGCCAAATTTCATCGAGATACGTTCAGCCGTTTAGGCTACAAACTCTAACAAATATCCATCCATCCATCTAAACTTTCGCATTTATAACATTAGTTAGAAGTAAGATTAGTAAGATATGTAACGCCTAAAAATGTAAATTTATTTAGGAATCTGGTCATCCAAGTGTTGAAACGGTTAGTGTGAATTTTATGGTAATTTTATGATAATGTTTGAAAAAAGGCTTAGGGAAAGCGGAGATCACACGCTATGCTATCAAAAAGACCCATAACATTTTTAAATTGTGGAATACAAAAAATTACGTGTGCATAGAATATCAAAACACCATCCTTTACGTTGATATTATCCCGAAAATAAAAATCAATTACGAAATCTATCTAATTTTTTATTTCATAAGAATGGTAGTGTAAATAACACTTGTAGAAGCAATGGCAATGTTGGTTCCAATATTTTAATATGCGCCATAAAGGCTATATAGAGTTCAGGGGCTCGTATTTACGGACCACTTTGTTATTACCGGCAACGAGAAATTAATTTACAACGTGGTTCACCTTTGACGTGGAAGTGTGGGACGTTCGGCGAGTAATTCATGCTTCCGCTGCGCCCTTGTGCGGGGTTTGATCTAATTTATCTTCTAAATTTGTGATCCATTAGCGGACCCCCGCGCGATAACGGAGAATCGACGTAACGCGGACGGACGCATACGCACGCACGCCACAACGCTGTTACATCTCGGCTCGACACTACGTATGTACCAGTTTCTAACAGTTTCCTAGAGGAAACGGATGACGATTTATCAATGCAAATACGCTAACATTTTATAGTAAAAATATATACTATTTCAAAATAAACCCTCAGTGACTAGTTTGTCTGTCGGTGAAGTGTTAAAATCAAAAGTGAAGTTAGTGACGTTTTTTGGCATTGTTTTTATAGCAGCGCCTAACATACGGATTTTTGTGACGAAACAATGAATGCAGTGACATAGTTTTTGTTCTATTTTTTACGTCATTCAACCAAGTAAGTGTATACGATAGTTTGAAGTGCGACTTTTTGCAATTATACTTTTAAACGTGATGTTTTGGTTAGTTATAATAAATACGACCATCATTGGTGCATCATTAACGGTTCCCTGTAGTGATACCGATTGTTTATGCCGTAATGTCGATAAGTTTAATAACAGTCGAGTTTTGTTTGGCTTTCCACTCAACTAAAAGCAATATCTGTTCGTGTTACGTACATTAAAGCAATTTATTTAATTAAATAATGTTTTTTAATTAGATACCAATGATTGCATACTTTAGGTTATCTACAATCAACAAATTGTTGAGTGTCTATTGATAAAAGTTAAGCTCTACTTTAAACCAAAAACTTAAATATTAAACTTTCTTTTTTATTTTTAAATTTATTTACTAATTGTATTGTACTTCAATTTGTCTAAAAGTTCGGAATTAGTCTTGTGAGGCAAATGTCACGCCTGTCGTGTTTAGGGCCTTGCAACGTTAAATTGTATCCGTAGATTACTGATATTTACATACAAATTACCAATTTGTGTTCGACTGAGTCATGAGATACTATGGTAATTAGAATCGATTAATCACGGTGTAGTACAAGGCGGTAACTCGATACGAGATCGAAGGCCGTTCGGGTAGCGGTTAAGGCTCGCGGGTGATAAGTGTGAACGTAATTGATAGGGACAACGTATCGCCTATAGCAGCTGGTGCGGAACGACTTGCATGTTGGACAGTCGAGGGCATTTATTTCCTACCCATTTTGATGTAGTCTCAATGCAATTGAGACGAATGCATTTTATATAGATACAAGAACTGAATTACAGCTTTTGTGTTGACAGTTTTCTGTACGATGTTCGATCAAAGTGGGAACCGAATTTAATTCTTTGACTGCTCCAACGCAAGAAACATTATGATCATATTTGTATACCGTTGCCTATAACTAACCGTTACATATATCATTAATTTCGAGAATATTTAGTCTACCATTTGTATCAAAGAATTTTACCTAAAACTATTTAGGTAAAAATGCAACAGTATATCTAATCTATCTCTATCGGGTTCAATATTTCACCGTAAACTGTATAGTATTGTAATAATCTTTATTTCACATACATTGTACATTACTATTGCTGTTTACTTCAACTCAAGGATACACTGGCTCTGTGACTAATTTTATGTAAACGTAGTATAATAGTGCTTTTCCACTGCAGAAACAATTATACTAAAACATGTTGTCTCTTTCATATTGTCAATAAGAATTGAGACGACTATATCTTTTTAAATGATTTATTGCCAGTGGAAGCCAACAGTAAAAGGAAACGATAACGAGACATGTTGTTGAAATGTCCCAAAATTAATATCTTATCATTGCAATTTTTTGTTATTTGAATAAACAACTTTGAGTGTTTGTATGTTATCAAAATTAGTTCGGTATTTTATTTCTATCAAATTACAACATTTCTGATAAAAAATTCAAATATTATAATGGCAGGCTTCGAATATTATGAGGCTACTAGCTGTTCCCGTGCGACTTCATCCGCATAAAATTATGAAAATTTTGTTTTATTGTCATTATGTGTCAAATTATCAATTGCAAATGTCAATAACATGACGATGACAAACCATGGCAACCTTTGCTTCCTTGATGTTGGCAGCAACTTATGGTCTCTTTCCTACATTAGGATTTTTATCCAAAATATTTACCCCCTATGTTTAATGACGTGAAAATATATAGCCTAAAGCGTGACGTAAGTGTAGGGCTTTTTATTAAAAAAGGAATTATTCAAAAATATGCTGTAATTGTTGACATCTTAGGCAACAAAGAAGTGTGTGTTTACGCTTTATTATAATAGTATAGATATAGTTTCTTCAAAAATATCCTCAGTTGTATTTCCAAGATTAATTCGAAACGGCAGTTATTCCAGCCGCTGTAATGTGCACAGGAATGCTATAACGAATTTTTACCAAAGAATTTCGTGAGCGTAACATGTACGATCTTATTAGGCGTAGCAAGGATGTTTAGTTTTTACCGAATACATTTTAAACTGGATACGTATGTTCCATTACAGGTCGAGGCTGGAGATGTATTGCTCAAGGTTAATGGGACTGACGTAAACCGGTTCACGACCAAAGAAGGTAAGGAGCCAGCCAGACGCGTATGCCTCGTCTTCCAACATCCCGAATCTTCACTTAAATTGGTCAATCTTGAACAAACGGACAGCATTCCCGTAGACAAACTTACTAGAAAAGTAACACCAAGTACAATTTGAGAACTAATAAACTGAGGCTAAATTTTATCGACTACTAATGGAAAGATTGGAACGTCTGAAAGATGTCTATAGACTGTAGAATAGTCATGTCGGTTTTATTACCTTTTTCGCATAATGGTCAATACATTTATTAACTTTACAAAACATGAATTCGCAAAATTGTAGTCTTTATAAAGTTATAGAACTGACATTAAAAATTGGCGAATTAAAAGTGAATGCAAGTCTTCAATGGTTTGGTTTTGTACACGCAGTAAGATATCAATTGTCCGTGTTTGAGGTTTTATACTTCATACCGCTAATTCAATGATCGTGCTATTACAGTCGTGTGAAACACGCGAGCAAGTAATTTACGTTTCACGCGTGCTTTTGCATTGATTTACTAAATGTGTCGATATCTTTATATTTTTTAGGTTAAAACTTTGCCACAGTTGAGAGCCTTTTCTCTTGGTATTTTTAAATTACTTGGTAGATGAAGCTTTATTTTTTTATTATAATTGATTGTAATAATGAAATACCGAATCTGGTTTTCAAAATGATTCCTCAGAAATGGTCGAAATTGTTTTGATTATCACAACTTGGATCTTAAAAAGATAAAGCGTGTCCACAAATTTGTTGCTTGTGCAGTCGAGTGATGACATTTTATAGTTTCTTTTACAATCAGATTTTTAATCAAACAATGCCCCTTTCTAATTTTGTAAAATTACCTAAGCGATAACATAAATATCAAAAGCACAATCAAGTTAATTATTGCTAATACTTATTGGCGGAATAATATAGAGTTACAAAGAGTTAGATAAGACCTATTGGTATGAATTTCCTTATTTATTATTAACTCTCGCTGGCTAGTTAATGTCGGCAGAAGTGAATCAGCTGAGTAAATTATGCATGCTCGTGATAATGACGAATGTTGCACGATCTCTTTTACAATTCTAATGAACATTTTAACTCAAAGAAAATAAATTAGAGCAATTTCAAATGTATTATCATAGTTGGTTTTAATCAATAATGTTTTTATGTTTATAAAGATCAAACGAAAAGGTACTTTTAGAAACGGATTACAAAAAAATTGTACTTTGATTGTTTTTGGTGGCAACGAGCTTCGACAATCAAAAAGTCGATCTGAATATACTCTGTACAATGTTCAGTTTTCAACCACTAAAACTTGTACGGGATACAAAGTACTCTTCACATTAAGATATAATCAATACCCTTATATAGTAGGTATGTGATGAACCACTAAGCATTAAAAAAAGTATTTCTGTACATAACAGGTTATACGCTATTCTTATAGAAATCTCGCTTTTCCCACGTGCATTACGCGAACGCATTAATTTGTTTCAATGACTTAATTTGCCTTAATATTTTGTTATACCGTTATATTTTGTTTCAGTTTTAAAATGTTTGCGACTTTCGTCCGATCCCGTCACTTTAAGACTGAAAAAGGGTGAGTCTCGCTCTATTCCATTTAATGTATAAGTTATCAGTATGCTTGGAGAATGAACAACGAGCGAGCCATAAGTAATAAAACTCGAATCCCCAAATGATTCTGTCGCGTCTGTTCCGCTGCTACTTACAACAAATAGTTATTTTCCAGACATATAAAACAATCTATTTTTATTAAACAATATTAAGACACTATTACAATTTATTTTTCTTTTTGATGTTTAGTATTGTATTGATAGAGTACTGGAGATGGAAACGAGCGCTCGTTACTTTGAAACTGACGGTCGGAGCCGGCGCGATGCTAGCCGCTAACGGTCTACCATAATATCATTACGTCAACTTGAAAGCTTCTCACACTCGAATATCCAATGCTATAATAATGTTACCGAATTTTCAGTACAAAATTGTAGCTTTACATATCTGTTTTGGCACTTAGTTAAAGATCTAACTGCTGCTGTGCTTAGTGTACGATAAAACTACTTGTTTTATGTTAAGAGACTTCGTTAGTAATCATTTAATGTTGACTTTTAAAGTAAATATATTGCTGGATATAGGCACTTTATAAAAAAAAAACAAAGTTGTAACAGACTTCGCCCGATAAGAAAAAACAATGAATTTATATATAGCACTTATATATCTCTCAAAGTTATTTATTTATCTAAAACTTGGTAATTCCAACAATAGAATATTTGACTTCCATTGTTGACGGAGATAAAGTCAAGTGGATATATCCTGTACACATCAAACTATACGTAGATTGAACAATGTACAAATATATGACTCATACATCTCAATCAAGATTGATTAGTCGACAATGAATCAATTTTACCACTATTGTGAAGTTAGTATACGTATGTTTGAATAATCTAGATATTTTCGTGGTTTAGTCCTCAGACAATTTGACTAGTATTAATGTATTAAAAAGGTAAATGGTAATTAATTCCTTACACTCAGTTCTGAGTTTGTTAACATAAAACAACACTAGCTTTTATCACAATACTAGCTGTTGCTCGCAATTTCGCCCGCGTGAAAATAAAAAAAATCGATAACAAAACATGCCTCTGATAATGTAGCTTTTTGATGGTGAAAGAATTTTTGAAATCGGCCCAGTAGTTTTTGAGTTATTTTAATACATACAAAAATACAAATCTTTCATCTTTATATTATTAGCACAGATTTTGAGATAATTGAAGTAATACAAATATCCTCTGTAAATATGTGTGTGATAGATTCGATTATATGTTTATTCATATTATTGTATATGTTATAGTAGATTGTATATATCTGTGGTATTTTCAGACCCGGAGATCAAGGCGAATGTAAGACGTTACATATCGGCAGCGGCTGAGCGACGTGCAGCCGCGGCGCGCACAAAACGCGACAAGTAAGCACAAACAAGGTCTTTATATCAATAGTGTTTAATTTAAAATATTGAGGGCCTGTCCCACCGAATTGTAAATTGTCTAATAATCTAACGTGTAGAATATGTGATGGTAATATCGGATTTTGTTACCTTATCTGACAGTGACGTCAATTTTAAGCTATCTGAGTCTATCAGCAAGTGGTGGGACAGGCCCTAAATATATTAAATTCTTGTAAGTTAGGCTATAATAATTTTTAGTAAATGTTTTTGGTCAACACACTCTAGTAAAGTGACTTTAACCCTTCTAGTAGTCTTTTGATAGTCGTGTTTTACATTTCATATCGTCAAATTGTTTAGTTACTTAAACTCTTTACTTAAAATACAAATATTCTCCACGGTTTATGTATATATGCTTAACACCGATCACGAAAGGATAAAATAATAATAATCAATATTGGTAGTTAATACTCACATTAAAAGAGCCGATGAATAAACTCGATGTACGTGATTTTTGCGTTATTATTTGCTTTTAATTTTTCATGTATCGTTCAACTTTTTGTGAGCCATCGATCCAGCTACGGAACATTTTAAATTAATTCTGTATGTACATGTAAATTGATGTTGGCTTTCGATGCATTTATTAACTTGTACAGTATTGCAAAACCTCTCTATACATCGTTTAATATTTTTTGTAATACATTTCATTCACAATAGTTAGTAATATATGTTTATACTAATAAAAACTCTTAACATATCCATAAACAAAGTTGTAACATTTTTTTTAAATACACTTTTAAAAAGCTTTAATGGGCACGTCTTAGGCATTTCTATTTTCGTCTATGTTCTATTTTTAGCGTCCCATCGTTTGTAATGGAAAGTCAGCCCTCGAGACAGGCGATATCCGAAAGCGATAAGTGATAGCCGGAACCATATGCGCGGTAGACAGGGGTGGCTACCCTCACACACGTCACAACATGGGGACGACATGTGCCGCACCTAAACTACGTTCGTGGTGGACAGGGCACGTGTCAGCCGTTTTTTAAAAATGAATTAAAAACATATGATTCATTCTGTGTTTTTACAAACATGAAGTGTATATCAAGTTTTTTTTTTCATTTGCAGTTATTCTTAATTTTTTCTTAACAAGTTCATAGTTATAGTAAGCTCTTGTGTGGTTTTACACATGTTTTTTTTTTATAATATAAGGTGGCAAACGAGCAAGCGGCCACCTGAATCCACCGAAATGGAAAGCGACCGCTGCCCATAAACATCCGCAATTGCAGATGCATTGCCTACCCTTGATTGACGGAGGAGGACACGCACATTAAGAGGACATTTCTCCTTCTTACACGTCTCCTCCACTGTCAAATCCACTTTTCCTTCCCATCCTTTCCTCTTAAGAAAAGGGTGGAAAGGGAAAGGGACTAAAATTAGGCCTCCGGAATGTTTATGTTACATTGAGTTGTAGACAGAAACATCGATGGTATATTCTATTTAATTAATGCATTGCAAAGTAACCAGAAGTGGGCATACCTCAGCTAAAATAGACTCCTAGAAACAAAAGTAATGTGACGTTTATTACGAGGGTGCCTGAAATAGTACCAGTAATGGTTTATCCAATTAAAAACCTCCACAGGAGACACCGGGAGAACAATATCGTATTGTATCACGGAATGACGCAATTAATTTTGTTAAAAAATCTATCCGTCTAAGATCTTTAAAAAATAATTACTGAGTAATTGTTGAATTAATTTCGCTTATTTTTATAGTTATTTGTTACAAATGAATCATATTAATTAAGAGCGGGTGCACACCTTTGACTAAACAATCACACAACGATTGTCGATTGTTTTGCAGTCATTTCAACTGTTTAGACGTACAACTAAAAATCGAGTAGTGTGCGCCCTTCCATATAAGCTCATAGGTATTAAAGCGTGACTAAACAGTTGTGCGATAGTTTAGTCAAAGGTGTGCGCTTTAAGATTGCATCTTTAAGTAGACTATGGTAAATGTAAGACGCAATTGCAACTGCGCTCTTCGTTCGAGTATCGTGATGGTTTACAATGTAAGCAGATTTTCTTCAATTATCGTAATATGTTTATACCTTTTTTCACTCGGGCTCAATAGATTGTTACTGTGAATATACAACGTTTTGTTTTGTTTTTATTTTAAGGCAGGGACAGTTTTTAGACTATATTTGTATTAAAATTTGTTTTTATAGCTATATATATTCTCTAAAGTACATATTTAAACTATTTCTAAGATGTTAGTATTGCTATAATAACTATAACAATACGCTTTTATTATTGTCGTGGGGAAAGATGGCAGCGAAAGTTTTTTGCTAAATTCATCCGTAAGTTTTGGTTCGAACGCCGGAACGAAAACAATGCCAACGGACCGGACTTTAATTAGCATACCACGTTGTTTTATGTAATAGGAATACATAAATTATTGTATAAAATGTTACAATTATCGTTTTGTAATTGCATAAGATTAGATTTTAATTTTAAAGAATACTAGCTGTTGCCCGCGACTTCCTCCACGCAATATTAAGATAAAAAAGTAGCCTATAATATGCCCGTCTGTCAGCTACCCTTCAGTGAAAATCAAGTCGAAATCGGCCCAGCCGTTTCGGAGGTTACCCGGAATAAACGCGGCTTGCGGACAGACGAACAGACACACAGACAAAAAAAAATGCGATTTTTGTTATCAGCAACGCAAATACGTTATCTTCCCGAAATCGAGTTTTTTCTTTTTATATTACAAACAGACACTCCAATTTTACTATATGTACTTATAGATTATATTTTATGTATTGTACCCATTCGCGTAATATTTGAGTAGTTTTAGGGATATTGAATTAAAAAACAAAACCTTTGACAATTATTTAAGTAGTACATCGTTTCTATGTTAATAGTATTAATTGAAATTCGTAGAGCTATATTGAATCCCACCTATTTGGAACGTGCAAAACGTTAACAAAAAGGGCATGGGGATTGGTCGATTTACATACATTGGTTGGGTAATTATGGCGCGGCATTGGTAGCTCCAAATAAACTTCAAACCAAATATAATTAAAGAAAAAGCGTTAATTATATGGCTCTTACGGACTATTATTCTACTGGAGGTTAACGTATATGAAATCGAATTATAGCTAGTTATAAGTCACAACAGTTAATTCTTGTATATTTCCTCAGGTCCAGCTCTCCACCATCGAGTATCTCAAGTAACTCGAATAGTAACACAAATAGTAACTCGAACAGTAACTCATCGAGTAAATCATCGAGCAACGGTTCCGACGTGGTGTCAGGGGATAGCTGCGAAGCTTTGCTGACGGAGGAGAGGGCGCGCGGCCGGCCCACGCAGCCTAAGTTCGAAGCCTACATGATGACCGGCGACCTCATGCTCAACCTCTCCCGAGTGGAACACCCGCATCATAACCACCATGCGCCTACACATCGCACGCATTATCATAGGTTAGCAAAAACAATTGATATAAGTACAATCAGGGAAACTAGCGGTGTTCCACCTTAAAAGCTACAATAGCGTGGACATTTTGAAATGAGACGCGGAATAAAAACCAATACAACGCGGCTTATAAATGTACGAATAAAAGTCGGTTAGTTTTACACGGTTAGTTTCTTTTTATTATTATCCCTTCGTTTGCACTAAGTGTTATCTTATTAGTTATTTGTAGGAAGATCTCGTTGCAAGTAATAAGGCAATTTAATAAGTGTAACACTGCGAGAAATTGTCTTGTTTCTTGCAACGCGATAAACTCCTCTTACAATTAACTAATTAGGTAGCAGTGAATTGTGCAAACGATGGGATAATAATATAAAGGAACTAGCTGTTCGCATGCGAATTCATCCGCGTGGAATTATGAAAACTTTTTTATTGTTTACATTTGTCAAATTATCAATAGCAAATGTCAAAATGACATGACATGACATGACAAACCTTTGCAATCAATCTTTCTTAATGTTGGCAGCAACTTATGGTCTCTTTCCCACATTGGGGTTTTTATCCAAAATATTTACCCCCTAAGTTTAATGTCGTGAAAATATATAGCCTAAAGCGTGACGGAAGTGTAGTGCTTTTTAATAAAAATAGAATTATTCAAAAATATGCTGTAATCGCTGAGATCTTAGGCAACAAAGAAGTGTGTGTTTACGCTTTATTATAATAGTATAGATTAGCCTCGTACCATTGACCAATTTTTTTTTCGTAAAGACAATGTAAAAAGCTGCGTCCTTTTGGGTAATGTTTCGTGTCGTCGTCTCAATGTGTACAAAGCGTTCTCACAACTGTAGTATGTAAGGTGGAACACTACCAGATTCCCTGATTGTACCTAAATATAAATAAAATGTTAAAGCAATGCAATTATAATAACGATGGAAAATAAAATTTCAGATACAATTCAACGCCGGCGTCGCCCAGTGAGAACCGACTTGCGGCGCGCGTCGAGCTGGCGCAGCGGCACAACTCCTCGCCAGATACTGGCCTCGGCACTGAACACGCCAACAAGCTGTAAGTCATACAATTCTTATTTATCTGGCCTTCTGTTATCCTAGTACAAAAGATTCAAATCTCAAGCTCTATTGTCACTTTTAAACTTAATCAATACGAGAAAGAAATCAATTTAAGTACAATTATTAATAAATGCAAATGAAAGCGGTAAAAACTAGTACTATACAAAACAATATTTAATTACGCTTTCATATTTCTGAAGAAAATATTTTAGTATGAATATTTAGAGATCGTGTCCGATCGGCTGTGGTCGTTGGAACTCAGTATGCGTCATGGAGTATTTATCGAATCCCGCGAATGTGGGAAATAGAGCGTTGATTAAATTGTTATCCGTCACCCCACGTACCATACTGATGTTTAATCAATATCAGTTTGTTATTAATAATTCAATACATTTAACACAAATTGTTCACCTTTTATCAACGACACTGTTTAAAAACACATAACAAAACACACTATACTAACATTTAAATTTGTTGATGAGTTCTTAGAGCGGGCGCACATCTTCAACTAAATCGCAAAAGTTGTGCGATTGACGATTGTTTCGCAGCACATTCAACTGTTTTGCGCAAATAAAAATCGATTAGTGTATGTACCTCCATATAAGCTCATAGGAATCAAAGCGAGACTAAACAGTTGTGCGATAGTTTAGTCCATGATGTGCAAACGCTTTTAAATAATGCCTTGTGTAGATATTAGGTTTTTTATCGTCAAACCACATTACGGAGCATTCTTAGTTGTTGTTTAACGAGTGTATGAGAATTAGTTTAACTTCTAATAACTGTATTCTATGGGTAAAAGTCATAGTAGTAATGTTTAATTTACATCTTACTAATGTTATAAGTGATTTGAATGAAATTTTAGATGGATGTTTGTTAGAGTTTGTAGCCTAAACGACTGAACGGATTTCGATGAAATTTGGCATAGATGTAGAGGATAGTCTGGAAGAACACAAGAAAAGCTAGTTAATATTATAAAGAGGAAAGATGTGTATTTTTGTATGTATTGAAATATATATTCTCAAAAACTACTGGATCGATTTCAAAAATGATTTCACCCATTGAAAAGCTACGTTATCAGTAAAATAGGTTATATTTTTTAATTTCACGCAAACAAAGTCGCGAGCAACAGTTAGTTGACTAAAAGGTTGCCTGTAACAGGTTCATATCCCAGCCTGCGTCGCCGGCGGGCGGTGCGGGCGGTGCGGGCGGCGCGTGCGGCGCGGCCGCGCAGGCTGGCGGGGAGATGGCGGCGCGTACGCAACACGTAGTGCGAACATCGCGCTCTGAAGATCACCTTCAGGTAAAAGAGGATATTTCTTACTACTTGATGTCTTTTCGGGTGTAATTTGATTGCATTTATGATTTATATAAATCTATATCTATGTTTAATATAATAAAGCATAATCACTACTTTGTGGCGAAAGAAGTTAGCAATCACAGTATGTTTTTGAATAATTCTTCATTTAAATCCCTACTCTTACGTCACGCTTTATATTTTTATATATTTCACGCTATTAAACTTAGGAAGGAATGAAATGAATGGAAAAAATTGTCATGCGGGAAAGGGACATACAAGTTTCAAGGAAGCAAGGTTGCCATGGTAACGGTAGTTGTTATGTCAAAGACCTTCGTTGTGTATTTGAATTTTGACATTTGCAATTGAGAATTTCACAAATATAAACATAGATGAAGCCGCACGGCAACAGCTAGTTGTTGATAAGTTTTAAAACTTCCATCGGTGTATAACATTCGTTCTAATTTTTTTCTTATGAAGTACTTGAGGCCTTACTGACTTACTTTTTTAATTAACACTTTTACTATGAGAGGTTTATTGAAGGTATAACCTCTAATGTAATTGTATAGAGCAGTGGTAATTTTCTAATGGATAGTATATGAATGTGTTCCAGAAGGAGTCGTCGCTGAGCGCGGTGGCGGTGGACATGGAGGAGGACGTGACGTCATCGCTGAACACGCTACTGGACGCGCGGCCGGACTCCGCCACGCCGGGGCCGCGCTCAGACAGCGATCTAGAAAGAGACAGGTGATATAGATATTACGACTGCTCCCTCGTCCCAATTTAATTGCTTGCTTTATAAATTAGATTTGTCATGCTACACTAAAAGAGGTTATTTAACTCTTCAGTGTGATGCTAAATTGTTTGTTAATTATGTATTTGTGTCAGGATCGTGTGGACGTACAACGCACCGGTGTCGTGCGCGTCGGAGCGCACTCACTGCAACGGCTCCGGCGCCACCTCCAACTCCACATCGATATCTGATGGCATCTCGCAACGGTACATATTTACATATAACTGACTGTTGCCACGGCGCTTCATCCGCATCATATAAAAACTGTATTTTATTGTTTAAATTAAGTGAAACTTTCAAAGGTAAAAATCAAAGTCTTCAATGACAACGAAAGCTTCGACCTTTGAGTTACCATGACAACCTTGCCTCTATGCTGCTATTGGCACCATTGTACTTTTTGTCCCTTTCCCGCATGACGGTTTTTTCCAATTTACTTACCCTCTAAGTTTAATAATGTGAAAATATATAGCCTAAAGGTAGCTAAGTATAAGGCTCTTTATTAATAAAAGAGATATTCAAAAATATATTGTGATTACTGATATTCTACATAACCTAATAGTCTCTATGCTTTATTATATTGGTATAGATATAGTTATGCGCAAAGTAAGAGTATCCGGGCCAAAAATCTGTCGTCTCTACTTACCCATAATACTTTTCATTCCTGTTAATAATGTTTTAGTTTTTTCACTAATTAATAATATAAATGTGATGTAAATATTTACTTTATGTGTTCCAGGTCGTCGTCACCCGCGTCGCCGACGTCAGTATCGTCGTCTGTGATGTCGTCGCGCGCGACGCCGCCACATCGCACACACCTGCTCTCCACCTCGCAGCACTCGCAACACAGCCATAGACCTATTAATGGTAACTATTTATACATTTAGAGATGGTTAAGTTACCTAAGGAGTCGCTTAGTGTAGAATCTTTATACTGAACTAAAAATTATATATTCAGTTTTGACATTACAGTTGAATTGCAGAATAAAAACGAATGTTTATAGGTAACATTTTAATCGTCAGTTAAACTGTACAGTTCTCAATTGTGTTGATATCATAAGTCCCTGAATGCATATCTGTAGTTATAAAATACCAAAACTCTATTTTATTCTTCTTCTTAAAGTGCCATCGTCTTTTGAAGTTCGGCGATCATTAGGGTAACTTGCATTATTAACACCGCGGCTCTAAAAAGCGAATGGGTGCTCTTTGCAAACCACTCTAGGTGTTTGAGCCAGGATGCTCTATTTTATTAAAATCTATAAAGAAATATTTTCATTTTTCAGGTGATATGAGTTTATCAGAAGCTGTATCAAACATATCTAGTCCAGACTACCAGGATCAGGACGACATGTTCGAGACTGGTCGAGACTGTCCCCGGATGGAGCTGTCTGACCCATCAGACTCCGACTCCACTATCCTGGTGTCGGAGCCATGTCACAAGCGAGCCAAATCAAACTCCTCATACTCCCCCGATAGTGATGTGACTCTAAATGGTGAACATAAAGACTATAGAATAGTGATACAAGTGAAAGGACCAGATAAAAGTGTTAATGCAAGTGATAGTGTAAATAATAATAATAATTTCACACAAAATGGGAAAGAAAATGGATGTAATTCACCAGAAAATCAAGGTTATCAGGTGAGTTTTTGAATTTTTGTACAAATGCTTTATAGTTTTAAAGTTCATATTATTACAAGACTAACTGTTCCTGTGTGGGATTCATCTGCATGTTATTATTATTATTTATTTTTTTAACTTTCAATTGCATTTGTCATACTTCTAATGCACAAATGACAACAAAAACTGAAGCATCACTAATGTAAAATTGTATGGAGGTTTTTGAATCCCAAAAATTACAAGGGGATTAGATTAAAGTGTCAAAATAGACATATATATAGATATTTGTAGTCTGAGTCAGTTAAGCTGCTTTTGATATTTGAAATTACAAACTTACTAAAATGAGAAAAACACCCAATGATTGTATCAAGTTGTATCGAGCCAATCCATTGCAATTGAAAATGAATAGGTCTGTTGTTTACCAGGAGTTAGGTAGCAGTTCTGACGTTGGTTCAGACGAGGGGTCAGATGGAGACTCGCTGCACTCGTTCCACTACAGCCCCAAGGCCGTGGACATTCCGTCTGCTGAGAGGCTCGCTAAGCGACTCTACCACCTCGACGGCTTCAAGAAGTCTGATGTATCTAGGCATTTAAGTAAAAAGTAAGTTGATCTTTTAAGTATGAAAGTTTTAGTTATTCTAAAGGAACTAATCTTATAATTACCTAGCGGTTGTCGCGTCTTCGTCTGCCTGAAATTAAGAATAATAAAAATATAGCCCATTTCTGAAATCGGTCCAGTAGTCTTTAAATTAAACCTTTAAATCCAAAAATATTAACTTTTCCTTTTTATAACATTAGTATAGATATAGATTAAATTCTCTGAAGAATCCCAATTGATGTTCCCCATGATCTCAGGAAACTGAGATATTTGATCCTGTAATCAAACAATAACTAAGCATGATTAACTGATCATAACTATAGGCCATTGTTGAAAAACTTCAACGATTTTTTCGATCTCTATTCCATACTATACAATAGTTACTGTGGAATTCAACATTTGTATCAATTCTCCTTATTTTTGCAAGAAATTAATCTTTAAAAGTGATTTTAGATGTGTTTGAGCATTTGTATGGCTTTGTATGTGGTGTGCAGCAACGAGTGATTTTAGATGTGTTTGAGCATTTGTATGGCTTTGTATGTGGTGTGCAGCAACGAGTGATTTTAGATGTGTTTGAGCATTTGTATGGCTTTGTATGTGGTGTGCAGCAACGAGTGATTTTAGATGTGTTTGAGCATTTGTATGGCTTTGTATGTGGTGTGCAGCAACGAGTGATTTTAGATGTGTTTGAGCATTTGTATGGCTTTGTATGTGGTGTGCAGCAACGAGTGATTTTAGATGTGTTTGAGCATTTGTATGGCTTTGTATGTGGTGTGCAGCAACGAGTGATTTTAGATGTGTTTGAGCATTTGTATGGCTTTGTATGTGGTGTGCAACAACGAGTGATTTTAGATGTGTTTGAGCATTTGTATGGCTTTGTATGTGGTGTGCAACAACGAGTGATTTTAGATGTGTTTGAGCATTTGTATGGCTTTGTATGTGGTGTGCAGCAACGAGTTCTCGCGCGCGGTGGCGGAGGAGTACGTGAAGCACTTCTCGCTGGGCGGCGCGACGCTGGACGAGGCGCTGCGGCAGTTCCTGGCGCGGTTCGCGCTCAGCGGCGAGACGCAGGAGCGCGAGCGCGTCCTCGTGCACTTCTCGCGACGGTACCTCGAGTGTAACCCCGGCACGTTCAATTCACAAGGTTAGATTTTGCCCGCGTCTCCGTCCGCGTGTAATTTAAAAATAATAAAAAAGAAATGAAAAAATGTAGCCTATGTTACTCACAAATAACCTTTCTAATGGTGAAAGAATTTTTAAAATCGGCCCAGTAGTTTTTGAGCCTATTCATTACAATCAATCAAACAAAGTTTGTATAGATAAAAGTACGATATAGAATCGAAATCTTGTATTATAGAATAAAGAGAAAAAAAAATGGTTATGTGTAAAGTTGGTTAAAGACGATAATCTTTCGTGATAACGTTACAAGCCGATCTCTTAGTCATAGCATGCATCTCTCTTCTCTACCGCTCTTTTCGTGCTCTCGCTCACACTTTCAGCTCTGGCGGAACATTACAATGAGTTATGCTTTTTTTTTGTAAACAGTTGGCGTTTATTTATTTATAAGACGGGTGTTTCTCGATGGTCCATCGACCTACCGATAGATCAAAAAAATTAATCGACCCAATGGGAAAAATCCACTAGTTCGATCTATCGGTTGGCGGATCAGCTAAACGGGAAACATCCTATAAGATAAAGGTCTACACATTTGACGCCTAATTAAAATGCTTTTTACTTATCGAATTGTGTAAATGTATGTATTGTGTAGACGCAGTGCATACGCTGACGTGTGCGATAATGCTGCTGAACACGGACCTGCACGGGGGCGCGGCGGCGAGCGGCGCCGCCTTCCGCCGCATGACGTGCGCAGAGTTCATAGACAACCTGGCCGACCTCAACGACGGCGACAACTTCCCGCGCGACACGCTCAAGCACCTCTACCACGCCATACGCACGCAGCCGCTGCAGTGGGCGCTGTACGTACAAACACTTCGGATAATCATTATTTTATTTTTTTATGATTTTTAAAAATCGAAAAAAAAAATGTTTTTTTGATTATGGTTGTAGAAAGTCGTATACGATTGTTTTCGTCGTTCGACGTATTCTAAAACCATATTTTTTATTTTAGTTTTAAATGAATTCAGGATAGTAATCATGAAGGAAATAAAAAAATGAATAGGTTGCATTTGTGTGAAAATTGTAGTCAATTATACTAAAAACCATAACAGTTCCAATTGCGTGAACAAAATTTGTTGGAGTCAAATTACAAACGTACCTAATGTTAATGAAGTTAATGAAACACGAAAATTAATTTCACCAAATATAAAAGGATTTAGTTAGTTTAGTTAATAATGTGTGTGTAGTGACACGGAGGGCAGCGAGCGCGGGGCGGGCGCGGGGGCGGAGACGCGCGGCGCGGCGCTGGGCGGCAACCCCTTCCTCGACGTGCCCGACCAGAGCCGCGCCGTCGAGTACAAGAAGGGCTACGTCATGCGCAAGTGCTGCGTCGACGCCAACGCCAAGAAGAGTGAGTACCTTTCACATCTACACATACCTCATGCCCGGTTCACATTTGGCCAGTACAGTTAGTTGCGACGGCCAGTCATAAATGGTATGGCCTCACTGGCGCCATTTAGTGTACACACTATGCCAGTCCAGTTATTGAGCTTTACTGACCAATTGTACTGGCAAAGTGTAAACCGGTCATAACTTGCAAAACCTTACTTAGTAAGGTAGAATTGAAAGCTAAATTTAGTATTGTATTCATATACTTTTCTAATAAAAACATTTCTACTTTGTGATTGAGTAATTTTAAGGGGTTAACAAATTAAATACCGCTTATATAAAAATGATTTATTTTTAAAGTTTCTATGAGATTATCACTTTTTGTGGTTTGACGTCATTTTAATTAAGGTCTGTGAGAATAATCACGTTTGTCTGTAGCTCCTTTCGGTCGTCGCGGGTGGAAAATGTTTTACTGTACATTGCGCGACCTCGTGCTGTACCTGCACAAGGACGAGCACGGCTTCCGACGCAGCCAGATGTCGGACAATCTGCACAATGCCATCAGGTATCGTACGACATCTCACGACTCCACACCACACCATACGACACACAAACATCCAGCAACATAGACCAGTGCGACTAAATTCATATGGATCCGTCACATTATTCCTCACTTTTATTTGGGATCCATCGTTTGCAGGATACACCACGCCCTGGCAACAAAAGCGACGGACTATACAAAAAAGCAACACGTATTCAGATTGCAGACTGCAGATCAAGCGGAGTATTTGTTCCAGACTAGGTGAGACTAACACTTAAATTGTTTTTTATTTTAGTTTTAAATGAATTCAGGATAGTAATCATGAAGGAAATAAAAAAAATGATTTTTTGATTATGGTTGTAGAAAGTCGTATACGATTGTTTTCGTCGTTCGACGTATTCTAAAACCGTTTTTTTTATTTTAGTTTTAAATGAATTCAGGATAGTAATCATGAAGGAAATAAAAAAAATGATTTTTTGATTATGGTTGTAGAAAGTCGTATACGATTGTTTTCGTCGTTCGACGTATTCTAAAACCATATTTTTTTTAAATGAATTCAGGATAGTAATCATGAAGGAAATAAAAAAAATGATTTTTTGATTATGGTTGTAGAAAGTCGTATACGATTGTTTTCGTCGTTCGACGTATTCTAAAACCATATTTTTTTTAAATTAATTCAGGATAGTAATCACGAAGGAAATAAAAAAAATGAATAGGTTGCATTTGTGTGAAAATTGTAGTCACTTATACTAAAAACCATAACAGTTCCAATTGCGTGAACAAAATTTGTTGGAGTCAAATTACAAACGTACCTAATGTTAATGAAGTTAATGAAACACGAAAATTAATTTCACCAAATATAAAAGGATTTAGTTAGTTTAGTTAATAATGTGTGTGTAGTGACACGGAGGGCAGCGAGCGCGGGGCGGGCGCGGGGGCGGAGACGCGCGGCGCGGCGCTGGGCGGCAACCCCTTCCTCGACGTGCCCGACCAGAGCCGCGCCGTCGAGTACAAGAAGGGCTACGTCATGCGCAAGTGCTGCGTGGACGCCAACGCCAAGAAGAGTGAGTACCTTTCACATCTGCACATACCTCATGCCCGGTTCACACTTGGCCAGTACAGTTAGTTGCGACGGCCAGTCATAAATGGTATGGCCTCACTGGCGCCATTTAGTGTACACACTATGCCAGTCCAGTTATTGAGCTTTACTGACCAATTGTACTGGCAAAGTGTAAACCGGTCATAACTTGCAAAACCTTACTTAGTAAGGTAGAATTGAAAGCTAAATTCAGTATTGTATTCATATACTTTTCTAATAAAAACATTTCTACTTTGTGATTGAGTAATTTTAAGGGGTTAACAAATTAAATACCGCTTATATAAAAATGATTTATTTTTAAAGTTTCTATGAGATTATCACTTTTTGTGGTTTGACGTCATTTTAATTAAGGTCTGTGAGAATAATCACGTTTGTCTGTAGCTCCTTTCGGTCGTCGCGGGTGGAAAATGTTTTACTGCACTTTGCGCGACCTCGTGCTGTACCTGCACAAGGACGAGCACGGCTTCCGACGCAGCCAGATGTCGGACAATCTGCACAATGCCATCAGGTATCGTACGACATCTCACGACTCCACACAACACCATACGACACACAAACATCCCGCAACATAGAACTTTATTCTTCACTATCGTTTGGGATCTATTCATTGATTTAATGAATCGTTTGCAGGATACACCACGCCCTGGCAACAAAAGCGACGGACTATACAAAAAAGCAACACGTATTCAGATTGCAGACTGCAGATCAAGCGGAGTATTTGTTCCAGACTAGGTGAGACTAACACTTAAATTGTTTTTTATTAAATCGTAGATATGGAAAAATATATTTTTAATGCGTGTATTACAATTTGCAGTGACTCAAAGGAGCTATGTTCGTGGGTGGAGACGATAAACTTCGTGTGCGCGGCGTACTCCGCGCCGCCGCTCGCTGGCGCCGTCGGCTCGCAGCGCAAGTTTCAGCGTCCTCTATTGCCTTGCACGCATACCAAGCTCGCCATGGTCAGTCTTACAACAAAAATCACATATAAATCACTATCTTATCTTACTAATATTATAAATGCGTAAGTTTAGATGGATGGATGTACGGATGGATGTTTGTTAGATTTTGTAGCCTAAACGGCTGTTCAGATGTCGACGAAATTTGGCATAGATGTAGAGCATAGTCTGGAGGAACACATAGGCTACTTACTTGTGTTTATTTCAATTCCATGCTGACGGAGACGCGGGTGAAAGCCAGTAAATGTATAAATTTTCAGTAGTGACAGTAATAAATTGTATATTTTAGCGCGAGCAGCTCGCCGAGCACGAGGAGCGCGCGGCGCGGCTGGAGGAGGAGCTGGCGGCGCTGCGGGCGGCGCGCGACTCCGCGCACACGCACGCGCACAACGCGCACTCGCGCGACAAGGACCACTACCTCGTGCACGAGGTAACACTACATACATATTTTGTATGGTTGAGAAGAAAACGATACCATCCCGGAGTAGCGACGCAACACAAAAGATCATTGCCACACACGTCCTGTCCCTATGATATCTGTCAATGTTAATCAGAAGTATTAAGGCCGAGCTGTTTCAATGTGGCTTCATTCGCATGAAATTATTAAAACTTTATTTTATTGTTTACATTTATCAAATTCTCAATTGCAAATGTTACAATTCAAATGCACAAATCACAAAGGCCTTTGACATCGTATAACTATTCCATTTTATTTACCCCTTAAGTTTCATAGCGTGAAAATGTATAGCTTAAAGCGTGTCGAAAGTGCTTTTTGTTAAAGAAAGTATTATTCAAAATTGCTGACAACCTACGTAACTAAGTAGTATGTGTTTACGCTTTTTTATATTAAATATAGATTTAAAGCGAATATTTTTCCATTTCAGATAAAGAGGTACCGCACGTACGCGTACGTGATGCGGGCGCGCGCGGGCGGCGCGGGCGCGGAGGAGGCTGCGCCCGCGCTGCCGGAGCGGCCGCACCCGCACCCGCACCCGCCGCCCTGACGCGCCATGGCGGTGTTCGCCGCCTGCGTCTTGTGACTGGCCTGCGCCCCGCCCCCGCACCCGTACCCGCCCCTCAACACGCCCCCGAACACGCCCCCGCACGCGCAACGCTACCACAGAATGTAGCGATACCGTGGATGACTTATTAATTTGACTAATCTAACTCATTTGATGGCGGAGGAGACTCATAGAAAGAAGAAATATCCTCTTTATGTGTGTCTCCTTTTTCGTCGATTATGAGTAGGCAACGCATCTGCGTTCCGAATGTCTATGGGCAGCGGTCGCTTCGCCCTTTCCGCGGATTCAGGTGGCCTCTTGCTCGTTTGCCACCTTATAATTAAAAAAAAATTGATACACAAATCCTAAATATCGCTCTTGACCGTACCTACAAGATAGAAGGACAAGAGTAAAAGTGTTTTCTCTTGACCACGTGCCAATTGAATACTGTTATGTTTTCCCGCCGCTAAATATTCACAACATTGCACAAATACTATTTTTACTACTTTGGATGAGATCTATTTATGATAAAAACTAAGGCCAACTCCCTAAAAAGAGTTATGATAAATTTAATCTTCGATCAAAATTAAGGAATTGTATCAATTAAAATTAATTTCATTGTATTGCCCCAAAAATTATGCTATTTGGAATTTTAACTTATAAGTCGTGTTATATTAGTATTTTAAAATAACGATTACGCTATGGATAGTATCTTAAACTAAACTCCTTGCTGATCTCGGTTTTGAAAACTACGAAATTTATTGATATTTTTACGACTAACTTGACAATTTGCCCACCGCAAGCTCGTTTGCGTATTTCTACGCAAGTAAATGTTTAAAACCTTAAGTAAATTAGAAAGTATGTCAGAAGATAAATTAAATATGTACGTAGTAAGAACTAAGTAATTTATTTCTATCGATTATGATACAAAAAACAATTCAATATAGGCGGTAAGGGATATCAACAAATTTTCATTACTATTTGTAGCTGTAATTGATAATGTGAAATAGTTTTAAATTTTAAAAAGGTCTAACTTATTTATAAGGTAGCTTTTAAAATACGAATGCAAAGATGGCGGACGGTATGCGGATTCAAAATGGCCGCCGCGGATTACTTTCTCTTACTCGGACTCCGCCGAAAAGACTGAATAATATACTCAAACGACATTCCATTGCCAATTCACGAAAAAAAATAACATTTCTGAGCAACAACAATTGACGGATTTTTATACAAATGTGTAAACTTTTTATTTTCTATCAATTGCACTAAATTGAATCGATATATCGACTATACATTATCGATATCGGAATCACTACACTATTTTAGTAGTAAAAAAAAAATCCTATCATATCACTATTATTTTTTTTATCAAATCTAGTTATTAAAAAAAGTTGTATCGGAACAGAATTAATTAATCGATTTCAAATCACGATTATTATTAACTAAAACATACTTCACACATTTAAAGAACATGGTCATTTTAAATCAATTGATAAGACTATGATTAAATTAGATATTAAGTAAAAAATTACGCTACATTTCGATATCGATGTAATCGTATCAAATATTAAATTGATATAAAAATCGATAGTTTCGATATTATGAATATGGCAACCCTAAAGCGGCGGGTGGTTGCAGATTACGTCACGAGTTAACGAAAATGTTTTAAAATCTAGTCCTGTCTTCCTGGCACATTATTTATAATATTTCAGGTCGGCGAGGTTTATTTATTAGAATTCGTAGTGCGGAAGTCAATAAGAAGTTCAAATGTAAATATAAAGTACATAAATATGAGCTTTTTACTTGCATTTCTTTAGCACTTGAAGCTTAATCTCTTAGCAAATGTTGATAACACGTTGACTGCTACCGACTTGTTCTGTGGGACGTGGATCGTATTGGCATTGAATGTGTTAGAGAAGTATATGCTACATAGCAAATTATTTTTGAATGAATTAAATTTGCTTATTTGTGTTATGTTTTGTAATGGAGTAATGTTACATTTGGCGCTAGTCCAGCGAATGGTTTTATGCTTTAATCTTTTATTATCGGCTTCATTTTATTATAATTGAAACTATACCATTCCATGTATAGAATATGAAATGTGTATCTGTTTATTCTAAAAGCTTCCCAATTATTGAGTAACGGCTGGTATCACAATGTAAATAGATTTAGTATTGAGACTGATAAGTAATGTTATTTATTTGTTTTGTAAATCAACCAGTGTCAAAATGTAAAACGTCTAGACTCAGACGATTTGAGATGTGACTGTATTTATTATGTTAACTGTCGTATGAATACGGAGAAATGTCATTCTCACTGGAAATATTGAGATGAGGGCTTATACAGCGTGTTTCGATTGTAAAACGTGTAACAATATTGACTATCTCTTTCACTCTTGTTGACAAAAACAGAGACAGAGTGTGACGGCAGTCGAAACCTAGAAATTATAACATTCTATGTATAAACTATAGTTATTTAGTTTAGCCGATAGTGCCAGTAAAGTGATATTAGACTCCTCGTATTTTGTGATTTTTTTGTCATTATTTTATTAAAAAAAAAAACTATGTAAAGTATCATGTCTGTTTTTATTATCTGTACTCGTAGCACGATCTTTACCATTTTTAATGTAGAATCACTGAATATCTTGTTTATAACTACCAAGAATATGAAAACCGCCATATTGCGGAAAAATATGGAACTAAAGATAACTTATTCATTATGTATATTAAAAAGTGATGTAATGAAAAAGGCGATTGAAGCTTCTCCCAGCAAGTATTTTCATATTCTTGGTTAGACCATATTTATGTATTAGTAACTTGAATAGTTGACATACAATTTTTAAATATAAATGTCGGATAAATTTAAATAGCGCAGTAACAGCATACTCTGTTGGTTCGAGTTAAGAATAAATTTGTGCCAATAGATTGTGCTGTATTAGTTGATATATAAAGAATTAACAATCTTATTCGTACTGTACATTTAGTGTTAGATAAATGTAAGTGTAATAACAAAAATCAATCAAAAAACACGCAAAAGATGGAGTTTTATGAAATTAAATATTTGTATAAAGTTGGAAATTGAAAATCGTTTTGTCAATGCGTTATAGTCTAAATGGGAATATAAAATCCCTCGCCATTTAACTGAAAAATGTGGAAATAGTTTCGCGATTTTTATATTCTCGGTTAGACAATACATGCAATATAAAGGCCTAAAAATATCTATAATTGAGGAATTATTCCAAAAACTGCTAGTTTCAACTATACTATAAAAAAACTGAGAAACTAAGTTTTATACAAGTGTATATGAAGGTTCCCGCAGCAATATTTTGCACAAATTTACTGTAACTTGGTATATAAAAATTTATAGTGTTCAGTTTATATATCTTGATTGCTTTCGTCTATTTAACACTGAGTGTAATCCCATTGAATTATAAATATGACATTGTCTATGGAATATATTCAATACTTAAATATTTAAACAAACCAATACAAACTACGCAACGAGCTGGTAAAATGTTAGTTTTGTATAAAGTTATTGTTAAGGTAATATTAATGGAGAGATCATGCTATAATCAGATGTAATAGTAAATGTGGATTTACAAAATGTAAAGTCACTCGTCGGATTCAATAAAATGAGAAATTATATTCACATAACACTGGGTAAAAAGTCATTATTGTCTGTGAATTTGTTTTGAAATGTTTCAGTTTTAATATCGACACAAACATGTCTTGAATTTAATAAGTCTATGATTACAGCCTTATAAAGGTAAATAGGTTTGTTATAATTTCTCATTTCAATTGGATTTGACTATAAAAAGATGTCTTGTCATAAAGGCTTTTCTCTTTTTGTTTCAATACCACAGAGTTTTGTACAATTTCATTTGCAATACTGCAACATGATACTTAAATGTAGGCATTTTGTAATTATTCCGTATTAAATCAAACATAATCGCATTGTTCAAATAAACATTTTTTTTATATTGTTATAAAGATCGCTAGCTATAATTACGATTGCGATGTTTTGAGAATCTTTTTGGACAGAAATTTATCGCTTGTACATAAGTTTTTTTTTTACATTTTATTTACATATTAAATTTATTTTTTTATGATTTACTGAAGTGTATAGTTTGAATAGTTTTGTTTTAAATAAAACGTTTGTGCTCTGTGCTTTGATTTATTATTTGGTTGTTTCTTTCAGTATCCAAATTTGGCATGTCTAAGAGTCCCTAATCTCTACGCACAATGAGGGTCAAGAAATTGCAGTAAAACATTATCAAGATGTATTTGCCCACACCTTGAAACTCTCTTTTCCTATGAGACCCATTGACTACTTTCCTTAATAGACATGGTGGGATTTCAGGTTGTAATATAATCCTGTCTTATTTGCAAACATAATACTGTAGCATTGTAGACTATACCAGTCAAATTTACATAAAAGTATACTGCTCAAAAGCATTGGAAATAATAAAATATACAAATCAATATTACATTTATTTTATTGCTAACACTTTAACTTAATATCTACATCCAAAAGAGTAATCGGTATTTTTCTGCAAAGGCCTCTGCAGAGGGTGGGCCAGTAACTTGGCGATACAATCATGAATTTTTGTTGCATTTCTTGAAACTTCATATACGTAAGAATAACCATTATCTAAGTCTTGTAGTGCATCATACACCTCCTCACATTTGTACATACCACAATCTTCTTCATGTGATAGTAAAATGTCTATGTAGAAATAAAATTGTTTCTTCAAGTAGATGAAATAAGGATCATCTTGAGGTATTTGCGGGACACAATTTGATCTTCCGTACAAAACTATCATTCTCACAACATACGGAGGTGGTAAGATACAATCTCCATGGCTGTATTCTGGTATTTTAATTTCATGTTTCAATATTTGAAATATTTTTTGAAAGTCAAATGTGTCCGTTGAACTCTCCTCTGGAGTTAAAAAATCAACAACACTTAAGATATCTTTAGGGTTATTTGTAAAACCTAGTAGCCAACATGGCTCATCTTTTAACATCAGCAGAGCAAATTGTGTATGTTTGTTAATTGCATGTTTTGAATGTATAAAGAATTCTAAAACTCTCTTCAACATTTTAACAGATGTAAATGTCGTACCGTCGCCTAAGCGGTAAAGTGAATTTTCATTATCGTAGCAAAGATCCAAACAAATAATAATTTTCTCTGGAACATTGACATTTGGTAAGTTAGGTTTTTGAAAATTCTCAATAGTTTGATCCCGTAACTCTGCGAAGTCTTCGCGATTTTTAGGTGGTTGCAAATTTCTGTAAAAAGATATTTAATACAAATTATCTTGTTATAATTGAGAGTGGTTATAACAATACTACAAGTAAAAAAAATACCAACCCTGAGTCATTCGAATCTGTAACATTTGAGTTACTAGACGATGGCAATATATCGGGAGAATCCATTTTATTGTTTATTTTTATTTAAAGTTTCCGTTTAAATTTCAGTTTTCCAATACATAAAAATAAACATGAAAAATAAAACAAGCGACTAAACTGAATTGTTAAATGTCAACCAACTGTCAGTGTCAATGTCAACTTAAATTATGTACAGACTAAACAGGCCAGGCGAGTCAACCACTGAACTAAACAGGCTAAACAGGGCAAAATGGGTGATTTTAAGTAAGATCAGGACTGGTTTTCGGTTAAAAAAACCGCCTGTTTAAAAGAACTTCAAAAAAATAATTTCAATTTTTTTTCAATATGACTACGAACAACACTTTCCATAAATTATAGACAAGTCCCAATTTTGAACGTTTATGAGTTTGTCATTATTCCAAAAAGAAATTAAAAAATACACATGTCACATTTGACAGAACGGAAATGTTGGCTTAAGTTCTTATTCTAAAACAGTTTTTTGGTTCAATTGTGAAAAATAATAAAGATTACTGAACTTTGCAGTTTTATTTTGCAATGGATTACCTTTATGAACAGACTAGTGAGGTTGAGGCATTGGATTCTATCTATTACGGCGAAATGAAAAGTAAATAACCATAAAACTAAACTTTATTTTAGGTTACTTTATAATTTACTCATTTATTTATTAAAGTTTTAGAGACAGAGCCCTATAATAAATTTTCTATATCGATAATGTCGGAGGGTTTCGAAGACAGCGGCGAGGGTCTAAGCTGCCAGCTAACTTTCACATATACAGCTAAATATCCTGATGAGTTACCAATTGTTGAGATCGAAAATGAAGAGAATTTTGACGATGCGGATAGGAATCAATTGTTGGAACATTTAATGGAACAGGTTAGTAATACGGCACAGACTGTTTGATGGCAATATGTACCATGTACAAGGACTATTGCTAATTTTTAATAAACACCCTATGTAATCATCCATACACCTCTACCAAATGTCATATCTGTATTGAGTCCCTTTTTATACACATCCCCAACTCATCCATACTTTGATTTTCCTCTATCCACATGAAATAGTATTGATAAGGACCAAAAAAATTTTCAAAAGGAGAAAAACATTTAAACTTTCTGTGTCTATTAAGTGTTTATGCTGTAAAAACTTATGATAATTATGATGTGCAGGGTAAGGAGAATCTAGGCATGGTGATGGTGTTCACCCTAGTGTCGGCAGGACAGGAGTGGCTCAATGAGAAATGGGACAGCATGAAAAGGGAGAAGGAAGAGAAAGTGCTTGCTAAAATAAGAGCAGATGAGGAAGCAGAACAGGTCTGATATGGTTTCCTGGTACTCTTGATGTTGATGACTATGCCTCATGTTTGTGAATCTAAAAATTCTAATAATTTAACATTGACATTTATTAAATTTATATGCTATTGATATTATTAAGCATAATATTTGCGACTAGCTGTGTCTCGCGACTTTGTCTATATGAAATTAAAAATAAACATAGCATACTGATAACAAAGCATTTTAATGGTGAAAGAATTTTTAAAATTGGCCCAGTAGTTTTATGTGAATCAAATACATATAAAAATACAAATCTTTGTAATATTAGTATAGAATTATATAATAATACTTTTTTTGTGAAATCTGTTCCACAGAAAAGATTTGAAGGCACGAGAGTTACAGTAGAATCATTCCTGGTGTGGAGGAAGCAGTTTGAGGATGACATGGGCATTCCTGCTAAAAGGGAAAGAGAGGGCAAAGACAAAAATAAACTAACGGGAAAAGAATTATTCTTAAGGGACACAACACTCAATGAATCTGACCTTAAGTTCCTTGATGATGGTAAGTATCAAACAATAAAAATGTTTATGCTTTTGGCAAGTACAACTTCAACTTGGTTTTTAATGAGTTTTTTAAATTTTTTTACTATAAAATCTCATAAAAGACAATAATAGACATGTTTAAAATCAGATATTTCTCATTTCTGTTATTATTATTCTAATCATTGAATTGCAATGCCCGAACTAGAGTAAGTTCATAGTTAAAATAATGATGAAGCTTCTTTTTATTCATCTGTAGTACAGTGTTAAGAAGAAACATACAAGATACATATTTCTTCCATTTAGTGTGGAAATAAAGTTGGCAAATGAGCAAGCGGCCACCTGAATCCGCCAAAATGGCGAAGTGACCGCTGCCCATAGACATTCGCAATAGCGGATACGTTGCCTACCCTTAATTGACGGAGGAGGAGAAGCTCATAAACAGGATATTCCTTCTTCCTATGCGTCTCCTCCACCGTCAAATCCACATTCCCTTTCCCTCCTATTCTTATGCGAAAAAGGGTGGGAAGGAAAATGCACTAAAGTTGGGCCTCCATCACGACACTCATCAGACGAAATACGGAATTGTTCCCACATCACGCCTGTCTTCTGTGTGGTCGTGGTATTGCTGGGGGTGAGCCGACCCATTCATGCGAAGATGTTAAAGCGGGCTTTACCATTGTTGATGATTCCCTTCTAAACTTATTTAATTCATTTTAATGTAATGTACTACTGAATGTTTTTACAGGTGATGCGGTCAAAGTTGATGAATCCCTATTCCAAGATTTGGATGATTTGGATATATCGGACGAGGATGATGAAGACTATGTGCCGGGAGAGAGCGGCAGTGAGAGTGAATAGCGAACAATAACGCGCATAACTGTGCGCTATTGATAGACTGCTTGTGTTTGTGATAAGCTTGGCGTGTTAGCCAATGTGATCAATATTGCATATCAACCTTTATGAGATTAATTAAATTCAGGTTTGTAGTTTTGACTTACAGCCTCACATAATCAAGAACCATTTTTGCTCTTTGATTCTATTGTTTTTAATACATTTATTTAAAATTTACCCAATCCGAAGATCGCAGAATAGAAAAGTTTGACCAAAATGTGAGGTCCGTTTTCGTAATTCCTCTCGTAATTAAAATTATCTTAAAGAATCAATATAATGTTCACCTAATAATGCTGTATGGAGTGAAAGAGATAACAGAAGGGGTAAGGAGAAAAGTGTGTGTCCCTTTCTGAAGGTTGATGTGCAATATTTATAGCCGAGTAAATGCTTGAAGATGAGGCTTAGCCAAAAAGGGACAGAAGATATTTCATTGTTTGACTTGTTAATTATTTAGCAAAGATTAGTCAATATCACTTTTTTAAGATTTGAGCCATTTTTCTTAATGTTACAGATCTGGGTGTATTTCTACTGAAGGATGATAAATGAGAGATTTTTCCGTAAAAGTGCAGTTATTGCCAACATTAAATAAGTGATGTTATTGCTATAATTATATTAGCTATATTGTAATTCTTGTTTATATTTGTTTTTAAATCATTCTGCACATATTCATCAGTGGAAATAAACCCTAATACTCAATTCTAAGGTTTACATACATTTTGTAATTTTACAGGCACTTCCAAAGCTTCTCTTCATGTATCAAAAAGGTTCTTTGTAAATAAAAGAATTTGTTTTTATTTGGAGAATAGTTTTTATTTACACCTTTGTCACTAATATATTATGTATTTACATACATCTATTTAAGTTGTTTATTAAAAAGCGATTGATTTGCAACATCGATTATTATCTAAATTTAAAAACATAACTATTTTTTTTGCAAACAAAATAACTTAACTGAGTCGACATCAAAAAGAAATAACGTAATAAAAAACAATATCACAAAATGTAATCACAAGTGCAGTCTTAAAATTAAATACACGAAAATTAACATTAATTAAATATCTAAACGTTTTCTATAATTAACCGAGATATGTATAAAGTTTCAAAACGGTGCAATTATAAATAAAACAATTTCGTTTCGCAAATATCGCGATTTTGTACATAGAAATATTGCAAAAAATATATTAATTTATCGAAACATGTATATTAAAATAACATTTAACACACGACTCACGTTTAATTTTTTGTAATAACGATTGAAAAAGTTACACAACACAACAACGATTTAAAAATAGATAATGGCGTTAGCATAGATATATAATCTATAGATGAAGTGTATCTTAGAAGTTGCACTTAAATTTTTTGTCACTTTTATGCTCCGGAACGCATTTATAGGTTATATGTCTATGGGTGTTAGAAACACCAGTCTTTTCTAACACCGAAACACGTACAAAACTACATTGACACTTGACTCTTTCATTATCTTGAAAAAAATTATGAATTGTGTTTTAGAAGGAGATTCCGTAAAGAGAAAACTTGCGGTAACGGTTACATTGTGTCACTTTTACCACGGTTTAAAATAGACTAAATAAATGAAAAAAACTTCTCTGAAAAATAGCCTATTAGTTCTGTTCCATGTATGAAGGAAGACTTTTTTACTTTTATGGATCGTTAATATGTAGTTGGTTAAATCTAACAGAGCTCCAATGTTGTGAAAAATGCGATGCTTTTACAAGCGAGCTCCAAAAGAATATTTATACCGCAGTTAAATAAAAAACATTTAATTTGTAGTTAGAAAAAAATAAGATATTGATTATGAATATTTTTTTTAATTTTAAATGATAATGTAGAGTAAAAAAACAAAAAAATAGCAGTTTAATATTACGTGAAATCTTTTAGCTGTTTTTGCTTTAGTTATTGTGGCTAAGAAATTATTTTATTTTTAATCAAACTAAATTTTCTTAGTTTTACACATTATTCTATCAGGTTGACAATGTGTATGGTTTAATGATGTTTGTTTAATTTTGTATGTATTTATTCAGATCTATTAATTGAATATCTTACAAAGCTACCTATCTAAGGCTTGTGTAAAAATACTTGGATGGGTGGTCGCCGTTTGTTACGACTGTAAAGCATATTCCAGAAATGTGTTACATCTGTTATTTATTACTATTTACTATTAACTTCTGCGGCCCAACTATTATTTTTTATTATTAGTACAGCTTGTGAAGTTTATGCAACAGAATTATATGCGATGTAGTGCTAGGCTTGATTATATATATTTTTTATTTGTATTGAATAGAAATTGGGCCAGCAAGAAGTTGTTATTAGCTATTCTACTCGTAGAAAGACTAAGACCCCTTTTCCACTAGCGTGACTGTTTTTATGGCTGTAAAATTCCACTGCGAAAACACTTCTATTAAAACATATTGTTGTCTATCTTATCCAAAGCGGATGACTAGTTTTTCGATTTAGAAAACTGCAGTAAGCAATGTAAATATCATTTTCACTACCGCAGATGTCGCACGGCTAACCGCTCAGTGGAAAAGGGATCTAAGCTGCATTAAAGCTAGAGAGTAGTCTACTTGAGGCGCTGTGTGACGTTGGCCAGCGCGACGGCGAACGCCTGCAGCGCGGAAAACGGATACTGGAAGTCCAGCGTGTACGCGTTGCCATCGATGCGCCCGAACTGCATCACCTGTAGTTTTGTAACGCGACTCTAGAATATCTTTTACTTCGAATAATAATTAAAATTTGCATCATTTTTAAAGTATTTATGGTAATTATGATTGATACAAATGTTGTGGTTATGAGACCTGTTTCCCATGGTACTCGATCTGGAAGTTCTTGGCGGACTCCTGCGTGACGCGGCCGCCGAAGTCCAGCTGGTACACCTGGCTGTTCTCGTTCCACATCGGCGCCTTGTTGTGCATCAGCAGCTGCCGGCGGGCCTGCCCGCCCCCCGCGCCCGTCGCCGCGCCCCCTGCGCTCCCTGCGCCTGTCGCCGCGCCCGCCGGCACGCCCCCCGCGCGCTTCAACTGGATACACGTTTTTTTTAATATTCTCATGAAGTAATAAACGAGCAAGTTGTCCTGACTGTGTTCTGGTAGGTATGTTGTGAAAATTACTAGGAAGTTTGTGGAATATTGGTTTCAATCAATTACCTAAAAATGTCCTCTTGAGATTTTGGTAAACACAACGAAATAGAGAATGTCGCAAATGTATTAATTCATGTACCTTGTTCCTGAGCTGTGCTTTCTGGAAGCTTTCGAGATCTCTGTAGTTCTTGCCGTTGACTTCGCTGTAGCCGTTGGAGAACTCGTCGTCGGAGCTCTCCGACGGCTTCTTGTTGCGCCGCCGATTCAGCAGCGGAGAGTTCAGCAGTTGTCTGCAAACGGAATACAAATTACCAACAAACAACTTATTACGTCTCATCATATGAGAGATTCTTTGCACAACTAAAGACCATCTTTTGGTACGAATATGATCCGTTCCGTGAATGTGTCAAACACGTTACCGTTTTCAAATATCTTCGGGCAATTTCAGTTGCTTGTGCTTAATAAGATGTTCATAGTAATGAGACTCTTACCGTATAGGTGAAGCGGAGGAGTACCGCGTGCGGCGCGTGGCGGCGGGCGAGGCGGGGGAGGCGGGGCTGGCGGCGGAGGCGGGGGCGGGCTGCGCGCGCGGCGGCCGCTGGGGGCGGGGAGACGCGGGGGCAGAGCTCACCTCGCGCGCACCGCCCCCGCCCCCGCCCCCGCGCCCACTGCGACCCCTAGCGGCCAGCAGCCGCAGCGCCAACTGCTCGAGTGAACCTAATCATCATAGAAATGTGAATAACACGTCCTGTTGGAATATCGCGTAACCTCAAAGTGAAGCAGGCTTAGAAATATTGTGATTAGGATTCCAACAGAATTTTACTATTGAAACGAATGGAGATGACACAATTTTTGCCACAATTCGCCTTCGTGTCTTCACTTTGCAGTTACGACATATTTCAAAATATAAAAACTTTGTACAGAATAGAGGACGTTTTTAAACAATATTTCTGTAAGTCAGTGCTAGGTGCGTCTCATTTACAAAATAACAAGATATCACGATGCATTTCGAACATGCATAATGCATTTAGTGAAACCTGTTTTTTACTGCAAAATTGCAAGTGTACGCTCAATTGCGCGAACAAACTGGCGCAAATACCTATTTGGCGAAGCGGTGTCAAACTCCTACGCCCTGAAAAAGTACTAGAGGGCCTTAACGTTTATGCAAGAGTGCATTCGAGGTGCATTCCTTTAATTTTAATCTAATTTTAAAAGCTTCGAGTGCCTTTATTTTAGTAGTTCTTTGTTCTATTTTTTGTTACGAATTACGAAGAATGTTAGTACCATGCCAAATCTCCCAAAACTACTAAAATACCTTTATATCTATTATGACCGTACGGTTGAAATTTAGAATCTGACAAAGTGGTCAAGTTCTCATAAACTAGATAAGCTTGTCAAAATACTGTAATTTAGCTCAGAAATTGATTGTCAATCTATTCATGCGTGTTTGCCAAGCTCGGGTCTAGTGAATAAATATCGTTTCTAGCAAAATTATCGAGTTTCACTCGTGGACCTCACCGGTGGAAGTATCTCGTAGGGGGCGGCGGGTGAAAAGCATCTACTAATGTACTAACTATAATACTTGCTGTAGTCGGAATCGCTATCGGTATGCAGTACGGGGGGCGGCGGCGGCTGTGGCGCGGCGGGCGGCGGCGCGGCGGCGGGGGCGCGCGAGCTGCACGCCACGCACACGTACGTGGCGGCGTCCACGTCGCGTCGGTCGTACGGCGACACGAGGCGACAGCGCGTGCACACCGGGTAGTCGCGCCGCGCGCGCCGCCCCCTGCCCCCCGCCCCGCCCTCCTCCGTGCTCGTGCCGCTGTTGTCCTCCCCCGTGCTGGTGCAGCGGCTACTCGACTGCGCCGACGCCGCCTCGCTCCTCTGGTTGCTGTCGGAACGCGACTGTCGCTTGCATTTCTCCACCGTTATAGACAGCTCGCCCGAATCGAGGCTCCTCGATTTTCCACATTTCTTTAAGCTCGGCGTTTTGGTTTCCATTTGCTTGATGTCGTTGGTCCTGAAATGTCGCTTCGCTCTCCTGTGGCGTTTGTTATTCACCAGGACCAGTCGCCGGGGCTGCTCGCCGCGCAGGGCGGTGAGGCTGTGAGCGCGCAGCACTTGCGGGTCGACGAGGTCTAGGTAGCCCACGCTGCAGCTGCGCGTCATCGTATCGTAGACGGGCACGCTGGCGCACACGGGACTGATGGGCACCACGGTCGTCGTCCGCTGCACTCTCATCTCCCGAGGTCTCTCGCTCAAATTGTTTATGGGAGTTTCTATGGGAGTTTCCTCGTCGATGAATTTCAAATCCTCACCCTTTTGGATATTTTTTATATTATCCGAGCGCCGCGTCATAGCATCCGGATGCACCTCGTGCTCGAAATTTTTGTTACATAAAGATTTCAGTATTCTAGTATTAACTTCGAATGACGCCGATTCGCCACGGTTACAAATGTTTTTGCGTAACTTTGAGAGACAATTGTCCGAAACGTGGTTATCGCATTTTTTTATCGTAACCTGCCTACTTGGTTCTACGCTAAGGTTTAAATTGAAAGATTGTTGTTCGATGTTAGGTATATTATTTTTTAGGGCTACGTTATCACCGCGGACACTGTAGTCGGTCCTGCCGCCGCAGAAGTCTCCGCGACCTCCGCACGTCACCGTTTGCGGGGATGGCCTTTCGAAGATGATGTCTGTCGGCGCGACGGCATTCTTCGGGGACTGCAAGGTAGGGACTGAGCTCTCGCAGCGCAGCGGGGAGATGGCGTGCCGGTGGGGGACGCCGGCGGAGCTGTTCACCCGGCGCTCGGGCGGTGGCGCGGCGTGCCGCACGCCCGTCGAGTACACGCTCTCCGACACGTTGTTGACGGAGTCGTTCGTATCTATGTATGGGAATTCGTCGTACGATTCCGCTCGCGCTATAGATGGGTTCGAATTGTTGTTATTACTGGAATAAGTTTCATTTTGAGATAGAACATTATTTGAATTATTGATTCGGTCGTTAATGGTTAATTTCCGCCTAATGTTATTATTCGTATGCGAAGGTGAACTCGAGTCGTTCGACTGAAACACTTCTTCCTCGTCTTCGGAAAATATGTTTGGGTTAAAATTCGGATCGGGATCTACTGGGTGGTCGTCCCTCAGTTCGGTTATCATTAGCGTCATTTGTCTCGGTTGCAAATGAAGCAAAGACGTTTTGTAAGTCACTTGACCCAAGTTGTCAGGAACGTTTTTAGCCAGCCCGTGCATTTTAAATTTGGTGCCCCAAATATTCGATGTGACTTCAACTAAACGAACATCCTGAAAGTATTAAAACAAGTGAGAAGACAAAGCGATTTCCAAAAAAGAACAAAGGGAGCAGCTTACCTCAGGCAAGGAGTCGATGTAAGCGAGTTCGTCGGGCGGGTCGTCCTTGTCCCCGGACTTCCTCGCCTTGCGCCGCTCCCGGGCGCGCCTGCGTCGTTGCAGTCTGGGAGATCCTGTACAACCTACAGAACATTAGGATATAAAGATTATGGCACATTATTTATAGTTTTTGAACACAATTGTTTTCAACAAATAAGAAAACATATTTGAAGTTATCTAGAGACCAATTTGTAATAATGACAACAGCTCTCTGTCAGACTGACCGTCTTCTCTCTCGCTGTCGGAGGAGCAGGAGGAGTGTTGCGGCGGCGGGGGGCGGGGGCGGTGCGCGGGCGTGGCGGGGGGCGCGGGGCGCGGCGAGCGGGGCGCGGGGGAGCCGCCCGCCAGCCCCGCGCCGCTGCTGCTGCTGCTGCTGCTGCTCACCGCGCACGCAGCGCCATCTGCGCACACTGCGCAACACACTTCGTGAATTAAAAAAAAGTCCTGGTGACCCTGAAAAATGAAACTTAAATCTTTAGAGAATTGTGTGTGCGTTTGTAGTGATACCTTCGGCCTGTGGGTCGAATATGACGAACTCGGGTCGTATCTTGCTGGTGCGGCGTCCCTTCAGCAGCGGCACGAGGCCGCCGAGGTGCTCCAGGTAGAGCGTGTAGGCGCCCGCCTCCTCGTCGTCGTGTCGCAGCATGGTGCAGTGCAGCCGCCCGCCCGGCGGACGCGACACGAACCGCCGCAGCTCGCTCGTCTCCGGCACGTTGCACTGACAACAATAAAAAATGAAGCTATCAGGTGAACAAAATTTTTATAATTTGCGAAATCTGCAGATACTGCGATGTTTACAGTTTAGAAGAAAAATACGTAGATGTGTGTTTCCATTAGCAGAGATTTCTAAGTGGATTTGATAGCAAATTCACGGAGCATTTATAGAAAGCGATTGAAGTGTAGATAGTCGTGTAGTGCTGTACCCGTATGGTGTGTGCGAAGAGGCTGGCGAGCGCGGGCTGCAGACGCGGCGGGAGGGGCAGCGCGGCGGCGAGGCGCGCGTGGCGCAGCGCCTGCGCGGCCCGCACGCGCGCCAGCAGCTGCAGCGGCGCCACCGCGCGCCACACGCGCGCCGTGCACACCGCGCCGCCCACACCCACGAACAGGCGCCGCGCCGCGTGGCCCCACGTCAGAGCACTCACACGGGCCTGCACACAAACAAATCGATACATGCAACAAAATGAAATTAAACCCTTCTCATCGGAAATAATAAGCCCTCTGTTTACAAAAGTATGGCATTGAATAACCCTCAACAAATTTACAAGAATCATCTGAGTTATTAGAGCAGGCGCACACGGTTGGGTAAACAATCGCACAACTGTTATGCGATTGTTGATTGTTTCGCAGTCAATTCAACTTGTTAAGTTCAGTTAAGTTACACAACTAAAAATCGAGAAGTGTACGTACCTACATATAAGCTCATAGCAATCAAAGCGAGACTAAACAGTTGTGAGATAGTTTAGTTTCAGGTGTTCTCTTAGTCTGATGAAGCAAATGATATCAGCAAGACCTTGTAATGAATTTGTTGAGGTAAGTAAAGTGAGAAATACCTGTGTATATGGTATGGGCACAGTGTATATGAGCACCCCGGTGTCGGAGTAGAACTTGACTACATTGTTGAACGGAGGCGCTTCGGCGGACTCGTTGGTCTCTGATTACAGATAAATAAATCATACAAATTCTTGAAAAATAAATTTTCGAGAATGTAGTAACGTCTTAGCAAAGACTGTGGTCCTCCGTTTATATTATTGTCCCATATTTTAGCTGTTTAGTTAATAAAATAATAATATTTTATAACGAGAATTTATAACTATTTGATTTAATTAAGTTTATATGACTTAAAGAAGCTTACAAGCTGCATCGTCTTTAATAAAGCGCCTCGCCTACTGCCTTTGATGCGAAGCTACATAAAGATTATGAAAGAAGTCTCGTTTATTGTCCAATATGTACACGCGGACAAAGTATACGAGGCATTGTATAGTCGCGACGCTCTCGCTGCCGAGACATAAAATGTGTATAGCGAATTTACGAGCCCGTGAGTCGTGATCGTAAATCTTTCCTGCAGATTGAAAAAACCTTCGCCCGGTCCGTTCCTGTCATTTATAGGGTTGTCAAATATGATTTCTAAAAATAACCGAAGGTTTTCGTTATTGTCGAAACATTTATTTGCGACGAATCACATTTATCATGTGTTATATAATACTTAATATGATAAGAGAGTATTTACTTATCACTATATGTCTTAAGAACCAATATGATTTTACGGAGTGGGATAACAGCTACTGATCAAGTTTTTAGAATATCACAAGGATCGTAAAAATAAATATAAAAATTATCATCATTTTCAAATAGTTTCCAAAAGTGAATAAGTAAGTTATTAAATTATTTCGTTTGCACAATCCTGTCAGGGGTGGACCTCTCATCATAAATATTTCACTACGAATACATTATTCATTCACAGGGTATCCCGACGGAGTTGAAGAAATCATAGGTGCGATACCAAATATAGATATTATCGAATCGTATTCCCTTTCTTAGATACATATTCAGATATTTTTCACAGGCGATATAATTGATTGGAGGAATGACCGCAAGATGTTTTTAAATATAGGGTAGATCAGATAGTTACGGTCCACTTTGCAGATTGAGTCACAAAATTCTTCGTAATTATCATTATTGAAGAGTAAAATAGATGAAAGCATGTTTTTATTAAACGAAAATATTTTGTTTACACGAACATAAACATTTTAGACAGAGTATTTTATCAAATATAAAAATATTAGTCAATTAAAATTAAACCCCTAAAAGCACAGTTTCGGTCCACCCGAGACAGTTATGGACCACCTCTGGGGTACAGTTACGGTCCACCTTTATATGACTATAATAGTTATAAAATGATTATTATTTGTCATTTGTCTTGCCTTTTTGAACAGTTAAATTTATTTAAATAAAATCAGAAACTAATCAAAATAATTTGAATTACCATTTTAATATAAAGAACACACCAAAAAGTCCTATTAGTATTATCAAGGATATTAATTTTACGGGTCTCTAGAATAGAATGCAAATCGAAATATTCGTGTAAATTGCTGAAATTTTATTGTTTCAATCATACACCTTTTTTCAATAATAATTTGGATAGCTGTTTTAAATATAGTTATTTCTTAACTTTCAGGAAATAGCATTTTTTCTGCGTCCTTTTCTAATAATGTTCTTTGGAAAATTAATGTAGTATCAAAAAGTGATATCACGTAGAAAAAGTAAACTTTCTGTTAGATGCTTTTATTTTTTTTATATTTTGATTATGTTCGTTGGATCACTAACTATAAGACTATCTTACTAAAAACGCGTTTTATTTTCCTTCCTTCTAGTCTACATAAGACTTTTACAATTTTTAAGTAACAAAGCAATGAAAGTTCAATAAACAATCTATTTAAGATTTGTTTCGATATTTTTTTTCGGAAATTTCATAAAATAAATTACCCATCCCTTTAAGAAACAGGGAACAATATGAAGTTTGGGTGGACCGAAACTGTATCTCGGCCTAGGTCCATAACTGTAAAGTGCTATGGCCATAACTGTACTCCCATACAAGCTTTAAGACAGTAGTAGTCCACTATATTTTAAGCCTTACGAAAATAATAATCGTTGTAATATCCACATAAATAGATACTAGAACATCTCTTCTATTAGACAAAATGATAAGAAAGCACATTAAAATTGAATAAGTAAACAAACTTTAATATTTAAAAAAAGCTGTCCTTAACAAAAGTGATAAGAAATTAACAATTTTTATCAGCTTCGCACCTGATATATTTAGATCACCCGTGGCTTTTCAAATTTATATTTTCTATTACTAATTTAGATATCAAATTTGAGAATATTAGTTGTAGCATATGTTTCTTGTGGTTTACTTTCAATTAATTTCCATAAGAGCTCCAAAACATACGTTTTTGTCTTAAGTGGACCGTAACTCCCCCCTGGTCGGAAACTGTCTGATCTACCCTATTTCTTTATCATTAAATGTGAGATGAATGAATAAATGTTCTGTGAAACATAAATTTCTCTTTCAAACATTAAATAAATAGTCAAATTTAGTAACGCAAGATTAATCAAAAGGATGCCGAGATCGCGTATTTTAATTATCTAATACAATTTCTCAGAAGCCATAATGAGCTACAAGAAAACATTTCGAATTTGGAACATAATTATCCATTTAATTAACTTAAAACAATAGAGAGACTTTTCATTTAATACCATATAGTTACTTAGTTACCATAATATTTTTGGTAAATGGTAATTGTTATATCATAAATGCGTGGTGGCGTAAAAAACAACAGTTTTAATTTACAAGTAAACCGTTTTAGTTACCAAAATAATTCTGAATATTGTCCCCCAAAGCAGATATACAGGCAAAACTCACCCGCGTTCAAGGTCCCCGCAACTGCCAGCAATTCTCGTGAATTTGCCCACTCCATGGCCAGCGTGCTGCCCCTGAGACCAGTGGTCACACGCACTGGACTAACGTCGTCGTGGCCATGTAAAAGCACTATCTCTCCGTTGCCGAGCGCGACGGCCAGCACGTGGCCACCGCTACTTTCACCACCCTCCTCACCCTCCTCCATCTTGAATTTCTCACACGACCACGCCATAGATGTTATGCCCCCTTCAGCTACCAGTTGCACCTAAGGAAGACTTTGATTTTACTCGTTATCCTAAGTAAGCGGCAAAATGCTGGAAATCCCTTGCATAAACTTATTTTGTAGTACCTATTTCCTCTATGGTTCTAACCTGTGAGACCATAGCGCCGTGCACGTCCATAACAACGAGCTGCGCGGAGGCAGTACCAAGGTACACTTGGCCGTCATCAGGCGTCCAGCAGCCGCAGGTGATCCTGGCGTCTAAGGACAGCATCGAAGACCATAGCGCCGTGCACGTCCATAACGACGAGCTGCGCGGAGGCAGTACCAAGGTACACTTGGCCGTCATCAGGCGTCCAGCAGCCGCAGGTGATCCTGGCGTCTAAGGACAGCATCGAAGACCATAGCGCCGTGCACGTCCATAACGACGAGCTGCGCGGAGGCAGTACCAAGGTACACTTGGCCGTCATCAGGCGTCCAGCAGCCGCAGGTGATCCTGGCGTCTAAGGACAGCATCGAAGACCATAGCGCCGTGCACGTCCATAACGACGAGCTGCGCGGAGGCAGTACCAAGGTACACTTGGCCGTCATCAGGCGTCCAGCAGCCGCAGGTGATCCTGGCGTCTAAGGACAGCATCGAAGACCATAGCGCCGTGCACGTCCATAACGACGAGCTGCGCGGAGGCAGTACCAAGGTACACTTGGCCGTCATCAGGCGTCCAGCAGCCGCAGGTGATCCTGGCGTCTAAGGACAGCATCGAAGACCATAGCGCCGTGCACGTCCATAACAACGAGCTGCGCGGAGGCAGTACCAAGGTACACTTGGCCGTCATCAGGCGTCCAGCAGCCGCAGGTGATCCTGGCGTCTAAGGACAGCATCGAAGACCAGTAGCGCTGACCAGCAACCGAACCCACCAACACGAAACCATCCTAAAAAAATTAGAACAATTAACTTGATATGGTAGTTGTTAGATCAGGATAAACTGAGTAAAAAATACAGTGAGATGACAGTGTTATATGAAATTAAGTAGGTTCTTGCAAAATATTTTTTGTTCACTATTAGTTTGCACTACCATATGTAACCATGTGTAACTAATAAAATAAATCAAGATCACTGTAAACCGTTTCAAATAATAGCAGTTTACATAACGTTGCCCTTAGCAAGTTCACCTTAGCATATTTGATGGGTACGTTTACAAAGATATCAAATAACGTCAGCCGGGCTCGGAGGAAGCCTTTCAGCAAATTGCAGACACGTTTTCGTCGGCTTGTCCTTTCGCCCCTTTATATTACGTGGCTCAGGCTGCGTATAGTTTGCGTCACTAATATTCCCGGAATTACTTATTCATGTTTATACATTTTGGACGAAAGCTTTTGGAGGTTACCTCGTGTGATGACAGTTGTAAAATATAACCTAACTTAAATCAAATTATGATGAAGTTATTACATAAAACAATAATTGAATTGTTATCTATACTAATATTATAAATAGGAAAGATTTGTATTTTTGTATGTATTTGATTCACGCAAAAACTAATAGGCCGATTTTAAAAATACTTTCACCATTAGAAAGGTTATTTATCTGTGAGTAACATAGGCTATATTTCTTTATTATTTTTCACTTTTACGCGGGAGAAGTCGCGAGCAACAGCTAGTTACTAATAAATTTATAGAACTCCTGTAAACGATATTGTCAATTACGGAATAACACAAAGGTAAGCCTCGAATAGTAATTCAACTTGATAACTGTCTAAAGGGACATTTATTGGGCACGTTTCAATGCGAAAACAAAGGAACAATTTGATTATTGTGGGAGCTAAGTTAAACAATTTCATAATTATAACACCGACCCCCGGCGACAGCGGCAAAGGGGCTCTGAGGTAAATATTCCTTAACAATCAGTTTTCCCTGTCACTTGAATTATTACAATGTTTGTTTGGTGATATACCATCAAATTTAGGCCGTTATTTACGAAACTTAGGCATTTTTTTCTGTAAGGTCAATTTTACCTCATAACTAATTTTGGGATTCCTAGAACGCTTATTTTGACCGAATCCAAAAAGAAGGAGGCTCTGAATTGAACTGTATGGTTTTTCTCACAATTATACATGACCAGGGAAAATAACAGGAGTATTAATTTAATTAAAGTTTGAGAATCCTTATTCAGTAATGCAGATTTTAATCAGTAGACTGAGTATTATGTAATTAAACGGAACACAACCTTACCTGGTAACAAATAAGGGCCATCCTGCCATCATGAGACCAGGAGAAGTGTGTGACAGGTGTGCTCCTGTCGTTTATAAGCTCGATGCTCCATCGGCCTTCGTACTTGATCCATACGAAGATGACGCCTGAACTGTCGCACGACGCCAACTTCTGATATGGTTCGTTCCATTTCACAAGAATTACCTTGAAGAAAACAAATGCTAAAGAACAAAGATACCAATCGCATACAAAATAAGCTAATGAGGTATAAAAGATGACACTAGAATTTTTAATCTAATTCAAAATGCAACCATAATCTTTCTGTCTACCCTTACTTTTATTAATATACTGTAGAGTAATAATGAAAATATTTATAAGGTTTACCAGTTTGAGCTAGAATGTAAACACTAATTCGATTATTACTAACTAGCTTCCGCCCGCGACTCCGTCCGCGTGGTATTAATAAAAACAAAAGAAAGTAGCCTATGTGTTCTTCCAGACTATCCTCTACATCTATGCCAAATTTCATCCAGATCCGTTCAGCCTTTTAGGCTACAAACTCTAACAAACATCCATCCATCCATCCATCCATCCAAACTTTCACATTTATAATATTAGTAAGATAACGATTTCGTAATGTTTATTGCCCTGAATAAATGAAGTTGATGATTAACGTCATAGGCCTGGGATCTAAGTATTCCGGCAAAGTATGTGAGAGATGAAGTGGTTTAAAACAAGATGTTGCTCTTGGTATACTTACATCAGACCTATGCCCACGTAGGTTGTAGTTGGTACGCAGCGGCAGCTCGTGTTGCCGCCGCGCGTGTGATGACGTAAAAGTCACGCCGACCACTCCACGCACGTTGCCCGTCGCCAACCAACCCTCTTGGTAGTAATTGTTGCGGTTCAACTTCCAACCTTCCTCCTATAACAAAAGGTTCCAATTATACCACCGAGCCACTTGGAATGCGAAGTCGATCCCCAACTCGTTAAGTTGATGTCTACGGTTGAAGTTCGTGAGGGAAAACTTTGTGTGAAATCGTATCCCTTTTGTAGTGTTTTTGAAAACTTGCGTGTGATATTTTTGTTGGCTTTATCTAAAGCAATACTTAACTATAGTGTGTTTCTTCAAACTGTGGAACTGTTATTTTGAATATTTTGGACGTGATGAAACTAGAAAGAAGAAACTAAAAGTCTGTTGCATTATAAATAAATGTTGTTTATCTTATTTGGTTCTTGCCAAATTCATGGCAATAACACAAAATAGAACAAATTTTAATTTTGCGCACTTGTTTATCAAAAAGATACAACTTTGTACTTAATATGACTTGAATTGTTCTTTATTTTGTAATAATCAGGCTACAAGTTATAAATAACTAAAACTTGAGCGTTCTATGAATGAATACCTAAAACAACTCGAGGTTGTATATCGTATTGAGAGCCACCCTAAACCCCTTTAAGAGAAACTAAGCTCGAGGGCACTCTCGGGTACCTCGCCTCGTGCTGTTACTTCGTTTATTACGAGATTAGACAAACAATCCGGTAGATTGTGTGGATCTACAATTCTACGTCACGATTCTACGGAAAGCTGGCAGTCTTCAAACAAACCAAGTAAACGTGTACCGAAATAAATGTTCAATCAACCTCGAACCATTTTTGCTTTATTCAGCAGTACTTCAAAAACTTTTTTAATCCATTTAGTTACTTAACGGATACCTCATTTGTAATCAAAAACATGATCAGGTTTTTTTTGTAACAAAGTAACAATTTACAAAGTAACAAGTAAAAAATTTCGTACTTTACTACGCGTTACAAAGTCAATCTCGCATTCAAAGTAATTTATATTTAAAAATGAATAAGTTAGATATAGAAGAAATACAGTTTTCTGATTATATGAAAGACAAATAATATAAAAATATATTGAAAGATGTCACGGTGCTCAATTTACCTAATTTAATGCTTGAGAGCCTTTAAGCGTGTGGACCGACATAAAACTGGTGCGGCCCAGATTGATTGGCATCCTTCGGGAACCTCAAATATCCCGCAATGACCCAAATATTAAAACTGGTATCCAATATTGGACTTATAACCTAAAACTTGTTTATTTAAAATGTAAATCAGATAAATTATTTATTAAATAAATGCATTTTCCAAGACAAAATTTCACAAGTAAAAGATTTTTATGGTCGAAGATTTTATTGTTGAAATTCACAACTTAAGCACAATAATTGACAATTTTTTTTGCAAAATATAAAATTGTGTTTAGAATAAGAGTAAAACATAAGCATAATGGCCAGTTTCCCAGCTACGTTTAACCATTAGTTAGTGTTTTTGGTTCGATAACTTCATGAAATGCGTTTCCGAACTACGTAAATTGAGTTATACTCCGATGAAACACAATGAATCGCTAGGTAATGTCAAAATAAGTGAAAACCTCGGAAACCCAGCATAAGTGAGTTATAAACAAATACTTGCTATATGAAAACCCCATTATATAAAATATAATATAGGTTGATAAGGGTCGGTTTACTGGCGACGTGGGTCAAGTAAATTTGTATATAACAACTTATTTCACTCAGGCGACGCGAGGCAGTAACCAGCGGCCATTGTGTCCGGGGACAAACAATGGAGATTGCAATTTAGGATAGCGGAATTATTTGCGAAGATGCATATTATGTTTTTTTCTTTCCTGAAACTGCTATTTTTTATCCTTGTTGATTAAAAACCTCTTTTATTGAGTTAAAAAAAAGTATCTGGGAAACGAAACTATCACATCAACTAATGGACACTAGTTTTATGGTCCGGAGTCATTGTTTTACTAAAATATGTCCAGAATAAGCAAAGTAAGCAGTGTTTTTAGAATCGAAACTGGGATATTTTCAGCTGAGTTTAACATTCACATTGAATTTTTATATAAAAAACTACAAACAGTACTTATTATTTGCATAGATTAAAAATCTCAGTTCAAAGTTATCAGTATAATTCATAACCTCGTAAGAGTCGAAAATGAAAGGTAAATACAGTACATCAAAAAGGATTGGCATGGGGACCGGAGATGGAAGTTGCAATTGCCAATTAGCGCAATATTACCAATGCAGGCTTCCATTAACCCCTTCATCGGGCCAATTAAGACCGACGACGCATCTCCCAGGAGAACTTCGGAAATATTTTGTTTTAAAACCGGGATCAAATCGATCATAAAACGGAAATAAGTCAATCAAAACCATTGGCGTTAAAATAATATAATAGTAAAATTAAAATTGCTTTCTTTTAATGTTAAAGGGAAAAAGTATAAAAATGTTCCACCAGAAATGATTTCGTTTCATAATTTTTTTCCCCTAAAAAATGGCGAATCTTTCTATTTCATTAAGCAAAAGTTTTTTATATTTACTTGGATAATACTTTACTTTGATGTTTCAGTAAGTAATGGAGAGGCATTAATTTTAATTTTATGTCCTACTCCTTGAATGTTTTATTTTATTATCTTAACTTTAATTGCCTCGTAATTAATTTGTAGATCGAGCAACTCGTAATAAGAATGAATAGCGAGCATTTTACTTTAATTATTCTGTTGTGTTATTTTTTTTTAAATTACATACAATTCTCTTAATATACCTCTTAGTAACAATAATCGAGAGGATAAATAACAAAAGGAACAAGAAGAGCTTGTAAAAAATATTGTGCTTTTTATTTATTTCATTGTTATATTGTTATAGTGCGGTCGGGGACTAGAGCACGGGGCCCCAGGCTGTTAGCGATTATAAAGCACTCATTGTCAATGTACGACCGAATTAACGAAATGAATCCTGTTCGTTAATAGCTTTATAAATGACATATAGCCTAGCAACAATAATCTGCCTATGGCTGAGAGGATATGACATTTAGGGCCTGTCTCACCAAAATTTAAATTGTCTGATAACAATCCAACGTGTAAAATATGTGATGGAAATATCGGACTTTGTTACCTTATCTGACAGTGACGTCATTTTTAAACTATCTGAGCCTCTATCAGCCAGTGGTGGGACAGGCCCTAAGCCTTTGTTTACTCATTAGTCACTTTGTTTAGCGTTAAAGTAAACAAAATAAGCTGTTACATCGTTGGTCTATGGAAACAAAGGTACCATTTTAGTATTGTATAATCTGTGGTAGCTATTATTTTTGAACCTATAAAGCATTTTGTAATATTTATGTCTATCTTAGCCTAATACTAGGACTTCGGATAATGCTAAATATCTGTGACTTTACTTTATAACTTGATATTTGTAAGTTATTTTTACTGCTTTAAATATAATTTACCGCGATATTGTTCTCAACATTTTATTACGGAGAACGAGAGGGAGGAACATAATTAAAAACTTCAAATCCATTTCTTTACTACTTTTAGTTTCGTTTAATAATTTAGTTAAAAAAAATTAAAAACTTGGAACCGCTTTTAAAACTCGTTTAAATAATAGTAACGGCATTATTTTTAATTAAGTATTGAAATAAAGTTTACAAAATTGCAACTTTTTGCCGCTTTTACTGATTTAATTTATATGTTGATGTTAAAATGGTTATTACATTGAGTCTACAACATTGCTTAGTAGCATCTGTGTTACATATAACCATCTCCTTCTCTCTCTTCACAAAAAAGAGAGATAACAAGTGTATTACAGTTAAAATTAATAGTTACCTATAACCTGGCCTTGACCTCACCGAGTGCTTGTAATGCTTGAATGCTGCGAATATATGTAAATTCAATTTCATGCCACTTATGCAAGTAACTGTTTTACAAAATGTATCCACAATTACACATTAAAAAGGCTGGAAGTGGAAGAAACCAATTAAAAAATGAAGAATGACTTTAAACTTGCAAATAGGTATAATTTAGTATAAAACGTACCAGGAATAAGAATATTCTTTTGTAAATGGTATTTATCAGGATTGAACGGTAATTACAACGGTATTAAAGTTGTTCTTGGAATATATGGGATTGTCATCTTATCTTTTTTTAATAAAAAGCCCTACACTTACATACGTCACGCTTTTGGCTACATATTTTCACGCCATTAAACTTAGTGGGTAAATATTTTTAATTAAAACCCAAATGTGGGAAAGAGACCATACGATACGAGCTACCAACATTAAAAAGCAAGGTTGCCATAGTTAGGTAATTGGTATTTTTACATTTGCAATTGATAATTTGACAAATGTAAACAATGAAATATTTTTTTTATAATTTCATGCGGATGAAGCCGCGTGGGAACAGCTAGTAATATTATACATAAAGGAAAGTAATCTACACTTTGTTAATCGTAAGAAACCTTGTTAAACAAGGATCAAAGCACCGAAACAGGAGCGATCAAAGGTCATTATATCCATATTTGATTGTACACCTCAAAGAGCTTTGGGTAATGGTTACCAAAGATTATTTGTTAGTTTTGCGCTTCGCATTAAGGTCAACATTTTATTCATAACGCCTACAAACGAGCGAAAGGCTTTCCTTTACCTAAAATACACATTTTCTATACTAATAAAGACGTAAAATTCATATTAAATTAATTGTGTTTCATGTAATTACGAGTCCTAAATTCGATGTATTGTTAAACAAACTATATCAATCTTAAACTTAATTTAAACCTTGAAGAGAAAGGCCCATTTTATTTAGTTTTGTGTCCGGGCAAGCAGCCAAAGCAGGCAATCGGTAAGTCCTCGACTTACTTTAACCTTGAAAACATGGCATAACGACTACAATTATATAAATAGAATTTCAAATCAACTGGTACCAAATGTAAATTTAGTATAATACAAATATTTAACCTATTCAAATTTTGAAATGCAACATTGTAACTCTTCATTTTAATTACTCTAAAGATAAAGCCTTACGTAACAAATGATCGAAGTAGTAAGCCTATCATTCCGCGTCAACTAAACTAATTAAGAACTAAACTAAGCTAAGCTGAGAAGTATAAAACTAATCTATGCGAGCTAAACTAACGTGAATAATCGTTTTAACTAAAACTAAACATTTTTTGTGTTATTTATGAAATTTTGTAGGCTTATTTGCGCCCTTAATTCTAACATGACAATTGCTTTAGCCCCTGACACATTTAGAACAAAGTTCAGTTACCTAAAAGTAAAATTTGTTTTTACTTTTTAGGGTTAAATGTAGAAAATATATAAGAAATTATTAATAGTACCTTTTTTAATAGCATAAACATACTATACGAGCTACAAGAGACCCTTTTAAGTTGACTAAATGTAACGAAGTTGCGTACACTATAAACGGTAATTAAATAAGGGCTTCCCTTTCATTGCAATGCCTAGGGTGTCTGAGTTAGTCATCCAACAATAAGCATTCGTAAGTAACTGACACCCTTTGATGTATATTTGTATGGAAGCCTCTGGTTGAACAGTGCAGATTCTTAAGTTCAAATGCGTTGCTTTTGCGGTAATTGAAAACCTTTTTTTTTAGTACATTTGATATTGTGTGTCCAGGAAAGAGGTGTAAAAAAGAATACCACAGATTCCTTAGCCGAAATTATATTAAATTCTGTGGTCTTCCTTTTTTCACGACTTTCCCGGACATCCTGTAAAACACCTAAATTGTACACTTAAATGTTTTAATGCGATAGTTTTTTTTATAAATTTGCTTTTGTCTAATTCTGGCCTTAGTTTACCATCATTTATTCTCAACTCAAGGACGAAACAAATGTGTTTACTAATAAAACATTTGGTCTGTTCCGATTAAAACAAACACATTGTTTGTTTTCTTTCAATACTATTTTACTAAGACAAACAATCACCGATCTGATGTCACGTAGAAACATCCTTCTGAGATCCGCGTTAATCGATTTGAAACATCAACAGTGTAATGGTTAAAAGTACAGATTTCTGATCACGTGGTCAAGGGTTCGAAGTCCGCCATTCGACTAATGTCGTAAACCATATCTTAGCACAAACCTAGAGCTTAGTTGGAATGGTACAAGAAATATTAGTAAATAACCAAAACTCAGCTAATATTAAAAAAATACTTTAAAGTGAAACATTTGTACTTACAAAAAATTGTTACCATACCTCTGATTCTATTTAGAACATAGTTCTAGAACATAGATAGTTTTGTCATGGTATTTTACACAGTAGAAACCCGTCTTTAAACAAACGATGTTGATTGAAAAGTGCATGTTTCACGGTTTCCATCGACAAAGTATTGAAATTAATAGACTATGAATGGCTAGATAATTAAAAAAAATGCACGTAGAATAAATAAAAATATAGAGAACATGAATTGTAGCACTAATCATCAACGAGCAAATGAAAAAATCCTAAATACAGCGCGTTAGAGAAAATATATATTTACTAGCTTTAGCCCGTCCGTAGAATTAAAAAAAAAAAAGTGCGTAGTCAATGATTTCTTCGAGACTATCCTGTACGCTATGCCAAATTTTGAGATCCGTTCAGCAGTTTAGGCTACAAACTCTAACAAACATGCATTAATCCATCTAAACTTTTGCATTTATAATATTAAATAATAAGATTTCCGTATTCTGACGTTAAAATAAATCGCATTTTTTTTTTATCCTAACACCAATAGATAAATCCTGTCACTAAAAACAATCTGTACTAATTTATTAAACTCTTCATACATTAAGTGTAGGTTTGAATGTTTTTTTTTTTCGGTTGTACGCAAATCGAAAATAGGTCAAGTTACAAATCGACTTCAGAATTTCGTATTTTTTCCTCCCAACCAAACCTAGAAATTGAATAGGAATGTCGTCAAATCGGTCGAACGGTAAAGTGCAAGAAGGTTAATTGAATTGTTGACCTCAACTGTTAGGTCCCGACCTCAAGGGCTGTCGCGCTATCCGTCCTCAAATTCCCTTCCAAATTACTTCGACACCGTCAAATGGTTTTCAATCTAAGCCGATGATAATGGGAATTTAATGCGCTCCGATCAGTGGGATAATATAGCTAAGAACTAATAACCGCTAATCTATTTCATATTTAACACTTACGGACGAATACTTAAACATAAATATAACAGCGTAATGATAAGGCCACGCTTAAACGTTTAATTCCTTACGAAATTTGACGTTTATGAGATCGTAAGCGACGCTTACGAAGAGAAGAATTTAACATTCGTTTCAGTATTTGGCTGTTAGACATCAAAATAGATAAGGAAATCACTTAGATAACCTCGTCTTCTGACTAGTAACTTAATCCCAAAGACGATGTTCCAATTTGATTCAGCTGATTTGATTTACAACTATGAATTTTAATCCAAGTATTTTTTACGCCCATTACGATCAGATTTATTAGTCGTTTTAAACTGAAGTTGAATAAAATTATACAATGAAGTAATAATTTACAATTAAATTAATTTAAAAAGTTGTGAGAAATACCTGTGTGTGAAATAAAATCTAGGGTACGAGTCTAATTTCTTATTTGGTCTATTATCGTTTTATTAATTTTAAGAATATTTGCCAGAGAAAGATAGATTGATTATAAAGTGTTAGTTAATATTTAAAAAAATATAAAAGAGGTTATTTAAAAAGTTTATAGTAACTTATGAATAAGATTAAATCAGTATTCAGCTCATTTGTGTTTGATTGAATACGTAACGAGGTAATAAAGTACATTGTTTAAAATATCTTCTGCAAATACAACCATTTGCCGCGGCGCGTAATCAAGCTGAAAAGATTGCGTTTACTATGTTGAAATATGTATATTTTCATACTTATAAACAATTGCAATATTATTTTTCAAATACAAGTCTTTAAAAAGGCAAAAAATAATAAGTGCAATTGAAATGGGAGATCGTAGACTAGGTTACTGTATTAACGTTATAATTAGATAAGTTTTTAATTATTGCCAAGTCATATAGCATAGTTGCCTAGTAGAACTGATAATGAGAGAAGTATAGGTGGAATAGAACAAAAGTTGGCACGTACCTCTGGCAACTCGTCGGGCACCTTTCCCATCCACGACAACGACAGTATAGTACAATCGCATTTAGCGTTAACATTACGCTCGAAGTGTAGATGCATTTTGGATTAGATTTCACTCCTGTTCGACTTGAGACATTGCTATTGTATAGAACGCGAGCTGGACACCTGTCTTGGTTAATTTTGTGTATTTTTTCGAGGTTATTAGCAAACACATTTTCTGATATGTTGCATTGGAAACGCGACGATGTCAGGTAGCGTGTATGCGTGCCGAGCGGCCGAGGGGCGTTCGGTTGTCTTGACAGGGTGACAAGCGAGGCTCGGGCGCGCGGGGCGGCGGGGCGTGGGGGAGCGGGTATTGATTGTGCGCAGGGCTGCGGAGCGCACCCCGCGCCCTCTCACGACATTTTCCGCCCGCCTGAAAAACCGGACTTTACACGGAGATGGCGCTTAGATTACATTCAAACTGTATTTCTATAACTGAATTTTGAAACAGTTTGAAAACGTACAGTACCTAAATACTAAAACGTAAGTTAAAATTATCAAACTAGGTAACAATTTTGTAAAAAAAAATCTTGTATAATAGCTCTTTACTTTAGTAACAGTTACACTTTTCCTAAGTGGTAGTAGTTTCAACTATCACAGCACTTAACTCAATTAAAATGTACGAGTGCTTTTCTAACGTGTTTGTCCTCTCTAAATATATTCAGTTAGAATAAACAGGCAGTCATTCTCAAAGTGTTCTGTTACCGTCTGAGTTCCCAACCTCAGTTTTTGCTCACGTGCAACTTTTATCTAAAGAAAGGATAATGCTGGTCGTTATCCGGTGTTTTGCACGACAATTGTTGAGATTTTCAATGGAGACTGTAGTCGCTACATTTTATCTCTCCTCTTCGAATTGAAATCAGTTTTTTTCCTTTTTTCATGTTAAACATTTTATATTTTTCATAACCCCGATTACTATCTTGTCAGTCGGACAAAAAAAGGATATATTTCAGAAAGTACAATGAAATGAATGAGTGAAAAGCTTTTTTGACCGACTTCCCAAAAGAAGGAGGTACTCGATTCGTCTGTATGTTTTTTTTATGTGTGTTACGGCATAACTCCGCCGCTAGTGGACCGATTTTGATAATTCTTTTTTTATTGTTTATATTTTATTAAATATAAAAAGTGTTTTTTATACTATCTGTCGAACGCGACTCTCTTTGCGAGAAATTAAAAGAATTAGTAGCCCATTTGTTCTTCAAGGCTATCTTCTACATCTATTTCAAATTCCAGCGAGATTGAACCACTCAAGACATACATAGTAACAAACACCAATCCATCTAAATTTTCGCGTTTATAACATCAGTAAAAAGTAAAATTTAGCTGAGAATCAAATATTGTAAGACCAGATATCGACCACTGAATACCTTAATAATGTAGAGGTCATAAATCATAATTTTAATCGAACCTTATCGCTTGGCATTGATTTTGTAATATCCTATTCGTTATTGTACAGCGGTACATAGTGGGAGCCATCTCACCGCCTAACGATATTGAAGTGACAGCGCGTGATATAAATTGATCGATTGATTCTGATCGAAAGAAGATTGGTAAAAACATATCAAAATTATACCAAGGCTTTATCGAGATTTTTAAAGAAATATTTGAAGACACTCTATATTTACGTATTATAAATTAAATATTCATACATACTCAGTTTTATTCTGTTAAATCATTTTTATTTCTTGAAACTTATGTACTATGGTAACTATTGCCAAGTTAGTAGTATGGAAATGTGACATGTGAAATAAAACACAATTTTCGGATAAAAAGAAATTTTATTTGCAAAAATAAACTAATAATCCATGATAATATAGTTAAATATTTTAAATATCACAGACTATGTATTTATAAATTTCATTACCAGTCTCAAATTCATACCAATATTTCATTAAGCGTACCCCAAGTTTTGCCTGATTTCACTTTAACTGGTAGAGGAACATTTAAACTTACCGTGTCTTCCATAACTTGTTTTAGAACTTTCGAGAATTCTTTCATATGTTTTTCTTGTACTTCATAAATGAGTTCATCGTGCAATTGTAGGATGAGACGAGGTTTGATATGTGAAAATTGTGTTTTATCTATAGCGCACATCGCTGCTTTGGCGACGTCGGCTGCCGACCCTTGAATTGTCGTGTTAACTGCTTGACGCTCTGCAGCACCTGTATTAAAAAATATATCAAAAACACTATAAACTGCAATATATTTCTTTTTTATAATATAAGGTGGCAAACGAGCAAGCGGCCACCTGAATCCACCGAAATGGAAAGCGACCGCTGCCCATAAACATCCGCAATTGCAGATGCGTTGCCTACCCTTAATTGACGGAGGAGGAGACGCACATAAAGAGGACATTTTCCCTTCCTACGCGTCCCCTCCACCGTTGACGGTCACTTTGTGTAATGTTCAATAAATGAAAATAGAACTAACTTCTTTTGTGAGGTTGATTACTTCTAATATCAGGTAAATATCTTCGACGTTTCTTTAGAGTTTCAACATAACCGTGTTCCTTACACGCATCTATAATTGTTTGTGTGAACATTTTTATCGAGGGATATGTTTTATAAAATGTATCCATGAAAACTGCAGCTTCGACTTCTGTTACGTCTAAATGTTGACTCAAAGTCCTGTTGCCCATACCGTACAATATACCGTAGCAAAGTTGTTTAGCTTTCTGACGGAGATCGTCGTCAACCTATGGGTAAAAGGTACACAATTATCATCCAACTCTATTCTTTAAATTTACTATACATCATCATCTTCCTCCTTATCCTACTCTCGTAGGGCGCAACAGGTTTTTGTCCTCCACATAACTCTATCATACGTCATCTCAGTCATCACTCCCTTCTTGATAATGTCACATTGCACGCAATACATCCATCTCTTTCTAGGTCTACCTCTTCCGGTGTACCTCCACATTCATAACTAACGTTCTCCTTGTTCCATGCGATTCATCCCTCCTCACAACATGCTCATAACTTACGCTCATAACGCTAACCTTTTACTTTTACCTTCTCTACCACTGGGGCTACTCTCAAACTTCCTCTAAAATAGTCATTTCGTATCTTATCCATTCATGTTACCCCATATATCCATCTTTAAAATTGTATGTCTCTCACATGTATTTCCCTTCATCCGTCCCTTTTAGTGCCCAACAACATTCAAATTTACTATACAAATTCGAAAATTTATAATTTCCACTGTATTAACCATTCTATGAATCTTTAAACAAAATAGACCAATCACCATTTTTTTTTACAAATCTTTTTTCGAAAAGAAATTTACCTCTTTCTCTGGTAAACAGCTCCACGAAGCCGCTATAGCTTTGAAAACATCAACATCAGACCTCATAATCTTCGTCAAAACAGGGTCACGGCTGTAGTGGGTGAGTATTCTCATTTCCAACTGACAATAATCAGCAGAAACGAAAACACAGCCCGGAGTTGCTACGAACACGTTTCTGCAGTTGAACTCTATCACGTCGGTAGAAAGGTCATTTTCGTTTGTCAATGTGAGATATTTTAGGGGAATAGAGAACGTTCTTGGTACATTTTGTAGGTTCGGCTCTCGCATAGTGATACGGCCGGTGCAAGTGTGCATTGTGTAGGAGGGGTTTATTCTGAAAACAATGTCGTATTCATGACTCTCACCGCTCGCTCGCTATATCAAACACTATATAAGATATGCGAGTAAAGACTATTCCGAAATGTTTTCATACTAAATACAGAGTGTTTTGTTAAAGTGGTGGGTTTATTTAGTTTGTTAATGGAACTGCAACGGCGCAAAACAATGTCTGTAAGAGCACGTAGAATATAAAAAAAATAACCATGTATTAAAGTTAAAACCCCAGAAACAACCAAAAGAAAAAACTAAAATGACTTTTTCAAAGATAATTAAAGCGTGGGCTATATTTTGTCTCTATTTTTTCGGCAGTAAAAACCCACGTATCTTCTTTCCATGTTACACAAACCTGTCGACCGTAGAGTAATTACTAGCTTTCTCAGTCAGTGGGTATAAAGTTTTAGTTAATATTGCATTCAATTTCCTCCAGTATATAACAATACTGGCCAAAGGACTATTATGTGCGGTTAGCACACTTTTCTTTGTACTCACTCTCCTACCTTTGTAGAATCCTAATACCTGGAATTAAAAAAAAATCACAAAAAGTTGACTCACCCATGCCACTGTGATTGCAAAAGTGAACTCGGGATTCAAAAAGGTAGCAATCAAAGTGTTAATTTAACTAACAATCTCTTAAACTTACTACAACCATCTTATAAAAAAAGCAGTAAAATCAATCACCTTCGCAACATCTTTCGACGAATTAAAATTAAAATGATATCCGCATATTTTGTAAGCTTTCTTCATCAATATTTCTTGTGAATTTTTGACATCAATCAAAAGTTTCGCGGACAGATCTCTGTCGACCGCAAGGCCGTTATATTCGCAATTCGCTAAAATCCTTGCAACATCTGTTTCCACATCTGTAAGATAAACAAAATAAAACTCTGCTAATTGTAAAAAAAAATGCCATAGTGACAAATAAAAGAACCAGGTAATCAGAAAAAATAATAGTTTTTCTATTTTTTTACTATTTTCTTCATTTATCATCTCAGTACTAATAAATCGAAACCAAAGAATTTTGAATAGTACCTTAAGTATAAAAAAAATCCAACATTGTCATTTATATTCTAGATATGGAGACTATGCTCACTGCATTTATTCCTCCAGAGACAAAGTAAAATAAAATATACAACACTAACTCAATACTATGGAAAACTAATTATCTCATATTCGATTTATTCGTATTGAATTACAAGATGTCATTTACACCTACATTATCAAATAAAATGCAGTATTTTGTGAAATAAAAAATAAACTAACTTGCTACATTGTTGATATCTTGATATTGTTTTAAAACCAGCTCCTTTTGTTTTTCAGCTAAAGATTGGACGCACCAAGCTTTCAATAAAGAGCTTTCTATACAGTCGGTGCTTTTAAGATTCTTTTGTGCATTCCCAATCTTTAAAAGTTCCGACGACAAATCTATATCACAGTATTTTCTCATCTATAAATAAAAAAAATCATACATAAAATAAAATAAAAAAAATCATATCTTTATAACATGAATTAGTTGTCCTCAACTTGGTTCGTGTGAAATTTAAAAAAAAATAATGCAACAGTAACTAATCATTATTCCAGAATAAAAGTGCCTAGAATTATGCGCTATTCCAGGCTAGTTTCTATTTCTATGCCAAATTTTATCAAGATTCCTTTAGCCGTTGTGTTACAGGGTAAATATCTATACGTCCATCTAATCTTTGCATTTATAACATTAAAAACTTACCAAGTAGTTGATGTCAGGTATTTTTTCATCGCTCTGTATTAACCATTCAACTAGTGACAAATCTGTACAATTCCTAGTTAAGTCTACACCTAAACTGCGTTGTAAATGCACGTAAGCCGTTTTCAACGACAATACGTTCAATTTAAGTGAGTCTTTACTCAGCCAATGTGATATTCTTTTCTTAATATCATGCAATCTTTCCGTCACCGAAGTTAAATCAAAGTAAATACATAGATCGTTACTTAAACATACTGCTATTCCTTTTATACCTTCAACATTATTCACAACTTTCCCTTTCTGCGTCTCGTCAGTGTTAATAATACTACTTCCAATTACTTCTGTAGCTGATGTTGCTTCATTTATATCTAGATATATAGAAGCACTATACCATGTTTTTATTTTATTAGAATATTCTATCAAGTCTATTTCTCTTAAAATATAACAACAAATAATTTTCTTTCTTATTTCAATGCTCAATTTTTGAGATCTTTTACATTTTAAAGTAATTAAATAATTGATATCAGTGTCCCTTCTAACTCTTTTTGCCTGCTGTGGCTCATTTAATTCGTGACTTTTTCTTTTAAGTGGACTTTTGTAATTCCAGATTTTGACTGCATCCTGGGAGTCAACAATTTCCACACCCTGGGAGATGTTTAGATTGTCCAGTTTATGTTCCTTTCTATCTTCTTCGTACATTAATTTAATATCTTCATCGTCTTCAGTGACTGCGATAGAAGTTGTAAATGCGTTTAATATTGACTGGCGATCTATCGTAACATTATTCAAGCTTGTGTTTTTATTACTATCATCACTATTGCTGAAGTTAGACGGTAAAAGATCAATTGGCAATGTCTCATCAAAGAAACTGGATTCGCTTTCATCAGATGAAAATAAGCTAACATCTTTAGTAGATGCATCTTTACCAGTCATATCATTTAATGGTTTGTTATCATTAGCGTTTTCTGCAGCGGCAACGATCAGTTCATTGTCTCCGAAACTGATTTCTGGTGACATTGTTTTCTCTGATGCTCGTAATTTTGATATATTGTTTAACGCAGTGGAAAAATCCAGAGATTCCCATACTATATCATCTTTTAATATCGACGGACTATCAGAACTAGCTAAATTGACATTTTTAACTATAGGACTATCTATAATTTCAATGCAGTCTTGGTCGGTCTTTTCTATCTTGAATGATTTCTTTACTTGCGTGGAATGTTTACCATCTGCGGGTTTTTTCACTTCATCTTTCATTACAATTTCTTCGTTTAATAACAAGGATCCATTATTCATTTGTTTCTCCTTGTTATTTTTTTCTTCATTACTTTTGTTATCAGTTACAATACTAGTTGTTGCTTGAAGACTAGATTGTTCTTTTATTATTGAATTTTCAATAGTTACGTGACCATTTGTGCCATTAACTTTGTTGCAATTTTCTTGCGAATTCAAGATATTCTTACAATTAGGATTTGAATCTTTACCATTGCAAGTTGATTTCTGTATTTCGCTCCATTTTATTTCCGTAACTCCAATTTCTTCTTGTAAATATTTTCTCGCTTCAAGGATTAAGTTTAAAGCCGCCTCTTTAGCGGTCATACCGCAACAGCCAGTGATCCAAATGTTTTTAATTTTATTGCGTTTCTTTAAATCACATTGGTCATCACCATCTCTTTCTTTTTCGCTTTGGAAAGGGACAGCTTTTAGCAGTATATTTTCTATCGTATTTACATCTGCTGAGGCTACGCTTGATATTGATTCGAAACCTTTATCAAACAGTGCCCTTGCTCTTATCCCATTTAAAGATGTCAACTTCATTAATTCAATTAATTCTGAATGTATACCAAAATGGAGACGATCCTGGAATTGCGATATTAACAATTCCATATTCTTCCATCCCAATTGATGACAAAAAGCTGTTACCATTCCTAAAATAAAAATGTTAGCTAGACATGCATAAAATTCTTTAAAAACAATCGAAAACTGCACACTTACCAGCAAATGTAGCAGCAGCTTGTTGTAATCCTTGTAAGAAACCTCTAGGACATTGAAATTTCTCTGCAACTTGCGATAGTGGTACTTCATTTACTAAATCTTGCAACGCTAATGCAGTATAAAACCTTTTATGAATATTTAATTTCTTTTGGTCAACTTTCGCATGACTACTTCCTCTCAAACGCTGTATTATAAAACTCTCTTGAATACCAATCAGTTCACCAACTTTTTTCATTGCTTTTGTTAAAGATTCCCATAATGTTAACAAATGCAACCAATCAATATCATTCCATTGACTGCTAACACTGTAAGGTGTCACTAAATAGATGAGATGTAAATCATTTTCTAGTACAATACATTGTCGAGCCTTCTGTAGTTCACAGAATAATGACAATCCATCATTTGGAGCCATAGAGGATGATAAGCAAGCTTTACCTAAAGATGTCGCTACATATTGAACCTCAGTACTATCATCCTGTACTCTTATCAATTCATAATTTTTTAATTGTTCTAAAGTTTTCCCTAATAATAACATCTGTGATTGTGTCTTTTTCTCTTGGTTAAATAACAAAGAACATTTTGTATACAGATTCAACTCAGACTCAGTACAAGTTACTTGACTTGCAATTATTTCAAGAACAGCTCTCATGTACCTGTCCTCACTTTCAATGCAACTTTTAACAGGACTCAATACACCTACCATTAATTCTTGACCTATTTTTTTCTCAGCCTCAGTACATATAAGTATACTTTCTCCTTTTACATCTCTGCCCATTCTACCTGCTCTACCAATCATCTGTTTATAAGTTAAAATATTCAATGGTTGTCTTTGGAATACAGGTGTTCTTATAATAACTTTTCTTGCTGGTAGATTAACACCAGAGCTGAGTGTAGATGTCGCCACTAAAACTCTGATGGCACCAGATTTGAATGCACCTTCAATGATATCCCTTTCATCAAAAGTAAGACCCGCATGGTGGTAAGCAACACCGAAAGATACAATATTTTTTAGTATATTATCTAAACCGACAGGACAGTTTTTAAGTTGTTCTAAAACTTCAGCTATCGTTTCTGTATTTAACTGATTTCTTAAAACTGTTCCTATTTCATTATTTGTACATCCTAAGTTGAAAAATGTGGCAGCAATACTTTGTGCTAGACTTTCACATCTATTTTTAGTCATGCAAAATATTAATACTGAACAACCTTCCTTTATAGTCTCTAAACACATATTTAAAACACTTTCATTTTCATTTTCCAACCCTGTATTCCCACTTACTGATCTTAAGTAAGTTCCTTTTTTATCATACAATTTTTTACCCACTAAACAATATTCTTCTAGGGGGATAGGTCTAAAATCTGTTATAAATAATTCTGCATCCAACCAAGCAGCCAAAACCTCTAAATTAGGTAATGTAGCCGACATTCCCACTATTTGAATATTGATATCTACTTTCAAAGATATGTATTTAATTTTAGTCAACAGAAGCTCTAAGATGTATCCACGGTTTGAATCACCTAGTAAATGTAACTCATCAACCACAACTGCTCCTAATTCAGAAATGTTACCATCATCAATAAGGCGGTTGACTAAACTATTTGCTTTTTCTATAGTACATATAGCAACATGCACAGCTTGTAAGCCACCAGGTGGTGATTGTGATCCCATAAACCCTTCAACTCTTATCCCAGAACTGGAAAGTATGTCTTGTAGATAAAACATCTTCTCTCTCACAATAGATACAAAAGGTAAAATAATTAATACCTTTTTTTGACGCTCTAATATTGTTTTTATTGTAAGTATTTCTGCTACTAAGGTTTTTCCCGCAGATGTTGGCGCAGAATAAACTAAATTACGATGTTCTAATAGCACATTTGATTGGCTTAGACAGGATACCTGCCATTCAAACATTTCTTTGATACCTTTAGCTTCATATTTTCTTGTAATTTCAGGTGGTAAGCCCCAATTCTTTAACTTTCTTACATTTGCATTGTTCTCCGATTTTAAAACATCCTTAGTACATAAACTTAGCTCTAAGTTGGAGACAGCATTTTTCACTGTTTTTTTCTTTACATTCTTATTGCTCCGTTCAGCTACTGGGACAGTATTTGTAACGTAGTCTTTCACAGTTACTAAAGAATTGTGTATTGAAAAAGAATTGTCGAAACAAGATTCCAAAAATGAAACATTCTCTACCAATATTTGAGAATCAATCACATCATTATTTGCCATTTATATCAATTTAGTAACTTGTACATTAAACTAAATGGACATGTAATTAAAATAAAAACGATACCAATACAGTATTATTGAATAGATGATTTATAATTTGTTTATTTACAATTTGTGATTAAAAATTCATCATCAATCACATTTTAAAAATGACATTTACGTTGACTTGATCATCATAGAGTATTCCGTAAACGTCAATGTCATTTTTGTTTCAAAGTAAAACCAAGGAACAATCTAGTCTACAAAAAAGAAAAAATGTTTTCCTATTTTTTTAACAATAAGCCTACCCTATTAACCGTTTTCTCATATTAACCACTAGCTTTCGCCCGCGACTCCGTCCGCGTGGAATTAAAAAAAACAAAAGTGAGTAACCTATGTGTTCTTCCAGACTATCCTCTACAACTATACCAAATTTTATCGAAATCCGTTCAGCCGTTTAGGCTACAAACTCTAACAAACATCTATCTATACATCCATCCATCTAAACTTTCGCATTTATAATATTAGTAAGATTACATCATATACTTTTGTTTATCACACAGAAATGGAGCGAAAAATTGTATACCTTACTAACGCCTTTACTAATTAACTTGTATCTCTCCTGAACTTGCTTTGTGATAAGCAGCTAAAAAGCCTTCATATAAGGGTAAAAGAAACACTCAATTATAAATATCATTTATATTAAAATAAATAATATCACAAATTATTGCTCATGATGCAATGTAATATCACAAGTGGATTTTATTTACACAAAAATATTTAATTTTATTCACAAAACCCAACTATTAAACACACAATGCAACAAATTTAAGAAATATCGTGATTTTCATGCCTTTAAACCTTTAAGTTATATGTTAGACTACATTTAAAAGATATAACTATTTTACTTTAGCAAATCAGTATAATTTTTAATTGCCAATTTTTTTTCGACACTCTTTACCAAAATATGGAAAATCATAAATCAATTTTAGTAGCAGTGGGTTCTTTTCCTTCTGTGAGAGCTCGCGATTCGTGGATGAAAACCGCGTATGTAACACCCTGAAATTAAAAAAGTGTATTTTCATGTCATTAGATACTAAAATTATCTATAGTTTTATTAGGTTTACAATCAGTACAACGAAATTACAAAACAACTAAATAGAAACGGCATAATAATAAAAAGGAAAGCCCATAATTGAAATCTTCCACATCAAAATCAGATACAAAAAATCCACATTAAAAAAACATACATACTAGATATAATGATATAATGCTTCTTTTAGGGTCAAAATACATACCTGTTGTAAAGCAGCTCTAACAAAACCTTCATTTGCTGATACAGTCAGAGCTTTAATTCTGTGACCAAAATTAAATATGACTTTGGATCGCAATCTCACATGGCCTCTAATCTTCAAATTCTGTCTTGGATAATCATCTGCACCTATAAATGCAAACATTTTGAAAATGAACTTCATTGCATTTAGTGCTAATCTTTTCCTTGCTCAATATAATACTGTTACAAAATAATAGAAACGGAAGTAGTAGTGGGGGGGTAGTTTCATAAAAGTCTTTGCAAGGAGTGAGGCGCTTAGTCGCTCAGTCGCTAACAAGCTCTCTAGCCGTCAGTACCTCAGTACATTTCTAGTCGTCACCACGGAACGTTCGGTATCTTTTACGTTGTTGCTTTAGTGTATTTGTTTTAAAGTAATTCACCAGAATTGCTCATATTACCGCTCGACTATCATATTTTTAAAAAGTCATTAGTATCGAAATTTATAACAATACTATATTTTCATGTCCATAGATTAAAATTATATCAATTTGTTTATACGCTTTTGCCCGAGACTTCGTCCCAGTGAGTTAAAAAACAAGCTAGATAAGCAGCCTTCAAAATTTCTATATCTATGCCAACTTTATTTGAGGGTCGATTTTTTCTATTTTTATTTTATAAGAACCTTTGCCTGTTAATAGCAAACCCAAAAAAATAGCGAAAACGGTCCAACCGTTCACGTTTGTAGTATTCAAGTTAAATAAGTTTTTTTTACGTAGAAAAGTATTAAAACATTTCTCACCACCGCTGTCATCTGGGTAAACTTTGATCATTTCTTTCAACAATGCAGTCCTTTGTTTTTCTAGAGGACCTCCCAAAATATCGATAATTTTATTAAAATCATCCCATGCAGTTCTGCAGCAGACTAAATTCTTTCCTAGAAATAGTAAGAGCATTTAACTTTTTTTTTAATTTTACACAACCTATTCTGACAATACTATCAAAATAGGTAAAAACATTGAACAGTCTTAAAAATCTTGACCTCTGTAACGCTTACCTACATTGATATAATTAATAAAAATTGCAGTAAAAAAATAAACATGAAAATCAAAAATAGTATTTTTTTATGTCAATTTAAATGATGTTTTTTTGTTACCTTGAAATAATCTGTCCAGCACCGGCTTAACAGGTCTTTCCGCTTCCCAAGCAGCTTGCTGTGTTAACACTTCCTGTTTGAATACGTAATTACAATGTCCATTTGTCATATTACTAACATACGCCATCATAGCACTAACATCCAGATTCAATGTTTTAATTTCTAGTTGACTTTCTATACATTGCGGTACTTCTTGGACGGAATTTTGTTCACTGTAAATTATAAATTAATATATATTAAAAAAAAACCAGCTGTTTTCATGCAACTTCATCCTCATGATATAAAAATTTTATTTTATTGTATACAATTCGTAAAACTTTCTAATACTCAACTGACAATAAAGGCTATTGTTATTGGCTGAAAATTTGAGTAACCATGGCAATCATCATTATTTGCTGGTACTATTAGTTTTTGTCTCTTGCAGAGTATTTTTTTCCAATTGACCCAACCCCTAAGTTCGATAGTGTGAAAATATATAGCCTAAAGAATGTGTAGATATTGTAAAAAAAAATATTCCATAATATGCTGTGACAAAATGCACCTTACCATGTGCAAATGTAATATTTCATAAGTATTTAAATTAATTTCTTGTAACATATGTCCACTGTCATCTTTTAAGTAAATTCGCACAATAAAAGTATATTTTAAAAATTCAATTTAAAACAATATAACGGTTCAGAAAAAAAAATATGTTTCTTGTTTCTCTTTACGTTCTTTATGTTTTGTATATAAAGGTTTTCTTGTTAGTAGATTTTCGAAAAAAGGCCCACTTTTGTACAACTCCTTTATTTTAAGTATACATAGTAATTTTAAGACTTACTTAAAATCAAGTTCTTCATCAGACTCCCATGAGTTGCCACATTCATCATCATGTTTAGTATCAGGCAGAACTTCACCCTTCACTATAACCCCAAGAGATTTTAACTTGTTCGCCAATGATTCTTCTATTCCACTGACAAACTCAAATACAACCTGAGAAAAATTACATATGTAAAAAACTTGTAATTGTAAAATTTTAGTATGTTTTTTCAAAGAGAAAATAACAATTAAGAACAATCTATATCTATAAAATAAAATTGTAATATTTATATGCTACATTGGGAAAAAATATTCTTGAACATGATTTGTTGCTGATAGTAAATATCCGAAATTAAAAAAAAATCTAACTGTCGGCAATTCTGCATAATTCTTGAAATAGCTAAACCCATTTTAACAAGCTTTCTAAAGAAGTAGCTGAGGCATACGGGAACATTAAATTTTTTAAAGTAATTCCATATAGTAGATATATTTAAAATGGATAATATTACACACTTGAATAGTTGTACTAACCTTTGGTGGTTGATACATACATGGATAGAGCTTAGCACATTCCACATAATCTTGGGCCTGGTCTACAATTGACCTTGCACCATAAGATGCATTACCAGAACTGAGTGCTGATAGTGATTTTGGATTCCGAGCTATCACTACAAAAAGGAAGTGATTTTAAATTCCATAATCTGCTCTGAGTCAAGAGCTTGGTAATGAAAGGAACATTTTCTAATAAATAACTAATATAGAATCTTGGAAATAAGAATGTTAGTTAAGCTAGCACTTGACCATGATGGCAGCTGAAGAAAGTTCACTTTCTTAGTTAAAAGATGGTATGCAATAGCTGAATAAGTAGCTGTTTACCCATATAACGACATATTATATTTTTATATTAATAATGATACCTTTTTTAAACACTATGTTATGTTAAAACGAAAATTAAACAGCTTAACTCACATATTTATTATCCGGATAATAAATATGTGAGTTAAGCCTTTTAATTTTCGTTTTAAAGTAATGTCTCGCAATAGTTTAAACAATTTAACTATGTTATGTTTTAACACAATTTTCAATTATATAGTAAACAAAATGTATTAGTAGTAATATAGTAGTGTACAATATACCTTTGTTCCATATTTTTCCATTATCACTAACAACATCAACCAATAATTTATTTTCATCATTAATATGAAATATTTTACACACAGCAACAGCACCCGGTCTAGTTGCACAATCAACCAAAGCACTTAAATGTCTGAGATTTGAACATGCCAGTTGTTCTATTTTGATCTTATCTGATTTCTGTAACTGAAACAAAAGTAAGCAATTTTAGAATAGAATTGAGATTTTTTTACAAAGTAAGTACGCACTTGGTATTGGTATGAGGAAGTGACTACTGCCTATAGATATTTATGACTTGAATGGTTGCGTACTATATAAGATAAGAAATTAAAAATAAAAATAATTACTCTCTGTAAAAAATGTATCTCTTGTCGTATTTTCCTTTGCAGTTTCAGATTGCCGTCCAATTCTTCTATAGGTTTAATTCGTGTAATAAGTTCTAATCCAAACTTTATTTTTTCATCTAACATTTTCCTTAATTCATCAGCGGTATGTGCCATGTTATTTTTCATAACTTTCTTTTCTCATTAATTTGTTTACATAAAAGGTCTTGCTTAGAACTTTTTATGAAAATTGTGCAATAAAAATTTAAATTGTGAAAGTTTAGGTTTAGGTATTGCTGATTAATTTAGTAGGTTGAAACTTTGCGTTTCAGGCAATTAAAAGATTGGTTTTATCTACTTTGCAATTGTTTCGTTAATTTTCTTTTTTATTTATTATTCAAATTGGATTAAAGATCTGACTGGATCTGACATTGAGATGAGCACTTTGACATTTACTTTCGAGTTGAATTCGGAAATGTCAAAACTGTTCAAAAACCCACAAATGAATAGGACGAACGTTGCGCTTTAAGAAATTAAACATATTAGCACTTTATAATTAATTTCGTTTTAAAGTAATGTCTCACAATAGTTTAAACAATTTAACTATGTTATGTTTTAACACAATTTTCAATTATATAGTAAACAAAATGTATTAGTAGTAATATAGTAGTGTACAATATACCTTTGTTCCATATTTTTCCATTATCACTAACAACATCAACCAATAATTTATTTTCATCATTAATATGAAATATTTTACACACAGCAACAGCACCCGGTCTAGTTGCACAATCAACCAAAGCACTTAAATGTCTGAGATTTGAACATGCCAGTTGTTCTATTTTGATCTTATCTGATTTCTGTAACTGAAACAAAAGTAAGCAATTTTAGAATAGAATTGAGATTTATTTACAAAGTAAGTACGCACTTGGTATTGGTATGAGGAAGTGACTACTGCCTATAGATATTTATGACTTGAATGGTTGCGTACTATATAACATAAGAAATTAAAAATAAAAATAATTACTCTCTGTAAAAAATGTATCTCTTGTCGTATTTTCCTTTGCAGTTTCAGATTGCCGTCCAATTCTTCTATAGGTTTAATTCGTGTAATAAGTTCTAATCCAAACTTTATTTTTTCATCTAACATTTTCCTTAATTCATCAGCGGTATGTGCCATGTTATTTTTCATAACTTTCTTTTCTCATTAATTTGTTTACATAAAAGGTCTTGCTTAGAACTTTTTATGAAAATTGTGCAATAAAAATTTAAATTGTGAAAGTTTAGGTTTAGGTATTGCTGATTAATTTAGTAGGTTGAAACTTTGCGTTTCAGGCAATTAAAAGATTGGTTTTATCTACTTTGCAATTGTTTCGTTAATTTTCTTTTTTATTTATTATTCAAATTGGATTAAAGATCTGACTGGATCTGACATTGAGATGAGCACTTTGACGTTGACTTTCGAGTTGAATTCGGAAATGTCAAAACTGTTCAAAAACCCACAAATGAATAGGACGAACGTTGCGCTTTAAGAAATTAAACATATTTAAATATTAGCACTTTAAAATTAATTTCGTTTCTTGGGTATTGAAATATTGCTTCTTAAATTTGGTGAGAATGTAATAATAAAATAACTATGATGAAATTAAGTGTAAGTTACAGAAAATGACTGCGTTTCGAACGTATTTAAAGTTCTTGACTTTTGAAATGACGTCATTGTCACGTGACCTACATCCAACAAATCGGCCAACCAGAAACAAGCACCCGACTAACCAAACTCCAGTTTAGAGAAATGGCTGACGACAAAGAAGTCGAAAAAACTATTGCAGAAGACTTGGTTGTTACCAAGTACAAATTAGCGGGTCAAATTGTTAACCGTAAGTACCACGATAGTTGTTTAATTTACAAAAAGTAACCGGATCATCAATAATGATTTCTCTCTGCACTTGTCTCATGGACGCGTGTCATCGCCATGCGGACAACGTGCTGTCCCTTAAAAGCCAATTTCTGAAACTCTTTTGAAACTTTTCTTGTTCGATTCATGCAAAAATGGTAATCATTTTTGAAATTGTTTGTTCCAGGCGTTTTAGAGCAAGTTATCGCAAAATGTGTGCCTGAAGCGTCTGCCAGAGAAATATGTGAATTTGGCGACAAATTAATATTAGAAGAGACATCTAAGGTATTCAAAAAAGAGAAAGATTCTAAGAAGGGCATTGCATTCTCGACATGTGTGTCTGTAAACAATTGTATATGTCACTTTTCACCGATACCAAGTGAAACTGATTACTTTCTAAAACAAGGCGATCTTGCGAAGATGTGAGTATAAGTCACTCATCGTTCTATAAAAAGAATTCAATTTGATTCCAAGTAGTTTTAGGACATTAACTACTTCCTGTGGTTCACTGATTTATACCATGCTATTTTATATTTTCAATTATAATATGCTGGATATTAGACTATAATATCAGATAATATTAGATTTATCAATAAATTATAAGTAAAATATGTAGCCAAGCCTACAATCTGAGATTGTACTACTGAGGACAGTTTTAATTGTGGTAGTATTTGAAACTAGTTATATTTCTTTATTCAGAGATCTTGGTGCTCATATAGATGGCTTTATCGCGGTGGTTGCCCACACCGTGGTGGTTGGTGGTGGGGAGGTCACGGGCCGTGCGGCAGATGTCCTTCTCGCTGCATACCTTGCGAGTGAAGCCGCCTTAAGATTATTGCGACCAGGCAATGAGGTAATTCATATATTAGTTGTTGATTCTTTCTCACACTAAATAAAATAATGGTCTTAATAAACAAATAATGAATTTTATAAGTAATGATAACTGTTATATTTCATTACTGGGAGCTTCTATCTTAAATTGTAAATGTATTAGTTCCCTTCCTTACACAATGATTAGATATAAAATGGCTTTAGAATTTATTATTATTTTATTTTTTATTTAATGTAAAATATTAGTAGATTTTTGTTAATTTACTAATATTTTCTTTAACCACTCTAACTAAGCTCTAGGCTTGTGCTAGGATATGGTTCACGACAATAGTTGAATGGCGGGATTCGAACCCTCGACCGCAAGATCGGGTAGTCCGTACCCCAAATCATTAGGCTATTGGCGCTTTAAATTGTTGTTTTATAAAAAAATGTTTGATAACTTCCTGAATCTTTCCATGATAACTAAAATAGTTAATTTTGGTACAAGCTCAGGATAAATTAATGTAAAATATTTGTATGTCACCATTATTAAATTATATTTTGACAAAAATAACTTTACAACATCATAAATATTTATTTCCAAATCTTAAAAAAGATGAATTCTATGATTTATACATGAAAGTATTTGTATTATTTTTAGAATCAAGCAATAACAGATGTAGTACAAAAGATTAGTGCAGAATATGGATGTAAGCCGGTTGAAGGGATGCTTTCGCATCAATTAAAGCAATTCCGCATTGATGGTGAAAAGAGTATAATACAGAATCCTTCGGAAGCTCAGCGTAAAGAGCATGAGAAAGCTACGTTGGAAACATATGAAGTTTATGGTATGGATGTGCTTGTTTCTACAGGAGAGGGTGTTGTAAGTGATTTGATTTTATGTTCTTTACCTGCAAATTGTATAAACAAAATTGTTTTTTTTGTCAGAACTATGGTCCTAACATATTCCAAATAAAAAATAAAGAAAATACTGGTTATCTGTAAAGTTGATTTAAGAACAATAATTAAAGATAACCTTACAAACCAATGGTAGAGACTGATTGTGCCCTCTCTATCACTTGTTCTGTGCTCTCTCTTGCAATCTCGGCTAAGACCGAATGTGCCAAACATACTGTTTCTTTGCAACAAGTGTTCATTCACTTAAATAAACATTTACTATGTGTAATTTAAAAGTAAAAGTTTTCTATTAATAGGCCCTGAATTCTTTCCAGGTTTAGTTCACAATAACATATCTGGCAGTACTCAGGGAATATTAAATGTAGTATTAACTCTTCTGAAATGTTTTTATATGTTTCAGCTATTAAAATACTTCAACAATCAATTGTATCATCATCATCAACTTGCCCTTATCCCTTATGGAGGGTCGGCACAGTATGTGCTGCTCTTCCATACATCTCTATCAGCCGTCATATCTGAATCCACTCCTTTCTTAAGCATATCCTCTTTCACACAATCCATCCATACTTCTTCGGTCTTCCTCTTCCTTTGTAGCCATCCACATTCATTCTTAACACTTTCTGGTTTATGTCCCCATCGTCTTGTCGCATAACATGTCCATACCACGCAATCAATTGTATAATATGTTTATTAATGTATCATATTTAATTAAAATTGTTCTTAAAAGATCTTTTTCTTATAGGGTCGTGAAATGGATACAAGATGTACAATATATAAAAAAACGGATGAAATATATCAACTTAAATTGAAAGCATCAAGAATGTTCTATAGTGAGGTGAGGAAAATACTATATTTTACATATTAAAAATAGTAACAAATATTGTTACTGCATATTAATTAGTATATTTTTTATGTTGCATATTTTTAACTTGGAATTATCTCCCTGAATATTTTTTTTAGTAATACACTTATTGTATTACTGATTACATTCAGGGTATATAAATGTAATGTGTTTGAGCCATTGTAGAACTTACATGGTGCAGTGGCATAAGTCATTACTACAATAATGTTAGTTTAGTTACTAAACAAATAAATATTAACCAAAAATTTAGCAAATCTTTTGTAAATAATTTTTAAAGCGTTTATATTATTAATTGACAAGACTCTTTCCGTTACAGGTTCGTAACAAGCATGGTTCAATGCCGTTCAACTTACGCAGCTTTGACAAGGAGACCAGCGCCCGCCTCGGTGTGGTTGAGTGTGTAAACCACAAGCTTATTGAACCATTCCAGGTAACTTCATAAACAAAACAATTAATTTGTAACTTCCATGTGAAATTTAAAATCTTCAATACTCTAGAACATCATTCTAGGCTATTCTACATCTATGCCAAATTACATCAAGATAAATTAAACTGTTTTGGGGATAGTAATAAACATCCATCCATCTATCCAAACTTTCACTTTTATAGTATTAGTTGAAAGTAAGATTTAGGTGAGATTTCCACTATAGTATATAGATTTTGAGGATACTTTTTATTCTGCATCAACAATAGTTGTAAGTGGAAATAAATTGTAAATTTTATATTACAGGTGTTATATGAACGACCAGGAGAGTTAGTAGCGCAGTTTAAGTTCACAGCGCTGTTGTTACCAAGTGGTACGCACAGAATTACAGGATTGCCTTTCGACAAGAGCCAGTGTAAGACTGACCGCACCATCAAGGATCAAGAGCTTAATGTAAATATATTTACTGATATCAATTACATATAAAAAATGTTGTTTAGTACTTTTTTGGGGTTATTTATAAGATTTTTGATCTTTTTAAGATGTATGACACCCTGATATCTTTCAAAATAGATTCCTATGTAATCCATTTTGAACAAGCACAGGGTAGAACAAATGTAATTTTTTTGAGCTGATTTGTTTTTTTTAACACTTCAGTTTGAAGAATTACTACATTCATAACACTAAATTAACTTTAAATGCTACTATCATCTTTATTACTGATTTAATCAGATTCTCTTATTTCTAAAATGGTATAAATTTGCCAGGGACAATTGTGTTAGGACCCCTTGTAGAGATCTGTGGTCTCTGCCTACCCCTCGGGGTTATGGTGTAAGTTATATTATTAATCTGGTCTTTTTGTCCACCAGTCCCTTCTGAACTCCTCTGCGAAATCCAACAAGAAGAAGAAAAAGAAAACCGGCACAGAAGAAGCCATGGAGGTTGAAACTGCGGCATAGCATATCTGATCACCCTCACAATGAGGACTAATTTGCTGAAACTTTATACAGACTCATTTCCCTGACATCATGCAAAACATTCAGTACAATAAAATTAACTTTGGAAATAAATTGATAATGTGAGAATATTTTATTTTCAACTCCCACTCTCCTGTTATAGAAAAATCATTCGAAATCTGAAGTTTTACTTTTACACAAAGTTTTTCTTAAGGTCACAACAAAAGTATTTGTAAAATTTGAATTAATAAAATAATATTTTTACAAACTATGATCAAATATTTTTTTTTAACAATCCATGTTTATTTTACCCCTTCATGATAAACACATAATGTTACCAAAAAAATGTGTTGCATTTAGAAATAATGGGAAGAGGACATTTTTCTTGGGTCCATTATTTAAAAGTACATATGTTTGATATTCCAAAAATTTCTGACTATGGTCAGTTTAAATTTTTATATAAATTCTAGAATTACTTTATTACATAAATAGTGGTAAGTAATAACAGCTAGCAAAGGGATACTAAAACTACAAGATAAAGAAGGTTCACTTTTTACTTGTTTATTATGTTATAAGATATTAAGTCACAACTTGGACAGCAACTTAACTTCAATAGCTTGTAAGACTAACAAGTTTAAATAATAATCTAGTTCACAAAATCACATTTTTCCTATAATCAATTATTTTGTTCCCTCTTCGCTTCTTGCAGGTTCAGTAGTGTTTGTTGATGAAGATATTTTATCATAAGCTGATGTTAATGCATTTGTGGTATGAGTAGGAAGGTTAATTAGGAATTGAAATGTTGATTTCACACCACAGTTCCAGTAGTATTTGAATAAATATGACACTCTATCATTTGATGGGAGTGGAGGCAGCTGTAAGCAAAAAACAAAGTTTATGAATACCATTACAAACTGTTTAGATTCATGTTGGGTTTATAAACTTTATATAACGTCGTTATCTATATTTCAATTATGAATTTACCATAACTATAGAGATGTTTATGAAAGATATGCAAAAAAACTTCTCAAAGAAAAAAAACAATGTGACACTGTTAGTTACCTCAAATGGTATTTGTTTTTTGAATTCACCAACGTAGGGGGACATTCCCTTCTCTAATTCATCATATAGTTCTCGAGTTGTTTCACTATCCTTCCAAACACCTTTATCAACAGTATAGTACACTGCTGAACCTAAAACAGCCGATTTAATACCAAACCTGTAAATAGAAATTTTCAACTTTACAAATGTTGAAATGCTTAGCATGTATAAAAAAAGCTAAGATTTTACATTTACTTTATCATTTTCTTGGCTTATGAGAACATTAACCTAAAATGTAATTGTTAAAAATGTTTGAATTACGTAATTTGACATAATTTCTGTCATCTGTCAACTGTCAATGTCATTGCCAATTTATTTTTAATTTTATCGCATTTCCATAATGCTTTTTTCACCAGTGCAGCCATAATTTATAATGTAGAATGTAAATTATAGAACTTTTCACCCATTTTAATGTAAATCTATCTCAATATGTGTGTTAGATTTTATTTGAATTTGAATTAAAATGCTTGTAAGCTTTTATTTACCCCTATTCTCGATGGTTTGTTTTCAATTATTTACCATTATTGTTTTTAGTACATGTCAAACTGTCAATGTCGTTGTTATTGTCAGTTATTGTTGTTACTTATATGCTCTTTGGTTGTTACAATTTGTTTTAATATTAACCACAGAGTACTTTGTAACATACTGAATATTAACTGATTATTGTAAATATCAAATGAATATAATTGCAAAAGTACCCAAACGATTTAATGCACAACAATCATGAATACCAATATAAGTAAAATAGAGCAATTAATTGAATTGTGTCTTGTACCAAAACTTAGCAAGAACTGTGATGAATGCAAAAACCATCCTGAATTTGGAATTCGTAATAAAAACTTGGATAAAAACTTTTGCCTTCTCCTAAAACAACTCGAGGCAGTTAATTTCAAGAACTGTAATAAACCCGAATCAGTGATATCTCAACTATTGATTTTGTATTTTGAACTATCAAATAAAAACACTTTGAACGATGCAAATTGTTTGAAGTGCTCTGAAAAATTGAATTATTATTTTCAAACATTTTACGAAATCAGTCTTACTAATGTATTATTCGAAAAAGCTGTTTTCGACCATCAAGAAATTTTCGACAAATGTTTTGAAAACCTGCATAAGAAGCTGTCTCCAGCTGAATTCAAAAAATATCCAGCGCAAATTGACGTATATCTTATACTTATTAAAGATATAAAAGTAAGTCAATAGCAATGTTTATGAAAACTACTATATTATTATCCTTAATATATTTTTTCTCACATCTTTTTTTGACCGACTTCCCAAAAGAAGGAGGAACTCAATTCGTCTGTATGTTTTTTTTTTCAGAGATATAATGTGACTGTAGGACCTTCAAGAATACTTCCAGCAGCTCTAAACCTGATAGATGATTACATAATAGAGAATAAACTCAATGGATTGAAGGCTTGTCTTTCCATATTGCAGTGCATGGTGAGAATTTTTTATTTATTAAACTTTTCTACTCATTTCCTACCTGTTGACAAAGATATTCAAATAAATCTGTTATAGAGTGGACATTTAAATTTTTTTGCACTTTTATTACTTGAAATAGACTCATGAGACAAAATAGTTTGATTCATATTTATGTTTTTATCAAGTAATACCTTTTTAATAAATATTGTATGTATTTATGACCAGAATAAGGATGCATTTGACCAGGGGAATTATTTTGAAGTAGTATATTTGAGTCTCAAGAAACTTGTAACAGAAAAAGATACTGAAGCAACAAAATTGCTGTTTGAATGTTTAATAACTTTGTACCATATTCTACCAGCTAATAGCAAGGTATGTTTTATTATAAAATACTAGCTTTCGCCCGCGACTCCGCCCGCGTGGATTAAAAAACAAAACAAAAATAAGATTTAGCCTATGTGTTCTTCCAGACTATCCTCTACATCTGTGCCAAATTTCATGGAGATTCGTTCAGTAGTTTAGGTTACAAACTCTAAGAAACATCCATCCATCCATCTAAACATTCACATTTATAATATTAGTAAGAAGTAAAATAAAAATATTTATTAACACTTATTACTTAGAGTAATAACCATCTAATATTTGCTCCAAAAGGATATATTAATACACGAGAAAAATAATAATCATTATTTTGGCAATATAAAAGTGCCATTTATTTAAAAACTAGCTTTCGCCTGCGAATCCGTCCGCGTGGAATTAAAAAAAACGAAAGTAGGTAGGCTATGTGTTCTTCCAGACTATCCTCTACATCTATGCCAAATTTCATCGAGATCTGTTCAGCCGTTTAGGCTACAATCTCTAATAAACATCCATCCATCCATCTAAACTTTCGCATTTATAATATTAGTAAGATTAATATTTTTCAGAAAGTAAAACTAGATGAAATGTATAATGCAGTTCTGGACCAACTTATTGTTGAATCTAATTTACACAGAAAAGCAGAATGTCTAAAGTTTATAAGGACAATAATATCTATTCATAAAATACACTGTTGCAATAGAATTATATTTTTTGCTATAATTTCTGATAACTTAGACTTGTGTTGTAATGAAGCTGTGAGTGAAGTACTATTGGAAATTGTGCTACAGGTGTGTATTAACAATAATTTCATAACATACCGATGGGTGAAAGTCTATTTGTTTTAAGAGCATAGGTTAAATGTTGAGGAGAGCCATTTTAATTTTTTGTATGTTTAGAAAAAAAAAACCTAAAAGCAAATCTTGAAAATAATTTCAATAGAAAGATTTTCAGACCGATTCTAGATTAAAATTACTATAATTCTGCATACTTCATTATTTATTTCATATTTAAAATTCGCTGATTCTGAATATATAAGTCAATGTCGCCTAAAATGGCGGTTGAAACAAATAGCCTTTCACCCGTCGATATGACTTGTAACTAAAAAAACAAATGTTTTCAAATTTTCACTGTAATTTTTTTTATTGGAAAAAATTGCAAAAAAATAGCGAAATTAAATTGTATAGTATAAATATTATTGTTTTAAAATTATATCTGAAAACATTTTATTATTTACGAGTTTTACCTTGAAATGACATTAAGATAATAAAATGTAATAAACTACGATTTGACCCTTATTATTCTCAGTTTGTCTTAATTTTTTCTTTTCAGACTTTAAAAGAATGGATCAAGTATTGCTGGTGTGTATGGAAATTTTCTACAGGACATAAAATAATTTCCAATCTTTTTAAAGTACTATATTGTTGTAAAGACGAAAACTTGATATCAGAGGTACATAATGTAATCGTAACTTTAATAAAACTGTGTGAAGATGCAGAGAAAAAAATTATTATTAATAATTTAGAAGATATCGATTGTACAATTTGTAAGGATTTTATAGACAGGATAAATGCAATAAAATCTGATGTAACTTAAAAAGTTTTTTATTGTATAAATGTAACAAAATATATTTTGTGAGTATTTAATGCTTAGAGTTATCACAAAGTAACAATTCTGTTATTTTTCATTAATTAATTTTTCCTTAGAATAATAGAATTTTTAAAACCAGTTTGATCATTTTGCTTATAACAAAATAATGAGATGTTAGACATCAAACTCACCTATTCTTGATATGTAAATATTTTTATTTGCTCATATCAGACAATGTATCACAAATTTCCTCTATAGATGGTCTATTGAACCTTTCTTGTTGTAAACAACATCTAGAAAGTTCATATATCTCTTTAGCTTTCGTCCAATTTTCAACTTTTGAATCCAAAATACTAGTGATATCACCATTTTCTTTGATACTTTCTTTGACAAAATCTTTTATGTGTATTCTATCATTATTACTGTTAGTTACAATGGGTGTTAAACCAGTAAGCAGTTCTAAAAGTACAACTCCGTAACTGTATATATCTATTTTCTGAGTAATGGTGCCATAAAATCCTTCAGGGGCCATGTAAGCGGAGGTGCCCATTGGAGATGTTGTGACAAATGTTGAATCATATTGTTTAACAAGTCCAAAGTCACAGATCTGAAAGAAAAAATTGTTTATTGTAAGAAATGCAAACAAAAGAAAATGAGTGCTCCATACATGATTATATAGATGGTTCGTTAAAAATCTCGATAAAATAAAGCACAAACGTAGAATAGCAATGTGTTTTTTTAAATCCTGTGTGGACAGAGTCACTGATAAAAGCTAGTTTTTACATACATAAAGATTGTGTTAATTTTTTTTGTGATTTTTTTCATACTAATAGTTGTAGTTTGTGATTTACCTTAGGGACACAATCCTTTGTGAGGAGAATGTTAGCACTCTTCACATCACGGTGAACAAAATTATTTTTCTTTACAACATTTTGTACATTGGAATCACCTGCTGCACTGGTATTTGGAATTATATGTTCACTTGTGTGTAAATATTTTAAACCCTCAGCCGTACCCATCATTATATCAATTCGTTGTCTTTCTGTCAGTTTTTTAGTAGCCAACTGTTCCTCCAATGAACCTCCATCAACATATTCACAAATGATACATGGAACTGGTCCATTCATTGAGAATCCCAGTATCGGAACAATGTTTTTATGCCTAAATTGAATCAAGTTTTTAACTTCGGTATTGAACATATCAATAACCATATTCGGTTTGTGTGTCGGCCATAGTAAGTGGGTATGAATTTTTTTAACAGCGAGAGGTATTCTGTATTCAGGATGATAGCCTAAGAAGACTTCACCGAACCCACCGCTGCCTATTTTTCCACTGGGACCATACGGACCATCAACAATTGTTTCAGAGAACTGTGATGTTATGTTTTCCAATTCTCTGTACTCAAAATTAATCAAATTATCATCTTCTAATATTTCCTTGTCAATATGACTGTGTAAATCAGATATATTAGGTAATGATTGTTGAAAGGAAAAGTTTGTACTGTTCGGTTTAGTTTCTAGAGAGGTTCGTTTTTCACGTTCAGAATTTGTTTTAGTACCACTATGAGATGATTTGACGCTAAGCTTTTGTGACTCGGGAAACATCAAGTCTAAATTAGGTATATTTCTTGATGATTGTGCGACTTGTGTAGAATTACTGTTTAAATTTACCGTTCGCAAAATATCAATAGCTGGAATGTTATAACTGATATCTCCATTTTCAGTTTTCATTGGCACAGTGCTAATGTTGCATACATTTTTGTCTTTAGATGTGTCATTTTGAATTCTCTTGGTTGGATCAAAGGAATTGAATCTTTCATTTATCTGTTCATTTTCTAATATGATTGATACATCTGTTTCAATATCTGCTCCAGGACCATCACTTGGACGAGGCGGTCGGTTCTCTGGAAATAAAGTTAATTATGAAATCAACTCTGCAAATTCATAATTTTTTATTGTGTTGTTTTGAAAACAGATGGTCAGTATACTTTCATTGGTCTTATTAATCTATTTAACAATTTGGTTTTATTAAAACTAATACTGTTTTTTTAATGAATAATTTCACTTTACCATGTAGGAGACCGGCAATCTGATCTGCAGCTTTCAAGATATTTGCCTTCAGTACAATCTCTTTTAATGTTGACAATGTTGGTCGTATTTGTCCTGAAGTTCCCCACTCGTCGATCATTATTTCAGCACATTGCCTATTACTTATTTTTGAATAATTTTCAATAAGTCTATAACAAAATTTAAAAGTTTATTTCAAATTATGAAACTAAGTACTTTTCTTTATAATATACATAAAGTTGTCTGTAATTATATTAATTTTATTAAAACCATTTGGTTTATGGCATTTCAAACATAAAAATTACACTCTACATACCTTATGTCTTTATCAGTATATTTTTTTTCAAAATCAGAGCTACCAAGATTCTTTGGTATAATTGACATAACATTTTTCCAATCACTATTTGTTTCTAAAGTGTTAATAACCTCATATAGAGCACCCGCTGGTAATTTGCGCAGTTCCATATTCGCAAGCATTTTAAAGCAATATTTTCCTTATGTTTTGATCTTCACTCACGACGTCAATATTGATAATATTATGCAGTCGGAGATAACAATTGACTAAAAATTTTGTGACAATATTATTTTTTCCAACAAAAACGATAATTTGAGATAAGAAATATATAGTTAAAGTAAATCTTTAAAGTACAAAACTTGTTCATACGCAAGTATCTAAATGAACAATAATCAAATTCAAATTGACAAATGACAACTGTCAACTTCTGACTGACGTATAGATTGACAAAGTTATCTGACCTGGTTGCACTGACCCTGACTTCTATAAATAGACAGGCAAGATGTATGACTATGTGCCTGCTTGATCAAACGTCCATAATATTTCCACGATGGCACGGTATTATTTAGTAAAAGAAAAGAAAGAGTGGTATTGGTAAGTATCGGAAAATGATATACACACTTACCTACAAAATCAATCGTAAAATGTGGAGCGGATATAAGACGGCGCACAATGGGCTAAAATTGCGGTTTTCATAGACATTTTCGACTGATGTTTTGAAGGTTTCTTTTTTGCTGTAATGTGCTTTGTATGATTTAATTTATGCATAATAAATAAAATACATTGAATTACAAAGTAATTCAAGGTCTAAAGTAACAAAAATGAGTTTCCGCAAATTAGGTAAGTTTGATAAAAAAAATTACTACTTTGTAAATTAAAAAATGTTTAGTTATTTTTTCTGGAGGACACTGCTGTATATTATGAAGAACTCTGTGAGTCACTGTTATACTGTTTATACTTCATGTATTATATCAGAAAAGAGTTGGTGAGAATTTATGAATGAATTATGAAGGTGTCTAAAATTTTATAAACGCAGACCATGCCAATATTACTTATTCTGGATTACGATAGAAAGGGGGAAAATAAAGAGACACCAGTCTTAAGAAAACAAATGTGCATTTTATTAATAAATATAAATACATGATTTTTCTTAAATTTATAATAAAAATTCTATATTGTGGACAGCCAAGTGCGGAGGCAGATTGTTGAAGACATCCTGTATTTGATGTAGTTTGTGTTGTGCGGTGATTCTGCGCCACAGCACGGGGCACTCCGTGTTCTCGCAGTGCTGATGCTGAGAGTGGCCCGTGCAACTACCACATATCTGGAATTTAAAATTGTATGTCACTGATAAAAAACTAATTCTGTGAAGTAATTTTTTTATATGTCATAAAAAGTATATGGACGAGACATAGAGAAAAAAAAAATCACTTGTACTTTCTCTGAAAGGTACTATATCAGTTGTCAAGTTACAAAATAAAATATTTATATACCTATTATTAATTAATTAAAATAGAATTAATTATATTGAAATTTGGGTTTGAGGCTATCAATAGTGTTAGTTCATGTGAAAAATGTCTCAATCATCATCATCATCACCAGCTCACTGTACTTCCCCACCGAGGGGCTCGGAGCCTACCCTAAAGTTAGGGTGACTAGGCCATAGTCAACCACGCTGGCCAAGTGCAATGTCAACTATGCTACTTCTATATTTTTTAATCCGTTTGGGCTCGAGTTTTAGTTGTGTATAATGAGGTGATGTAGTTTGCTTGTCACTCACATCATAACAGTGGTGTAGAAGTCCGTGCGCGCGCGCGAGCCTGGCGGCGAGGGGCGGCAGGGCGCGCGGGGCGGCGCACGCGGCGCACAGCGAGCGCGCCCCCCGCGCGCCGCACGCCGCGCAGCGCCCGCGGGACATGTACCGCGTTATACCGCCCGTGTGCGCCGCCCTCTCCAGCTGCACCTCCCGACCCTGACCTACTTCCTTCCACCTGGTAACAGTTAATAGATGTAAGGAAAAAGGCCTAATACCATAAACGATACCTTTTGGTCAGATGTGAATTGGGATCATTTCCGTGTTTCGTTTCATGAGTGTGCGTGCCAGAGAACTAATTTTAGTCTTCTTCCCTTTCCACAAGGGATAGGAAAACTGGTATAGAGGAAATATCTTCTTATGTTGGTTAAAGGTACGCATCTGATAATGCGGATGTCTATAAGCAGTGGTCGCTTCTTTAATATGGCGTTTCCGATATCCACTTTTTCTTTTGTCACCTTATACCTGGTTCATCTTGGCCAGAACAGTTGGATAGGACTTAACTGTACTGGCATTGTGTGATAATTAACTGATGCAAGTGAGTCCTTACAATCCATGCTTAACCTGCGATACTAATACAGTGTGTGAATCGCGCATTATACAAAAAATGGTCCTTCAAGTCGGATTTTTGCAAAATGCAAATGATTAAACACTGACCAGTTAAAGACATGTACTCCTAGTAAAGAGAGACAGCGGTGCAGCGGCGGCAGCAGCACTCGCGTGGCGTAGTACGCGACGTGCGGCGCTGCGGGCTGGCGCAGCAGCTCGTGCGGCGCGCGCGCCAGCCGGGACAGCGCGGTGCCGGGCGCGCCCGCGCACACCAGCCACGACACGCGCCAGCCCGCACGCGGCACGCTGCGCGGGTCGCGGCTCAGCAGACGCCTACAGTATTACACAACTTTTAGGGCAGTCCCACCACTGGCTGATATAGGCTCAGATAGCTTAAAAATGACGTCACTGACAGATAAAAGAACAAAATCTCATATTTTCATCACATATTTTAAACGTTCGTTTGTTATCATTTTTTAACTACAGCTAGTAAACAATAAATATCTCCTTCAGAATCCAATGGACGAATCTCAGGCAGTTTTTAAACTGCCATTTTATTTTCGAAGTTCGGCGGTCAGTAGGACAACTTGTACTCTTGTGAGTGCTTTTCTGAAAAGCCAAGATATTTTACCTACTTTTAGAGAGACTTTTAGAGCAATAAATTATATTGTTAAAAATCTCAGCATTTTGCTGGAATATTTATATTAATAAAAGTTGTAATGATCATACTTGGCGATTTCATTCGGCGGTACGGCGGCAGTGGACTTGTAGCCCGCGGGTCCGTGGTACTCTCGCGTGAAGAACAGTTGTTGCAGTGGCAGCGAGCCATCGGCCAGCTGCGCCAGCACCGCGCATACAACGCGCTTCACACGCGACATGTCGCCTGACTCGAATAACTCACACAAACACTGCTGAAGGAGCTGCAAGTTTACAAATAATCATACTAATATTATAAATGCGAAAGTTTAGATGGATGGATAGTCGTTAGAGTTTGTAGCCTAAACGGCTGAACGGATTTCGATGAAATTTGGCGTAGACGTAGGGGATAGTCTGGAAGAACACATAGGCTACTCAGTTTTATTTTTTTTATTTCTACGCAGACTAAGTCGCGAGCGAAAGCTAGTTTTTTATAATTTCCGGTTCACTTTCATTTTTTAAATCGAACCTGTTGGATAGAAAACTCTGGGGGTCACTTAATCTTTGCCAAATTACATTTTTACTCTATGATCGGATAACTGTCATCTTTGATTTTTTTTTTTTTATTTCTATGCAGACGGAGTCGCGAGCGAAAGCTAGTTTATAATTTCCGGTTCACTTTCATTTTTTAAATCGAACTTGTTGGATAGAAAACTCTGGGGGTCACTTAATCTTTGTCAAATTACATTTTTACTCTATGATCGGATAACTGTCATCTTTGATTTTTCACATTAAGAAAGGAAATAAATACGTATTGATTACGACGTTTTATTACAATAATATAACCGAACCTTACATTTCGGTCAAACTGTATTTTTACAATCAAAAATAAAATAAATACTAACAACTAATCGTAAAGCAATTATTTGCTTTAAAAACCACAACATACCTTAACTCCAGCAGGACAGCCATCCCTGCGCACTGTCTCTATGCCTTTAGCTTCGTACACTGGCTTCTCTTGTTCCGCGCTCTCGTACATGTATCCCACGTACCGCTTCTTTGTTTGTAATATGCACGGCTGATATACCTAGAAAAATCATTATAAATTATTTTCTTTGGGAATTTAAAATCTACGAAAAAAATGTGTTACAGAAATGTTGATTAATTATTTAAAATTGCAATATAATTAATATAAACGTTTATTTGAACCGTACTTTCGAGTAGATATCTCATAGATAATTTACACTAAACTAGAACGGACAAATCATTTAAATCTATGTAATAAATAATGGACACTAGCCTGCGACTTCGAGTAAAAAAAAAAACAAAAGTAATTAGCCAATGTTATCTTCCAGACTATACTCTACATCTATGCCACTTCAAGCCGCGTTTAGCAGTTTAGGTTACAAACTAAAAAACATCCATCAATATACATTTTAGTATTTATAATATTAGTAAGACTAGCTTTCGCCTGCGAATCCGTCCGCGTGGAATTTAAAAAAAAAACTAAGTAGCCTATGTGTTCTTCCAGACTGTACTCTACATGTATGCCAAATTTCATCGAGATCCGTTCAGCCGTTTAGACTACAAACTCTAACAAACATCCATCCATCAAAACATTCGCATTTATAATATTAGTAAGTAGTAAGAAGTAAGATTAAAGTAAATATACCTTTTCTAGTTTTAACACGACTGGTGAGGGATTGTCGGCAGTGACGGCGTCAGCTATCTCCTGTCCTATTTGAAACGCGCGCTGTCTGCTCGCGCCGGGTATTAACACGAACATTGAATCCGTATCACCATATATTACCTGAAAAATAAATAAAATAAGCTTTTATTACTTGTTCTTGCTTGTTCTTAAAGTAAAATAATGTTTAAATTTAAAATTATATGCTACTAGCTGTTCCCATGCGGCTTCATCCGCATGAAATTAAAAAAACTTTATCTTATTGTTTACATTTGTCAAATTCTCAATTGAAAATGTCAAAATTACCGTTACCATAATAACCTTGCTTTCTTAATGTTGGCAGCTTATAGTTTATGGTCCTTTTCCCACACAAAGGTTTTTTCCAATTTATTTACTCCCTAAGTTTAATAGCGTGAAAATATATCGCCTAAAGTGTGTCGTAAGTGTAGGGCTTTTTATTAAAGAAAGAATTATTCAAAAATATGCTGTGATTGCTGACATCCTACTCTACGAAGTAGTGTGTGTTTACGCTTTATTATATTAGTATAGAAGTATAAATATAGATAGTATATAAGTATAGATTTAATTTATCGCCTTTAATATTAATTAAAAAATTAATAACATTAACTTCGTCGAGGAATTAAAAAAAAACAGCAGTTACCAAATTTCACAAACATCTATCCATCTAAACTTTCGCATTTATAATATTAGTAAGATGGATTTTTTTATAACATAAGGTGGCAAACGAGCAAGCGGCCACCAAAATCCGCCAAACTGGCGAAGCGACCCTTAATCGACGGAGGAGGAGACGCACATAATGAGGATATTTCCCCTTCCTATGCGTCTCTTGCACCGTCAAATCCACGTTCCCTGCCCATCCTTTTCTTATAAGATGGGTGGGAAGGAAAAGGGACTAAAGTTGGGCCTCCGGCACCACACTCATCAGAAACGCGGAATTGCTCCCACTTCACGTTTGTCTCCTGTGTGGTCGTGGTATTGGGGGCGAGCCGACCCATAAGTGCGAAGATGTTAAAGCGGGCTCTACCACTGTTACTTTACCTTAGCATTCCACGTAGTATTATTATTAACAAGTTTGATAGCTCTTTCGAGTGTTTCCCTTCCCTTGGCGACGACGCTGTCGCCGACCTCCACACACGGCATGCGTCCGCTGAAGTTAGCAGCAGTGTAACCGTATGTTACATTCGCTATTAGTTTTAACCCTGAAACGATCAATAATGTAATTAGTTTTAGTTATAAAATAGTGGACAAATCAGTGAAATGTAACTTGTAGCTCACAATGCAGCTCAACCCTTAGGGTCCGTACAAAGACCGGAGAGTAGATCTGACTTGATACGTCGCATACAAAATTGATCTTTATGCGATTGAGAGAAGGTTTAATTTACTTTGTACATTTTCTTTTTAAAAAGAAAACTTATAGACAGGTAAAGTAAAATTAAACCTTGTCTCAATAGCATAAAGTTCAATTTTACTTGCAATAAAATGTTACTCTGCTTTACTCCGCTCTATAAACGGGTTCTTATAGTGACAGCTGTACCGTAAGTGGGTAGGAAATAAAATTCTTTGACTGCAATTTGGAATGTATTATAGTTTTACCTAATTGTCTTGAATGCATTGCCTTTTTGACTGCGTCATCGGTTTGCAGTTTCATGTTCTTCTTGACAGCTTGTCGCGCCGCGAGGATCCTCCTGAGCAGCGCGGGCAGCACGCCGCGGCGTACTGAACATTTGATGAAGCCCACGCCCACTGGTGACCAATGCACCAGACCGTTACCCACTAGAGTGTCCAACTTTGATTTTGGTATACGTAAACGCCACGCACCGAATTCGTATGGAGCGTCGCTAGAATTAATAAAAAAAATATTTTTTGGTTTTATTTAATGTTTTTATTTAATTAGCTTTCGCCCACGTCTCCGTCCGGGTGGAATTAAAAAACAAAAGTAAGTAGCCTATGTGTTCTTCCAGACTATGCTCTACATCTGTGCCGAATTTCATCGAGATTCTTTCAGCAGTTTAGGCGGCAAACTTTAACAAACATCCATCTATCTAAACTTTCACATTTATATCATTAGTAACATTTTATTAGAATAATTATGTTAAAAGACTTACCCGTTTATATTTTGCACACGGCCAATGCAAGTGGAGAAGCAGTAGTTGTAGGCAATCATCATAGACGGGTATAGACTTTGGAAATCCAATACAATCACTGGATCCGAGTAGAAACGGGATTCTGTGAAAATTATTAATATTTAATCTACACGAGATTTTAATATCTAATATTATGTGTAAAAGAATCTGCACTTTCATTTAATGTAGGATTTCAATAAAAAAAAATGTTTTTATCTCAATTTATAAAGTGTTTCAATTTACTAAAGAAGTTATCTTTCTAACTCGAATAAGTTCTTTTCTTATTGGCAAAAAGAACAACATTAACTGCGATTTATAGAGCAGATTATTGTCATGAAAACTTATAGTTGGAAATAAAAAAAAAAAACATTTATTTATAGAAAAATAAGACATACTTGTCTAATTAAACAATTTCATGTTAGCGTAATTTATTCTAAATTAAGGTGAAACGTTATGAGTTCAATGAATTTAATTAACCTGGTTCAAATATAAGTGGCAGACACTCTGGCGCGCGCATGGCGGCTCGCTGGCGCACAGTCGGGGACAGCGCGACCAGGTTAAGTGGCCTAGCCGCCCGCAGCATCAGCGACTCCACGCGGAACTGGGAGCCGCGGGACAGCACCTCCCACCACTGCAGACCGAACAGCCGGGCCAGCTCTGATGTACGGTCTAAACATGTTCCCTACTTATTTCCACTAACCATCATCTTCCTTATCCTACTCCCGTAGGGTCGGCCCCACTTCTTTCCTCTAACGCCCTTAACATTAGTTACTTTGTTGCACCCCCCCCCATTTTTAATAAACTTTAATAACATATCAGTTTAATTAAATCTATAGTTCAAACGAGACTTCCTAACGGACACAGACCACCTTTGTGTTCCCGCTGCTCGTTTGCCCCCTTCTCTTATAAAAAAAAACAAAGCAATAATACTAAAGCTTTACAATATTGAGAATAAATTTTATTCAAAATTAGAAATAAACAGTGCCCCCTAACACCCCACTCATAGGAAGGCGTTCACAAGGGAAAAATTTGGGCAAACCACTTTGGGAAAGACTGGTCTAAATGGAAGCATACCAGTCAGGGAGCCACTTTATATATTGAGCACGATCAAGATAATAATCTTTTGGGTTTTTTTTAATCTAGTGCAACTAGAATTAAAGTGAAAACTATGCATTACAATATGTTACTTAAAATGTATTTACTCACTTATCATATCTAGTTTCTCCAACATCCTAACTGTTCCGGACAGTTTAGCCAGGTAATATTCAACGGGAATCCATCTGAAAATCCTTGATTCATCGTTCCACCATTCTGATAATTGTGCATAGCTATACGTCGGTACTCTCTCATTTAGAATAACGTACATACAATTCTCAAAACTGTAACTTGATAATGCCAATTCATGTCGAAATAAACGCCAAACATTGAACGTAATTCTTCCAATCACCCTCCCTTCCATTTCGCTTTCATCATTCCTCCATCGCTTCTGTCGATGTTTCTCGGTTATTCTAGAAATTTCCATTATAACCTCAATGCCCAAGTTTTGTGCCCTCTCTATAATATAACCCCAAGAACTCATTTCAATATCATATCCGCATAGAATATCTGGATCGTTTTCTTTTACTAATTGTATCAATGTTTCAATACATTTCATCTCATTATCTACGTAAGTCACTTTTGATTTAAAAACGCATCTATCCAACAGTTTAGGAGGTGGAAGCGAATCTATGACGAGAATTTCCGTCGTCTCAGTTTGTAGAAAATGTTTTGATGGACAGTCATTTTTAACAGTAATAAATACGGCTTGGATAGGATCGATTGAAGGATCAGGGTTCAAATCTAGACGTACCGATGTATGCACTTCTACTAGCATTAGTGTAAGGAAATCAACCTAAAAAGTAAAAACAGGAATAAACCACGATGAAATTCGGCACGAAAGAACATAGACTACTTTTTAAGCTTTTTTTTAATTCCTCGCGGATGAAATATCCGGCAAAAGCTAGGAGTAAACATAATGACAAAAAAAACTTTTTTTTTCTGAATTAAAATAATAAGATAACATACCTCCAATGCTGGTGTGTCAGAAATAATTTCGCTTTGATTTTCTGTTCCAAAACAAAGAAATGAACCATCAGAGTGCATCACTTGAAGACTATTAGATATTTTTGTTTTATCCTATAAAAAAGTTAGAATTTCAATAAAAAAAGTACTAAAAACTTAAATAAAAAAGTTTCTAATACTTACTCTATCTGTACTTTCTAAACTAAGGCTACTGTTCATTTCATCTTCATTTAAACCTATAACTTGTGATGATTCCAATTCATCTATATTTTTACTTATTTCTTTATAATCTACATTAAATCCTGTTGTTATTTCTTTATCTTGTTTCATCCAATTTATAACATCGACAGTTGTAGGAGGTTTTTTAATTGGTTCCAAAATATATTGTTTGTTTCCCGCTAATAAAGATTTTAGTATTTCTGGTTTTGATATGTCGTTAGGCATTTCATTTGTCTGTTGCAGAAATAATAATTGTCTCCATTCTTCTATACTAGTTGTATTTAATACTTTTTCAAATGGATTCATATCTCGAGCTTGAAGACTTTGTAATTTAATAACCATTTGACCTATTTCTATTTTATCACCTACATCTTTATGATTCGAGAAAAATGGTTTCAAATTAAGATTTTCTGGAATGGAATACTTTTGACATGTTGACATAACATCATTAGTAGTAGGTGGTTTTATTTTAGGTGTTATTATAATTTTTTTATCACTTATATTGTATGATTCTTCAATTTGTTGCTTAATTTTAGTTCCATAAATTTCAATGTTTGTAGGATTCTGTTCAACTGTAACATTGGTTGGACTATTTGGAATGTCTTCAGAAAAGCTAGCATCAATATCCAAAGTATCAATGAATTTTGATGTATCATAAAAACTAGTGATACCCTTGCTTTCTTCTGGCGATGATTCGAAAGAATCATTTATAGAATTATCAGGTATAATAATTTTCTTTTTATTTGTTACTGGTTTAGAAGGTCCAGCGATAGGTTCAAATTTTTTCTCCTTATCATACTCAATAGCTGGTTGTAATTTAATTCTTTTTTCTGGTTTATTAATACTATCAGTTTGTAGTTTTACTAATTCAGTAACAGATATATTTGTACTAATTTTTTCTTCAGGTTTCTCGTTATTTAAACTTACATCTAAAACGTCTATAGACATCTGTAGAGAATTTGTCGTAGTCGTAATTACGGTTTCTTTACTTTCTGAATTTTCAGATTCAATATTTTCTTGTTCTGTTTTAATTGTTTCAGAACTGAGATTTTCGTTTGATTTTTCATTTCCATCTGTTTCAGTGGATTTTTTACTTTTTGGTCTTGATAGACCGAGTTTAAATGATCTCATTTTTCTTTTTCTTACTTTTTTAACATCTGAAACAATTTCAAAATCAGTGCATTAGTTGGTTATAGTATTAGTTTAAATTAGTACGTAGTGGTTTTTAGTCTTAGTTTAAGTTAGTGTAAATTATTACTTACGATCGTCATCACATGTACCATCTAATTGTGATATATTAGCACCATCCCAAAATGTATCATTCCATGACAGAGTGGTTTCTCTTGTGTCACTTTCACTGCAATTATCAAAAATATTCTTTATTATAAGGTCTCAAGGTTCCGTTTTGAAATAACAAGTATAAATAAATAAAATATTACCTTATATCACATACCATTTTTCCAGTTCCGAAGAAATATCATCATTAAATACTTGTGAATATTCTTTATCAAGTTCTATATCAGAGTTAATTTCTTCTGCTTTCTCTTGAGTACCCATTATACTATCTTCATCAACAGTCTTGTCATCCAAATCTTGCAGGATATCCACCAATTCAAAATCTTCACTATCCACTGTAAATACATTTGAATTAAATTGCTGGTTCATCATCTTCACCAGCTCACTATACGTCTCCACTGAGGGGCTTGGAGACTACAATAAGTTAGGGTGACTAGGCCATAGCCAACCACACTAGCCAAGTGCGGGTTGGTTGACTTCACACATATCTTTGAATTTCTTCGCTGATATGTGCATCATGATGTTTTCCTTCACCGTAAGAACGTCGGTTAAATTATATACATGCAGCATATGGCGGGCTTCGAACCCAGGACCTGTGGATTACAAGTCAAGTGCTCAAACCACTGAGCCACCCACACTCTGATTGCTGGTCATTTAGTTAAAATTACATTGCTAATTACTTACATAATACTTGACTGTAATGTAGGGAAAAGCTGCTATTTAATGCTATATCTTCATCAACAACTGTGCTATCAAGTATTGTGTTCCCACTATTATGTTTTAGTGTAGAATTTATGTTTTCTGGTAAATGTGTACTGATATCAGTTGCATTAAAAAGTTGTGATCCCTCTATAGTCATTTCTGCTGGATAATGTACTTGAGGATGATTTGTCACCTCTGTATCTATTTGAACTGGTTTATCTATCAGATTAGAATGTTTCACTAAAAACATATTCTGATATTTATAATGTGAATCTGTTTCATCTGTTCCATCTCTATTTTGAGACAGTGTTTTTGATGCTAGAGATATATCTAATTGTTTCCTTCTTGCCATTTCTTGATTCCATACTTCTTCTAGACCTGGATTTTCTATACCGTCCGCTTTACCGATCCTCTGTCTGTTAATAATCTGTGACGCGACACAGTCAGCTTCATAGTAACAAATACTTTCAGGCTTAAGACTTTCGTCAAATTCATCTAAAGGATCATTGCTACTTTGTGATAGACCGTTTCTACGATATTTAACACTTTGTAAATCTATATTGCTCATACCAAATAGATTGAAATCTATGAAAAACTGCAAAGTGAAGTTAAGGTGGGATTCATGTGGCTGTAAAGCTTGACCCAATATAGCTCCATTACTACACAATTCTACTGCTTGTCTAATTAAGCCTGGATTATATAAAAATATCTTTAAATATAAATGCTCTTTGTCATGAAATCCATAGAAAGGTCTGAAAGGATACAACAAAACATGATTTACTTGCTTATATGAGTTCAACCTAAAAGAAATATAAATAACTTACAATCCTTTAACCAAAGTTATTTTATATACATGTTGGTTTGCTGATGTTGCTTGCTTTAATGCAATGTTTATGGCTTTATCTAAGCTTGCTGCTATCTGTAACATTTAAAATTTACACTTAAAACATATATAAAATAATTACATTATGAAAGGATCGGACATCACATGTAACAAGGACTTTAGTTATGAATGAAGAGGAGTACATTCATAGAGGGCCAGAATGAGATAGGTGTATTGTGAGAAAGGTGACATGATGAAGAAGGGAGTAATGGCAGATGATGGAAGGTAGATTCAACTAAAGGACAAAAACCTGTTGCATTGACCCTAAGGAAGTAGGATAAGGATGGGGTGATGATGATGATTTAGTTTGTGTTTTCACCAGTGTCATTTAAAGTTTAATAACATCATACCTGATACAAAAACTGTGGTTCCGGATTTGGTGTTGGACATGGTAAGTAAAAGTAAGGGAAAACACCATGTATGTGAAGGCAAGCTTTTCTTCCTTCTGGAGTAGGACCAAAAATTCTTAGCACTGGCACCTAGAAACAGAAAAACATTACTGACATTTGGGTGAGGCTTAAAAACATAAGCTATATATTGAAATGATTGCATTTATGAACTCTTAGAGAATTCGTGTACTTTTTAAAAAATATTTCAAGTACCTGCTTTATATCAGATCCTCTAAATTCGGAGTATATAACATCAACACCAGGTATTGGTTTTGTAAGATAATGGTCACATACAACTATTCTTACAGAAAATTCTGGTTTCCTTGATAGAGATGTATCTGAAATTTGTATAAAATGTATGTGTATATGACATGATAATGGTTTTTCTTTTAACACAGCTTATTACTTAGTGATTTTTATTCTCAATTTGTAAGAGTTACAGTCATACACATTAAACTGCACAATCTTAAAAGAAATTATACCTGTAAGGTTAGTTCTGTTAGTATTTTGAATAAAGGAGTTTGAAGAATTCATTTTCCACTATTGTATACTGCAATCATGATAAATTAGAGAAAATCTCCTTAAAAATATGAATACAAAACCAAATTAACATCTTGGAACATGTTTTCATGTTTAATCATGTTTTGTTGTTTTGATTAATGATAATGACTTTGTCATTATGACAATGACATAATGTTTTTTACAAAGAGTAAAATTTCACATTTTACATTCTTTTCTTTTCAAACATTCCACTCACCTGATTTCATATTTTTTGTGGTTTGTAATTGCATTCAGGCTTAAGAAAGATATATGCTGCAAAAATGGCCTTAAATCATTAATTTCCATTTACCTATTTCAAAATTCATAGACAAAAGCTTACTCTTTTATGTTTTATTGAATTTGATTACTTATGCTTTTATTTGACATTGTCACTCTGTCATTTACATGTCATTGTCTGTCTTTCAGCTGTTTCAGTTATAATAATTACAAAAAAAAATTAGTCGTGTCGTACTTTGTCCATCGTTCTGTAGCAATTGTGTTAAATAAAAAGTTAATTTTTGGTACGTGGAAGAAGAAACAATAATTCTTTCTGCAAAACATTAAATGAACTGTTTAAAATGTGAACAAAAAAAGAGATAACTCTATTGCTGTGATATTTTATGATGCAGTGGTCAGTTTATGTGGGACATCTTATTAAAATGTTCATAAAAAGGTAAAAACAATCGAATGGTAAATGATGGATGATGAGGAAGCTGATTTGCGGGAGCAGATATTCCACAATAATGTTCGGGAGCAGATCGTAAGTGTGACACACATTTTACGTTGTCATTTTATGAATACTGGTACGCAATTTATTCGTATGCTATAATTTGTATTCATTTTGTTGCAGATTTTCTTGCTATTATTTATATTATTATACCTGTTGTCGTTTATGCTGATTGAGAAGTTCCGACGGCGTGACAGCGAAGATTACTTCACAGCTGATGAGGATGAAGTCAAAGTGTACAGGATCAGTCTGTGGCTATGTACCTTTGCTCTAGCCGTATCACTGGGCTCTGCTTTATTACTGCCATTGTCAATAATCAGTAATGAAGTGCTTATTTTGTACACTGACACCTACTATGTTAAATGGTTGAATAGCTCTCTAATTCAAGGTTTGTATGTTTGTAAATTCAAGGTTTCATAACCCTTTTATTAAAAAAAATGCTGTATATTATGTATGTACTTTTGTGTTTTAGGTCTTTGGAATCATGTGTTCCTATTTTCAAATTTGTCGCTATTTGTGTTCCTGCCATTTGCATACTTATTCTCCGAGTCATCTGGATTTCCTGGATGCCGTGGCCTGCGTGGACGTGTATATGAGACCTTTATAGTCCTGGCGCTCTTGGGTGTGGTGATGTTAGGCTTAGCATATGTGATATCTGCTTGGCTTGAGGGTGACAGATCCAGTATAGATGCTCTGCTAAGTAAGTATGAGATTCTTTAATTTATGGTACAGTAGAAATTTTAAAAACTAAAAGTGTAGACAACACTTTTGTGTTGTTTTAATACAGAAAGTTAAAATTGTCTATGTTTTCTATTGTTTTTAAAGGTGTTTGTTTTGTTCACAGGTTTGTGGACTTATCTGCCTTTCTTATATTCTTGTGTATCCTTTGTGGGTGTCCTGATGTTGCTTGGTGAGTCATATTCTTAATTAAATATTAACACATATGTGAATATATGTAGCAATTTTTTTTATTAACTCAACAAAAAGTAACTTAGCAAAAAGTTTCAACTCCTCTGATTACACAATTTTTGTATGTTTTCGGTCATTTATAATATATAAGTGTAGTATTCATCAATATGGATTGTCATTATTTTGATTTTAATATAAATTGGTTATAATATATCTATTTTAGATTGCGACCCAAATATATTTCGTAATTCTTATCTTTATCAGACTTTATTATCTCTGTTTTGTTATCTATATTATAATACTAAGTGAAGTATTAACTTAACAACCATTTATAAGATTATTCACTCAATTAAGGTGTACAAAGTTCAAAGTTTGTTAGAAAATGTGGACTCATTTATGCACTAGTTGTCAAAATGAAAATTATTCCAATTGAAGGTGCATAACAATAACACAAAAACTAACTTAACTAGATTGTTTAAGTCCCTAAATTCGGTTCGTTTGATTGTTCGTGAATTCCAAAAACATTTGCAGAAATCGGAAACAATTCTCTAAAAATAATAAGAACTGCATATATTAAATATAATATATGATTGGTGAAAAATAAATATGCTTCAGTATTTTAAACTAAACACACATATTTGCTTTTATACTCTTCATATTTCGGTATATTGTGTCTTTATCAAGATTATTAAAGTGCCAATCAGTTTCTGTTTACGGTGCTTAGTAAATCAGACAAGATTAAATACTTTATCTTGTAGTTGCGGGCTCATTATCAAGTAAATAATATCCTGTAATTTCGACAGTAATAAAGATTATAATAAATGAAGAAATGAGAGACCCAGTTAATAGTAATGCAGTAATAATAATTTTATTTCTCACGATGATTCCATGCACAATTAGACATATCTCCATTTATTAGCATAGAGGAATGTGCAAATTAATTAAAATATGCAGATTAGGAAACAAATAAAAACGTAACATAACTTAATAGCGTAAATAATATAAGTATTGCGATAGAACAAAATGCTTGAATTGCTCACTAATAAAAATAAATATAAAGAAAGTCATTCATCATTATTTTCAAATTTTTCCTCCTTACTAAGAAAATATGTGATGAGTTCTTGATGTTGCGGGAACATCTCCTCTACTTCTCTCTTGCTTTCATCAAATTTGTCAATTTCTTCCAACTCCTTGTATGCCTTAGTTTTGTATAGACGCGCTTTGAAACTCTTTTTGTTTATACGCAACGCCCAATCGCAGTCATCGAGAACCTTAAAATAAAACACCACATAGTATCCGGAGATCATGTCATTGTTAAACAATTCAAATTTTACCTTTCGATAGTTTTTGAGTTTAATGTTGGTAAGTGCACGATCACAGTACAGCATGTGGTTGTCCCTTATGAACTCGATGGCTCGATTGTAACATGACAGGGCTCTGTCGTAATCGCCCCGTCGGAAGGCCTTCATAGCCTGCGTCTTCATCGTGTCCATCTTCTCATGGCGTATCTTACGGTCTTCTGCACGCTTCTTCGCGTCTTTGCTAATTTCTGCCATCCAAGTCTCTTTGCCCATTTCGCCCTGGAAAATTGTTTTGAATATTATTCGAACTTGGGACTAAAGTCATGTGTTGCATTTTATAAGTTTGAATTGTCGATTGTTTAAAATACGTAAGCCGTTTGAGTTAAATACATCTTACTTCTTACTAATATTATAAATGTGAAAGTTTAGATGGATGGATGGATAGATGGATGTTTGTTAGAGTTTGTAGCCTAAACGGCTGATCGGATTTCGATGAAATTTGGCATAGATGTAGAAGATAGTCTGGAAGAACACATAGGCTATTCACTTTTGTTTTTTTCAATTACACGCGGACGGAGTCGCGGGCGAAAGCTAGTTTTCAATATTTCTTACGTATCTTTGTGTTTTTACTTCACAATCACATATGTCAATATTTTCTTATATTGAATAGGAAATACAAGTATACGAAAAAGACTTAGTCGTTATGTAGTTTGTGGAAGATAATTACGAAACTCTACTCGAATGGCTATTTCGTCTCTGCTTAATTGATTCTCGTTGCATAGGCATTTAGGTCAGCATTCCTCGCGGCTTGGCGACCAACTTTGTGTTTGCGGAATGTTTTCTATTCCTATTGCACACCAATGGATTTACAAAATACTTGATAACGGCTCTCGTTGCTCGAATTACGTGTAGATTTGTCACGATTATCTGCTATTTGTAGTCTACTAATTGATGAAAATACTTATGCCTGAGTTACGTTGTATATTCTACTATAGTGAAGCTTATTTTGACTCAAATCTTTTTTTCGTATTGGAATTTGGGGGCATGAGCTATATTTAGTATCTCATTAGCCCAAAATAACACCTTAAAACAGTTTTATTCGGACAAAAATAATCTTTACATCACTCCAACGCAAATGTACGGGAGAGAAAACAAACGCCAATATTAATACGCGTTTGAAAGCCAACACGCTTTCTACTAAACATACATGCATACGAACATATCAAAAGCAACTCGCACGTGTAATAGTCTGCGGTAGAAAAAATCAATAGGGAAATGATTGATGATATTAAAAAGAGAATAGAATCATATATAATTGTCACATTAGCCTTAATAAATGTTTGATGGATATTACGTCACTCTATGGTAAAGCTACACGTTAGTCATATAGTACATCAATGCAAATCAAATTTCATAATACTTTTTCATATTATATTCAATCGTATAAGGAATTCGTAGAATGTAACATAAAATAATGTAAACATGGTAATAATGACTTACAGCATTATTATCGAGACCTTCAAATGCTTTCTGATTTATAACAGTTCTATTATCTTTTAGTTTCATTTCTATATCTTCGTCAGAAATAATCTTTCCTTCTAAATACTGATCTGCTAGTACAGTAGCGGCATCAGCTTTGGCTTTATCACCACTTGCGAGGTCTTTCACTAAGTTGGATACTTCGCCGATCCTTTTCATAAAATTGTTCCATTCCTCGTTCAGTTGGATTTCTTTTGTAGTTTTTGATGCAGGGTTTGATAAGATTTTTTTCGTGTTCATTATTTATGTATCGATAATATCTTGTTTTGGTAATCACATTGACATAACAGTAAACATAGCAACGGTTGTCAAGTTATTTGTCAATAAGATAATGTTGCACCAATCGTCAAATTGTTACCAATTTGGTATTTTTTTGGCGTGTCATTTTCACATTCTGTTTTTCAATTGCGTATCGTTCTGATTTATTAAAAGTTGAAAGAAAAGTGTACGCTAGGTTTTTTCTACTGTCTAAAACTAAAGCTGTCCAAATGCTTGTCGGTTGAGACAACTTGATACACAAAACTCCTAATAATCCTTATTTGTTTTGTATAGAAGTAAATGTAATTAACACAACAAAAACTTGGCATAGTAATCGCTTTTTTGTCATCTATAAAAACAATAGACGTGTTGAAATAAATTAGATTTTTTTAATACGTAAAAACGATAGCATCAGATTTGTCTAAAACTACGATTACCTTGGACTATGTCCATAATTTCCATGTGCGGGTCGCGTTTTTGTCGAGTTCAAATTATACAATCGGCTTTCATGGTTACGACAATAAGTGGGAATGGTTGCGGAAGAGTTAACGTCAACAATCATTGTTATATCGTTGTTTCATAATAGTTAATGATCCGTATATCCCATTGGTAAATTTTGAGTACAAGTAATAATGTAGTTTTGGAGATATGAAGTGTCATTGATGGTTTATAGTTTCCTAAGCTTGTTTACTAGTATTTTATCCAGTATGTTAATGAAAAAGAAACGATAGCAAAAGCTATAATGTTGTTTCAAGCAAATAAATTTGCTGTTTTTTAGTATCCTAAAATTGGCACAGTTTTGTAAACTCATTCTTCAGTTTAACCTTCGTTGTGTATTTATGAAAAAAATCTTACTGAAATTTGCATGTTATTTAATAAATAATTGAAATCATTTCTGTGAAGACTTATAACGACCAGCTTTCTCTAATATTGTCTGAATATTTCAATAAACATTACGAACAGTGACTAAATAAGCGTAAAGGTGCAAATGGTCTCGTAAAAGTAGAGATTTGTTTGGGTTTCGTGTAGACGTTTGTATGTATTGGTTTTATTACACTAGTTACACAGTTATCAGAGTCCATACGTCAATAGGGACATCAATTATTTACACGAATGTATTTAATCGATATTTTGCCGCGACTGTTAAAGGTTACTCTACATAATAATAAATTATAACAAAAGCAAAGTACCCTATGTGTCTTTCCAGACTATCCACTACGTCTGTGCCAAATGTCATCGAGATCCGTGCAGCAGTTTAAGCTACAAACTCTATATATCTAAAGTTTCGCAATCGTAATTTTAGTAAGTTTTTTTTATTAAATCCAGTATGCACTCCTTTGGGCTTCGTGCGTCTCTTCGGTGTGATAAGCGGTGTGCTGGTGAAGCCTCAGTTCCTCCGAGACCTGAATGAGGAGTACTATGTATACTCGTTTGAAGAGAAGACGATACGGCGTAGGATCGACACATCTCTCGCCACAGGTTAGTTTTTAATTTACAGTATGTTTCAAATAAAATGCAGGGATCAGCGCCATATTTTAACGTCATAGCTGTCAAAGAAATAGACTGGATTAAACAAACAATTTACTTAAAGCGCGCGCACACCTTTAACTAAAAAATTGCACAACTGTTTAGTCGCGCTTTGATTCACAGTACTCGATTTACTTGTGCAACTAAACAGTTAAATGGGCTGCGAAACAATCGACAATCGTACAACAGTTGTGCGATAGTTTAGTCAAAGGTGTGCGCCCGGTCTTAGTCTAAAAAAATGTTTACGCAAATGCTTTTTGTCGAAGACTGTAGTTTTCTAATGATTTTTATAATAATAGAGGTCATTGACGCACATTCTTGTATGGAACTCGTGTATGTATTGTTTCTCAGTGTGTTGCTAGTTAGTTTTGTTTTGTTAATTTTAAGAGTATTACCTACACAATTAAAATAAACAAATTGTTAACTATCAATGAAAGGCATTGAGTAATATCTGTGTTATGTTTATAGTTTTGTTATTTCTTCGATGAAATTACATTATTGAAAATGATGAAAGCAAAGAACGTAAGATTTACTTCGGTCAATGATTTAAAAAATAATATTTTGTTATGCAGCTACACAAGTTAGGTTTTTTTAGGCACCACAGAGTTTTATTATAGACATAATGTACAGTTATAATACGTATGGTTTTGTTACGTTTGTAAGGCCAACATCATCATACAAAAGTTAACGTGTGTAGCCTGCATTAGTCTAAATTTAGATACAGATAAAATAGTAGATCGCATTTTATTATCTGGGATTGAAACAAATGTAAATGTTGATATTGTTTGAAGAACGTTGCCAAATGCATTATCTTTGTGTATTGGTTGGCAAACGATTTATAGCGGAGCACGATAGTTTCGCGAATAATCGGCAAGTTTAAAATTAGCAAATCGATTTATTTGTTCTACGTTTAAAAATTCGATTTATTTATGTGTTTACTTTCGAATAAACGAGTTAATAGTATAATCAAATCTTTGCATCGCAACTTTATTTTTATCCTGTAAAAGCTTCATGTTTATGCCGGTTGTTATTATCTTTATAGAGACAAACAGTAAAACCGGTTTAAAATGGAGACGATGTGTAATTAACATTTATGTTTTACCTGAGTTTTTTACTCATGGATGAAAAATATAATGAAATTTGTCTTGTTAATTATTTTAATTGCTGAGTATATTTTTTTAGTAAATCATACAAATTTTATACGTAATTTAATGATTTTTGACCTCTTGAGTAGTGTTTTAAGATTTTGTTTAGTGTATTACGATTATGAACCTAGGAACTAAGTTTTTCTGTCCGTAACCTAAACTGTTAGGTAGTACTGTTTTCCTATACCTTTGTAGCATCCACATTCAATCAACGGCGGATCCAGGGGTCTCATGGGGTTATGACCCCCCCCTGAGCTGGTTGGTCAAGAGCTTGACAAAATATATATACATATTTTGTCAAACTCTTGACTTGACCACGACTATGTGACCGCCCCACCTCTGGCGCCAAAGCTGGATCCGTCCTTGCATTCAATCTTAATAATTTCTTGTTCATGTCTTCATCTCTCTGCATAACATGTCCATAACATTCTAACCTTTTGCTGCTCAGTTTTCCTAACATTGTCGTTACCTTCAAACTTCCTCTAATTTACACAACTTTATTCCTTCGTGTCACACCACAAATCCTTCTTAATTAAACGCAATCTCCTTTAATCCGCGACAGCTATTATACTTGATCCATACAAATTATTACATTTAATATATAAAAATTAGCTTTTCTATATTGTTAGAGCTATGTAATGCATAAATCATACAGTCAAATCTGATGCGACCTCGGCACCACGACCTTCGTACTAAGTTTGATCTCTACGTGACGCACATACTATGATTTTTTGTATATGTAATTTTTCTTACCTGTCTGTCTGTACATTGTTTTGCAGATTGAACAAACAGTTGAATTTCTTGTTCAGTTAAATCATCTGTTATTGTACAGAAGAAGTATAGAAAAGTGAATCCTAATTCACGTAAATAAATGTATTGACATTTGATACATTGCATATTAATTGCCTAATACTGGACATCTATAAAACCATAATTTAAATATTTAGCTCGGATATAAGAAATTGTTTTATTGCTAGATTAGTAATGAAGTAAACAAGTCGTTTAGTTTTTTTGTGTTTTAACTATTTTTTTTTGTGTGAGTTGTTAACAAGAAATCGAATATGAATAAATAACTTATGCGTTTAGGAGATGACAGATTGAAACATAAAAAATAGCTAAAGTATAAATTTGTTCATGTTGTTGAGACATTTTTCTCTTAATCTAAATACATTATAGACTCGAACCAATAGAGCTACTAATTAACGATTTTATATTATGTTAGTTTTCTTTATTGCAGTTGTCATACTGAAGGTTTTTATGTTTTAATTTAAAGTCCTTTCACGATTAAATATTTAAAAAAAATTAAAGCAACCACTTGCGGTAAGTAAACGATATTGGAAGTACATATTAATAACAATTATCTTTATATCTTGAGGTAAAAAGACATTGGCGATATCTTGTCGAGGTCTAATGTGGTTTGGATCATTGCCTTGTGAACTGTTTCAAGTTTCAATATTTCTACATGCAAAATTTGCATATTATTTTCTTACGAACTGTCGCCTGCACACTTCGTTAGCCCAAATTTGGACCACCCGTTACGCCATTTTGACAGCGCGGAATTAAAAAAAAGCCTGTAATAATAGCCTATCCATGTCAGCTACCCTCCAGTGAAAGTCCCGTCGAAATCAGCCCAGCCGTTTCGGATGTTACCCGGAACAAACGCTTGCAGACAGACAGATAGACAAAAAAAATTAAATGCGATTTTCGTTATCAGCATCGCAGATACATCATCTTCCCGAAATCTGGAATTTTTATTTTGACAAACAGACACTCCAATTTTATTATATCTATACTTCTATACTAAAGAGGAAAGATTTGTATTTTTGTATGTATTCGATTCACGTAAAATCTACTGGACCGATTTAAAAAATTCTTTCACCATTAGAAAGGTAATTTATCTGTGAGTAACATAGGCTATATTTTTTATTGTATTTTAATTTCACGCGGGCGAACCGCGAGCAACAGCTAGTTTAATATATAATAGATTTCCTGATCTGAAAGTTGATGTTATGTTATCTTGTTCAGAATAAAATTGTTTACTGAAATGTATAAATTTAAATATTAATTGCCGTATGCTACGCGTTCCTTTACACTTATCGTTTATTATAGTTTATGATAAGATTAGTTTTGGCCTATTTAGAGACTTCCGGAGTAGTTTAAAGTCCTACCAAATACCAGAATAATACACGAAGATCTAGTTTAGATAAATACGTGTCCAAAAATGTGGCGATTCACATGTGGCGAACGGCAACCAATGTGGTGATTTTTTTTTTGTCTCTGTTAGGTTTTGGAATAATAAGTTTTAAGTAGGCCTTATTTTAATTCTTTGTAGTCGATGCGATAAACCGGCACTTTTAGACTTTAGACCCAATCTGTAAATACGTTAATGTGCCATACATTGTTTCTGTTAACTAATTTAGTAAATATAATATTATTGAGATATACTAATAACATAAATTATTGGCTAAATTTGATTGATTATTGTCTATGAAATAGTGTCGGAATACCTTTAGTTTTATCTGTTTTATTTGTTTAAAGTCTTTAAAAACTAATCTAACTGTTGTCTATAAATAGTTGCATTGTCTGTAAGATTTCTGTTTATCTTTGAAGACACGCAGTTCGAATGTACTTAGTGGCTGATAATGTTGAACGAAACCTTGACCTTCTGTACAGAGCGTGTACTGCGAGGTAGCGTTTTTTGTTTACATCTTGAAGGGCTGACAAATAAGTGAAGTAGACTGTTCGAGATGCAAACTACGATATATAAAATACTGGCTTTCGCCCGCGACTCCGTCCGCGTGGAATTAAAAATAACAATAGTAAGTAGCCTATGTATTCTTCCAGACTATCCTCTACACCTATACTAAATTTCATCAAGATCCTTTAAGCTGATTAGGCTACAAACTCTAACAAACATCCATCCGTCTAAACTTTCGCATTTGTAATACTAGTAAGATTAGTAAGATAAGATTTTCAATGTGTAAGGGCTTGTAATTTTAATTAAAGTTATCAGTTTAACTTATACAGGGTCAAATTAAAGACATAAAAATGTGATAGCTACATTATCTTTCTCTCTAACGAAGGTGTTGGAGTGGAAATATCTACAGTAACTGAGTACTTGGCTAGCGTGGTTGACTATGGTAGTCAACCTAACTTTGGGGTAGGCTCCGAGCCCCTCGGTGGGGACGTATAGTGAGCTGGTGATGATGATGAACTGAGATTACAGTTAATTATTTTTAATATAATATAATAATTATATTTAAGCGCCAATAGCCTAATGGTTTGGGGTAGGGACTACCGATCTTACGGTCGAGGGTTCGAATCCCGCCATTCGACTATTGTCGTGAACCATATCCTAGCACAAGCCTAGAGCTTAGTTGGAATGGTTAAAGGAAATATTAGTAAATTAACAAAAATCTACTAATATTTTTACTAAAAATAAAAAAAAAATGAGTATGTTTACTTCAAATGTACAATTGCTTTACTTTACTATATTTCGTAAGAATTAGTATAATCATATAAAAACCTGAGTGAAACTCCCAGTTTATTCTATTATTTTATTGCTGTGATTTCAGACATCTATAACTGTTCGTTATTTTGGTAATAATGTAGTCCAATGCCAACACACAGATTCCTTTTCATGTTTAATGAAGATTAATGTAAATGTGATATGTCAATATTGTCTCTGCATCTTATCACTTCCATCTCGTTTGTAGGTCGTTGCTTTTTATAGCCACAACAAATATTGCAGGGGACACTGTGGCGCAGTAAGCTATTGGTCTGAATACGTGTCAATTATTTGTTTATTGCATTGGTATCTGAATTTCGAACTCATCCCGTATATCTATTTTGATAATGTTTTTATTTTATGTCAATAAGTTTAATTTATTCCGTTTTAAAGGCAAATACTTTTTGATTTTTTCTAATTGATGAATTAAAAAAATTATATGAAGTTTATAGTTTTTTGTGTACTTTATTTCAATTTTAAAACTCCGTTGAGCAGAGGCTTGATTAAAAGTACTCTTAAATTAATTGGTACTTCTCTGAGTTGACCTACAATAGATGTACTCGTACTACGCCATAGCTCTTATTATGACTGGAAAACATCGAATTGTGTTTATTTGTTTAGAAAAAGTATATAGTATTTTCTTCACGATGGTAGTAGATAGTAGTAGACCTACTTAAATCTACTTTGCTAAGTTGTTGTTGTGTAAATTATTGCGATCCGTAAGCCCTGCTGTTGAATTTGAAATGTTGCTTATAAAAGAAAGAAAAACAATGCGTTTCCAAGCATAGTGTTGTGGGAAGTTTGAGTTAATTGGAATACACTAAGAGATGTTTTTAAAAATATTATTGTTTTATCTTCTTATAAACATTATTTACATTCCTTGATGGTGGTAAGCATTCCATACAATAGGTTTGTGAATGAGTTCAAACAAATCACATCATGTGTTCCAAGGATGTGGCCACGTATCGTGTCATTGAACAATGCCGGAGCACAGTCAATTGTTTGCGATTATCGTGTTAACGGAGCGTGTATATCTTCTACTAGCTGTTGCTCGCGACTTCGCCCGCGTGAAATTTAAAATAAAAATTATAGCCTATGTTACTCACAGATAAATTTCCTTTCTAATGGTGAAAGAATTTTTAAAATCGGCCTAGTAGTTTTTGCGTGAATCAAATACATACAAAAACAAATATTTCCTCTTCGTAATATTAGTATTGATTTGCGTAGCATTTACTGTACGTAAATACGAAAGTACGAAGCTACAGAAGTCGTTGTTTATGTTGAAGCATATGGTTGATTTCTGTTCTAAACACTTCTAATGAATTTTGTTCGTTATTCAAACGTAGCCAAGGCCTGCAAAAGACTGAATATCTAGCTAGATAAATAATATTTTACATACCTTTAGCCACACACCTCTGGGAACTAAGGAATGTCTACCTAGAGTTCTAGAGCCTTTCCTGCCTACTATTGTATTTTTAGGCGGTTTAAAGACACTTGAAGAATTTCTAATTCATTAGCCCAGTTTATTTTATTTTACATCAAAATGTTTTCTTTTTTAAACCAATATGTGTCCTAAATAGTTTAACTAAATACATGTGTATAGATTAAAATATATTTCAACACAATAAACACATTATCGAACATATTGGATGCGTTGTACATTCCTAAGGTCATTGCACGTGGTGAAGGCACGTTGACGTCGTTCCGCAGGTACGAGTACATAAAGCCGTGTAGATAACGTTAGTTTTGCCTAATGTATATTTACTAAACAAATTATGTCACATTAGCTTTCGCCCGCGAATTCGTCCGCGTGGAATTAAAAAAAACAAATGTGAGTAGCCTATGTGTCCTTCCAAACTATCCTCTATGTCTATGCCAAATTTCATCGAGATCCGTTCAGCCGTGTAGATAACGTTAGTTTTGCCTAATGTATATTTACTAAACAAATTATGTCACATTAGCTTTCGCCCGCGAATTCGTCCGCGTGGAATTAAAAAAAACAAATGTGAGTAGCCTATGTGTCCTTCCTAACTATCCTCTATGTCTATGCCAAATTTCATCGAGATCCGTTCAGCCGTTTAGACTACAAACTCTAACAAACATCCATCCATCAATTCATCTAAACTTTCGCATTTATAATATTAGTAAGAAGTAAGATTAAGGAAATCAAAAGGATTTCTCAATAGAAAAGGATAAGATAAAATAGTCATGACTACGCCCATATAATAAATTTGTTTTTTTATTCAGGTGCTGGCTACATATCTCCAGAGCCGATGTATGTTGACCACGGAGATATATCAGCGCCTATCAACACTGATCTATCCCGGACTAAGGATGAGATAGACCATCATTGTAAAGAGACACCCCTACTCAGGCTGCGGAACGGCGCACTACAGGCCGGCCTCAATGAGAGGCTGGAAAGGGTCGTAGCTATGAGGAAGGTTAGTTTCAAAATTAATAATTAATCTATACTAATATAATAAAGCGTAAACACACACTACTTCGTGGCGTAGGATGTCAGCAATCACAGCATATTTTTGAATAATTAAATAAAAAGCCCTACACTTACGACACGCTTTAGGCTATATATTTTCACGCTATTAAACTTAGGGGTTAATAATTTGGAAAAACCTTCATGTGGGAAAGGGACCATAAACTACATGCTGCCAACATGGTTATTATGGTAAAGGTAATTATGACTGCAATTGAGAATTTGACAAACGTAAACAATTAAAAAAACGTAAACAAATTGGTGCCGGAGGCCCAACTTTGGTCCCTTTTCCTTCCCACCCTTTTTTTATGAGAAAGGATGGGAAAGGAAAGTGGATTTGACGACGGAGGAGACGCATAGGAAGGGGAAATATCCTCTTTATGTGCGTCTCCTCCTCCGTCGATTAAGGGTAGGCAACGCATCTGCAATTGCGGATGCCTATGGGCAGCGGTCGCTTCGTCATTTTGGCGGATTCGGGTGGTCGCTTGCTCGTTTGCCACCTTATATTATAAAAAAAAAACTTTTTATAATTCATGCGGATGAAGCCGCCCGGGACCCGGTAGTTAAACATAAAAAATCATAGCTGGAGATATTGCGTAGATTGGCAGGATTTTGTCTGTAACGAGATTGGGTAGCGTCTATAGGTTAAATGGATACTATATGAATCTAGTTCAAGGGCCCCTCTTGAATTTACGAGATTATTAGTTAAATTATTGTACCCATTTATATTGCTTGCTTCCAATTGTTTGCTTAACAATGTTTGTCTTTTGGTGTAATTTTTTCTCAATATTAAAAACTAGCCGTTCCCGTGCGACTTCATCCGCATGAAATTTTTATTTTATTGTTTACATTTGTCAAATTATCAGTTACAAATGTCAAAATGACATGACGTGATGACAACCTTGCTTCCTTGATGTTGGCAGCAACTTATGGCCTCTTTCCCACATTAGGGTTTTTACCCCCTAAGTTTAATGGCGTGAAAATATATAGCCTAAAGCGTGACGCAAGTGTAGGGCTTTTTATTAAAAAAATAATTATTCAAAAAGATGCTGTAATTGCTTACATCTTAGGCAACAAAGAATTGTGTGTTTACGCTTAATTATATTAGTATAGATGTATGTAAAGGTACAGCGTGGCTTAAAAATTTACTGATCAAAAACTTCCTCGTCAAGTGTCTAAACAGGTTTCATTTATATTTTTACTGTTTGCCGTTTTTGTATTTAATAACCGGTAACCGGTTACGGTGCACCCCAAAAATAAACGATATGCATTGACCGATAAACAAATTGAATTTAAACTGATGTGGGTATGGTATCGGGTGAAATTTAAAGTAAAAATACCTTCCCCATTGTTCCACCAATTAGATTTTAAGTTTCAATTAGTAAAATTGACATTTACCTTATCCGTTTCTGTAATCAAGTACAGTTAGAAAATGTAATTTGCTCAGCAAAGTGTCTATAAAACCTACTAGCTGTTGCTCGCGACTTCGCCCTCGTGTAATTAAATAAAATAGTAAAAACATAGCCTATGTTACTCAGTGATAACATAGCTTTTTAATGGTTCAAGAATTCTTGAAATCGGTCCAGTAGTTTTTGAGTTATTTCAATACATACAATGCATACTTTATAATATTAGTATAGATATTGCATTTTTGTATGTTCTTACAAGTTTTCGACCTAACTGCATTGTTTGCGTGCATTTCACGAAAATGGGTAGGGAATTAACGTCCTCGACTATGCATTACGCAGGTTGTTTTACATTATAAAGATTACTTTTAATGTGGTGTGAAGATAATATCGTCACGATCCAAAAATATATAAAACGATTGGTATTGATTACGTATAAAGGTAACGCGAGCGTTTTGTATAATTAAATTATTTACGCTTTATGATGAAATTATTGTGTTATGATACTCTTTGGTTATTAAAGAACTTTTAACTCGTACGTTTTTATACTTATTTTTTTGTAATTTTTATAATACAAGGAATGGAACAAGGCATGATACAAATATGGACGTAATATCAGTTTTTTTTTAATAAGATAATTAGGTTGGAATCACAATAATATGTTACTAGCTTTCGCCAGCGACTCCGTCCGCCTCGGAATTAAAAAAAAACAAATGCAAGTAGCCTATGTGTTCTTCCAGATTATCCTCTACATCTATGCCAAATTTCATTTAAATCCGTTCAGCCGTTTAGGCTACAAACTCTAACAAACATCCATCCATCTAAACTTTCGCATTTAAAATATTAGTATGATTTCAATAAGCCTTTTATAGTAACTATGTGAATGATGAAACTTTAATAGTTTTTTTCACAACTTTTATAATTCAAGATGAAACACGTGAAACTATTATTAATATACGCAAGAATACTAATATTATTATAACAAAACAATAACGAATTATGTTATGCTTACGCTATTTGATCAGCTTCATTCGTGATTAACTCCCATTGTTATCACAATATCTGCTATGATCCATTAGTCACAGTAACTGGCTCGTGGGAGATCTCTTACGTCATATTCCATAATATTTATACGGCATTTGATACAAATTAAATTTCATTAGTACCTTAAATTGATATAATTCAAGCGTCAAGTCGAGGGTTTGAATCCCGCCATTCGACTATTGTCGTAAACCATAGCCTAGCATAAGCCTAGAGCTTAGTTGGAATGGTAAAAGAAATATTATAAATTAACAAAAAATGTACTAGTGTTTAAAAAAAAACATTTAATATATTAAAATACTGTAACAGTATCTATACTAATATTATAAAGAGGAAAAATTTGTATTTTTTTATTTTTGTATGTATTGAAATAACTCTAAAAGTACTGGGCCGATAACAAAAATTCTATACCATTAAAAAGCTACATTATCAGTGAGTAACATAGGCCTTATTTTTTATTGTTTCTGATTATTTTTCAATCTCATGCGGACCAAGTCGCGAGCAACAGCTAGTCACTAATGAAGACTAAGCTTCAACTTTCATGCTACTTGAATTTAATTTAAGAACTCGACAAGCTAGTTTGCGGCAGCCCTAAGGTGTTATTCGGTCCTTAATCTACTACTAATTTAAAAAAAACATCTTGTATAGAAAATCACCAGATCTCGTTTATTCAGCCAATTGATAGCATTACGATTTTCAATTACAGGAGGTTGAGAAGCAACGTAAAACGTCTTCGCTGCAGCGCAACGTGGTGTACCCGTTAGCCATGCTGTTGCTGCTGGCGTTGACCGCCATCACCGTGCTGATGGTGCTGCAGAACGCCCTCGAACTCCTCATCGGCATTAAGGCTTTACCGCTAAGCACACGGGTAAGAAAATCTAATGAACTAGTCACATTTAATCATAGATTAGACAACTTGTGGTTTTTCACCTGAAATAGGTGAAATAGAATAATGCACCTAGCTTGGTAATACAATAGATCCGTGATCGCGGTACACGATCGCTCCATTCCACTGCAGGAATACGACCAGGTAGAGACAACCTCTATTTGTGGTCAATAGACTATTCGTAGTTGTTACCCTACATGTAGTCAACACACTACATGTAGGTCAATATACCATACAAATATTTAGATGTGCGTTGACAAAATGAAATTAATTACAGTTAACCATAGGCAATCGCAATAATTAAGATAGTCGGCTTGTGTTGCTAGTTTTATTATAAGGAATATAAGATGGGATGGCATCGCTTACTAGATCAAATACAAGCAAAATACACATTTGTGACAGTTTTTAACCCGCTTCAAAAAAGGAGAGGCTATCAATTCGTTCGGTTTTTTTATGTTTGTACATTGATTACTCTGCGATTTATGGTCTTGTTTATGTTATTTTTTTGGTGATGCGAAATAGCTGCCAGTTACGCGCATTTTCAAAATTAAAAACTGTCCCGGAGTTTTCGAGTTTTTTTTAAAAGCATACCAAAAGTAGGGAATTTTTAAATAAAATTATAGGAAATAATTTGTAGCGGCGTTGCCCTTTTATACAAAAATCACTTATTAAATAGATTACTTATTGTTTATTATAGCTAAATTTAATATATTTTATACAAGGTAACATTACTTAATCCTTCGTGGTTAACATTAAAAATTGTATCGTCAGCAATTCACGCTGGGCATAGCTTCGCTGTCGAAGCTGGGGTGGGCAGGGGCGACGTTAGAGGCGTTCCTCATTCTGTACCTACACGCGGCCTCGCTGACTGGTCTGGCGGGCCCCATGGCCGCGCTGCGCCTCTCGCCGCGCGCGCGCCGCACGCCGCTCAGGAAGATCATCGGCGCCTGCGCACTGCTCGTCGTCTACTCCACCGCGCAGCCGCTGCTCGTTAAAATATTAGGTAATAGAAGTATAGTATCTTCTCTAATCACATGACAAAACAAATTGTCTTTCTGTCTGCTAGGATGCGTTTGTTCTGAATGAGTTTCAAAATGGTTTGGCCGATTTTGATTGGAATATCACTGGAAGCTAGCTGATGTTTGCGGGGTTGTTATAGGCCATAGCCTAACTAAAATATCAAAGCTTCGTCATATTTTGAAAAAATGTGGAAAGTTCTTTGCAATGTAAGTGATGCAATAACAAGTCGAATGGGAGTAATGAAATCATCGGTTTCTCAATGCAGACTGCTTTAATTCGATAGTGTACAGTGTGACAAACAACTAATTTAAAAAAAATCTATGTCATTCATGTATCCAAAAATATGACTAGTATAAAAAATCTGTTGTTTTTTGCTATAAAAACGTCGTAAAGTATTAGTGACGTCACATAGACATATTACAGTGCATATAACAACGATTAGACTATACATTTTTTTAGATTCCGTGCGTCCATTTTTTAGATTTTTTTGTGATTCCGAAATCGCGGATGACCTCTAGTTGCTAGTTACTAAATCACGTTTCCTTGTAGGTATAACAAACTTCGATTTGCTCGGCGAGTTCGGTCGCATCAAATGGCTGGGTAACTTCAAGTTAGTGATGTTATACAACGCGCTGTTCGCGGGCACGGTGACGCTCTGCCTTGTGCGCAAGTTCACAGCCAGCGTGCGACGTGAACTATACAACAGGTTGGTGGAGAACCTCAACACGGTCGCGCACTGCGTCTCCTTCCTCAACAACTGACGTCATATGTCACACTCACTGACGTAACTAGTGTTGCCAGTATAAGTGTAATGTGCTAGTAATATTTAGTAGTTTTTGTATGAACAATAGCACCGTGATTTTTTAAAAAATTATTTAAAATGTTTTTTTATTTGACACGAAAATGGATAATGTCTTGTGATGCTATTTTAACGTTTTTTGTTATAAAGGAATTATGAATTGTTAGGATTTTTTTATTTATTTTTCAACAAATATAAAATGATCTAGTTGACATTAATTCTCGAAGTTTTTTTTAAGATAATTGTGGAATTAAAAAAAAATTGTAAAATTGATTATGTGATCTATAAATTACCAATTTTCAAGTTTCGAAGTTTTTGAGGAAAGAAACGTGTGCTAATTGAAACGAATTATAATATATTTATGTTTTAACCAATGAGACTGAATTTGTTAACTAGTATCGGTTAATTTGTATGAACGTGAGATTATTTATTTTTACGTATGATTTGTATTTGATTGGTTTAGTGGGAAAATATTAATGAATTTAATAATTTAATTGCCATGATCTATGTATTTAGTATTTCCTAAGTTATGGTGTAATAAGTAAGTCGAGTTTCAAGTAAATTTCATGTATAAAGCTGTTATAAATGTAGTCACGATATTAAGGTTATTGGGTGGTTAATCTTAGTAAAGTGTAGACCTTAAATTATCTCTTGGTATAACTTTATGCGGAAAAAATTCTGCATTTTTTGTTACGATTTAAAAAAATGTTTAGAATCTATCTTGATCACATTTTAAGTTAATATAATCATTTAGATTTTAATAGAAAAGACAATTAAAGACTGTTTCTTTTATCTTTTTGCTCAATATCATCATCTGCAGTAAACATAGAGGCGATCAATAACGAACATATAAAAAAAAAACTTTATGGTTGAAAAAAATTTATACTCTATGGTTGCTGAAGGTTTTCATAGATTAGTATTAAAAGCCCATCTCATCATTAACGCACATTCGAACCTAACATCATGTGTGTGCTTTATCATTTTTTCGTTAAATATAATTCAATACAAATAATACGTTAGCACCTTCAAGTACGTTGATAAATAGTTGTCTTGGCATTTAAATAGATTTTATGAAAGACGTTATAAATTTAAAACCTCTGTAGTATTAATATCTAGTATGCAATAATTTTAACGATTACAATATTACATTTAGACAAGCTCTATACGGTGAATAATATAATGTACGCGGCACACAGACGGCGAAAATATCGCTAATGAAATAAACTACAAATATACTTGAAAACAAACAAGACAGTTATTACCTAATAATATGCAGTATCCGTGATATAGGGATATTAGGATTTTCACAAATATTTTAAAAAATATGCAAATATTATACTTTTTTTTTTAAATAATCCACTGTTGAGTTTTTGAACAGCCTTGCATATTGACAATGCGAATATCATGATTCTTTTAATGTTAATTTGTGGCGAATATTTTGCTTAGCGAGTGGTTCTAATTTTCGATTATGATTCAACTAGCTGTTTCCATGCGGCTTCATCCGCATGAAATTATGAAAATTTTATTTTATTGTTTACATTTGTCAAATTATCAATAGCAAATGTCAAATGACGTGACATGACAAACCTTGGCAATCTTGCTTCCTTGATGTTGGCAGCAACTTATGGTCTCTTTCCCACATTAGGGTTTTTATCCAAAATATTTACCCCCTATGTTTAATGACGTGAAATATATAGCCTAAAGCGTGAAGTAAGTGTAGGGCTTTTTATTAAAAAGAGAATTATTCAAAAATATGCTGTAATTGCTGACATCTTAGGCAACAAAGAAGTGTGTGTTTACGCTTTATTATAATAGTTTAGAAGTATAGATAGTATAGATTACTATTTAGGGAAAAAATCTAGTAAATTTTTCCTCGATTGCGTAGATTCGCCGTCTGTGTTTTGTGTACCCAAACTACGATAATTTCTCACTGCCATATTTAATGTTGAAGCCAGAATTTACAAGTCGTAGCGTTTAAGATGTAGAAAATGTGTAGAAGGTATAGGTCTCTTGAAATTATAATAGTTTTGTCTATATTTTAGAATTTCCTTCTTGTGTAATCTTGTTCGGACCATAGTTAAATAACTTGTAGCGTATTTCCATACAAATATATGGACCTTTATAATCGTAGAACTTTCGCATTATAAAATGAATTAAATTTTGAATTAAACTTATGACATGTTAGTGTTTAAACGATGTATTTTTTTATTATTTCGTAATAAATAGTAAATTTATGTACAAATCAATTATTTCCTTTGTGCTAATGTTAATAGAAATTATTGTAGTATTTTAATTAATTGATTTACAACAAAAAATTAAGATTTTTTGGTGCTACCAATGAGTAAATTTCAGTTAATGTATTCTGCCAGATGACTTTTGTTAAGGTACTTAGCTGGTAAATGTAACAGTGAGTTCCCACTGTCGACGCACGTGTATAAAATTATTTAATAAACAGAGGCAACTATATTAAGATGTTACCAGTGGAAGCTTACGGTTATTGAGTTTGTAAGCACCGTGTATATCATTTCATTTTATTCTAATGTAACATAGTGTGATTTTTTTACATTTTGTATGTACCAAACATTGAGATTGCATTTGAAAAATAATATAATATAAAAATTGATGTCGTTCTTTTCATTTATCCTCGTCATGTGTTAACAGTAATAGAGACAAAAAATAAAGCCATCCACTTGGCTTTATTTTTTATATATTTTTTTCTACATCAAAATTACTGTGTTTTTTCTTAAAACTCTAAGATTGAATTCATATTTACACTTGTTTTAGTAACAATTTTTGAATACAGTTTTCATCTTGCCAGATAACAAATCGTCGCTAAATCGTTAACCAATTCTTTCGCTTTAACTTCGCTCATTTTGTCGATAATCGCTTGTATTCGTCTTACTAACATTTAAAATACAAATGATAATATATGCCGACATACATCATGGATTTTATAATTTGAGACGAGTTTCACTTCTTAGTTCAGTCTCATTAGGTAAAATAGTTTGTCATGATTTAATCGTTAGCATATAAAAAAAATCTGATAACCTATAAGATTTGGTTTTGTATGGGAAATACAAAAAAAACTACTTATCCAATATTTAGTAAGATTTAGTGACATACATAAAAAACCAACACTAAAGAGTTATTGTTTACAAAAAAAAATTTCTTTGTACTATTTCCTTAGTTTGTCTACAGATTTCCTAACATTACAGTAAAAAACAATATATGTATGTATATGGAAGAAACAAAGTTGTGCTATGATCGAGTCAAATGGAACTTAAATTCTTGACTAATCAGGGTTACAAAAGGATGAAACCTTAAGCTTAACACATTTAATGCCCATACAATTCCTGCATACCAAAAATACCCAGGCACTGTGTTAACTATTTTCTTATTGTATTTTATGAATACAGGTTTAAATGGATCGCTGATATATTTACTTTACCTGAAGAAACTGCTGCTATTAAGTCTATTTCTGCGCGCTCATCGGTTGAGAGGACTGTGCTAAATGAAACAATTCAAAATGTTGAACATCTTAAAATGGAATAGAAATAAATTATACATTTGGTTGTAAATCTATATCTATACTATTATAAAGAGGAGAGATTTGTATTTTTGTATGTGTTGAAATAACTCAAAAACTACTGAGCAGATTTAAAAAATTCTTTCACCATTTGAAAGAAAATTTATCTGTAACATAGACAATCTTTTTTTTTTATTTCACGCGGACGAATTGCAAGCAATAGCTAGTATATAAACAAAAAAACTCATGTATAACTGCTAAAATTACTCTAATTTAAGCAGTTTTAATGATAATAAAATGCAGAGTATAGTCATGTTTGTAGCTCTAACATGACAGGAATGTTTGATTTGCTAAAATGTGATAAAAAATGATGTTCACAATAGCTTCGGATCATAAAATCCAATAATTTAATTGCAATTATTAGGCCATGAACTGATATTGTTTAAATAATCCAAACTAAGCAATTTTTCCGGTAAACACATGTTCTCTGACTATTCTCATTTATGGTTATGTTGCTATCAGATCTACATATCTTTTCTCCTACATTACTTCAATTTGCCTGGTTTCCAAAACCAGTAAATTGAAGCTTTTGATGGAAATTTAGATGGATAAATTCGATAGTGGAAAAAAAGCTTGTTACATTTGTTAATTTCATGGGTTATGATAAATGAGTAATGCTAATAAATTTGAGCTTTAAAGTTTATTGTATATATGATTACATGAAATGGATGATTACATTATTGAAATCACTACAAAATTGTTCATATTTTCAATAATATTAAGTTTCTAGAAAGACTCATAATGTTATGGTTCCTATTTCTTTGACTTATTCTAAATGTTTATTAAAAATAAGTTTAGCGTACATGAGGAAGCATCTTATACTATTAAACTAAAAAAAATGTCTGCGTGGTCTTAAACTGTGATAAATATGTAAGATAAAATGTTATTCTACTTATCAGTGTTTGTTAACAAAATAAATCTTACAAAAATATCATGTAGTTTTACAATTAGATATGTTAAACAAAGACATTTAAGTATAATACTTAGATCCTGTCCAACCACTGGCTGATAGAGGCTGAGATAGCTTAAAAATTATGTCACTGTCAGATAAGGGAACAAAATTTAATATTTCAATCACATATTTTACATGTTTGATTATTCAGACAAATTACAATTTGGTTGGACAGGCCCTAAATATAGTGGACATTACAAGCACTTTACCATAAATTTCAAAGAAACACACAGGTGTTGCTAGTGCTAAACTATGCAACTAAAAACTAGTCTTTTGAGAATGTAATTTTATTTGTAATGCCCCATCTTTTGAATTATTTTTAAATGTCCTTAGTTATAAAGCATTGACTGTTCATTAAACAAGATGTTACAACAAATTGTTTATTCTAAACTTGAAATAATTGCATAAATGGCTCCAGTATTTACATTTTATGCCAATGTATGGATTTTCTCTTATATTTAAATTTACAATACATAATATTAAATAAAATCACTCAATTACTCTTTGTGTTTTACTTTTTCTTTATCATGTGTCACTGCCAGATAATGCCTGCCACATCTCCTTCCTTCAGCTTTAATAATAAGCCGGCGAGTGTTATTTCTGATGGAATCCAAGCTCTGACTACTGTTCATGCCGAATATAAAGCCAAGGTTAATGACATCATGAACCCCTCTGATGTAGTGATAATTATCTGCTCCGCTTGTTATAATAATATTATTTGATTTGCCAACAGCAAAGTAACTGTGAGCCATACTTATTATATTTCTTCTTGCAGTAGAATCTTTGATTGCTGGACTATACATCAGTTCAAAGAACAAGCCCCTTTCTACTGCTTGATTGTACAACTTGCGGCTGACTTTGAAAGGCAGTCGAGTCTGAGGATCAAATGTGATGATATCAACATCAAGACTGGAGCATGCATATTGAAATGCTTGTAATGTCTTAGGAATAACAGCGATTATATCGTATTTCTTTAAATTTTCAGAATGATTGAACTTATGGCTAATGCTAGATTCTGAAAACTCTATTGTCACTCTCTGAAGAATGTTAATATCACCCTTGTTTAAATCTTTAGGAATGTCTACAGGATTAGGTACGAAATCTTTTTTCTCCTTTGTTTCGCCTTTACGTTTTTTCTTTTTCGGCTCGTCGCTTATTTCTTCTACATGCGTATTTATAGCAACTGTATTAAGCCCTAATTTTTGTAAGCAGGATACCTTACTTATGTCGCAATCCCTACTGACTGATAAATCACTAAATCCCCAATTTTTTTGCGCCATATCGAGATACAATGTAATACGTCGAAAACACTGATCGATCGATAAGCTATCTAATAAACATAACCTTATTTAATATCTTAAAGGATTTATGAGCTCTATGTGCGTGCACTGTGATTTTCTTTTAAAATAAAGCCTTTACACCTTACAACTATCTTAATATTAAGTCTAACTTGTTTTAAATATCCTCAAAATATCTACTTCGCAACAATCACAAAATCGCAAATCAATTTCCAGACCAAATCATATCAAATTGACATCTGACTTTGACATCGCAGAGCTCACATAAATTATAAATTGACATTGGTAAAATATAGGTTTCAATGTGAAATGCGTTTTCAATTTCCCATTATTATTTACCCTTTAAATATTTAACATAAAGGTCGTTAGGGTTAAAATTATTTTTTTCCTTTAAATAGCTTAACTGTATTAAGTAAAAAATATTTGACAGCCTGACATTAAGTAATAACTGAGATAAATGTGTAAGAAAATTTTTCATTTTACCTATATCTTGTCATTCTGTTGTATTGTGGTAACATTTTGGTAGAAAATGTTCTCCCAATATTAAAACAACTTAAATGTACCATTTTTAGTAAATACGGAAAATTGTTTTATCGTTTTTATTAACAAATATGTCATAAACTAAATTATATTCAATTACGTTTAAAAATAAATAGAATCCTGTTCAATTATTTTCCATTTCTTAATTTAAAACTTTATTTATGTAGTAGTTTGTCAAATATGAAATACTATTTTTCGTGTTTATGAATGTTAAACATGGGAGTGCAAATAATAATATCAGGAGAATCTCAATGCGAATCTTTTGCGAAAGTATGCGCAATTGCTGACTATCTTTCTCAAAACCTACCTCATTTTTGTTATAGAATAATCGAAAAGTCAGTGTTAGAGTGGAAGGTAATGGATATCTGTATCGCAGTAAAATTAGAAATCATAAGTGCTTAAACTTATTTAATTTCTTTATTTTAGACTTGGCTCTGTAAAATAAACCTTAGAAATAAATGGCATCACAACGAATCTCCATTAATATGGAAAGAGTTATTGATTGAAGGAAGCAAGCCATATTACATAGGTGGAGCTTCAGAGTTTTTAGATTATTGTTATTCGTATTATCAATTTGAAACCTATGTCTCCTGCGAAAGATTTGAAGGTCTTATAGATAATTTTAATCAATATAAGAAGAAAGTAAGAAAAGATGATAATATTGATGATCAGGACACTAAGGGCTCTGCAGAAGACCAAGCCAAAAATCTTACTGTTTGTATTTCGGGAGCCAGTCATCCACTATCTATGTACATAATATCTGGTCTATTAGACATGCCTCTTGGGAACAAGAGTATGGTAAAAATTTTTATTTATGACAAAGATTATTCCCAAACTTTTTTGGAGTATGTGGAAAGTGAGTGCAGCTATGTGGGAAATAATTATCCTGGTAAAGTCGTAAAGTATACAAACAAAATGGGTATGGCACTTGCAAGTTGCGATTTATTGATCATAATGGATTACGTACCGTTTAGGTAAATTGTTAACTTGGCAATTATTTTTTGATAGAAAGTGAAATATTAAGAAAATTTCTTTTTACAGCGTCGACTTATCCATTGGCGATTGGCTCGCCATGAATGCTCGCGGTCTGAAAGTATTAGCCCCTATGATAAATGCATCTGCCTCTCGAAATATGTATATAGTATTACCTAATCTAGGACCAGCTTGTTACAATGCCACATTGTTGACAAAAATACTAACAAGTATTAATAAAAAAAACATTGTGGTGGTGACTTCGGATTTGGGATTGGAAATAGCACCCATTGTAGCTGAAGAAGCTGAAATAGAAATGAAGGACATGTTTTGTCCACCCGTTTGGGGATTCGTAGGCATAAACCATCTTGTAGATGTTAAAAACACAATTCATAAGTATAATGCTTTTCAACCATATAACAGATATGTTAAAGTTAGGAAATCATCTTTATGTGTTGGAGTTCTAACTCCCGAATTTAGAACACTAGAATATCTTTTGCATTTCAATGAAAATTTGTGGACGAAGTTGTTAGAAGCCAAGGTAAATTTATAGTTCGTGTGTGTTATTGTACTCCACTTTCTGATCACGAGAAACAAGTAAATCTTCTACTTGATGTTTCAGAAAAAAGCTAATAACGAGGAGTTATCGATTAATAAAGCTATATCACTATTAAAATTTGTTCAATTATGGCTTTCTGGTCCAAATTCGGACGATGTTCTTTGTCTGGGAGTAGTATGCAATGGTATGTGCACATGTTAATTTTGTTTAGAAATGAAATTGGAACTTTCCTTTTTTAATAATAAAATCCGGAAAATAAGCAAATTAAAAATGTTTCAGGATCTTTTGGGTTATCTTTTGACGGGGTTTTTTCTCAACCGGTAAAATTCACTGGAGGGTTTTGGCAGCCAGCGTGTGATTATCTAGTTCCAAAAGACCCATATATGAATATTTTATATTTGGAAAATATGGCTAAAAAAATTATAAACCTCAGAAAATCAGAATTACCAAACATTTATTCTTACATTCCGTGTGCGTGTTCTAACAGAAATAAATTGATTAGTTTAGAACAAGAAGACCAAGAAAAACAAGATAAGATAAAAACTCAAGAAGATAAGGTCCAAAAGTCAATAATTTTTACAGAGTAACATTTCGATTGTTTGCAATGTTAACTTCTGAAGTCTGTTTTCTAACGTCAGATTATAAACATTTTGGTCCTTATTACTACCAATTACTACCGAGATCCAACACATCACTACTTGTACTGTCACCTTCACGGCACATTTTGAAATACAATACAGAACAACCCTAGTACTTGCCGCGACGTCGGCAGTGGTTGTTGTGTGTGCTTTTGCAATTTGCGAAATGTTATGACGTGCAGTTACTGTCTTTGTTTTAATAACATTCGGACAGTGATACTGAACGTTTTTGTTAAAATAATGTAATAAGGTGATTTGGGAATGTTATCATTTAGCCTCATTGCAATGTTTTTCTCCAAAGTATGATCGTGCCAACAGGAGTTATTAGCATAGTTAGGTGTTCGCATTGGTTAAGTTTTGTAAATGTTGTGCCAACAATGAGATAGTGTAGTGTTGTGATGTGGTTGTGGGACATGTGGGGGGTGCTATGGGTGGTGCAGGCAGTGGCGCAGCTGATTGCCGTGGTGGCGACGCCGCTGGAGCCAGCATTGAACTTACGAGGTGAGAGGAACCTTGCCACCTCCGCTGTCATCTCCCCGCTTGTTAACATTGCATTGCATCTTGTAGTGATTTTGTTGCCGTGATAAAGTTTCAAACGACTATAGACAACTTTGTGTCAACATTTAAGTTAAAAATGTTTTTGAGTTTGTATAAAGTTAATATATTTCAATTCATACAACTATCTTAAAATGTTTTTCTTTTTAGTAACTTAATATTCATTACATTTGCAATCATTTCAATTTTGTTTATCAAGTTTCAATGACTATTGTACAGTTTAAACTTTCATTTGTTTTGAATTTTGATTGCTAATTTTTGTTATTTGGTTTTAACAATTCTATAGAAAATGTTTTAGTTAGGCAATAAAGCTTAATTTGACCTAACCTGCATGTAATGCTTTTTCTTGCATGTTTTAAAACTCAGACTCTACTAAAATTTTACTTTTTCTTATTACTTTTAAGTTGTTGTGGCAGAGTTCATTTAAGATGTAAAATTTTTATACAAAGAGTTGTAAAAAATTAAAATGAGTAAATCATTAGATACTTTTTCAAATATCTATTTAAGTATTTTCCAAATTAAAATTGTTCAATAAAAAAATATATGAAAAGAGCAAATCAGTTAGTCAGTATTTCATCACTATTAATTTAATTAAAGAGTCAATTTGTTCAGTTTTATGTAACAAAAGTGTGAAATTATTTTTGAAATAAAACCTTTTTTTGAATTAAATGTTGTTTTGATATTTTTAAAATACTTTGATCAGCATTGTGTGATCATGTCACGGGAATATTAGGAAATTTTTGTAATCCTGTAAAATGTTACGATGAAAAGGATAGTGTTCTAAAAATGTTTTTTTTGGTAATTCACATTTGTATGGACATGACAGTCTCATATCAATAGAAATTTGAATTTAATGATAAATGAGACATAAAGGCAAGTTTTAAATATATATAATAAATTATATAAAATGATAATATTATTTCCTTCTAATGTTACTATGAAGTGGTAAAAATAACCATTGTAACACACTTTGCTTATTGTATGAGAAAAAAAAGATTATTGGTGCATTAGGAGGCCATATTTAAAGAAAAATGAGATGTAAAAACAGTCAGAAATGACCACTACTTTCCTTGTCACGAAATACATCAGCTGGGCATAGACTTTGTCTTACATTTAGGTATTATGTCAAGATGACCTTTTTAGGACCTATTTTTAATACATCACTTGGGTCCAAGATGTATTTACAATTGATTGGACAGTTGTAATTCTGTTGTTAAAATTCTCATACGTAACTTTCCATCAGCGAAGAGTATGACCTAATTTAACGTTGATTATACAGCATGTTCAAATAATGTAGGATCAATTTATCTGGCTGAGAAGTTCTGCCACAAATCCCTACAAATTGCTCGGAGAGACGATAATCTGGCGATCGGAGAGGCCCTCGACAGGGGCGGACTCACCCGCGCGTCAGTGTCCGCTACGCGATGGAATCTTCTCGTTTTCTTTTAATTCGGCCAACGGTATTTTCCGATATCTTTTCCGAACGACGTATAAGAATACGTATTTCGAAAAAAATATGAAATAATTTTTATGCTCGTGTCTTTTTTTTTTATAACATAAGTTGGCAGACGAGCAACCGGCCACCTGAATCCGCCAAAATGGCGAAGCGACCGCTGCCCATAGACATCCGCAATTGCAGATGCGTTGCCTACCCTTATCCGACGGAGGAGGAGACACACATAAAGAGGATATTTCCCCTTCCTATGCATCTCCTCTACCGTCAAATCCACTTCCCCTTCCCATCCCCTCCTTATAAGAAAAGGGTGGTAAAGAGAAAGGGACTTAAATTAGGCTTCCAGCACCACACTCTTTTAAAACATCGATTGCAGAACACAAAAAAGTCAAAGAAAACTATTCAATTTAATGTTTTAATAATTTAACTTGCGACGTATTTTCGTATAATTTGTACAGTTTAATTTAAGATAAAAAAAACGTTTTAATTAATTCGGAACATGACGAAATTGTTACTACGAAAAAAAAAGCTTCCTCGACCATGAAAAAAGAGAATTGATTTAATAAATAGTACAACGAACCGGATATAATAATACTATTATTGATAAATGGTTTTGTGCCTGGTGATGCAGTTTGTAACAACCATACAATGTCTTCATTGTTAAGTTTAAATTAACCCATTCACCGCCGACGAGTTCTGTCAACATTTTTACATGAAAAGAAATCAGTATGTTTTGGTGTTTCAAATGCTATTCTAAAACTTCATACAACAAAGTTTGTGGTGCACTCCGCGACAAAACACTTGACACTGGCCCAATCCGCTAAGAAACTGAACTGAACTGAACACTCCGCCACAAAGAAATTCCATTTATTACATCCAGCGCTTTAATGGAAGTGAGATGTACCAACATAAAGGGGTTGTCCCATCAAATTGTAAATAGTCATAACAATCCAACGTGTAAAATATGTGATGGAAATATCGGATTTTGTTCCCTTATCTGACAGTGATGTCACTTTTAAGCTATCTGAGCCTCTATCAGCTAGTGGTGGGACAGGTTCTAAATTATGTATATTCTCGTATCACGCGTGTCTAGACTGGGATAAGACGCGATTTTGTAGCGACTTGACTAATGAATGTTGCATAAGTAAAGGACTTAGAGTTGACTAAAACTGATGTTTTATGAAACTGGTATGCTTCTTTTGTTTATATTAATGAATGTAATGTAATAAAATGGTATGGTATTGTGGACGTCTGAGTGACATGGGTTGCATAACAAGCGCTCTGCATCCGGCTAACGGTAATACAGAGACCAGACGACTCGCTCTATGCTTGTGCCCATGTTTGTCTATAGATTGAAAATGACATATCGAAGTTTGGTTCAAAAGTAATCTGTATTCATGTGCAAGACAAACTTATGCAGAAATGACTTTGTAATTGATTTTGGTAGGGAAGCTGTTGGGGATTTAGTCGCCGTGTTTTAATAGAACATAAAACAAACTTTACGTTAACATGTGAACAAACGGATATATCTGTCGACCCTACTAATGTCTAGCGTACCTGAACATCGGATGTAACAATAGTGACCGGTCATTTGCATCGAAAGTTGTTCGAATTCGCGAGCTATAGCCTTATGTCAGGCGAATCACGTTTCCTACCATCGACAATCACTTCCCATCACGAAACAAAGACGTCCAGTTTCTTTATTCGTAAGCTTTAACTTCGTGACAGACCGATACAATGCTTCTGACGGAAGTTTGTCACTGAGTTGCATTTTAAAATGTTCAATCTATCAAGCTTGTCGCTTTAGATTTGCTTTTTTAATACTTTTATTGTCCAATTGAGTCCAGTAAAACGTATACGGCATACGAGAAGGTCATTTGAATTAATTGTATTAACCTGCTTGTCTTATTATTCGAAAAAAAATATTGCTACCGATCTCCCTATCTTATTTTACTAATATATAAATGCGAAAGTGTAGATGGATGGATGGATGTTTGTTAGAGTTTGTGGCTTCAACTGCTAAACAGATCTCGATGTAATTTGGCATAGATGTAGAGCATAGTCAGGAAGAGCACATAGGCTACTTAATTTTGTTTTTTTTTTATAATTACACGCCGACAGAGTCGCGGACGAAAGCTAGTACAATCTAAATACCAGTTTTTATTTCATTACTAATCTTGTTAAGCATTTAGTCCAATAACGGTTGTGCTAAAATCATTTCCACCTACTCTCTGTGTTGATTAGTTTAGGATCGGTTATTTGGTGGGCGGGCATCTGTCATGGAGATGTTTACGCACGTATTGGCCAGGGGAGGGGATCATGTTGACCGAGATTGGTATAACTTTATTATTGATATTTACTACTTGCCAAATTTTAGGAATTTTTGTCAGTTTTATCCTCATTGACGCGTTTTGAGACATTTCGTAATATTAATGAAATATGGAACCAAGGTTACCATCGATTATTAACATTATTTTTCTGTTGTTCTTTTGTTTTTCTACGTCTCTATGTTTACAGTTGTGTTCATTAAAGACTAGCTGTTACTCGTGACTTCGTCTGCGTTAAATTAAAAGATAATAAAATATTGCCTTATATTGAGTTAATTCAATATTTACAAAAACAAATCTTTCCTTTTTATAATATTAGTACCAATAGAATTAAGAATATTAGTACCTATATTTTATTTTATAATATTCGTACCTATAAATTTAAATCACATGAACACTATGGTTTCGTAAATTGTCTACACAAATTTTTATTCATTACTATCATATTAAAACGATGTGCGAGGTCATTTTAATTCTAAATTGTACGTTTGTATACAATAACGGGGAACGTGAATTGAAACAATACCTAAGTATTGTTACATTCTTAAAGCTAAATATGAGTAAATCTTGATAAATGCCGTGAGTAAAGAGAATAATGATGTTACGACACAATTATCAATGATGGGAAACTTGCGACACCATTGTGATTCAAATCTCGCGCCATGTGTTAGCGTATAGACTATAACGAGCAAGCACCAGTTGCAACGAAAAAAAACTTGGTAAAAGCCACGAAAAATATGATTTCTCTACATACTGCACTAATCACAGTAAAGACGAGATTTCCTGTGTTAATACAATTTAATGTTGTTTTCATTAATCTATATCTATATCTATACTATACTAATATAATAAAGCGTAAACACACACTTCTTTGTTGCCTAAGATGTCAGCAATTACAGCATATTTTTGAATAACTCTTTTTTTAATAAAAAGCCCTACACTTACTTTACGCTTTAGGCTATATATTTTCACGCCATTAAACTTAGGGGTAAATATTTTGGATAAAAATTCTAATGTGGGAAAGAGACCATAAGTTGCTGCCAACATCAAGGAAGCAAGGTTGACATAGTTTGACATCATGTCATGTCATTTTGACATTTGCAATTGATAATTTGACAAATGTAAACAATAAAATGAAATTTTTATAATTTTATGCGGATGAAGTCGCATGGGAACAGCTAGTTTTAAAATAATATTACATTTCAGTTGTAGAATATTATTCATCTTTCGTATCCCTTTTAGCCTGTATTCTCAGTAGATATGTTTTTAGTTTATTTAAAAACGGGAGAGGGAGAAAAGTGCCCCGAGCTCGCTTCCGTCCAGTTCTGTAAACGAATCATAATAAAACTGCATCGTGGTTCTGAATCAATGTATTAAAAACGATGTTTTTACATATAGTACTCTTCTTGCTGGTATTCTAAAAGATATTGTTGTCCTTGTTTTTCTCTAAACGAGTAAAAGGGATATGCGTTAAGTGTTTTTGGCAAAAAATATTGTTATTTGCGGGACCGATCCTACAGGAGTAGGATAACGTAGGGAACATAATTGTTATTTAAAAGAAATAGTTAATACGAGACTATTTAAAAAGTAGCTTGATTAACGCAATCAAACGAAAGTTTATTGATTGACCTTGAAACAAGAAAGGTCTTTGGTGACGTTTTCTATAAAAAAGTCAAATGTCAACAACAAATTAATTGTCTCAACTTCGGCCCTCTTGTTTGTATTTTAATAGTTTGTTTTAATTAAGTTGCATATTTCTATAAAACACGGTTCTATTGTTGGAATCTTATTTTGAACTTTTTTAATTAGTTAAAACATTTCTAGGTAACAACTTCTTTTTATTATTTACAATTACTATTAGTTCTAACTTTCTCCTTGTACTTAAAAATATAAAATCTATATAAAGCTGTTTGAAGTCTTGAAGTAAAGCATTTTTTTTGTATCGTTTAGCGTTTTTTATTATGTTTTTAACGTATTCCATCGTGTTCTTTGAATACAACTGTGAAATATAAAAAATAATTTGTATCACCATGGCTGGCAATGGCAAACGTAACTGGAATATGTTGGTTATTCCCGAGACCGGTTGTTGAGTAATGATCCCAGTTAGACCTCATTTTCACTAGCCCAACAAACACTTTACTTTGGTTAGTTACAATTGTCAGTAACAAAGAAATGAGTGTAACTAGATTTATCTATTTGTGAATTACGCTTACGCCTGTTTCTATCTATAGTTAAATCTTTACTAGCGCGACCGCAATTTATGTTAAAGCAGTCGTGCGCGGATAATCGCCTAGTGGAAAAAGGGTGTATAGAGTTAAACGCATAATAATGTAAGGAGTCGCGCATAACTAGTTTTCATGATGACTGACCTTTAGCTATAATGTGGCCGTTCTAACTGTAAGACATTGCGGTGCGCATCTCCAATTACATGTCATTACTTTTATAATAACCGACTATATCTTATGCAGTGAGGTAATTAAATCTTATAGTGTCTAATTATACGCTTTATTACTAACTAGCTGTTCCCGTGCGGCTTCATCCGCAAGAAATTACGTAAATTTTATTTTATTGTTTACATTTGTCAAATTATTAATAGCAAATGACATGACATGTCAAACCTTGGCAATCTTGCTTCCTTGATGTTGGCAGCAACTTATGGTCTCTTCCCACATTTGGGTTTATAATTTAAAATATATAGCCTAAAGCGTAACGTAAGTGTAGGGCTTTTTATTAAAAAAAGAATCATTCAAAAATATGCTGTAATTGCTGAGATCCTACGCCACAAAGTAGTGTGTGTTTACGCTTTATTATAATAGTATAGATTAATGTTTTTTAATTGGTCATATATTTTCCCATCATCGGACTATTAGTGCTTGACTTGAATTACTGTGTTCCATTAGTTGCTTTAACAAGCTTTTTATTAGTTTTTTTTGTATGAAGCTTTTAGAATATAGGTACGAGTATCGTCGTATTTTATTATTCTAAATAGAAATTCACAAAATGACGCTGCTTCAAAGACTTATATTTATAACTGGTAAATCGTAAATGGTTTGATGTTCGCGGAAGATCTAATTGTAATTTTGGAGCGAAATATTTACGATAGCTTTCGCCCGCGACTCCGTTCGCGAGGAATAAAAAAAATGGAAGTGTAAACTATGTGTTCTTCCAGACTATCCTCTACATCTATGCCAAATTTCATCGATATCTGTTTAGCAGTTTAGGCTACAAACTGTAATAAACATCCATCTAAACTTTCGTTTTTTTTATATTAGTGAGATTACGGTTGTCTTTTATCAATTTATAGTCAAATATATTTTATTGATATTATTACAAGATGATTTAATAATCATACTTTATACTAATATTATAAATGCGAAAGTTTAGATGGATGGATGTTTGTTAGAGTTTGAGTAAACGGCTGGACCGATTTCGATGAAATTTGGTATAGATGTAGATGACCCCAATACCAGCTTCTTCCACTTGACCGCATACAACGGAGAGCGACTCGAATCGTCAACGACCGAGCTCTTACCGATCGGCTAGATCCTCTGGCCTTGCGGAGGGACGTCAGTTCCCTCTGCATTTTTTACCGCATTTACCACGGGGAGTGTTCCGAGGAGTTGTTTGGATCGATTCGACAGACCGCCAGGTACCATACTCACCATCTCGATGGCTGGCATTCCACAACCGTGCGGTTTTCGCGGAACTTTCTGCCCCGCACAGCCGCGTTGTGGAACGGTCTGTCCTCGGCGGTATTTCCAAACCAATACGACTTAGGGTCCTTCAAGAAGCGAGCATATCATTTCCTCAAAGGCCGGCAACGCATCTGTAGTTCCTCTGGTGTTGCGGATGTCCATGGGCGTCGTTGACCACCTTGGTGTTCTCGCCGCTCGTTTGCCCCCTTTTGTTATTAAAAAAAAAAAGATGATAGTCTGGAAGAACACATAGGCTACTCGCTTTATTCCACGCGGACGAAGTCGTGGGTGAAAGGTAGTAAAAATATTTTAAAAGATACAAAAATAATCTCGGCAATTGAAAGGATCACGCGTCAAGGGATTTTTATTACAGGCTAAGGTTACATATTAATTATGCGTTTTTCATTCCCAGCCGACATGACACGGCCAGACACGCCGTAATTACGATGATGAGTTGTGTTTTAAAACATAAACAGTCATCCTGCCTGTACCCTGTAATACGACTTGTCCGCAGTTTAACGACCTTACCTTGCAATTTGTTTAAACCACTTACCTTTAAGGTATATTGTGTTTTTAATTTGGTTATTTTCATTGCTACATTCGAAATAACGAATCGTATAAAGTATAAATGCATTAAATAAAACATCTTCAATTATCTCCTTTTATTTTTAATTTTACTTTTAAATAAATCCAATAACAATTTTGTATTGGACTTGAATTCTTGTTTTTTCTCTACTAGCTTTGCCACGAGACTGATCGCGTGGAATTAAAAAAAAAACAAAAACAAAAGTATAGCCTATGTGTTCTACCAGATTATGCTACATCTATACAAAATTTAATTGTGATCTGTTCCGCAGTTTAACGACCTTACCTTGCAATTTGTTTAAACCACTTACCTTTAAGGTATATTGTGTTTTTAATTTGATTATTTTCATTGCTACATTCGAAATAACGAATCGTATAAAGTATAAATGCATTAAATAAAACATCTTCAATTATCTCCTTTTATTTTTAATTTTTACTTTTAAATAAATCCAATAACAATTTTGTATTGGACTTGAATTCTTGTTTATTTTCTACTAGCTTTGCCCCGAGACTGATCGCGTGGAAATAAAAAAAAAAAAGATGATAGTCTGGAAGAACACTTAGGCTACTCCTTTTTTTTTACACGCGGACGCAGTCACAAGAAAGGTAGTAAAAATATTTTAAAAGATACAAAAATAATCTCGGCAATTGAAAGGATCACGCGTCAAGGGATTTTATTACAGGCTAAGGTTACATATTAATTATGCGTTTTTCATTCCCAGCCGACATGACACGGCCAGACACGCCGTAATTACGATGATGAGTTGTGTTTTAAAACATAAACAGTCATCCTGCCTGTACCCTGTAATACGACTTGTCCGCAGTTTAACGACCTTACCTTGCAATTTGTTTAAACCACTTACCTTTAAGGTATATTGTGTTTTTAATTTGATTATTTTCATTGCTACATTCGAAATAACGAATCGTATAAAGTATAAATGCATTAAATAAAACAATGTGCTCTCATCCTCGTGTCATAAGTAAATTATTTAAATTCATATTAACTTAAGTTATTAATTTAATATCATCAATAGAAACAGGAAGGCGCGAACAAGGCTATACACCTCCCCGCACCTTCCCCACCTAATTCGACACCGGCTTATTAAAAAAAAAAAAAAAAAAAAGATGATAGTCTGGAAGAACACTTAGGCTACTCCTTTTTTTTTACACGCGGACGCAGTCACAAGAAAGGTAGTAAAAATATTTTAAAAGATACAAAAATAATCTCGGCAATTGAAAGGATCACGCGTCAAGGGATTTTTATTACAGGCTAAGGTTACATATTAATTATGCGTTTTTCATTCCCAGCCGACATGACACGGCCAGACACGCCGTAATTACGATGATGAGTTGGTTTTAAAACATAAACAGTCATCCTGCCTGTACCCTGTAATACGACTTGTCCGCAGTTTAACGACCTTACCTTGCAATTTGTTTAAACCACTTACCTTTAAGGTATATTGTGTTTTTAATTTGGTTATTTTCATTGCTACATTCGAAATAACGAAACGTATAAAGTAAAATTATGCATTAAATAAAACATCTGCAATTATCTCCTTTTATTTTTAATTTTACTTTTAAATAAATCCAATAACAATTTTGTATTGGACTTGAATTCTTGTTTATTCTCTACTAGCTTTGCCCCGAGACTGATCGCGTGGAATTAAAAAAAAAACAAAAACAAAAGTATAGCCTATGTGTTCTACCAGATTATGCTACATCTATACAAAATTTAATTGTGATCTGTTCAGCAGTTTAGGCTACAAACTCTAACAAACATCCATCCGGATAAAACTCGCATTTATATTATAATATTAGTAATATTGTCTATACTTCTATACTATTATAATAAAGCGTAAACACACACTTCTTTGTTGCCTAAGATGTCAGTAATTACAGCATATTTTTCAATAATTCGTTTTTTAATAAAAAGCCCTACACTTACGTCATGCTTTAGGCTATGTATTTTCACGCCATTAAACTTAGGGGATAAATATTTTGGATAAAAACCCTAATGTGGGAAAGAGACCTTAAGTTGCTGCCAACATCGAGGAACCAAGATTGCTAAGGTTTGTCATGTCATTTTGACATTTGCTATTGATAATTTGACAAATGTAAACAATAAAATGAAATTTTTATAATTTCACGCGGATGAATCAGCACGCGAACAGCTAGTGTTAAAATAATAAAACAATGTGTTCTCTCATCCTCGTGTCATAAGTAAATTATTTAAATTCATATTAACTTAAGTTATTAATTTAATATCATCAATAGAAACAGGAAGGCGCGAACAAGGCTATACACCTCCCCGCACCTTCCCCACCTAATTCGACACCGGCTTATTAAAATAAATTTGAAGACATTACGATACATATCATTGAATTGTTTTTTTTTTTTTCTAAATTGAATTGTTTGCTAACCGTTGCGCGGTTTCGTTGTTTCACTTCTATCACTTCACCGAGTTGCTATGCGGTCTTTACAAATTGTTATGTGTTTTTAGTTGTATGTTGTAATTACTTTTACATCTGTAGAAACGATGGACTATGATATTTAATGTTAGAAGTTAATGAAGTACATGGGCAACTGGATTACTGTGAGTCCGAAATTATTTGTTGATTTCGCGCTAAAATATGGTTGATTAGTGTCGAAGATATAAGCTCTAAATAATTCTGTAATTATTTATACTAATATTATAAAGAGGAAAGATTTGTATTTTTGTAGACGATTCACGTAAAAATTACTGGGCCGATTTCAAAAATTCTTTCACCATTAGAAAGGTAATTTATCTGTGAGTAACATTTTATTGTATTTTAATTTCACGCGGGCGAAGTCGCGAGCAACAGCTAGTCTTTAATATTAATCAAATATTCTGGTACCGGATACTATTTTTTTTCTAAATTGAATTTGCTTACACTTGTTTGATTTGACTAATTTTCTTTATAATACTAATGGAATTTCGTGGAATCACTCACGAAGGCAAATGAGCGGTCAAGGATGTCGACTACAAATGTTAAAGTTCACTACGTCTATAAAAATAGGCAAACGGCTCCGATGAGCATTTAGACAATATATTTAAGTGGTCTAAGTGGTTGTATATTTTTTGAAAGGCGGTTGAATGATGTCATCACGCGTGAGGTGTCGTCATTCGAAAATCGTGTTCAATTGTTTTGTTTTTATGTTATATCTCAACGTAATTATCATTTTATTAGAATTTACTTTTTAAATATCAAAGACTAGCTTTCGCCCACGACTCAGTTCGCGTGGAATTAAAAAAAATTTGATGAGTAGCCTATGTGGTAGAGCCCGCTTTAACATCTTCGCACGAATGGGTCGGCTCGCCCGGTGCAATACCACGACCACACAGAAAACAGGCGTGAAGTGGAAGCCATTCCGCGTTTCGTCTGATGAGTGTGGTGCCGGAGGCCTAATTTTAGTCCCTTTCCCTTTCCACTCTGTTCTTAAGAGGAAAGGATGGGAGGGAAAAGTGGATTTGACGGTGGAGGAGACGCATAGGAATGGGAAATGTCCTCTTTATGTGCGTCTCCTCCTCCGTCAATTAATGGTAGGCAACGCATCTGCAATTGCGGATGTTTATGGGCAGCGGTCGCTTTCCATTTCGGTGGATTCAGGTGGCCGCTTGCTCGTTTGTCAACCTTATATTATAAAAAAAAAAAATGTGTTCTTCCCAGACTATCTATATTTATGCCAAATTTCAACTAGATCCATCCATCTAAACTTTCGCATTTATAATATTAGTAAATTGTTTTGACAAAATAAAGTTATTACTTTTGTTGATTATTTATTAGTAACTTAGTTTTATTTCGGTTTATTGGAGTGGTGTGTATTCCGTATATTAAATATAAAAACTATTAACTTGTACCAGTCAATTTTTTGTCACATTACACTATGTTGTAATACATTAAATACACGTTTCTGCAACCAGATCTTGTCGTAGGCGGACTTATTCTATACATTTACTTATGTATAACTTGTAAGACGACATTACTTTCTATAAAGGTGAAGTGTTGTAATTGGCCGTAGGTTTCCACTGACGAAACATATTTCTCATTTGTAAAGAAAACAGACATTTTCGTGCGAGTTTTTGAACAGTGAAAACTGACGGTTACAGACTAATGTACGCCGCACTTATTGCGTGCTTATGTTTGATTGAAATCGCGAGGTAAACCTTAATAACTCAATCAAGTTTAAGTAATAATAGCAAGAACTTAGCTTACTCTTTGTAGGATTGTCGCTTGCTCAAGCGGCAAGAATACTGAAAGTTAAGTTAAGCGTCAGAATTACAACTTGACTGTCATGTTCGATTCCCAGGTAGCATATAACGTAGGTTTTCCCATCCAAGTGGACAGACGACTTAGTGTGTACGGCGAGAAGACGTTGGATGCGGAAGGCGAAGGATCGTATTCTTCGGAAGGAATTGGGGAAGACTTAAATCCAAAAGTGGGCAGAAAAAGGCTGACGATGATGAAAGAAGAGCAGTAGTTTATTCTTATCTATACATAGACATTAGTTCTGCTTTTAAATAGATTTTCTAAGCTAATTTGTAGTTTTTTTATATTAAAATCAATTACACCGTAACATTTCCTATAACTAACTTCTAAGAAATCGTTGCAATAACCTTGTATTTTGTAATATTCGTAATTGTTAAAAGGGAAAACAAAAATAAGTAGAGTTGTAAAGCTCGCCATGGGTAAACCACATCCGGGTGTTTAGGGTGTGGGGGAAATAAAAGGGTGGAAAGTTGGCGTCCCTCGCAGCCCGACGAGTTTTAGGCATTTTAATTGTTTAATTAAAGCCGTACTAATGTCTTTTCTTAATCTCTTAAGTTATAAATTCACCTGGTTTTTAGATAATTGATTTTCTCGTCTTGTCCAAATATTCTTTAGATAATGGAAGAAATTATATTATCCGCTGCTTGTCTTTTATTTTTTCCGAAGTTAGCTAAGTTTCTGAAGGCCATAATATCATACATTATTTTTGAATTTATATAAGAGTATGAAAGTATAAAGTTTTATTTATTTATATCATAGTCTATTACAACATTGATTTAAAATGTAACCAGTTTACTTAAATTAAGGGAAAAACACGTATCATTCGTGCATTCGAGTGCAGAATGCTAAGCGCGGTCTGAATAAGTACAAGACTCCTTAATGGGCGTCTTTAAGTAGGGTTTATTCTATTTGGAGTCAGGTTAAATGGCCAAAGAACTCACCAGTCTATGGTATTTATAAAGATATCGCAATAACGCGAATAATTAACCTTAAGAACATCACGCTAGGTTTTTTACTAATAAGATAATTTACTTATTTTATGAAATAGGTCGTAAAATATTTGAGGAATAATCATACTAATATTATAAATGCGAAAGTTTAGATGGATGGATGTTTGTTAGAGTTTGTAGCCTAAACGGCTAAACGGATTTCAATGAAATTTGGTGTAGACGTAGAAGATAGTCTGGAAGAACACATAGGCTACCCACTTTAGTTTTTTTTTATTCCACGCGGACGGAGTCCCGGGCGAAAGCTAGTAAACCTATAAAAGTGATCAACTATAATGTGAGGTGCTTTGAAACATCTTAATATATTTCCCCATTTTCTTATTGAAAGAGATCAGAGATAGCAATATGTTTTAACACAAGTTTCGGTAGTGAAAACGCACACGGATAACATCATCAATCGCCAGTGTTCAATCACGTGATGTGGTTGCAGCCTACACTCGAGTAACTGTTGCAGATGTCAGTGAACTTTGCATCGACGCCTCATTCGAGTAGTTTCAAATTCGTACACTAATTCGCTCTACATATCTTACCATCTTTACTATGTATAGACTTGGTATTACTAAACGGTTTTATTTAATTTAAATACCGGCTTAAAGCAACGACGGTTACTAATAGTATTCTCCCTTCATTACCTATGATTTTCTTACATGGACATGCATTGTGGGTGCTTTGTGAACCACGTCGCTTGTTTCTAACTAACCTTATAGGTCAAGGGATATTAAGTATTATTGACCATTTAAAGATCTAGGACCATATCATTTCATTTACATCTAATTACTAGAAATTACCCGAAAAGAGATATTTGGACATCCAAAGATATTACCTACAAATAAATATAATGACACAAGTCGAAGTAATAAAATTATTAATGACTAGCTGTTGCTCGCGACTTCGTATGCGTGAAATTAAAAAATAAAAAATATAGCCTATGTTACTTACTGATAAAGTAGCTTTTTGATGGTTGAAATTATTTTTGAAATCTTCCCAGTAATTGAGTTATTTCAATACATACAAAAATACAAATCTTTCCTCTTTATAATAGCATAAGTGTGGAGTCACAAATAGATAATATAAATGAAGTATTATTTTCAGATGGATTCATTAATTTCGGGAACACTTCATACTATCCGATTTCCTTTTCTCAGTCGACTTGAATATTTATGAATCAGACTTTTGCAGCCTTATACTTTATTCGTCATTACTTGTCTTCAAACTTTCGAACGAAGCTAAATAATTTTGAAGATTTGAGATATTTATAGAATTTTTTAATACGTATGTAGTAAAGAAAACATTAGTGAGATACATTCTTAATTTGTTTAAATAAATATTTTCTCGCAATTTCGTCCACCTGGAATTAAAAAATCTATACTATGACAATTTTACGTTTTTTTTTTTATTATAAACAGTATGTAAACATTCTAACAATCGATTTACATTGAGGTTACTTTTAACTACATCGTTAAATTTTCTATAAATAGTTACAATTTCCCGAAGAGTTGCCGATGAAGTGAAATTTCAATTACCAGTTTTATTGTGTACACAGTAGGCGAGCTATCGAACGTTCATTAAAGCTCGCGTGCTTGTCTGACGCCTCGCTGATGTTCTGAGGTGGACTGTAATTACTTTATCAATTTACTTGCAGCCCTGCCGGTGTTTATGTCACCGACAAATCGTGTAGACCGCCCGTTTATAACTTGTCTAGACAAATTGTAAAATTATTAATTAGAAAAAAAATTCGCTGCGATATTACAGGTGGCAGTGAACACTTATGGTTAGAAATAGCAATGACTAGGAATGAGTATAGGTCGCGTTAATTGATTGAAGTCCTCTCGCACGAATCGTCACAGAGATCTATTTCAGGTCACAATTGTAATTTTATAAAAAAAAAAAAAATTTAAAGAGGAAAGATTTGTATTTTTGTGTGAATTCGATTTACCTAAAAACTATTCTTTGATTTTAAAAATTGTTTCACCATTAGAAAAGTCATTTATCTGTGAGAAACTTAGGCTATATTTTTTATTGTTTTTTAATTTCAAGTGGATGAAGTCGCGAGCAACACCTAGTATGAAATATTCAGAGTACCATTAAAGTATTATATGTGACAAATTCTTTGTAAAATATGACTGTGTATTGTAAAGCTGTTTTATAGGTTTGCAATGAATTGCAGTAAGTTGTGGGGAAAGTAGGGCCGGCTGCAGTCGACAATTTAATTGTATAACAACTGCTTTTCATTATGTTCAGAGCAAACGTCGTCTGAGTAAATACTTTTGTATTTGTTTATTAAAAACTAGCTTTCGCTCGCGACTCTGTCCGTTAAAATAAACAAAAGTGAGTAGCCTATGTGTTCTTCCAGACTATCCTCTACATCCACACCAAATTTCATCGAAATCCGTTCAGCCGTTTAGGCTACAAACTCTAACAAACAACCATCCATCCATCCATCTATACTTTCGCATTTATAATATTAGTATGAAAGTATGATATAAACAATTCTTATTAGACGAAATGAACAAATATTTGATTTAAATATCGAGATGATGCATCTTTTATATATTTTCTAATAAGCAATGATGTGTTATTACTTCCAAGTAATAGTTTGTCATTAAGTTAACACTAGCTGTCGCCTGCGACTCCGTCCGTGTGGAATAAAAAAAACAAAAATGAGTAGCCTACGTATTCTTCCAGACTACCCTCTGCATCTATACCACATTTCATCGAAATCCGTTCAGCCGTTTAGGCTACAAACTCACAAACATCCTTCCATCCATCTACACTTTCGCATTTATGATATTAGTAAGAAGTAAGATTCTGTTTGATTAGAATATATTAGAGAAATTTGTTTTTCTTCTATTATTCTGTATGGGTTTCACATTTTGCCGCTTTTCTGTTATCAAAGGCATTGTTTAACATTCTTTTTCAAGGTTCTTTGTTTAGCAAATTTTCCTCGGGCTGCAATATAAAAGGAAGTCGTTAAATGTTCAAAACACTTTTTCCACTTTGCACTTAGGAGGGAGATTATATTGAATTTTCTTAAAATATACACCTGCGCAGCTTTTGTGCTTTACAGCTTTTATTACTCTTTGTTGTACGCAGGTTAAAATCCCGTTACATAGTAAAAAACTAGTCTTATATGGTGCATTAAAGTTTTTATGTGAGCTTTTAGATTCGATAAAGTCCAGATATAATTTTTATCCAACTAAGTAACGTCTTGACCCCATTTATCATTCCGTGTTCTTATGTTAAGCATTGGCATAAGCCCGAAGTGTAAATCTAAAAAAATCTATGAATAAATTAACTATGCAATAGAAGTTAAAGGGAGGCTGAAAACCAGCGCGGCCTTCAGGGTCAAGCTGGAGGCCGCACCAGCTGAGCCTTCTTTTGGCCGAGAACTGAGTTTTTTTTTATAAGTTGTATTAATTTTGTTTTGTGTTTTTTTATATTTTTCTAGCCCAATAAATAGTGTTTTATTTCATTTTATTATTTAAATATTTGCTATATTAAGTTAAATTGAAATATTTTGTTCACAGTAATAATAATATTCTTGTACCATACACTAAAGCTTCCGCCTCTAAAGTTAATAAGGCCTTTTTAAATATTTTTTGCTCATTAAAATTTTCACAGGCATCGACTGTTTCCATGAAACGCCTTCAATATTGCGATGAAAAGGTAAATTGTATTTTAAGACTTTGGATAACGTCTGCCGTAATTTTATAAACTAATTATACCCAAGTTTTTACGACACAACCAAGGATAGGCTGAAATAATTGCTTTTTTAAATCAAATATATTAGTACTAGCCTACGCCCGCAACTCCGTCCGCGTGGAATTAAAAAAACAAAAGTGAGAGCCTACGTGTTCTTCCAGACTATCCTCTACATCTATACCAAATTTCATCGAAATCCGTTTAGCCGTTTAGGCTACAAACTCTAACAACCATCCATCTGTCCATCCATCCATTCATACATCCATCCATCCATCCATCCATCCATCCATCCATCCATCCATCCATCCATCCATCCATCCATCCATCCATCCATCCATCCATCCATCCATCTAAATTTTCACATTTATATTAGGACAATTTTTCTACAATTTTAAATAATCTGCTAGAAAACATAAATTACGTAGATATTTAATACTGTTCAGCTTTAGGTCTCAATGACACGTCTTAGTACGTGAGATTGTGGTTAGGGATTAGCACTAGTTAAGAACGTGGTGTAATTCTTGCTGCATTGTTGGGGATTCACATTGACGTACTGTGCAAGTATTGAACAGTTTTCCTTACCTACTGCTATTACCCTATTCAGAAGGGAAATCTTATTCATTTAAATACACTATTAATAGTTTCTTATCTGTCCTAAATTAGAAGAAGGAAATTCATTTATTAAGAAGAAAATGAGTACATTCGACATGTGATGCGGTGTATACCGATGCGCCGGTTTTTAATGAACCCTAAAATATGAGAACACTATACTTCTATACTTTATATTATAAAAGGGGAGATTTGTATTGTATTTATGTATGTATAGAAATAGAAAACTACAGGGCCGATTTTAACAGTGGTAGAGCCCGCTTTAACATCTTCGCACGAATGGGTCGGATCGCCCGGTGCAATACCACGACCACGCAGAAGACAGGCGTGAAGTGGGAGCAATCCCGCATTTCGTCTGATGAGTGTGGTGCCGGAGGCCCAACTTTAGTCCCTTTTCCTTCCCACCCTTTTTCTTATACGACAAGGATGGGAAGGGAACGTGGATTTGACGGTGCAAGAGACGCATAGGAAGCGGAAATATCCACTTTATGTGCGTCTCCTCCTCCGTCGATTAAGGGTAGGCTACGCATCCGCTATTGCGAATGTCCATGGGCAGCGGTCGCTTCGCCGTTTTGGCGGATTCGGGTGGCCGCTTGCTCCTTTGCCACCTTATGATATAAAAAAAAGCTACGTTATCAGTGAGTAACATATGCTTATGTTTTTTATTATTTTTTAATTTCACGGCGGGCGAAGTTGCGAGCAACAGCTAGTTATACATAAAAAACTACTAATTAAGTTACACTTACAAGTTGTGTTGTCGTTTTTAGATTATGGTTTAGAAATAGAGGAAATAACATAGTTCTTCATAAGGCGTTAATTTTTGGCATTCTCTTTATATTATAGTGCCATCAATCAATATTCCTCGGCTATTAAGTTGCCGGTCGTGAGTGCTTCGCTGACACTGACCTTATTCGATATTAATATGACGTAAATGGATGACCTTAATTTTGTTGGACTTGATCGTGTTTCTTTAATGATTCTGTTTTGATTTTCAAGGCAACGTTTATTGCTTATTGTACTTAAATAGGTCTTTAACTCGAACGTGTACGTAAAAATAAATTTTGTTTAAATATATGTTTAATAAAGCTGATGCTCGAGACTTTTCCCACGTGATATTAAAAAAATATAGCCTATGTTTCACTGATAACGTAACTTTTTAACGGTGAATTTTTTGAAACCGGTCCAGTAGTTTCGAGTTATTTTAATGCATACAAAAATACAAATCTTTCCTCTTTATAATATTAGTATAGATATAGATATTTAGGTCCTGTAGCGTATACACAAGATCTTAGGTGAGTCTGATAAAACTTTTTACCCTCTAGAAAGAAGTTTTCTCCATACCAAAAAGTCAAAAAGGTAAGTAGATGTGATAACCTTAAAATAATTTATTTATTAGAGTTTTTAAGATTGTCCAGATGCATTGAATCTTATAACAATAATTAAATTCCCCATAAAATAATCGAGACTTTTGTTAAAGCTTGGCATCGTTTAGAAATAATAAAGATCGCATTACGTGGTATTTTTTGCTCGTTAAAATTTTTATACTTAACAAATCGTTTTTATAAAGCGGTCTCGATACCGTCCTTCGTACAACGATGTGATTGTTATTGCTTTGCTATTATAGTTTTTAAGTTGTTTGGCATACGGTCGCTATTTGCTTGGATATTTGAATTGTAAAAATAGCTACGTTTTTAAGGATGCGATATTTGTTTTGATATTTTTAAGAAAAAATGATATTGTTTAACTAGTGTGCATATGTATCTCCTATACATAAAATGTATTATGAACGTCAACGTAGTTATATGTTACTATAGATTAATATGTATATCTCCATACTACTCGGTAAAAACACTTTATTATTCGTCAAATGATGTAGAGGCCTTCAAGAAAAGAGTGAATGGGTATTTATTAGGGAAGCGCGTACCATCTTTCGACCACATCTTCATTCTCAGTAGGTGAGATCGTGGTCAAGCGCTAGCTTAAAAAACGTAAAAAAAATCGCATTTCGTAAGCCTACACATAATGATTCAATCAGCGCCGGACGCTGCACAGCAGCAAACTGCGCACCGTATGAAAAGGTTGAGATATGTTTCAATTCAGTGGAGGAGACGCATAGGAAGGAGAAATGTCCTCTTTATGTGCGTCCCCTCCTCCGTCAATTAAGGGTAGGCAACGCAGCTGCAATTGCAGATGTCTATGGGCAGCGGTCGCTTTCCATTGCGGTGGATTCAGGTGGCCGCTTGCTCGTTTGCCACCTTGTTATTATAAAAAAAAATTAAATGTATTTGAAACAATAACGTTTTTCATGGCAATGCAAGGGTCTGCAATCATAAAGAGGAAGGATTTGTATTTTTTATATTTTTAATAAACTCAAAACTACCATGTGTATCCGAGAGTCCTGTAGTATTGTTGTATGATTTAGTAGTTTTGGGTTATAACAATAAAATATTAGAATACTATTTGTAATATTTTGCCAGTCTTCGAATCTGTAGTCAGATTGCGAGGTACGTGCGCGTGCAAACATTTAACATACTCCACTTTAATTAACGAACTGTTTGGAAGCGACGTTTACAGACAAGTTGAATGTTACACAATATTTTACTTCGCTAATTATGTTACTGTTCCACGTTATATGAAATTATACGTTTAAATATAAATCATTGCGAGAGTCGTTTGTTATGAGATTCAGAATAAATGAACAAAAGTATGTTAATTAAATTTTTGAAAGCAACAAAGGAGAATAAGGTTCGTGAAATATAATTTTTATATTCTCATGAAAGGTATTGAGTATTATAAAAACGGGTTCGTCATTGTTAAATGTTAAAGGCGGATACAATTTATGTTATAAGTAATTTTTGCTTTTGACTTCTTGTGCGCAAAATTTTAAAAAGAGTCTTGCTTCGAATCTGGCCTATGTCACCCGTGGATGATGTGGCTTCCAAACATAGAAGTTGCTGAGCTTATCCAATACAATAAAATCTCTTTATAACAATAATATAGATGATTCAATTTTAATCATGATCTTAGTCTTTAGAATGGATTGATTAATATAAAAAAAACTATTATAGTTGTTCCCGTGCGGCTTCATCCGCATGAAACTATGAAAATTTTATGTTATTAATTACATTTGTCAAATTATCAATAGCAAATGTCAAAATGACATGACATTACAAACCTTGGCAATCATGCTTCCTCGATGTTGGCAGCAACTTATGGTCTCTTTCCCACATTAGGGTTTTTATCCAAAATATTTACCCCCTAAGTTTAATGGCGTGAAACTATATAACCTAAAGCGTGACTGTAAGTGTAGGGCTTTTCGTTAAAGAAATAATTGTTCAAAAATATGCTGAAATTGCTGACATCTTAGGCAACAAAGAAATGTGGGTTTACGCTTTATTATAATAGTATACTCGTAGAAGTATAGATGTACATTGCAAAGTAGGACGGTTATGTTATACTATCTTAAAAGTCATACAAGACGGACTACATAGTTATTCAATCTATACTTCTAAATCTATTCTAATATTATAAAGAGGAAAGATTTGTATTTTTGGATTTTTGTATGTATTGAAATAACTCAAAAACTACTGGGCCGTTTTAAACATTCTTTCACCATTAAAAAGCTACGCTATCAGTGAGTAACATACATAGGCTATATTTTTTATTATCTTTTAATTTAACGCGGACGAAGTCGCGAGTAACAGCTAGTTTTCTTATATATACTGTTGGCTTCTTGTAGCAATAAGGATATTACGACTCATTTTCCCTTTTGGCAACAATCCAATGGGGAAAATTGCTATATTTCTTATGCTATATATCTTAATATCTTTATATTGTATAGATGTAATGATTACATTTGTGTTTTGTAAATATTGAATGGTGTGAAATGTTCACGTTGTTTTAATTTATCCTTCATACTTTCACAATTGCCACTTTTTTAACGAAATGAAACATACTGTAGTTGCCTTTAAAGTAAAACTTTTTCAGCTTGCTATCGATTTCTTTAGATGGATTACGCTAATATTTCTAGTAACTTCAGTAAAACAATTTCTTCATCATCATCATCATCATCATCATCATCATCATCATCATCATCATCATCATCATCTCCTTATCCTACTCCCGTAGGGTCGGCGCAACAGGTTTTTGTCCTCCACATAACTCTATCATACGTCATCTCAGTCATCACTCCCTTTTTGATCATGTCACCTTTTACACAATCCATCCATCTCTTTCTAGGTCTACCTCTACCGATGTACCTTTTCACACTCATAACTAACGTTCTCCTTGTAACATGCGATTTAAAACAATTTCTTATCTGACTTCATTGTTCAAAGAAGGGTGCCCCATTATTCCATCGTTCGTCCGACAGTTTAGACCGCCGCGTATGCACGTAGATTGACAAAGTTTTTTTTCATTTATTGCTTTAATGTAAGCGACGACAAGTACGAAAAGACTTTCTACAAATTAATTAGTTTATTATTTTTATATACTTAGTGGATGACAATTTAAATGTATGTTCAACGAGTTATCAGATGTTTTTAAACTATAGTAGTGTAGAGAGTAAATATTTTTTGACGCGATTCTTGAAAATACATCTGCATTGGAAATAGCCAATTACAACTGTACGCGGCAATTTCTAACCGACATTTTTTCTTTATTCAACTACGAAGAAATATTTCTACGATTTGCAATAAAATATTGGATCTGACATCTCTGAAAATTAAATATGACAATTATAAGTAAACTAGCTTTCGTCCGCGACTCCGTCCGCGTGGAAATAAAAAAAAACAAAAGTAAGTAGCCTATGTGTTCTTCCAGACTATGCATCCGTTTAAGCTACAAATTCTAACAATCATCCATCCATCCATCTAAACTTTCGCATTTATAATATTAGTAAGATATTAGATACTTTACCTGCATTGTCAGTCGACTACGAAATAATTAAAATTAAAAAAGGTACTTTTTTGTTTATGTTATAAGCAATCTTAATTTCAAGATTTGAACAGCATTTGCGTGTAACCACTGAGAAGTTGTCAACCTCTGTAATGACTTCGGTCGATGTACGATGACGTCATGGAAATTTTTAGATCTCAATTGTGTCAGTAACCTTTGATGATTGGTTTGCGGTTTTTGGGCAAAGGTATTCGTTGGCATACGAATATAAAAATGTTGCTTTTATCAGCAAATCTATTTGTTGTACCCCTTGAGAGGCATTTAAATCTCTACATTAATACTGTATGCCATAATTTGTTAGGTAATCCGGGTGAATATTCCAGGTTGGAAAAACATTTGGAATGTTGACCGCGAAGTGCTTCCAATTGAATCAAAATATCCCTAAATTAATTTTAGAAATCGGAGTTACTTTTTTAATCCTTGTTTAGTCATCATGGTTTTTATTATTACTACTAATTAAACATTAGAATATCAACAAAAACATTTTAATTTCGAACATCTTTAGAGTTCTAAACGAATGTCAATATATTAAACAATTTGAGTTCAGAATAATAAAACTAATGTGAAGTAGAAATAGCAAATGCACATAATTATGTAAATTAAATTATAAAAACTTTACCTTTACCAGATTGAATTATTTCAAGAGAATGAACATTGCAACTGAAGTAAGCATTGTTGCCAGTGTTGCCCCGGGAAATGTCTTGTTATATTTTAATGTAATATTTCCACTACAAAGAGATTTGTGAACACCTATCTATCTATACTTCTATACTATTATAATAAAGCGTAAACACACACTTCTTTGTTGCCTAAGATGTCAGCAATTACAGCATATTTTTGAATAATTCTTTTTTTAATAAAAAGCCCTACACTTACGTCACGCTTTAGGCTATATATTTTCACGCCATTAAACTTAGGGGGTAAATATTTTGGATAAAAACCCTAATGTGGGAAAGAGACCATAAGTTGCTGCCAACATCAAAGAAGCAAGGTTGTCATGGTTTGTCATCATGTCATGTCATTTTGACAATTTGACAGATGTAAACAATAAAATAAAATTTTCATAATTTTATGCGGATGAAGTCGCAGGGGAACAGCTAGTTTTTATATAAAGCGTTAAAACTATTCAAACATATTTTAAAGGACAGTAATTACTAGCCGAGACTTTTGTGTGAAACTATTCTATTACAATACGAAAATTTTTCGCTGTCCTTTGTTAAAGCGTCGCTTATTCTAACTTACTTACTTACTACTAACTCTAAGTATATCTTACTAATGTTATGAATGCGGAAGTTGAGATGGACGGATTGAGAGTTGTAACTACATATCTCCATAATTTCTCAACGGATCTCGCTGAAATTAGACATAGTTGCAAAACATAGTCTGGAAGAACACATAGGCTACTTAATGTTCTTTTTTTAATTCCGCGCGGACGGATTCGCGGGCAATAGCTATATATAAAAGTTATGGTATTTTAAGCAGTGTAAACACGGCTATTTATATTTTATAAGCCATATTAAAAGTAATATTTTACGTAACTTGAGTGATGTAAATAATTGTTTAGTATTGTAGAGTTAATACTCGTGTGGTACTTATTGGATCACACTGTTGAGGATTCCACAACATGATTTCATGACAAGATATTTGTATTAGTTACATAAGTATTTATTATTTGAGTATATAACCGTTGGCTTCTATTGCAGAAACTTGTACAAAAAACATTTATATTTCCTTGTTAAATCTTTGAAGTGTCAATATGATGTAGGTTTAAAAACAAAGTATTTAGTAACCTTATTGCCCATTTATTACTCTTTGAAAGTTTTAAGGCTTTGTGTCTAGTAAGTTTTTATTACGTAAATTCGCGTCGTTAAAATTTCCATTAGCCTTAATTACTTTTGACGGTAAAAATTAAAATGCGTCGCAGTTTGTTTTAAATCTTTGGATAAAACTTAGTGCTTAGTCTTTAAATATTTTTTTGAATATGGATTTTCTTGGTCTTGACTGACATCAAAATTTTCTCAATCTATACCTATACTTCTATATATCTATACTATTATAATAAAGCGTAAACACACACTTCTTTGTTGCCTAAGATGTCAGTAATTACAGCATATTTTTGAATAATTCTTTTTTTAATAAAATGCCCTACACTTACGTCATGCTTTAGGCTATATATTTTCACGCCATTAAACTTAGGGGGTAAATATTTTGGATAAAAACCCTAATGTGGGAAAGAGACCATAAGTTGCTGCCAACATCAAGAAAGAAAGATTGCTAAGGTTTGTCATGTCATGTCATTTTGACATTTGTAATTGATAATTTGACAGATGTAAACAATAAATTTATAATTTCATGCGGATGACGCCGCACGCGAACAGCTAGTTATGTAATAAAATGTCATTTGCCGAGTACGTATTTTTCGTATGTTTCATGAGATTGTATCAATAATAACGTATTCGTTGACAATCAGATGCAATTTTCTGAATGGGGATCCCCATCAGGACGACGACTCTACACAACAAAAGAACTTGTCATTCTTTTTACGTTTTGATTATATTCTTTTTACATTGAACAAAGAGTTGGCGGCTTTTGATCAATATTGGATGGGAGTAGTGGTATTTTATACTCGTATTGAGACCAGATCGAGATATTGATAAAGGTGGAATTTCATTATAGTCTGTAGACAATGATGTCTTTTGTTTTATTTTAAAGTTATTTGTACATTGTCCTTCATATTTTTATAATCTGTAGAAATAGTCGCAACATCGATAACTCCGATGGATTATGATTTTAAAATTGCCGAAATAACTCGAGTGTTCGGCGCTAGATGCCGTCCGGCGTTATGGGACTTCCTTTTGGAAGTTTGATTTGTAGCGCCAAGGCAGCTGTAATGACGCTGTCCTGGTATTGTTTTGTCTAACGCGCTATTATCCGGATACTGACATAATGTAAACCATAGAACTCGTGTCTTATTTGGACCTAATGATTGTGAAATAAATGATGAAATGAATGAATCGAGTTCAGATGGTGTCACTATATTAATTAAAAGGAATTTTAGATATAAAACGAATTATTAATGCTGCTTTCGTTCAAGTTCCCTTGAATTTATACAGTTCAAGTTTAATTCTTTGTAAAGAAATACTTTTTTCCTTTTACAGGTTGGTATAAAGACATCGTAATTGATGAAAAAAACGACTTTTCACACGACGGTTATTGTAAGTATTGTGTGGGTGAGAAACAGGTGTAGGTAAGTAATTTACTGTGAACTTTACACGTATTGTTTTTGTACATGACAAATAGATTGTCTTATACGGTTATGTAAACCGTTGTTATGTTTTTTCATGAAAATTGCCACTAAATTGATATTTGCTTATTGTAGATAGCTAGCCGATTCCCGCTACTTTACATGTCATGTGTTTATTTGATTTTAGTATCCTTTTTTATAATGATATAGAAAATATGAATGTTGATAATCATACTTCATACTAATATTATAAATGAAAGTTTAGATGGATGGATGGATGTTTGTTAGAGTTTGTAGCCTAAACGGCGGAACGAATTTCGATGAAATTTGGCGTAGACGTAGAGGATAGTCTGGAAGAACACATAGGCTACTCAGTTTTTTTTTAATTCCACGCGAACGGAAACGCGGGCGAAAGTTAGTTTATTTATATTTTGAAGTTTAGAATAATTTATGGATAAATGAAATCGTCTCCATCTTGATGTAATATGTATTTTACTAACAAGTTACCAAACACTTAGAGAATGTCATATAGTAAATCTTTTTAACATTTTCTTGTTTTATTCGACGAACAAAGGCATAAAGGCGGGGTTGATGTTCAATATTGTATAGATCGGAAGTTTTATGCATCTATCGGGGATACAATCGGGATGTACGCAGATTGATTAAGGTGGAATTTTTCTTATCTTTCATTGGAAAACCGACGTTTCTTTATACTAATATTGAAGTCAGAAGCGCCTTTGCTGGAGGTGAAATTATTTTTTTATTAGATTTAGCGCTTATCGAAGCTACGGACGATTTGTTTATATTTGCGTTCCGTATTGATTTATATTAAATGAATATCTATTCTTAAGGCGCTTATTTTTAAAAGCATTTAAAATATCTTAAGATTAAATATAACATGTATTCTAAGATATATAATTTACTAGCTTTCGCCCGCGACTCCGTTCGCGTGGATTAAAAAGAACAAAAGTGATTAGCCTATGTGTTCTTCCAGACTATCCTCTACATCTATACCAAATTTCATCGAGACCCGTTCAGTCGTTTAGGCTACAAACTCTAACAAACATCCATCCATCTAAACTTTCGCATTTATATTAGTAAGAAATAAGATGTATGGTACGTGTAAAACCCGCTACACATGTTTAGTTTTTCTTGAACTGATAGGTATAGATACGTCAGTAATAATAACCTACTCTCATTAGATATCCAGATAAAACCTACATTATATGAAATTTCACATGTTTTTAAAAATGTAATCGGGTTGCTAACCTAGCCTGGTAAGGCTAATACATTTATGAAGTGGTCAATTATGAGAACTGTACAGTTTAACAGCTTTAGTATATTATATGCATGACTGATGTCATTATTTGATTAACATGCAGCTGTGGACGCCTCTCGCATAGTTTATTGATTTGTGATGTGCGATGTTGGTATCGGATTCTGTAGGTACAGTTTTGATGTCGGCTGATCGCGTCACAGATTCCCTTTGAGGCCGCTATTAAGCTTTGACATATCTCCCACTTTTAATGCGCAAAAGAATTTTTAATTAGCCCGCATACAAGCAAACCATACAACCGAATATGAATGCTATATTTATTAACTCTATGGATTTTTAAATATTTTTGATTGAATTATTGCGTGTATGGTTTAAATATCTTTTGTTGTATTGCAAAATGAATTAAGAACAATGCGGATACGGATTACCTTTTAAAGGTACTACTGTTACGCAGTGTAACGGCAAGTCATTTATTCTGTTACACTACACTCATACGTACTGAAAGATAACAACGCTCACCGTTTAACATGTTACACTGTGTATCGCCGCTAAGTCGTTTTAATGATATTTATTTGTCAATGTTATTTGTGTTATCATCTTGAAAACAATAAGTACAAATGTCCACGCATATGTCGAGTACACGCTCTATATAAAGACAGTGACAACTGCTCGTGCGGATAGACGACAGTTTCCGCTCCAGTTTTTTAGAGGTCGCCCGCCTCACAAACACGGACTGCACTATGAATAAGACTTCTCTAATGGACTTTACTTTTTTATACCTTACACTATACTTGGAGAGAACGAAATAGAGTACCTAGTGGTTTGGGTATCAGTTAATCTTAAACTTGTTATTTTCATAGTTTTATGTATGTAGTTGATATTATTGAAAAAACTTTAATGATAAACGGTACGAATTTCATCAAAATAAAGTGATTTCTTGATTGAATAACTTTCTCTCTTAAATACAAAAGTGTAGGTATATTGATGAATGGAAGCCAAGGTATTGTGCCTGGATAGCTCGATGGATGCAATCTACGCGGACACTTACCCGAGGCACATGTACCATTTTCCTGTAAATCCCTACTATGTTACTGACCTCAATTTATTCCGTAGTACCGGATTTTCTCTACGAAGACCGCTTGAATATTTTATGAACTTTTTGTTACTTTATAAGCGAAATATCAGTTTAAATAAAACCTTGAACGAGCGTGTTTCGTCTATAGAATAACGATTTACCGAACTTTTTGTTTGCTTCGTTTAAAAGTTCGCGGAATTTATATTTAGTGAGCTTTATGTACTTTGGAAGTAACACGTGTTACCTTTTTATGAAATTCCTATAACTGTGACCGTAACTTTTTAGTTTCTTGTTATTTTATGAATTCCAATAGCTCTTTGAATATTACATTTTTTTTTTAACTTATCAATCAGTAAATAGCTTAAAGAATAATTGGTTTATTTAAACAAAGGTGTTCGCGTTTTGTCAGATAAGATAAGAATAGCAAGTTGCGTGGTGTCACTCGCTAACAAGTTTCCAATGTCAATGAAGACACGATGTCATACGTCGACACTTCGAATGTGCTAGACCTTGACATTATGAGACGTTGCATCTCTACGATTGCGTCTTTTAGTTTCCCAAAATGACGTACACGACCATTTTTGTATGTATTGTATTAATTCAAAAACTACTGGACCGATTTCACAACTTCACCCTGACGAAGACGCGAGCAACAGCTAGTAAATAGTAAACAACTTTTTAATTCTTTTATATTCAATTATGGATATACTTAATGGGAATTTCGGTAAAAAAGTAAGAATTTATCTCACAATGTCAATAAAGGTCTTGGACTATTACAGTTTGATTGCATTTTTCTTATTAATTGTATTTTCATAAACAAAACGAATCTTAAAACTTACGTATGATTACTTTGGATACTAAGACTTTTCGTATTTGTTTTGTAAATGATTGGTAGTTCAAAAGCCAAACCCATTGAAATTTCTCCTGCAAAAGACTTTCCTCGACGTTGCTATTTAACTTTGTGGAGACTTCGTTTCAACACTACCACTGGGAAAAGTTAACTTCTTGAATATTTTCTGTTACTTTGAAGAATCGGACCGTGTAATTTTTTCTTGGCTTACGTCCAGTCGAGTCTCGTACGCTTCAAGCACCTGATTTCAGAAGTGGGACCAAATTAACTCACTTTAAGTTTACTTTGAAAAATATGTTATGCTGATAACTATCATTCTATTTCAAGTGAAAATACTTGTAAGTTATTTTTCTCATAATAATATTCATATGCTTTAATTTTAATGATATTCGTTCTTAACGTTTGTTCAAAATATAACCTCAAATGCTCATGACTAAAAGTACGATTTCGTCGGCAATGAGCGCTACAACTTTAGTATATTTCTAACATCTTTAATATTGACTAGCAGTTCGTCGCGACTTTGTCCGCGTAAAATTAAAAAATAATGAAAAATACAGCCTATGTTACTCAGCGATATCGAAGCTTTTAATAGGTGAAAAAAAAATTAAAACGGCCTAGTAGTCTTTGAGTTAATTCAATACACACAAAAGTTCAAAAATACAAATCTTTCTTCTTTATAATATTAGTATAGATATAGATTAAAGTGTTACATAGCGACATGTTTTTTACACTTTACAAAGATCATTAATAAAGTGTTCTACACAATTATTGTGGAACGTAAGCGATAGTTCAGCCGAGCGTAGACCGTTACATGTAACAAATGAATGTCACTCGAACCGTATCGCACGCCCAACACCTAACAATACATGTATCGGTTCAAACATGGAGCTATGAACGCTAGATAGCCCATTTTAAAGCAAAAACGAATTATTTTAGTTTAAAAACTATAACATTTATATCTAACACTAACTAAGCTTGAAGTTTTATTTACACTAGCTGTTGCTCGCGACTTCGCCCGCGTGAAATTTAAAAATAAAATAAAAATTATGGCCTATGTTACTCACAGAAAAATTACCTTTCTAATGGTGAAAGAATTTTTTAAATCGGTCCAGTAGTTTTTGCGTGAATCAAATATATACAAAAATACAAAAATACAAATCTTTCCTCTTTATAATATTTTAGTATAGTATAATAGTATAGACTAGCTGTTGCTCGCGATTTCGTCCACGTGAAATTATATATGTTACTCAACGCTAACGCAGTAATTTTTGAGTTATTTCAATACATACAAAAATCCAAAAATACAAATCTTTCCGCTTATAATATTAGTATAGATATGGGTTTACAATATTAAGTAAACATTCGAACTGTTCAGTTGAAACTGCCAGTTAGAACTGAGCGTCTGTAACTGGCTTTAAATTGACAATTGTTTTTTCGTAACAATGTTCCAATGTTTTTTTCTCATCCTTTTAAAATGAATTCTATTCCCAATGTGTACAGTTCGTAGCTCGATGTGTGACATACAGTTACACGGTCGCAGTACTCATTAATGGCGGTCATTACTTTCATACATTACCTGGACACAATCCGCTGCGTTCGTTACCCTACGTTATTGAATTTCCATCGGCCGTATGCCTATAATGGCCTATTAAAAACTCCAACCGGCTTTTTTATTGATTTATTGCTCAATGGATTTTAAATGTAGCCATTTAAAATCGTATTTCCCTTTTTTGCGTTTTTTAATAAAATATTATTAGCAAATTATACTACAGGATGAGAAGGAAAAATGGATTTGACGGTGGAAGAGACGCATAGGATGGGGAAATGTCTTTATGTGCGTCTCCTCCTCCATCAATTTAGGGTAGGCAACGCATCTGCCATTGCGGATGTTTATGGGCAGCGGTCGCTTTCCATTTCGGTGGATTCAGGTGGCCGCTTGCTCGTTTGCCACCTTATATTATAAAAAAAAAAGATTTAATGTTACATCAATTATTATTCTGGTACATCTTAAATACTGTGTAAGATTTCAACGCTAACAAAGCGTTAAAAAGCTGCTGTTCTGGCTTTTATTGTGAAATACCTTTGCTTTCCGCAAAGTTGAATTCATAACCTTTCTATTTACGGAGGTACTCGTAGTGTAGGAGTGCCGCAAAGCTTTGTCGTTAAGCGAGCACTTAATGATACGCTTCGGAGGCCCTCTCCCTCTGAGAGGCGAGGACGCAGATTTACTAGGGATTTCCTTTATTATACTTTCATGTCGGGATTACAGACTCAATTGAAAATATCCTATTTATTCGTCCTTTTTAAAAAATGATTCTCGCTTCACGGATAAGTCGGATGTCATCTTTTTTTCAGAATTTCAAGATTATGTAGATAAGTCACAGATGTTATTTTTGATTTTCCTCTTTTTGTACTCGTTCTATTAACTTTAGTAATATTGTAAAATCGTTTGGAGTAACTACTAGTAAACAGGTTTTAATGTTGCGAGACGTTTTGATAAAAAAAAATTAAAGCAATTTTCACTGCAGTATGTTTATGTATCGCTGCTGATGTATCAGTATAAAGGAAAGTCGCTTCCCGCTGTTTGTTTGTCCCTACGTATGTTAAAACTACGCAACAAATTTTGATGAAATTTAATAGGTAGATTGATTCAAGAGGAACATTTATATGTAACTAGCTGTTGCTCGCGACTTCGCCCGCGTGGAATTAAAATATAAAGCATATGTTACTCACGAAGAAATTACCTTACTAACGGTGAAAGAATTTAAAATCGGCCTAGTACTTTTTGAGTTATTTCAATACATACAAAAATATAAAAACACAAAAATCTTTCCACTTTATAATATTAGTACATACAAGCTTTCGCCCGCGACTCCGTCCGCGTGGATTAAAACAAAACGTTGTAAAATATAGCCTATGTTACTCACAGATAAATTACCTTTCTAACGGTGAAAGAATTTTTACAATCGGCCCAGTAGTTTTTGAGTCTATTCATTACAATCAAACAAACAAAGTTTTCCTCTTTATAATATTAGTATAGATTAAGCACATTTTCGTATCAGCTTTAGATCCGTGTGTAGCCGGGGTTGGTCGCTAGTTATGTTATAAAACCCGTTATCTATTTGCTGCTGTAATAAATATCACATAACAATGTTACACATGATCGCGGGCGCGGTGATATATCGGCAAAAAGTTTTATTGCGTAACAATGACATTGTATGTTAATTTAATGCAGGCACACAACGCACTGCAACGGGTTATTGGTGCTATTTAAGTCGACCAGTTTTTATAATTATACAACTACTAGCTTTCGCACGCGACTCCGTCAGCGTGGAATTTAAAAAAAATAAAACTATGTACCCTATGTGTTCTTCCATAATATCCTCTACATCTATACTAAATTTCATAGAAATCCATTCAGCCGTTTAGGCTACAAACTCTAACAAACATCCATCCAGCCATCTAAACTTTCGCATTTATAATATTAGTATGAAGTATGGTATGATTAGTATGAAGTATGGTATGATTAGTATGAAGTATGATTGCTTATAATGTAAGAGTTTTCATAATAGCTTAACTGGTGTTTATTGAACTTAATTATCACCTATGAAATTACTACGAAGTGTTGTTACTTGCTAGTTCGTGGCTTTTTTAATCTATGAAAGTCATCCTGGATGGACTATACCTGTGTAACTTTGCAATATTAAAATTTGTGAGTGCATCTTATTTCCTACTAGCTGTTGTTCGCGACTTCGTCCACGTGGAATTAGAAAATAGAAAAAAATAGCCAGTTATGTACTTAGCGATAAAGTAGCTTTTTAATGGTGAAAGAATTTTTGATATTGGCCCAATAGTTTTTTTAATTATTTTTACATACAAATATACAAATATACAAATCTTTCTTCTTTATTATATTGTGAGAATTCTAGTAACAATTGCTAGGTATTGTAGGAGATTGTATTTAAATTCCTAAGAAGCGAGTAAATCCGAGACTTAAAGATATAACATTGTATAAACAGACTGAGTGATTCCGTGAATATTAAACTGAGGGAATATATTTACAATGTGCATTGCGCTCGAAATTGAAGTGCACGAATGTAATCCACGTCCGCGATGCATTTATCATCGCACGCGTGAAATTGGACGTTAGTTAGCTGGTTTAAAACTTTGAAATGTGAATTTCGAGTGAGTTAAACACTTTTATCACTTCCATTAGCCGCCGGTCTCCGGTCTGGACAACGTCCGAGCCTCTTCATTTAACGTCGCAATGAGGACGTGACTCAACTACCATATGTCCTTTGTGTAGCTTCACTTTTATACCATCTTCACGTTAAATTCTATTGAGATACTTCTCTTTATCTCATAAAGATTTTTATGATTGGGTTGGGTTGTATTGTTGATATCTTTGTATTGACTTGATTCGTAAATGCACGGCATTTATCCAACTTAATGAACAAAGATTAAATCAGTATTCACACAGTGTTATTTAATTAAGATTAGTCTTTTCATTCCACTTTAATGAGATTTCTTTTAGGCATCAAGTTTCAGTCATTCCTCTCCATGGTTTATTGTTCTTTCGATCAATTCTATCCAGTCGGAGTGTATTTCAATTCTCTTTAGTTCGATCTGTCTCGAAACTTGATGAAAAGAAACTTTCTGTTACGGTAAAAGTTTTTATTAGAAAAAGAGAGCGTTTGTATATAAACATTGTCTATGTAAAATCTATTGAATCTAGATCCAAAGTTAGACGACGATTTATATGTTTTGACCACGATTACCTTTAGACAACACCAATGTTAAATTAATACTTTTAATTAGTAAATTTTTATGAACTAATTAAATTATCTAACATTATAGTTTAAACTTAATTAAAACAGAATCCATATTGATATGCTAATTGTATAAACTTCATATAGTTCGTAAGCCACAAGCGCTCGTGCGTAGCATTGAGTCCCGAAATAACCGCGTAGAGCTATGAATGTAGACTTTGTGCTACGACGTAGACACTGTCAAAATATTTTACAACAGAATTTCGTATGGTTTAACATTGTACGTTGAGTTATGAATAGTATTTTGTTTTGATTAAATTTCTGAAATGTTTGTCTGTTATTTATGATATGAGATTTTAGCAAATGTATATACATAAGGCTGTGTATATAATTTATATTGTTTGCTTTACATAATATTATTTGATTAAACTATCGCATGACTGTTGTGCGATTGTCGATTGTTTCGCAGCCCCTTCAACTGTTTAGTTGCACAACTAAAATCGAGTAGTGTGCGCACCTCCATGTAAGCTCATAGGAATCAAAGCGCGACTAAACGGTTGTGCGATAGTTTAGTCAAAGGTGTGCGCGCGCTTTAATAGTTCATAATATACCTACGTATATTTTGAATTGGTATGTTAATTAAATACACATGTGATATTTACTTTATTGTCTTTCGGCACAAAATTGTAAAATGAACTCTCTTTTTGAATATAACTGAAATATTACAGTAATAAAAAGCTGCCGTGAAAATTAATCTGTTTTCGATATGATGAAATTCGTTATTGTCATCGCGACCATAAAGATTTTTAATTACACTTTTGTTGGTCTGTCAGAAACAATACGTGCCCTCATTTCAAATGAATAATTTGTGTATTTCTGAAATTCGTTTTATTTATTTATTTAATTCAAATTGTGACGAAATATCTCTTTCCTAATAATGCACTGAAGATTCTCTTGAAATGCTTATTTAAACTATTTCGTACTTATAATTTAAACACTTAAAAAATCTTCTGTATATTTACAAAAGAAACACGCAAAGATATGCAAATTTAAAGGCATTGCGATTTTAACCATAAGGTAATAGAAGCCCTTTTAAAGGGTAACATTAATTAATGTGTAAGAATATTTAAACGTAGACAGAGAGACAGCTCATGATAAACAGCAGGTTGTTAATTTTAGGCGTAATCAGAACAATATTGTAATTCCGGGGGCGCCACCGTCGCGACTCCTCGACGTTGATTTATTACCTTCTTTAGCAATCTTACTTGTTTTTGAATTCCCTATGACATTAACTATAACAAACCTAATGGCTTTCATTAAAGTACTGGGAAATTTAATGAAATCTAATTTACTAGCTTTCGCCGGCGACTCCGTCCGCGTGGAATTAAAAAAAAAAACGTAAGTAGCCTATGTGTTCTTCCAGACTATCTCTACAACTATGGCAAACTTCATCGGGATCCGTACAGCCGTTTAGGCTACAAACGCTAACATCCATACATCCATCCGTCTAAACTTTCTCTAATTACAACACAAGTTATATGGCAACCCTGTCTCTTTAATGGCATTCTATTTTTATGGTTTTTATTTCTTTTTACTTCCTCCTGTTTCTTTTCAAAAGCTACATGCAACCAGTTAGATTTTTCATCTGTTACAATAAGGAAAGGCGTATTTTAGTACTAAAAGCTTCCATTAATATCAATATTTAATCGTTCAGTAACAAAATAACTGTCTACAAAACGTTGGTATTAAAAAATGTTTACGATCCCTGTAATTGTGGCGGTCACATATAACATATACAGCGAGTTAAAACGAACCCGAGCTCGAGCAATTGTACAATAGCAATTTTATTTACGTACCAATTACGGCTGTAACGGCAATTTCAGATGCTATAAATGGCCATTGCTTTGCGAATATGAGAGAAAGTATTGACGTCCCTGAACGTCTCTGGGGACGTTTTTATTTTGGCATCGTCCCTCCCTATTAATAAGTCTGGAATCTAGACGCTTTATTACATTTGCTGAAAGGATAAATCACAAAGATTATAAAGAACTTAGCGGTTTAAGGATTTTACTTTTTTCTTTCATTATTAATTGGTATTCCAGTGTTTGTTATATTTATTTTACGTGATACAAAGCCCAAGCTTAAATAAATCAAATTACAGTTAAAATCAAAGCATATTGTAATTATTAAGAAATAAATTATGTGGAATAAATCTCGTGTCAATTAATTCAGCATTGCTAATTTGAATAAAATTAATGTCTTTAAAACAGTGTCTTGTTTAAGATTGATGATTTAAGATAGTCGTAACTGAGTTTATGATTTTAATAATCAAATATCAGATGATAGTAATATAAAACCACGTGGAATGAAACTAGGGACAACTCAACTCAAAGGCCTGCAACGCATCTGTAGTTCCTCTGTGTTGCGGATGTCCATAGGCGTCGTTGACCACCTCGGTGTTCTCGCCGCTCGTTTGCCCCCTTCTCTTATAAAAAAAAACTCAAGTAACGTAGCATAGATAAAATCGAACAGAAAACAAACAACATCTAGAGACCTAATTTTAGCCCATTTCACTTTCCACTATTTATGATAACAAAATATTCGAAGGGAAAGCTGTTTTTACGGTGGAGGAGAAGCATAGGAATATCTTTTTTATGTGCGTCTCTTTCTCTGTCGATTAAAGGTAGGCTTCATTTTGGCGGATTCAGGTGACCGCTTGCTCATTTGCCACCGTATGTTAAAAAAAATCATTTAAATTTTAATATGTGGTGTAATTTTTCAGGATTATTTTCATGTTTGTGTTCATGAAACTGAAATGTCGAGTGGGCGGTTGTTGCGCGGCACATAACAGCGGTTGTAATGGCCTCGTTTCTCCCGCAACTTCCTTCACACGTGCACCTAATGTTTTACAAAGGCGTTCATTATACGTCCGGCTCCGGCTGCCCGTTAAACTTTACGTTTAAGTTGCCCGTCTCAGATATTTAATGTTCATTTTACGTTGGAGAATGAAGATGAAAGTTACAAGGAAAATAAAAGCAAGCGAATGAAACATGAACTAATAATCTAGAAGCTTTGTAACAACGATTAAAAACAAATGACAAACATTTTTCAGTTATTTTTAAGACTGACTAGTGAAGTTTTGAACAATTTAAGTCTGAGAATTGTTATAATTTTGTTTAGAACACACTTGAGGTAGTCAGACTAGGGGGTATTGTTAGTATTTGCTCACGAAACATTCTCGTTATTTGAGTGTGTACGGGCTGGGTTGGTTCCCGGCGCACAATGGCCGGGCGACGTCAGCTCGTTAAGGTCTGCTTCCACTTCGATGGCCACGAGATGTGTACACGACTTTGTGTTGTGTAAGTCCTATTGTAATGTTTATGTTGAACTCTCATTGTGTTAATTAGGTGGAAACGAGAATTGAATATACGCTCTCATGTTATCGAATTCAGATGATATTGTAATTGGTACCTATCGGTTTATTTAAACAATTGAATATATGTTTCAAAACGTGTATTAGCTGATTAAATTTCACCGTTAAGATGCTGTCGTATTAAACGAAAGAAAATTAAATCCTTGATGCAGACCAAAAGTAATCTATATAAATTAAAAACCATATATAAAATTTGACTGATTGTTTGTTCTTAATCATTCTTCATACTAATATTATAAATGCGAAAGTTTAGATGGATGGATGGATGGATGTTTGTTAGAGTTTGTAGCCCAAACGGCTGAACGGATTTCAATGAAATTTGGCATTTATGTAGAGGATAGTCTGGAAGAACACATAGGCTATTCACTTTTGTTTTTTTTTTCATTCCACGCGGACGGAGGCGCGGGCGAAAGCTAGTTTGCTATAAATCAGATAAAAGTTTATTCATAGTCTTGTAAAGTTTAATGTCAAAATTTCAGTGGCACTAGCAATACAAGTCTGTGTAAGATAATTCCTTGTGTCTAAAGGAGCAGTTTTCTCGGGCTTCCAACTTAAACTCATTTTCTCTAAAAGCTTTTCGCAGTGATAGCTAAGTTAGGAACCCGTACATAGCGGAAGCTAGTGGGTGTTTTATTTAACGTACATAGTGTGTTCGTGTTGGTGTCTACCGCTTAATGAAGATAAACCGGTTTTGTTCCCAGATGCATCTATCACTTGCCGCCAATTTATCTCCCCTACCACTTTGTACGGATTGAATTTAACTTCATTAGTGGTTTCTATTATTGTTTAATTAATGAAATTGTTTCTATTATGTGTTATTTTAAAATACTTTTTAACACGCTCACTGCGTAACAGGCCGATATCGGCCTGACGCGGTACTTAAGTTGGTGCGGACGATGAAAACTGTCCCTCTCGCTAGTGTGAAACGATTATTTCAGGGGTATACATAACATTACATAAAATCTATACATTATGATTCCATAAAGTTATAGCAATTTAATCTAACCTTATGCTGGTGGGTCTAGAAAGACCTGCCACGCAATGGCGGAAATATCATTGGGGGTGCATTTTGGCCCGCCGGCGCACCAGATGAAGAAATATGATTTTACTTGTAAACGTGTTAATGGAGTTTATAAGTGCAAAAAATTAGTGTTATTTCCTTATTGTTTGCTATCGATATGGCAATACATGTTTTGTCATATTATAGAGAAAGGTCGTCCAGTCGAAGTATTTCAGTACTATACCTTTCATCAGTGTTCATTAGTAGAATAGCGTTTCGTGAAAAGGGGTTGTATAGAGTGGCGTGCAAGGCTCGCAGACTATTGACGCTTGAATGAAATCAAAGCTTTTGCCATTACGAGCCCTCTTTTTACAAATTGAGTTAGGAGGCAAGGTTGCCGAAGCTGCGTCGGTTTTTCTTGGCTTTTTATAACTCAATTTGTTTCTTTATAGTGAAGCTTGCGTTGTTTAATAAAAGTGAACACTTTGGCTCATTGATTTTATTAAAAAGCTAGCTTGTTAAAATAATTAAAAACTATTATAATCAAAAATGATACATGTTTGAAATTAGGTAAATATTGTCAAAAGTTAAACACTAAAATTATCAATTCAAAGTAAAATATTTAAATGCATATGAATTCGTAGACATAGTTCCATGCTACATATAATTCTAGTTTAATTTAGTTAAAATTTATCGTTTAAATATGTAATAGCAGTTGGCAGCCCTCGCTATGGACGAGTCCGCGACGTTCTCTGGAGGGCACTCCTGGCTGCAGTATAACTACATTACATATCCGCAGACGAGAGCCTAGACGTATGAATCTACCACGCAACTTTTCCCAGAGTAATGTCAAGTTGTCTGTTTTCGTACAGGGATTTAAGTTTACTGGGTTTTTGGTTATTGTCACTGCATTTCCAAATATGCTAAATCCATGTTGGCTTATTTAACCACTCTGTATTTATAATAGATGCATATTAATAACGTTCTATAAATATTTATGTTTTTATTTGTTAGTGCTGTATTGTTTATTGATGTCCAATTTTGTTAACTGTCTCGAGTGTAGCTTTTACCCGAAGTGTTTTTTAAATCGCTAAAACTGCTGATGGTCTTTTTTATTCTGCCAAAAAGATTTAGAAATTTATTCAATTGTTTCTAATATCAGGGTTTCACTGTTGAGACACTACAACAAACCTCAGACAAACAGACTGAAATATGTAGCAGTGTAAACTACGGTGTATTTAACTACTGATTTGCTCCGTACTAATATTCTACTAAGCTATATGTACTTTGTAAATGTATGTGTTATCTTCGTTTTTTTAAATAAACAAAGTAAAACACTTACCTGATAGTTTTACTCATAAGCATTATATTATCTATACTAAGTTTCTTGGAAGTTTCGTTTTTACTTTAACGAGCTATTAGCTGACGTCTGCTACGGCGATTGTTTTCAACGCAGTTAATATTATTACAGTCGGTTTTCACTGTTTATACACTTATACAGAAACATCCTGCCGTCCCTCTTATTTACATTGACAAAACGGAGACGCCTATATGTTTTTGTACAGATATTTCGCCAGTGTAAATCTACGGTCTGTTACAAACTGTAGTACGATCGTACTGGTTCGATGTAATAACCGTCACGCCACTTGCCTTGCGTAATAACTGAAAGAAACTATATCTTCGTGTTTAAAGTAATTATTAAAACACGTGACGGTTTGTTTTCTCTCGGTGATTTTTATTTTATTTTTATTGTTGTACGTGACTAACGAGCAACCTGCTTATTTCATGTAGTTACACTGTTAATATTTTGGCCGCATATTCACGGGCGGTTTTATAACGCGCGTTAAAAAACTTTTGGAATGGAACAAAACGACAGCGGTTTTAAAACGCGACGCTATTTTCTCACGTAGTATTATTAGTAATAGTATTTTGATTCCTAAACGAATGAAACATCATTATCTGTGTTATAATAGCGTTTGTTTTACAACATTCTTCCTAAGCTAAATGTATTGTATGAGAAGATTTTTTTTATCGTTCATTCACTATCATTGAAACCGCAACCATTCATTGAATGAATGAACGAATTCAGTCTAGACTGTGCAATTATTGGAGCCGAGTAAAATAATATTCTTTTGTGATAGCTTTATTGAAAATTCCCTTTTTAAATATGTAGTTCTTAATCACAGTAGTTGAACTAAATTATTACTTAGAAGTTTTTTTGCACATAAAAAACAAAATAAGTCTTACCGCTTATACCAAGTCAAAACTACGCAAGACTAAGTTAGCAAGCAATAACTAGTAATCGCGTCTCTAAATTAACCTGTTTACGTATTCGGTAGCTCTCCTTAGGGATGAAGCGGGGTGCGTGAAATATACCCCACATTACACAACGCTATACTAAGTCACATGATTAATTCCAGCCATTACGTTTAAGTCCCCTGCCTATGGTATTTATTGCCGCACTCAGATAAGTTAAGTGGCCTCCCTTAGTGTAGATTTTGCATATGAACTCTGTGGCAGTTAATTTTAAAATGTAACTAGCTTTCGCCCGCGACTCCGTCCGCGTCGAATTAAAAAAACAAAACTGTGTAGCCTATGTGTTTTTCCAGACTATCCTCTACGTCTATGCCAAATTTCATCGAAATTCGGTCAGCCGTTTAGGCTACAAACTCTAACAAACATCCATCCATCCATCTAAACTTTCGCATTTATAATATTAGTATGACAACATTGTTGCTAATCGTTGGTTTATAATTTAGTATTGCCGATATAAAATGGTTTTCGTGTTTGTGTTGAATAAATAAGCTTTTATTTTCGCTTGCACGCTAACTCCCTGATAGAATTTTAACTATAATATTTCATTAACCATCGCTAAAAGCACTCTAAGTTAACTCTACGATTGAATTCTTAAGTCAAAATGATTAGTTTCAACGAGTACGAACTTTTAAGTAACAAATTGAATTTTAAAACGTTATTATAAATTTAATTTAAGGTTGTAGTCATTTACTAGTCCCTGTCGTAGTTACAATCTAGACTAAGATTTTAGTCATACTAGTAGTAAACACTAGGCACTAAAGTATCTGAAATATTTGCAGATTTTATGACCAATTTATGGCCGGTTTCCGAGCGACTAAAAACTTATAACTATTCAGTGTTTTTAGTTTTTAGGCTCCATAACTTCAAGAAATGCGTTTCTGAACTACGTAACGGAGTAACCTTTGAAACTTAGTTTAACCAAAATTAATCAATCAGGTAATGATACACTAAATGGAAATTTCAGCAACCCAGCATTAGTATTCCCAGCATACTTTAGTTCGTTTGAAGTCAGCATAGTGTATTACAGTTACTAGATGCTAATAATAGAAATGTTAAGGCTTGTAGCACACTACGAAAGAACCAAAACAAAAGCGATACGAAAATGTAACGCAGAGATTAGTTAACTTTAAGACTGCGCTAGTCTCGTCCGGAGGCTTAATTTTAGTCCCTCTCCCGTTCCACCTTTTTCTTACAAGAAAAGGGTTGGATGAGAAAGTGGATTTGTCGGTGGAGGAGACGCATAGGAAGGGGAAATATCCTCTTTATGTGCGTCTCCATCGATTTAGGGTTGGCAACGCATCTGCAATTGCGGATGTCTATGGGCAGCGGTCGCTTCGCCATTTTGGCGGATTTAGGTGGCCGCTTGCTTGTTTGTCGCCTTATTGTATAAAAAAAATTGTCTCGTCGTTGTTCACATTGAAATTGGGCGTTGGTTTTTGGGTTAGGTGCAATGTGCAAGAGGCCTAAGTCGAATACATGCAAACTGCGGGTGCAACGGTGCTTGTGATATGAAATTCTAATGCAGGTATTGAGGCCTTGTATCCCCGCGTCATGGGAAACTGCTTTGCAATGCATGCCTCGTTTACTGAAGATCAACTTGATTTATGCTTTACTAAAAATGCGCAGCTATATTTAGGGAAACACTTATAACGGGAGCAATATAAGGGGGATAACACAAGAAAATAAAAGAATATTGTTCATCCAATATTTAAACTTTTAGTTTATGGGACAACATTGCATGAATAAGTAAATTAAATGGTTTCCTTCGAATGGCGATTACTTACGCGAATTGCTTGAGTTAAATTGTGCGATGGAACAATGGTATTTTTATCCATACTTTAATGGTCACGGTAAACAGAAACAGATCTGGAATGTACCATTAACATTGTTGTAAAACATATGTCTTCTATAACGACGTATTTGGCTACATGTATCGTAGGTATGAAATGCTTGACGCTAATAACGCTATAAAGGGTCTCTTGGTAACGGTCTTTAACTACTATAAATACTAGCTGTTGTTCGCGACTTCGCCCGCGTGAAATTAAAAAATATAGCCTATGTTACTCACAGATAAATTACCTTTCGAACGGTGAAGGAATTTTCAAATTTGTTTTTGAGTTATTTAAATACATACAAAAATACAAATCTTTCCTCTTTATAATATTAGTATAGATGATAACGGGAATTCTTATTTGAGAAGTGTGGTCTCTGAAAATATAAATTTCATAAAGTTTAGAGAGTAATTTTATTTTAATACAGTTGCAGTAGGCGGAGTAAAAAAGTAAAATCATTTTGCGTTTACAGAACGATTACGTTCGTTCCTTGCGACTTTCCCTCTTCACGGTAGATTGGGTGCGCGGTGTCCGCGTGCGTTAACTTACGCGATCTCCCACGAGGACAGCACAGTATATAGTGCAGTACTGCTATTGTGTACTGTGTGTTAACTACGAAACAATTTTGGCGGTAAGTATGTGTTGAAACGATAGCAGTACTGCACTGTCTACTGCTCTGCCTCACTGTTTTACCTTTACTCGCATGAGGCCGCTTATGTGAGCCAGTGTCTAATTACAATGCCTTTTTGTGTTTTTATAAAAATCATCCGACCGATCAACGAATCCTTGAAGTGACAGGAAAAAGTTACATCGTGTTGGTCAGGGTATAAATAGCGGTTGCCTAACTGAACACAGGGTATTTTTATACTTATCCTGGAAATTGATTTGTATTACTAAAACTGTCCTTTTTTTTTAAACATAAAACCTTTTTTCCTGGTGTATTTACTCTGTACTCTTGGGATATCGTTTATTGCTTTCAAAATGAACGTGTTTCCTACAAAATACCATGTTGAACTTCTCATCTTTATTCTACGAGTATATCTCTTTAAATTAACAGGTGTAATTACCTATTTGTAACAATCATTCTATCTGTCCCAAGTATTATACGTGTGCAATGAAAGTGGCCTCAATTTAAGGTTATAGTGCGTCCAAATTGACCTCTCGGCCCCGGACGAATCCTCATTTCGAGGTCAGTGAGCATTTTTCCTAAAGAATCTGGCAAGGCTTGGAAATGGATCGTTAACAGGATTGTGTGTTTTTTTTTAAACATGTTTTCTGTTATATTGTAAATAGTGTTGTAGTTAGCTCAAATAACTATCGCATATAGGAAATTAATTCAAATTAATTACCTGATAATATTACAATTTTGATAAAAATACTTTTTTATTATAAAGGGATTATCACACGTTCTGACGTCACTAAAAATGGTGTGCGGCACACATGAGCTTTATTGTGTGGGCGTTTTAAGCTTCCACACTTTTAAAATTAAAGCCCTCGCCGTTGTGCTGTTATAATTTTTAACGTCCAGTTTTTTATGTTGACAGTGATGGTTTACGTAGTCTGTATGCGATTTATTTTTATCTAATATAGCTGTTCCCTTGCGGCTTCATCCGCATGAAATTAAAAAAAAAAATTGTTTACATTTGTCAAATTCTCAATTGCAAATGTCAAAATACCAATTACCTTACTATGGCAATCTTGCTTCCTTGATGTTGGCAACAACTTAGGTCTCTTTCCCACATTAGGGTTTTTTATTAAAAAAAAATCGTTTTCGTTTACAATTCTCTATTGAATAATATGGTATAGATATGTGTAACATACCGCTTGTTCATCGAAATATACGCCTATAATATTAACATCTTGTCATGTTGACACACTGATGTGATGAGTTTGCGGGTGACAGTGTAATCCCGTCTTTAATGGCATATCTAAGTGTATGTACTCACGTTAATTTACCTGTTAGTTAGGTCGGCTTCCCTACCTTGCAAATGGTTAATAATTCGGTAGAACGTAACGTACGTCACCCTAATGATTATGGCATCATTTTTACTTACTATTGCATAAGTTTTGATGGATGGATGTTTGTTAGAGTTTGTAGCCTAAACGGCTGAACGCATTTCGATTAAAATTTGGTATAGATGTAGAGGATATTCTGAAAGAACACATAAGCTACCCACTTTTGTTTTTTTTTTAATTCCACGCGGACGGAGTCCCGAGTAAAAGCTAGTATTTAAATAAAAAAAAATCGTTTTCGTTTACAATTCTCTATTGAATAATATGGTATAGATATGTGTAACATACCGCTTGTTCATCGAAATATACGCCTATAATATTAACATCTTGTCACGTTGACACAGTGATGTGATGAGTTTGCGGGTGACAGTGTAATCCCGTCTTTAATGGCATATCTAAGTGTATGTACTCAAGTTAATTTACCTGTTAGTTAGGTCGGCTTCCCTACCTTGCAAATGGTTAATAATTCGGTAGAACGTAACGTACGTCACCCTAATGATTATGGCATCATTTTACTTACTATTGCATAAGTTTTGATGGATGGATGTTTGTTAGAGTTTGTAGCCTAAACGGCTGAACGGATTTCGATTAAAATTTGGTATAGATGTAGAGGATATTCTGGAAGAACACATAGGCTACTCACTTTCGTTTTTTTTAATTCCACGCGGACGGAGTCACGGGCAAAACTTAGTATAATATTATAAATGCAAAAGTTTAGATAGATGGATGGATGTTTGTTAGAGTTTGTAGCCTAAACGGCTGAACGCATTTCGATTAAAATTTGGTATAGATGTAGAGGATATTCTGAAAGAACACATAAGCTACCCACTTTTGTTTTTTTTTTAATTCCACGCGGACGGAGTCCCGAGTAAAAGCTAGTATTTAAATAATAAAAAATCGTTTTCGTTTACAATTCTCTATTGAATAATATGGTATAGATATGTGTAACATACCGCTTGTTCATCGAAATATACGCCTATAATATTAACATCTTGTCATGTTGACACACTGATGTGATGAGTTTGCGGGTGACAGTGTAATCCCGTCTTTAATGGCATATCTAAGTGTATGTACTCACGTTAATTTACCTGTTAGTTAGGTCGGCTTCCCTACCTTGCAAATGGTTAATAATTCGGTAGAACGTAACGTACGTCACCCTAATGATTATGGCATCATTTTACTTACTATTGCATAAGTTTTGATGGATGGATGTATGTTTTTTTACCTGATAACAATCGTTAGAACGGCGGAATGTATCTTAATGAAATTTAGAATAAACTTAGAGAATCTGAATTTCCATGTGACAGCTAATTGCGTTATAAGTAAACTATATCGAATTGTGTGCAGAATACGAAAAATTATTATTTTGTTTCAGTAGAGAAATTAAAGCAGCGTCTGAGGTTAACCGTTGTTTCCATTGCTTTAGTGATTTTCTTTTGTTGTGAGCATAGTTCGTTTCCTGGCTCTGTATAAATTAAACAACTAAAATTGTTTCAACGCAATTGAAAGTATTTAATTGATGTGCAGTTGCTTTGGGTTTCAACTTTTATTTTAATTATCATTAACTTTTATAGTTACTGAACTGATAACAGTGTATTGTTTTTCGCAGGTATTGTTAATTTCTCTCAGAGAGTGAGGTGACTCAGTGGTTTAAGCACTTGAATTGTAATCTACAGGTCTCAGGTTCGAATCACGCCGTGTACCAATGTGATTTTCGATTTATGAATTTTCATATGTACTCTTACATAATTTACCCGACGTTCTTACTGTGAAGGAAAACATCGTGATGAAACCTGCACTTGTCGGCGAAGAAATTCAAAGATATGTGTGAAGTCAACCAACGCGCATTGGGCCAGTGTGGTTGACTATGGCTTAGTCGCCCTAACTTATGGTAGAGAAGGCTCTGAGTCCCTTAATGGGGACGTATAATAAGCTGGTGATTATGATGATGATTGTTAATTTAATCGCTTATGTATCCAAAAATACTCGATCATGTTTGAATTGTGAGATGTCATACTATTCGAATAATTCCCTGGAGTGTTATAAAGGTACCATTCATTCGGCTGATTTAATACACACTGGTTTATGTTTGTGTAACTGGTTTTAAATTAAATTTCAAGTTGAAATTATCTAACCGCGTGAACAATGGACCCGTAGATCTCACCAAGTGATAAAAGTTACGCAACAGACCAAAACGGATGCGGCCCGGCTTGCATGTGAACTATAGGAAAGTGTCTGCTATTTGATTACTTCTAAAATCATTATAGACCGGTGTACAATCTAAAAAAACAGTTTATTTTATATGATGTTTAATATTTTTTTAGTGTTTGTGTATTTGTTTCATTAATGTTTGTTATTTATTTTATTAAATGTCGCCCCAAAGAAATTCTAAAGGAGATTTCTATGAAATATTTTCCGTTTGATGTATTAATTATACGCCAGCGTCTGCAAGCAGGAAATATTGAAATAGTTTTGAAATTGGGGTTTTTCTCATTTTTGTACTATTTTGACTTGTCAGACTTAAATAAGTGGAAAAATATTAATAATTCATATTAATGACTAGTTTAAAAGACCACGTATACATCATACTAATATTATGAATGCGAAAGTTTAGATGGATGGATGTTTGTTAGAGTTTGTAACGTAAACGGATGTAGTTCAAATTTGGCATAGATGTGGAACATAGTCCATAAGAACACATGGGTACACAAACAACACACACGCTTTTTTTTAATTCCACGCGGTCGGAGTCGCGGGCAAAAGCGAGTTTTCAATAAAAATTTAGTCCCGCGGTTTCTCGGTTAGTGAAAAAGGGGTTTTAATCCAGATGCTTCAATCAGCTATCGTAATTGATACATCGATTATGCAAGATGAATAATGCAACGTCCGTATGTCACGCTTCTCCGCTGCAGTGACAGATGGCCGCAGCAACCGGACCAGGCCTAATGCGATATTACATTAATCATCGATTTACCATCTCTTCTATAGAAGACTGGCTACTTATAACTCAACGAATTATAAGCATACTCCGAAACAATAATGATCTTTATATCATCATCTCCCCTACCTTATCCTACTCCCGTAGAGTCGGCAACCGGGTTTTCGTCCTCCAAATAACTCTATCATCCGTCATCTCAGTCATCACTCCCTTCTTGATCATGTCACTTTGCAATCCATCCATCTCTTTCTACGTCTACCTCTACCGGTATACCACACTCATAACTTGATAATAATAATGATGTTTTTATATGTGTATCGATATTAATGTTAACGTTAAATGAATTCAGTCCAGTTTGACGTGGATTTGACGGTGCAGGAGACGCATAGGAAGGGGAAATATCCTCTTTATGTGCGTCTCCTCCTCCGTCGATCAAGGGTAGGCAACGCATCCGAATTGCGAATGTCTATGAGCAGCGGTCGCTTCGCAATTTTGGCGGATTTAGGTGGCCGCTTGCTCGTTTGCCACCTTATGATATAAAAAAAAGTTTCAGTGTGAGTTTGCTTTTAAGACATTTTTTGTGTAACAAAATGTAATTGCGCAGTGATAAGGGCAGTGTTGAATCGTTGCGGAACAGGCTCTTGTAAATCTGAATGCGCTGCAATAAATCGCTTGCATCTATCTCTCAGCGAGACATTCGCACACGTATGAAATATGCCCGTGTGTTTACATTTTTGTTTCATTTGTGAAATCCAGTTCAGATTTAACTTTGTCTATTCGGTTTATTTTTCGTTATTTATAAAATTGCATACTGTTTATAAGATCATGAGTCACATTGTAGGAATTAACATTTTTATCTTAGTCAATGTCTAAAGTCCAATCTCACTTCTCACTTAATATTATAAATGCGAAAGTTTAGATGGATAGGTGTTTGTTAGAGTTTGTAGCCTAAACGGCTGAACGGATTTCGATGAAATTTGGTATAGATCTAGAGGATGGAAGAACACATAGGCTACTCATTTTTGTTTTTTAACTCTATGCGAACGGAGTCGCGGGCGAAAGCTAGTAAAAAAATAAAGGTAATATTAACAACATTCAAATAGCTACACTCAAGTTTGTCATCTCATTGTCGACTGTAAGAATTTCATTTCAATGTGAATTTTAATACATTTAAATTATTCTTTTGGAAAATATCCGTTTGTGCGAGCGTAGCTACAGATAAAATACAACAGTGGAAAACATTCAGGTCGGAAAACGTTTCCCGTATTCTCCTGTGCCCGTTTCCGCCTTTGTCCGCTCGATTCGGACAAACAAATAGCAGCCACGATGTTAGCTCGCCTCATAGCTTTCCAATGTCCTCTGTTACACACCGCTACAACTCTCTTGCAACTGACAAAACTAAAATATTAACATTTGTAGTACAAAACTTGTTCCCTTCACTAATGCTGGGTTTCTGAAGTTTTCATTTATGTTATGGTTACCTAGTGATTCATTAGTGTTAGGTTGAATTAAATTTCAAAAGATTAAAACTTAAGTTAAGTAGTAAAGAAACGCATTTCATTAAATTATCGAAGCAAAAACACTAACGAATAGTTAATTGTAGCTGGGAAACCGGCTATAAGGGTAATTTTAAAAGCAGCATTAAATGTGCCTTATTTATCGTAAAAGAGCATATAAAAGGTGGAAACTGCTAGATGATTTTAAATTTTATTGGATATGCAAGATTATTGTTAACATTTGGGTTAGTATTTTTACATAATTATGTTTAACAATATTTGCAAAACGTGATTTCCTACCACTTCACAGCGTTAATCATAGTACTGCGATTTAAAACTGATAAATATTGAGACTATTTATAAAATAAACACCCTTCTCTGCATCTTATTACGTAACTAGTTGTTCGCGAGCGGATTCATCCGCATGAAATTATAAAAAAAAAATATTGTTTACATTTATCAAATTCTCAATTGCAAATGTCAAAATACCAATTACCTCACTATGACAATCTTGCTTCCTTGATGTTGGCAGCAACTTATAGTCTCTTTCCCACATTAGGGTTTTTATTCAAAATATTTACCCCCTAAGTTTAATAGCGTGAAAATATATAGCCTAAACCGTGACGTAAGTGTAGGGCTTTTTATTAAAAAAAAAAATATTCAAAAATATGCTGTAATTGCTGACATCTTAGGCAACAAAGAAGTGTGTGTTTACGCTTTATTATATTAGTATAGATATAACGTTTCCTTAATATCCGCAAACCTCCGTAAAATAGCAATCCGTGCTTCCCTTTGACGGGATAGTCAATTACTGGTAATTCCGTTTTAGTTTCCAGGAATAGCAAACTCTATACCGTAATTTCCTTGCAGGAAATAGATGTATTCGTGTACACAAGAGCTATCTAGTAGTAAAGTTAGCAAGGAATGAGTGCCCTAGAATCCAAATTAGTACTAAAACTACCGCTCCTTGAAATAAATGCTTTATACATAGGTTTTAGATCACAACTTAAAATATTAAAAAAAAACATACAGACGAATTGAGTACCTCCTTCTTTTGGGAAGTCGGTCAATAACGACGCACACAAAACGGCTTGTTTAATTTTGAATTACAACAAAAACAAATAGTTTTATATTGTACTTTGATTCAATATTTTCTACGGAATATCAGTACTGCCTGTTCTTTCCTTTTTAAATAAAAAATTTCAGGTCACTTTTTTGTAATACACTTGACTATTATTTGCCGAATTCGCTCAATTTTCGGTGTGAAATAAAAGTAGATCCTAAGCGTACGTTCGCACGGGCAGACTTTGTACGCCGCGGTAAAATTCAAGGTCAGCAGACTTTTTACGCCCACGCGATAGGTGTTCGTACGAGCGTAAAAAATCCACTCTTGAATCGTATCTCGTGTCAGTAAGACGTGTAATTTGTTTCTTTTAAATTACTAGCCCGAGCCGAAAACTGGCGACTGAATCCGAAGTCACGTAGTTAGAGAGCAAACTAAAAGTAGACAGTACATTTTCTTTAAAACTAACATTGGCTAATGTTTAAAAAAAAAGGTTTTTTCTACACGCACTAACAAAGCTCTCATGCAATGTTTTATTTTATTTTCACCCGAATATTGATAAAAATTGCTCTACTTGATACATATAATAAGTACAAATAAATACTTGATACATATAATAAGTACAAATAAATACTTGATACATATAATAAGTACAAATAAATACTTGATACATATAATAAGTACAAATAAATACTTGATACATATAATAAGTACAAATAAATACTTGATACATATAATAAGTACAAATAAATACTTGATACATATAATAAGTACAAATAAATACTTGATACATATAATAAGTACAAATAAATACTTGATACATATAATAAGTACAAATAAATACTTGATACATATAATAAGTACAAATAAATACTTGATACATATAATAAGTACAAATAAATACTTGATACATATAATAAGTACAAATAAATACTTGATACATATAATAAGTACAAATAAATACTTGATACATATAATAAGTACAAATAAATACTTGATACATATAATAAGTACAAATAAATACTTGATACATATAATAAGTACAAATAAATACTTGATACATATAATAAGTACAAATAAATACTTGATACATATAATAAGTTTACATATTATGTAGAAAATGTATTTATTAGATTTCTATTAACCAGTAGCGGCTCGTGGCTCGTGGGTCCTGGAACTAGTGGTGCGCGATTTAAATTGTAGGAAATCAAACCAACTATTTTTCTTTTGATTTTATACCACCAATCCCTAAAAAAAATTCAAGTTAATTGCCAAACTAATCATCCTTATTTAGACAAACTATAACATAAACTTTATTTTTATTGGCAAAGGTCAATTTAGGTACTTAATTTAGTTATGTATATTAAAGCATTAAAATTTTTGTCGAGTCAATTTCATGAAAGCGATGGTTCCAGTTGGATAAAACATATTACAGCTAGGGGTTGGGTCGCTTAAATTTGAAACGAATATGTAATAAAACAACTGTTAGCAAAATAATTTCAAGTCACTGTATTTATTATTTTAAAAACATATACAATTCGTGTTTTTAATTTAATAACATATGAAAAGTACACAAAATACACCGCAATGACGTCACGCTATCACCATGACATTCATTGGTTACGTAAGGAATATAAGGCAGCGTCCGTGATAAATATCCAAATAACAGTGAGAGAATTATTATATTATCAGGGTCCAAAAACACACCAAAAGAGGAAAATACGATCAGAAAATTTCTGACATTTTGGTTTCATTTACATTATTTATTTAATTAATTTTGACATGTGACATTATCATGTCAAAGCAGTAAGAGTATGGTAGCTATTTATAGTTTGTCTAAATAAGATGGATTAGTTTGACAATTTATTTGAAATTTAGTAGGGATGGGTTGTGTAAAATCAGTCATGAATCTTATCGATTTTAGCTTTTATTCTTATAAGTTGAAATCGATAGATTCATAGTTATAACTTAAGAATTTTAAAAAAATACTGTTTTCTCAAATTAATAATGACCTGCAGAACTATTACAAATAATGAGAGTAAATAAATATTTATTACTACTACAGCCGTACGTAATCGAATTAGATTTCGCTATTATTATTGTCATCGCTAAATTCTCTACACTATAATCAATACTAGAATTGTCCTCTAAATTAGTTAATAAGAAAATAATAATTTTAGTTACGTTCGATAAATTTTATTTAAACCGAATATCGACAGTTCATAATTGTTCGCTATGCGTGTTTGTTTCGACACTACGATACCTGTCTATTAAATACGGTATTTACCTTCATACAAATTTAATTCGATACTTCATATGCGTCAATTATCAAACTAATATATCTTATTTAGATAAAACTATAACTGACCGGTTACAAAGTTCAGTCGCCCTCTCCACTCGACGAGATTGCGCCACTGTCTATAAGACATTTTTATTCAATGATATAGTTTGCCCCTGTCACTCCCCTGATATCATCCTTGTCAGTCTATAGTTTAATGATCGAAATATTAACGAAATTCGTAAAAGATAATTTTTATTGTAGCTGTGCATTATAAGTTCTGCTGCCACATATTTTCCTGTCCCGTTAAATAAAATCCTAACTCCCATACAACAATTACTGATTATCATAGAACGTCTGCCAAAGTTATAATAAGCTCCTTTTGTTAATTCGTATAAAATGAAAAGTATTATAAAAAATCGTGTTTCGTATTGAATGTATTTATTGCGTTAATTACTAGGACAAGAAATCAATGTGTCCGAAAGTCCGTGTATGTTATGGATAATCTCCGAAACTACTGCACCGGACGTAACAGGACTTAAATGCTTTTTTTTTTTTGTTTGTTTTTTTACAATGTTATAGGTAGCCTAGTCTTTATAACATGGTATATTCAATCCAATAACATAATTAGTAAATCTTATTGGTGATCATCTTTTGCCCCCCGCTATACTTAGAACTTTGGGATCTACAACCCACGACAGAGCTATGATAGTACAATATGAACACTTGTTAAAAGTTTGCGATCCCTAGCACTAGTTAATATGTTTTTCAAATGTAACTTATCAAGTATAACCTATTGTTGCTTTACTTTATGTAAAAAATGTGGTTTAATTTCCGATAAGACATTACATACATTTTTTACATGTAAAGATATGTTACAAAACAGATCAATTTTTATAGCTAGTGATCGCAAACTTGTTTTGATCGGTGTAAACACAAAACAAACATGTTCGACAGCCAAACGCGGCGTATTTTTATTAAAATGGACCAATAAAATTTATCGCGGCGTACCAAGATACGCCAAGTCGAAAAACGCCTCCGTATGAACGGCTTCATAGAATCCCATACGTTCCATTTTGACACATTTCTACCGCCTAGCGTTTTCACGTCCGTGCGAACGGCTGACAGCGCGTTGAGCGTTAAAACAATTACACTAGGCTCCAAAAATATTTGTCCATCTACATTTTGACTACATTCCCAAAAAAAAATTATTTTATAAAGACAATTTATTATGTTTCCTAGTTTGTATGATGTTCATTTTTGAAGCTGCAATTTTGTTTTAATTTAGCTATTGTGAAATTAAAACAAGTAAAATATAGAATAACTACTAAAAATATTTCTACAGTAGTTATCTAATGTCATTTGACTAGAAAACACGCATTATATATAGTGCTTAAAGTCTACCGATATTTTTTCATTCTCAGATTTTTTTAAATGTTTATTATTGGATGGTCTAAATAATTTTGGAAAGTAGTGTAGCGTAACGCGTGATTTCTCCTACGCTCGTGCGAACACTTGTATGAAGTTCCATATGTTGCATTTTATTTTTACGCTAACGCCCAATGCCCAAAATGGAACAGTGCGCGTAGAGAAATACGCCAAGTCGAAAAACGCCTCCGTATGAACGGCTTCATACAATCCCATACGTTCCATTTTGACACATTTCTACCGCCTAGCGTTTTCACGTCCGTGCGAACACTCGCTAACGCTTGGCGACACATTGTCTGCCACTTGTTTACGTCTCACTTGGGGGCCTCAATGTCTACTGTCTTGTCAGATGCGTACATAATGCTGTGATAATCTTAAAACAACAATAACAACGTTATATAGAGTACCAGATATCATATAACATTGCCCTTGTGTTGGTTACCCATATCAGCTTTAATAATGTCAATTTTTCTTGTGGTTTTTCAATGTGTTTTGTTTTAAAAATAAAGAAGTGTGAACATAAAGTTGTCAGTTTTACAAAATATATTTTTTTCTTTGCCTTCTCTGGTCGTATTCGTCATTCTCTTGTTTAGAAATGTGTTTAATGATTTTTAATACGATCTTGAAATATCTTCGTTAATGTAATTAGTAAACTTGATTTGTCTTTGAAAATATGCGGACCCCTGTTAATAATTTTTATTGAATCTCTTTATACAGAATGATTTCGTTAATAATATGTTATTGTGGAGAAAGTCTTGTTAGGTGGTTCTGTGTTGCAACAACACTTCGGTGCAACAGATGTACCGCACCCGCTACGCCCTCTAACTTGCGGTTTGTGGTTTCAACAACAAATTGATACAACGGACCACATTCTGTGTGAAGTCTTACTCTCTAAACAATTCTGTAAGTACTTAACAGTAAAGCGATTTCAAATTAGGGACTATTTACCGGTTTCTGTTAGATTTACAAAGGGTACATTGCCATAGTTTTTGTTCTCTTTAGCGTCGTTGACTACCCCTGTGTTCCTGCCGCTCGTTTGCCTCTTTTTCTTATACAAAAAAAAGAATAGATAACACTACATGTTTACTAGTGTTCAGGACAGAAATTCTAACATCGGAACTTGATGTATGTTTTTAATTCCTTCAGAGAAGTAATGTTCGTAAAAAACGACAACTTCCGAGAATGCCCTATGCTACCATTTCGTGTTTAAATATTCAAAAGTTTGTGAGGATCGTGCCGATGAATTGGAACAGAGTTTTAGTTTAGTCCGGCTCCGATCCGGGGGACGTTTTACCGCAATCACAACGAACTTTTATTAAAACTTTTTGTTTAATGGCAATACTCTTGGAAAAGTGAATTAAATATTTTGTCTAATGAGTTCATTACCTTCTGATTGTTTTCACTGGCGACTCACCTTTACTTAAACATTCTACACGTCAAATAGTGTTTTATTTTTTTAAAGTTAAATAAACTTCATTCAGTTTAGATCTGAAGTATCATGAAAAAGAAATAACGCGGTTTATTTCATGCTTACCCGGTCGACATTCGCAATGCGAGAGGTTGAATCACTTTAAAGTAATTGCAGCTTCGCTTCACCTGTACGTAAACAATAACGTATATCTACCTAGCGAACACGAACAACGCTGATTGTTGCACGTCAGTGTGAACACACCTTTATACGAATGTCTATAGCATTGATATGAAAACATTGAATGTAGTTCAGTAGAACGTATATCGATATTTTCTATGATAACCTATTTAAGGTAAAGATACACTTTTCTTTCTTAAATTACTTTTAATGATCGCTCTGGGCTTTTGTAGTTAGATTACGTCTAATTACCACTAATTTAAGGTTAGACGTACTAGGCGAAAGTTTAGATGGATGGATGGATGTTTGTTAGCGTTTGTAGGCTAAACGGCTAAACGGATCTCGACGAAATTTGGCATAGGCATAGATAGACGTAAAGTATAGTCTGGAAGAACACATAGGCTACCCACTTTTGTTTTTTTTTTAATTCCACGCGGACAGTGTCGCGGGCGAAAGGTAGTAAAATAATATAAAACATAACTTTTATTCTCTATCATAGAAGGATTCTGCAAATGAATAAAATTTATTACATTTGCCAAAAACAGAACACTAAATTAAAAAATATATCGTAGCGCAGATTATTTTTAATTATCCTCATTTATTCATCCATATTGGGAAACCGATCTATGGTAATTATAAGTGACAGGTTGTAAATTGCATCTGCCACATTCTGAGCTTCAATTACCGTCATCCGGCGAACAATGCTACGTTTTTTGTCAACCTCCCACTCTCTATTGATCACTTTTCCCCTATTTTTGTATAAAAATGCTAATTTAAATCACTATTACATATCGAAATGCGCGGGCTTTGTCAATTTGACCACATCCTGTAGGCGGAAGTGACGTGACAAACCGATTATGGGTTTGTTATTAATTATGCACATTTATGGCCGTAAATAGTTATGGTCGTTTTGTTTATCGTCTGATTTATGGATGCATTAGTGTTGTTTTTAACGCATTCAATGCCGATTCGTCGCAAAAATCTATTGCCATATAAAGAACTAGCTTTCTCCCGCGACTCCTTTTGCGTGGAAGTAAAAAAAAACAAAAGCGAGTAGCCTATGTGTTCTGCCAGACTATTCTCTACATCTATGTTAGATTTCATCGAGATTCGTTTAGCTGTTTAGGCTACAAACAACAAACATCCATCCATCTAAACTTTCGCAATTATAATATTAGTGAGATTAGTAAGATTAACTATAAAAATAATTACAACAATATTTAAAGTTCGAAAAATCGTAAAACGTTTTGCTAATATTTTTACAGCATTTCTAAAAATAAGCCTTTTTTCCGCACATTAGCGAGGTATTCAGTTAAATTGGCCGTGTTAGGGTCAGACGGGGCTCGGTGGCGACACCCCCGGGCGTCATTGTCTCCAGTACATAATGACACCTCTTGGAAACTGCCTACCGACTGCCACAGCGCACGCTGCTCTACAACACAGATACAATATTTATGATTATATTATATTTTCGGGTATTTTTTTTCATATAGTATCTATACTTCTATTCTATTCTATATTCTATACTATTATAATAAAGCGTAAACACACACTTATTTGTTGCCTAAGATGTCAGCAATTACAGCATATTTTTGAATAATTCTTTTTTTAATAAAAAGCCCTACACTTACGTCATGCTTTAGGCTATATATTTTCACGCCATTAAACTTAGGGGGTAAATATTTTGGATAAAAACCCTAATGTGGGAAAGAGACCATAAGTTGCTGTCAACATCAAGAAAGAAAGATTGCTAAGGTTTGTCATGTCATGTCATGTCATTTTGACATTTGCTATTGATAATTTGACAAATGTAAACAATAAAATAAAGTTTTTATAATTTCACACGGATGAATCCGCACGCGAACAGCTACTATTTTAATATTTCGTATGTTATAAACGTAAGAAGGTCCCGAAGGTTTTAAAAGTCGCGTTTTTACTAACAATATGAAATAGTAATGTAGATGAAAAATGTGTTTTTTTCTATATATTTTTATAACGAGGTTAAAGCGTTTTTAATTGTGTAAATCGCGTGCCCAGTCGACTTAGCTCCTGACATTTGTTAGTGTTAATACTTTAATTTACGTTTATTTTATTAACTTTTGCACTAAGTTAGTTTTTGATCAGACGTCTGATATCATTTCTTTAATGCACTTTGTTTTATTTTATTTTTTATGTTGTTTTTAATGAGGTAAGAGACCCAGTAATTGCTAGTAACCTAGTATTCGATAGTTTCAGATGTCAGCCTCATAAAAATGTTTCTACTAATATTAGAAGAAAAGTGAACAAGAAAATTGAGCTTTTGTGACACTAAACTATAAATTACTGGTTACCTTAGGCATAAGTCTTATTATTGCAATTGAAAGAAAACTTTGTTTTAAAAGTTATATTTTTCTTAATATTGCAATAATTATAAAAACTTCAATAAAAAGTTTATAGCAGTTTCTAGTAGAAATTTATGAGAGTAATAATGAAATTTTAGTACTAGAAAAAAAATTAAAACGTGACCTTTGTACGCGCGGTGTACGATGATCCCTAAAGTGCTCTGAACTGAGGAGATGTGAAAATTATGCGGCTTGTAGTTAGGGCTGCCACCTCACAGAGTTTGACACAAATCATACTAATATTATAAATGCGAAAGTTTAGATGGATGGATGGATGGATGTTTGTTAGAGTTTGTAGCTTAAACGGCTGAACGGATTTCGATAAAATTTGGTATAGACGTAGAGGATAGTTTGGAAGAACACATAGGCTACTAATTTTTTTTAAAATTCCACGCGGACGAAGTCGCGGGCGAAAGCTAGTTCTCTATATTTGCATGTTCTATATTCCGGTTTAACTGTTTACATAAATACGTAAATTTTTCATGGACAGACTATCATATTACAACATTTTTAAGTGCTGAAAAGTGCTAATGGTCGTTGTTTTTTTTTTGTTACCATTTTTTTTTTAAAGTTGGCAACCCTGCTTCTACCCATAAACATTTGCTCCACTTCCAGCATCCAGTGTATTGTTCAGTGTTTGTCGTGTAACCTCGCAGAGTATTTTATGCGGTAGACGCTATATTTCATATTTTAGGTTAGATCATTTAGGCATAAGCATTTTAGCTCACGACCACGCGTACTGTAGCTTAAATGTTCCTGTTTATAAAGTTTTTTTACTAATTTGCAAGAACTCATAAAATTATCTATGAACCAACTTTCGCCCGCGACGCCGTCTGTTTGGAATTATAACAAACTTTTTACAATTTTAGTTAGAAGTAAGATAACTTACTGATTAAGTATATGCTCGAATATCTACTTATTTATTCAATAAACTTACCGAAAACTACTAGGCCTCTTAATTTGCGTAGGAGTAAACAATCTTTAGTCGGTAGTGCTGTGTTGAACTCGATGGCTGAGGTCGCGAGTTCGACGCCCGGGTCCCAGCGTCGTACATTAACCGAATTACTCACAGCACTTTACCGTATATATATGCTGTTTAAAATGAAGTCATAACACTGGTATGTTTGTTACCTTTTTCATACTTAAAAACAAAGAGAATATGTTATTCGAAAAATAGTGGAAATACATGGTAATTTTAAGATTCTATTTCACGCAGCAGTATTCTTTTGTGTCGGCATCGCAAAAATTACGTCTAGTTTTTTTTTTGTTTTTTTTCCATTCCCGTAGTACTAAGTAAAAATAAGAAAACTAAGCTTCAATTTAAATTTAAATTATAAGTTACAAAGCACAATGCGACCATTTAGGCGCAATTTTGGCGAAAAGTTATTTTAATTTCCGCCATTTTCCTAAATTCATTTTTTCCGTTCCCGTAGTACCAAGTAAAAATAAGAAAACTAAGCTTCAATTTAAATTTAAATTATAAGTTACAAAGCACAATGCGACCATTTAGGCGCAATTTTGGCGAAAAGTTATTTTAATTTCCGCCATTTTCCTAAATTCATTTTTTCCGTTCCCGTAGTACCAAGTAAAAATAAGAAAACTAAGCTTCAATTTAAATTTAAATTATAAGTTACAAAGCACAATGCGACCATTTAGGCGCAATTTTGGCGAAAAGTTATTTTAATTTCCGCCATTTTCCTAAATTCATTTTTTCCGTTCCCGTAGTACCAAGTAAAAATAAGAAAACTAAGCTTCAATTTAAATTTAAATTATAAGTTACAAAGCACAATGCGACCATTTAGGCGCAATTTTGGCGAAAAGTTATTTTAATTTCGTGGACGAAGTCGCGAGTAACAGTTAGTACTCTCATAAAATGCCTTAAAGATCGACATTTAATTGTTCTTAACTTCTGTACTCTTGTACATATACCTCAGTTCTTGTTTTGCCATTTAGAGTAAAATATGTAAGTTTTTTTTTTTTTTTTTTTTTTTTTTTTTTTTTTTTTTTTTTTTTTTTTTTTTTTTTTTTTTTTTTTTTTTTTTTTTTTTTTTTTTTTTTTTTTTTTTTTTTTTTTTTTTTTTTTTTTTTTTTTTTTTTTTTTTTTTTTTTTTTTTTTTTTATTATATAATAAAAATATTAGTAGATTTTTGTTAATTTACTAATATTTCCTTTAACCATTCCAACTAAGCTCTAGGCTTGTGCTAGGATATGGGTTCACGACAATAGTCGAATGGCGGGATTCGAACCCTCGACCTCAAGATCGGTAGTCCGTACCCCAAACCATTAGGCTATTCGCGCTTATTTTACCACTACTTAGTGATTCATTAGTGTTTGGTTAACCCAAGTTTTAAACGAGTATAACCCAAGTTGCGTAGTTCAGAAACGAATTTCATGAAGATATAGGCGAAAAAACAGTAACGAATAGTTAAATGTAGCTGGGAAACCGGCCATAAGACAAGTATTTTTCAATTATGATTGGTGGTTTTTAACATAAACGCGTATACTTGAGCCGATGTAAATAAATATGATACAATTTGTGAATGAAACAATGATCTTGAGACCGCTATCCCCATACAAGAGGTTTATACAGAACTTTTCAATTTGCGAGGACCAATCCCTGCTTCGTAATTCGTCTACATATTTATGAGGGTAACACGAGGGGTTCATCGGTATATTACTATAGTGTTTTGTACTTTGCTTACGGTATTATTTAGAAACGGAACTGATAGTTCTCTTCGTCTGAAACCATTTAGTCAGATAAAGCCAAGTTGATTTACGAAAAGAATTTACTTTCGTAGAATAGGTCACATTGGCGAAGTTAAGTTAAATCTATATTTTTATAATAATATTCTAAATAGGATAGATTTGTATGTTTGTATTTTTGTATGTATTGATATAACTCAAAAACTACTGAGCCGATTTCGAAAATTCTTACATCATTAAAAAGCTATGGTATATGAGTATTTTAATTTCACGCGGACGAAGTCGCGAGCAACAGTTAGTACTCTCATAAAATGCCTTAAAGATCAATCTTTTTGTTCTCAACTTCTGTACTCTTGTACATATACCTCAGTTCTTGTTTTGCCATTTAGAGTAAAATATGTAAGTTTTTTTTCTTTCATTCTAAAATATCTTTCTCCGCTTGTTTGTTCTTTGAAATATTATTCAAAATGTCAGACTTTAAGATGTTATAACTGAACCGTGGAAGGTCTTTGTAAAGGTTATTTTATGACTAGGCTCGTTCAATTTTATTTTTATTTGCGTGGGCAGAACGCTTTTAGTTACATTTCATCTTTTATATTTGTTCATCGCGGCGAAGCTTAGTGCTAGAAAAGGTTCTATTAAAGTGATTTAGTATATTTTAATACATAAAATGTTTAAACCTAAAAATAAATAACAATAGTATTAAATAAGTTTATTCAAGGACCTAGTCTTACTAATATTATAAATCTGAAAGTTTAGATGGATTGATAGATGTATGTTAGAGTTTGTAGCTAAACGACTGAACGGATCTTGATGAAATTTGGCATAGACGTAGAGGATAGTGTGGAAGAACACATAGGCAACACTTTGTTTTTCTTTTAATTCCGCGCGGACGGAGTCGTGGGCGAAAGCTAGTTCTAAATAAAATTAAAACTTCTAAATCGATTTTTTTTATTTTTGCCAGTAGTTTAAAATATTTTTACCTTATATTTTACTAAGTTAGATTAACATGGCGGTCACTGTTGAGGGCAGTTTTAACAAAGAAACTTATTTGCGGCTTCGTGTGAGTGTATTGGAGTGAAATCGTTTCCAGATCATTTAAATACATAACAATATTTTAATTGTCCAAATTAATTAAATATATGTACAAATAAGTTCGACAACGAACACATAATATTTAAATGTTTAAAATAAGCTTCTCAGAAAATATATTTACATGTATATTTTAGATGTCAAAAATCTTGCTGTATTTAAAAACAACTTTTTTATTAGCAAATATTTATATAGGACTTATATAACTATCACCTTTAGTAGAAGACATCATAAAATAAATAAAGTTCACTTTAGAAAGCAAGCAAATGTATATCTTAAAAAAATAAGAAACAAAGAGAATAGGATTGAAAAAATATGAGTATAGGCGCGAATAGCTACACTACATAACACGGCTACATATTTATGAGAGCAGCGAAAGTTCCCACGAAGACGATTCGGTGCGGATGAAGAGGAATTTATTCCATCCTATGCATACTTTGTGAAAAATATATCGCGAAGATGCAAAAATAGCGATATAGGTCCCCGATGACTGGAACCTTCTCGGACCCATAGCTCCCTACTTCACTTTATAAATCGTACATTTGTTAGATAAACTGATTTTGTTGGATCACTTTTACTTGTAACGTTATTTTTTATGCTGTTCCTTTTCATTTTTCGCTCATATTTCCTATTCCATGTATTAATATATGTCTATCTATATCTATACTATACTAATAATATTATAAAGAGGAAAGATTTGTATTTTTGTATGTATTGAAATAACTCAAAAACTACTGGGCCGATTTTAAAAATTCTTTCACCGTTAGAAAGGTAATTTATCTGTGAGTAACATAGGCTATATTTTTTTAATTTCACGCGGGCGAAGTCGCGAGCAACAGCTAGTATACTAATATAAAAAAGCGTAAACACACACTACTTTGTGGCGTAAGATGTCAGCAATCACAGTATATTTTTAACAATTCTGTCTTTAATAAAAAGCACGCTTTAGGCTATATATTTTCACGCTATTAAAGTTTGGGGGTAAATAAATTGGAAAAAAACCTTCAAGTAGGAAAGGGGCCATAAACAACAAGCTGCCAACATTACGGAAGCAAGGTTATTACAACGGTAATTTTGACATTGGCAATTGAGAATTTGACAAATGTAAAGAATGAAATAAAGTTTTTATAATTTCATGCGGATGACGTCATACGGGAACAGCTAGTTTTCGATAAAACACAACTTTTAAATTAAATATGAATAGGTTAAACGATTCCATGACTTTAAGTGTTTCGATGGCCTTATCATGTTAACACAAATGTCCTTAAATAGTACGTATCCGATATCCGAAATAAGTGTTCGCGTATTGCTTTTCGAACAAAGGGACAATTTAGATGGAAACGAATGTTTTTGTTTTCCTTAGTGTTATTTGAAATGCGAGTCGAGACGCAATTTACGCCAAATTCCCTTATTATTTGCTGATGGCATAGCTTCCCCCGAACGAAGTTAGAGGCGTAACGAAAAATGTGATAAAACTAAATACGCGAAGCGGTGAAATTGAAAATATCCCTTAATGCGCTGGGCGATGCGCGACGGACGATGGAATTATCCTAAACGCGAAGGGAGGTCCCCTGATTTGTAACGCCTGTACACAGCGAAAGCTAATCGAAACAAAAGCAAAGCGAATCGTTAACATAATTTAGCAAACTCTTCATCTATCTATACATATAATAAAATTGGAGTGTCTGTTTGTAATATCAAAGGGAAAATTCCAGATTTCGGGAACATGGTGTATTTGCGTTGCTGGTTACGAAAATCGCATTTAAAAAATTTTGTCTGTCTGTTTGTCCGCAAGCCGCGTTCGTTCCGGGTAATCTCCGAAACGGCTTTTTTTTCGACCGGACTTTCACTGGAGGGTAGCTGACATAGACGGGCATATTATAGGCTACTTTTTTAATTCCGCACTGTCAAAATGGCGACAGGACGGCTATCTCTAGAACGGGTGGACCGATTTGGACGGGACTTTGACTGAAAGATAGCTGGTAGAAGGTAGATGCACGCGGGAATGTGATAGATGACTTTTTTTTAATCCGCGCTAATGAAGTTTGCGGGCGACAGCTCGTATCTTATAATGTTCGTAAGATACGGGCTTCTTACCACGTTTGGGTGGTTTTAGCTCCCGATATTTCGGCACAGTTGCATGAGCCATGTTCACGGGCTGACTTAAGTTATATATCTTCATATCTTCGCTGCTTTTGTGTCTGTCTGTTATAGATGTTATCCTTTCAGTTAGCTTTCGCAGCTGTGTACTATGGGCATAAAAGATGATTATTTTCTACTGTCCCGAACTCCCTTTATCCGTGTATTGTATAACAGTATTAATAAAAATATTGTTATTTGCATTGTGGTTTCACGTTGCAGAAAATAAGATAATAGAATTGGTTTATTTGATGAACGACATATTTTATTTATCGTGGATTGTCGGTTGCAGATATTATGTCTTTGTTTATTTTTTACGTGATATTTGGTCTGTTCTTTAAATCGAAATGTGCTTGATACTTCACTCAGTCATTTTAAGTTATGATTCCCGTGAAATAAAGATCCCAGACCACTTAAAAAATCATTTAATATTCCTTGCTTTTTCTTACATTACGTCAAAGATGTCTGCAATGATGAATGAGAACTAACTTAATATAAATTCCGAACGCTTAATAAAAATTAACGAGCAGCTTTCTGACTTTGAAAGTGATAATTTATCTTCATAATCACTTCATACTAGCAACGGAAAGTCATTTCTATTAGTATTGTTAGTAAACATTGTTGTTTCAGTTATTTCAATGAGAAAGAAAGAGATGGCGAGAAGCCCTTGTTCGTTATCACCTTATACTAGAACAATAAAATGTCTAAAACAATCTTCCAGAAACTTGTTAAAAAATACTCTAGTTATTCATGAACATACTAGCTTTCGCGCGCGACTCCGTCCGCGTGTAATTTAAAAAAAACGAAAGTGAATAGTCTATGTGTTCTTCCAGACTATCCTCTACATCTATACAAAATTTCATTGAAATCCGTTCAGCCGTTTAGGCTACAAACTCTAAAAAACATCCATCTATCCATCTAAACTTTCGCATTTATAATATTAGTATGATTTAACGATAAGTTAGTGAAGTGGTTTATGTTCAGAACAAATATTAAAATAACTTTGAACAATATTCTTTTAGTGACATGAAGGCACAATTTTCGAGCCAATATTTATGCATAGCTTTTCAATTTGCAAGAATCACACCGTTCTAAGTAATACGACTACATATTTATGAGGAAAGCAAAACTTTCCACGAAGGGGAGTATATTGATTCCCGAGTACTATGGCAGCTGGGATAAAATACGCTTCAGGACACAAATGTACAGATATCTATACATATAATAAAATCGGTGGTCTGTTTGTAATATTAAAGATTCCATCCAGATTCCAGATTTCGGGAAGTTGATGTATTTGCGTTGCCGATAACGAAAATCGCATTTAAATTGTTTTTGTCTGTCTGTCTATCTGTCTGTGTGTCCGTAAGCCGCGTTTGTTCCGGGTAATCTCCGAAACGGCCGGGCCAATTTCGACCGGACTTTCACTGAAGGATAGCTGACATAGACGAGCATATTATAGGCAACTTTTTTATTTTAATATTCCGTGGACGAAGTCGCGGGCAACAGCTTGTTTATAAATAAAAGTTGTAAATCACATGTATCAAATTACGATTTCATTAAGCCTTAAAACATGTTAAAAACCTCCAATCAATTTCAAGAAGTTGTTTAAAAGTATAGTTAGTTTACTGTCATATTTTTTTGTTTTATCGTTAATTGAGATTAAAGTCATTGAAGCCTAAAGCCTGTTTCACACGAGGGTAGAACAGTACTGACATGTCAACTGCTCTGTCTACCAGGCGGTCTGTCATGGTGGTCTTTTATTAAATCAACGGGTTGTTTTTAAAAATCAGCAGTGGGTGGCAAACATCTGCGCCCGCATGAATCTCACAAGTTCGTTCACTTCGACTCCTACGCCGATACGATCCTATTACGCCGTTCGGAGAAATAACTCGAACCTTTTTAAATACTTTGTGTACATTGACCATTAAATACGTTGTTTATTGCTTATGCATCTTCCGAATCATTGGTTTGGAATGTTGATGTTAAAATTTCATTCACGTACGGGTTTTTAAAAAAACGAAGTGATAGTCTATGTGTTCTTCCAGACTATCCTCTACATCTATACAAAATTTCATTGAAATCCGTTAGCCGTTTAGGCTACAAACTCTAAAAAACATCCATCTATCCATCTAAACTTTCGCATTTATAATATTAGTATGATTTTAACGATAAGTTAGTGAAGTGGTTTATGTTCACAACAAATATTAAAATAACTTTGAACAATATTCTTTTAGTGACATGAAGGCACAATTTTCGAGCCAATATTTATGCATAGCTTTTCAATTTGCAAGAATCACACCGTTCTAAGTAATACGACTACATATTTATGAGGAAAGCAAAACTTTCCACGAAGGGGAGTATATTGATTCCCGAGTACTATGGCAGCTGGGATAAAATACGCTTCAGGACACAAATGTACAGATATCTATACATATAATAAAATCGGTGGTCTGTTTGTAATATTAAAGATTCCATCCAGATTCCAGGTTTCGGGAAGTTGATGTATTTTCGTTGCCGATAACGAAAATCGCATTTAAATTGTTTTTGTCTGTCTGTCTAGGACATGACTCAGTTAAGAATATGACGTTCTCCGAGAAATCATGATGGGTAAAATCGCAGGCAAAGATAGAAACCGTGGTTAGGAAATACCAAGAACGATTAGCCAGTGTTGAAAATCTATTTAGCTTGGGACAAGATCGACAATAGTTTACTGTAAGCGAAGTGTAGTGGCGTTCAGAGAAAGCTTACTTAGGTTAGATGCTTTCATCCTCTTTTCTAACTTCCATATTAGTTCTAACTAGAATTACAAATGAATAAATACAATACCGGTTAAATATAAATCTTACAAAGTTATTACAAGTTGGTCCTTGAGTACGGATTCCTCGTAAGTAAAATATTTGCCAATAGGCGGCATGTTATGAGCTCGAGTAAACGTTCTACTAGAGTGTGGAGTATGTAAAGTGTCCTTAGTTCAAAGCAATTCCAAGAACTCGGCTAAACGAGGCAATAAAGCCTTTACATTTCTGTGAAGTCGACTGCGGTTACTGCATACGCTTGTTGAATGTATTGTCCCTTTTGATCTTCGATAATTATTTTTTTACTTTAGACTTTTTCATCTATACTAATATTATAAAGAGGAAAACTTTGTATTTTTGTATGTATTGAAATAACTCAAAAAAAAAAAAAAATCTACCGATGCAAGATTCCAAATTTCTAAGCCCGGTAGCTTGAAAGCTGATTTCGGTTACCCTTATTGTTTGTGTTCGCGATATCTTCTAAACTATTAGTCCAATTTAAATACTGTAAAGAAACAATTATTCTACATTAAATTCTCCTGATAACAAACGCATTTATTTGGATAAGGATTAATATTGAAAACCAATAAAAGAACGCTGCAAATAGCGTAAGGTTTTAATTCATTTGTAAACAAAAAAGTGGTTATTGTAAGAAATCCGTTAAAGATAGATATATGCTATCGCGGACTTTTCTGTAGAACTTTTTGAGATCTACAATTCTTTCATACATAATTTTTATATACCTCTAACGGTTTAGGCAGCGTAAGACGAGAAAAGTTAAAGTTTAGTGAATTTTTAACGCCGGCGTCCAGAAACACGCTGTTTATTAATAGTTCCTAAACATAAGTAATAATAAAATATAGCCTATGTTACTCACAGATAAATTACCTTTCTGATGGTGAAAGAATTTTTTGAATCGGCCCAATAGTTTTTGAGTTATTTCAATACATACAAAAATACAAAAATACAAAAATACAAAAATACAAGTTTTCCTCTTTATAATATTAGTATAGATAATAGTATAGATTATAAAGAGCAAAACTTTGTATTTTTGTATGTATTGAAATAACTCAAAAACTACTGGGGCGATTTTAAAAATTCTTTCAGCATTAGAAAGGTAATTTATGTGTGAGTAATATAGGCTATATTTTACTATTACTAATGTTATTATTACTAATGTTTAGGAACTATTATTACTGATAATATTACGTGACTTGCAGTATTAATGATTGTTTTGAAAGTGTATTTTCAAAGAGTAATGGTGAATTGACTGTCATTTTTTTTTAATTCTTGTGAGAGCAACAAATAAAAAGGTTTTTTAGACGACTGTCTTAAATAAGTATACCATGAGAGTTTAATATTGTATTTCATATTAAATCAAATTCTTATTTCGTTATGCGTCATACGAGACGTTATTAATTACGCGTAACATATTGTTGTGATTATGATGAATACCCCATAATGTTGAAGAACCTTTGTTATAACTTTCTATTAATATATTCGACTTTTAAACTGATTGATGTTTTAACAAAAGTCGAGAGTGGAACATGCTGGATAAATTATATGCTTTCTTAAAACGTTTTTACTATTCTCAAATTGAAAGACATTCTTTTTAATTTTTAGCATACTAATCTAGTTTTTTTTGTATCTTTTTTAATTTACTGAAATTTACGTATTTATAACATTACTTGTTTATAATAAATAAGTTTTAACTTTGAAAAACAATCTGCGAGTTGAGTAGTAGAAATAAAGTGTATCCATTATAATGATTCTTTTCCCTCCTTTGAGTAATATTTTATTGCTTTGAAGCCATAAGTAAATCCCTCGGGTGAAATAGATAAGGGGAGAAGCGAGTCGCGACTCTTATTTCCTTGGAAGTCACTTTACAAATGTAATAAATGCTCAGCGTTTTAGCGGAGTCACAGCGAGAGATGTTCGTAGCTACTACTTTGTGTATTACTTTCGTATTACATTTTAACCCTTTAATGTTTGTAAGTATTGTTACACATAGCCCTCATCAGCTTAGTCTAGACAGGCAGCTAGTATTAATATGGACTTATTTGAAGTTATTATTATATTTGTTTTAGATTTTTCGATTTCGATAGGGCTTTCTTTATCTCCCTGGCGACGCCATGTTAATTTTTCTTTATTTAAGAATCTTTGAGCTTGCAAGGCTAGAGGAAATGTTCTCCTTATTTCTGTGTTCCTCTAGGGAGTAGTGCCGAAAAAATCTGATTTCGGTGTTTACCGAACTGTACAGTTGCATTATGATTTGAAAGAACACAAAAGTAAAAATGGATCACATGTTGTGAAATAGGTTTTTTTAATTAAAATCTTTTACTTATGTTTTATTTTTGTTTCAGGTAAGAAATGTTCCAGAAAATATTGACAGGTCATAGAGAAGTGTAAGTTTAGAAAATATTGTTTTCTTTATGATTTAAGTATGTCGCTTAGATATTGCGGAACAACACATATTAGGCAACATCTATAGATTATTTCTGAAACTATTGTAGTTTATAAAACTAGGGCAAGTTTTATTGCATAGAATACAACACATTATTAAAATGCCCTTAATTCTGGATTTTATAGTCAAATGCATTGCAATTGCTTTAAAAAGATAGACATTCTTTTTACCTAATGACAAAAAATTCTACGGCAATATTTTTATTACCATCCTAAATTGCCAGTATAAAAATCTGTCTCTATAACCTTGTGGCTCTCTGATATATTGTTGTCATTTATTAAATTAACGACGACATAGAAAATGTTTCATGATCCACAATTGAATATTTTCGCCCATAAAAAGATTTAGCCTGAGTACCGAGATGAAAATGCCACTATTTCCTAAATTACGCATTTCCTTGCATCATAATGACTGGCAATGTATAAAGCTAGATTTCTCCGCTGTAAAAAAAAACGAAACAAACTTCATAGTATTACAGTAACGAGATCTGAAGACTGTACCAGGGTTTCCTGTTCACAAATAACACAAAAAACAAATGCAGAATTGAGTTTGTGCTCTTGTTAAAGCTAGGCGACTATTGACTTTAGTTACTAGCTTTCGCCCGCAACTCCGTCCTCGTGTAATTAAAAAAAAACAAGAGAAAGCCTATGTGTTTTTCCAGAGTATGCTCTATATCTATGCCAAATTTTATTGAGATCCGTTCAGCTGTTTAAACGGCAAACTCTAACAAACATACATCCATCTAAACTTTCGCATTTATAATATTAGTAAGGTGGTATATGTGCGTAAGGATTACAGCACTATCTTTGGTAATTTTAGTAAATATACTCTTTCTGTTAAACGCTGTTAAAAAGTATAATAAAAAATAGATTAGTGTCATAATTATATGTGAAAGTACAGTGTACTAGCATTTATTAATGCTAATAACACGATCATGGATAAAAGAAAGTTTTTTCGTGGCAGTGTAGAAAAACAAATTAAGGAATGGAGACAAAAACGGTATTTGTTAGACAAATTGCATTCCTATCGTTCGCTCGAGAAAAAGTTACTCTACAAAAACGGATTTACCCTTTTTTATTTCGTTTTAACATGAATCCTATTTGTTGAAGTAAACTGAATGAAATCCTAACCTACGATATACTTTGTCCGTTTGTAATTCCAGAAAATTCTATTGTGTAACTGAGATTCCACTACCAAAACTTGCATGAACACATGTCATATTTTTCTTAAAAGAATCGAAGAGAGAATTATACACTTTTAACACAACTGTTTCGACGGGTTGACACAATCTGAATTTCAATTTAGATAATACAGTAAAGAATGAAATGTTTGTATAACTACATTAACTTTTTTTTTTTAAATTTTATTAGTTACGTTTTTCATTATTTCGTGTTTACTTTTTTTTTGATTCATAATTGTAGTGTTGACAAGGATTAAACATTATTTTATTTTAACTCTTTTAATAACCATTAGTAAAGTAACAGTCATAACGTGTTTTTTCAGTTTTGTGGTAATAATTCGCAATATGCTGTAAGGACACGGTCGCTTATAAACTTACTAGATAAAAAGTATCTAGCGATGTTACCACGTCGAAACTTTCTCTCTTAAACTAGTCTCGAACAAACTCCAGTCTTACAAGCAAAATAAAAACCAGATGATAATGTTTTATACGTTGAATGTAACGAAGCTGGTAAAAGCCCGAAAATCTACTCGTTAAAAGTTTCATTCTTGCCGACAAGTCTTGTTAAATGGATTTTTAAAGAACAACATAAATTTTAATCGACTATTGTATTTAATTCTTATAGATAAATAGACATTTTTAGATATATCGTTGTTTAAAATTAGATTATATGATAAAATACTTAACTGTATCTGTTTCAGAGTATATTTTTAAAGAGAAACAACTTTTTTTTGGCGTTTTTATTTACTTTTAATATTGCTAAACTAAGAGTGAACCTTGTGACAATTTGCCACTCTTGACAAATGGTCAAAAGGGACTTCTGTAGCGTAGATTTAACATATAAATTAACATAAAGGGACTGGTTATTTAATGACATTGAATGCCTAATTGTTCATATTAAGACTAAGGAAAACTAGACCACTTCACGATTCTGTGTGCAGTGTATAAACAAATAATACTGAAACCTTATTTATAAAGCACTCTTGTCCATTAACTATGGTTGATTGGCTTTTATTTAAGAACTGCCGCTTAATCTCTTTCTACGTGGAACAAAATAAAGCTGCAGTACACCGGGTGCAATTACAGCGAAGTGCCGCGGGCTTGCAGACTTTCTGTATTTTATTTTATCTTGCATCCTACTTGTAGATGTTAATTATTGCACTGTAAGTTAAAATTAAATTTTATTTTTAACTAGCATTCTCCTGCGACTCCGTCCGCGTGGAATTAAAAAAGTAAGTAGCCTATGTGTTCTTCCAGACCATACTCTACATCTATGCTAAATTTCATCGAGATCCGTTCAGCCGTTTAGGCTACAAACTCTAACAAACATCCATCCATCTAAACTTTCGCTTTTATAATTTTTAAGAAGTAAGATACATTCCGTTCTTGTAATTATTATTATGAAATAATTATTTTTATACGGTAATTATTTTGAAAAAATGTAAAACCGAATTATAGTTTAGCGATTTTTCCATTTCTTGTGATACAAAGAAATAAAAACTTTCGGTAATAAATTGTTTCTGTAATAAACGACGAATACGTCTGTAAAAGGTCAAAACAATTACTCACATAAGTCGGTTTCGAAATTAATTAATGTCAAATTAAAACACAAGACGTCAACTTGGCGGTTTTAGTTGTGCGCCGGCTTACGTGAAATGTAATAGCTTATATCAAATTAGTTTATAAAGCGGTTCTCTAAAACTTAAAATAAGAACACAATTTTGTTATTAATCTGTACTAATATCTGTAATGAATTAGTTGTGCTAGAAAAACTAAAAGTGTGCAATCATCATCAACCCCCCAACCTTATCCTACTCCCGTAGCGTCGCACTGGGTTTTTCGTCCACCAATAACTCAAAAAAAAAAAAAAAAAAAAAAAAAAAAAAAAAAAAAAAAAAAAAAGAAAAAAAACTCTATCATCCGCCATCTCAGGCACTCCCTATTAATCATGTCACCTTTTACGCATCCATCTCTTTCTAGATCTACCTCTAACGGTGTACCACTCATAACCAACGTTCTGCTTGTTACATGCGATTCATCCCTCCTCATAACATGCCCATACCATGCTACCCTTGAAGTGTGCAAACACGGCGAAATGGAAAACCTAAATCATTACCTCTACGTATAAAGAACGTTGGAACGTAAATTAATTATGTAAGGTCATAAAGTTCATTTACTATCGTCACTCCATACATTTTACAAAGAAATAACCACAATATGAACGGAAATTAAACCGGCTTTGACTGAGCGTCGCTTCAGCACCGCTTTTGTGAAATTTTGTAATTCAAATTAAAACTTGGGCACTTTTCGTTATCTACGTTTACAACAATGGCAATATTGGCTGTAAAAGTGTATCTTCAGCTCAATACGTAACGGAATGTGTACCTGGGGATATTAACGTTTCTATAATTATATTAAGTAATAGTTTTAATCTAAATTACTCGTCTATACTATTACTAATACTAATCTATATCTATACTTCTATACTTAATATAATAAAGTGTAAACACCACACAGAAGACAGGCGTGAAATGGAAGCAATTCCGTGTTTCGTCTGATGAGTGTGGTGCCGGAGGCCTAATTTAAGCCCCTTTCTCTTTACCACACTTTTCTTATAAGGAGAGGATGGGAAGGGGAAGTGGATTTGACGGTGGAGGAGATGCATAGGAAGGGGAAATATTCTCTTTATATGCGTCTCCTCCTCCGTCGAATAAGGGTAGGCAACGCATCTGTATTTGCGGATGTCTATGGGCAGCGGTCGCTTCGCCATTTTGGCGGATTCAGGTGGCCGCTTGCTCGTTTGCCACCTTATATTATAAAAAAAAAAAACACTCACTATTTCGTGCACAGCATATTTTTGAAATAATTATTTCTTTAATAAAAAGCCCTACAGTTATGACACGCTTTAGTCTATATATTTTCATGCTATTAAACTTAACGGGTAAATGAATTAGAAAAAACCATTATGTGGGAAAGGGACCACAAGCTGCCAACATAAAGGAAGCAAGGTTATTATGGTAACGGTAATTTTGACATCTGTTAATGATAATTTGACAAATGTAAACAATGAAATAAGGTTTTTATAATTTCGTGCGGATGGATCCGCAGGGGAACTAGTAGTTGAAATTGGCCGTTTTGTCCATAGAAAATCACAATGGCAATGTCTCTATTAATACTTCTAATTAAAAGAATTTGTTTTTCACATAACTGACAAAAGTAAAAAATAGCTTTCTGAAACACTAATGGGTTCTTAAAAACAAGAAGTCGCAACTAAATATACTCGGTTCAATGTAAACCCCAAAAGCAAGATGCAATTTAATATAAAACATCTTGAAGCGATTTATTATAACTTTTTGGTAGAGAATAAAAATGATTCGTGTTTCGTTGGCTTTATTGATAAATGACCTCTGAGGATTCAGTTGGCTCGGAGTGAATCCTTTTTGTGTAACCGAAATGAAATTGCATGTGGCACTGCTTATTGTATTTCTTTGTTACGAAAAAGAGTGTTAACTCAATATGAGCTTCAGGATAACTGGAGTCCTGTAACAAGATTGGTGTTTTATTTTTTATTTTTTTAATAAGTTCTGTAAATTTTGTTTTGTTGTTATTTTTTTGTGTTTTGTCTTTGTATTTTATTGGGCCAATAAATAGTATTTTATTTTTATTTATTATATTTATCGGCTTGAGCTAGCACGATATCAGAATTACTACTACTCGAGATCACATGTGGGCGGCCATGGGTAAAGTCGGATTCAAGGAATACATTCACAATACTACAGTCAGGATATCATCGATCTACCAAGCTCCCATCGTTCAAACAATGTTCTCGCAACGATCCCTATTTTCAGAATGATCTAAGTTCGAAAGTCGCTTGGCAGCGCTTGTGTTCTAATTATGACTTAAATTCAAATTGATTTCTTCTTCTGATTGCGACACGGCCATCCTGCGAACACCCGTCCTCGGGTGATGTTACTCACGTTCCGCTCGGGCACTCCTGGCCCTAACTACGCATATTAACAACAACATACTCGTAAAGTCTAGAAATTTAATTCATACTCGCCAACACTAACACGCCTGAGACATGTACCACCGTCGTTCTAATTTTAGTACTTTCAGCGTTATACTCTCAACTCACACAAACTCCACCGAGTAAAAACCTCTAACGCCTCGGCTCTCCCGCCGAATCTCTCACCGCGGCCCTCCGGCCAAATCTCTCCACGTCCGGCTCCGACGTGCCAACTACACACAACGGTCCTCCAGACCCCTGCCTGTCATCACCCTATGACACGACAGTTACACAAACCGGTCCTCCTGACCCCGACCTCCGCCAGAGTTAACCGCGCACCGCACATCCAAGGACTACGGCTACGTTAAAACTTCTGGTACGGTCGACCACAATACGGTAAAGACCCTTACTCGAGTTTCTGTCATCATCAACATCGACTGGTACATGACTCACAGGCATCCTTTAACTCCGTGTTTGTAACTACAAACTTTCTACACTCTACAGTTGCAAGTACATCACACTGAAACCCACCATGAAAACTACTAACCACCATCTCAGTTTACATTACTGCTACTCCTCGCAAATAGCGTACCGAACATACAAAGCAGTCAACACGCACCCCTTCCAACGCTTAGTGCTGTAATGGACACATTCGTCACGTCATTAGTGATTGCATAGTCATTTACTGGATGAACCGAATTTTTTTAACATCGCTGGTCAACACCAACCGCTATCTTACCGCGCCATAAACCGATAAGTCTTACACGTCTCGGCCATACTGACCTTAGCACGTCCCCGTGCTATTGCATGCTGGTCTTTCAGACTATCAAACTTCATATTAGCAAAGTAAAAACAACGAAACCACAGAGTGTACTGCATTCACCCACTAATGTTATCCTAACATTATAAGTGCTATTACGATTGTTATTCCCTCTGGTCAGCTAATAATTTCGTTCACGAATAATTAAGCTATACAAACTGTAAGAATATTTGACCTCAAACATGCAAACATCTCCCAAAACAAAATTACATCTCCGTTACCAACTTATGACAACAAGGTTCAAACCACAACACACGGCCAATACTATTCACCTCCTGTGAACATTCCATACCGACCCATATGATGCCAATCTGCAACCATTTGTCAGCTCAGTTGGAAACGTTAATTATATCAAATTTCCTTTCTTAAATTTAGTAGAAGCCAAACTTCCTTTTTCATTTTACAGATCTTAAAGCCATGACGTTAACTAAGGGAATAGTAATCGGTAAACAAAACATGCTATACTATTATCCCTAACTCCAAACACACCTTTTCTTTCATTTTCTCGCTATCGTAACTTAAAACCATATTTCGGATCAATTAAACCTAATTACGCTTAAACACATTTTCGCTTTTACTTAATAGCTATACGACCAGCTCTATAATTGGAATGTGTACAGTCAGTTCTTTGACTACCAATGTCATCGAAGTTATCACGTGTCAAAGAATCGTATTCCGGACGATGCGTTTATCCCGAATTCAAGCGTTACGTTAACATTACTATGACTACGCCTTGGGTTTAAACAATAGTTTGAAATACAAAGATGTTGCAGATTACAAGACTGCATTAGCCGATACACAAAGAAAGAGAATTTAAATATCACATTAAATAATGACCAAAGCAGAGTTGGCTAGCAAGTTCTCAGTTTGCTAAGTTCAATTGCATACAACAAACGTTAATATCAACCACTTCAATTTTAATCTTTAACTAATAATTTTTATCAATAGAGTTACAACCTAAACAGGCGGTGCTATCCGATATCATTTGGTTCTGCTTGCTAAAATTCCACGATTATTCAAAACTACGTCAGCGGTTATAAATGTAATGCGTAGCTGTGTGTACATCAGATTAGAACCGGTACAACAGATCAGTTCACGTATTCTTAAACCGATGAGCTGCAGCTCAACAACTAAATTAGCAGCCCACCGCTCACCGCGATGTACCACAACTATGGGTGCCCATAAGCCTCTAACCGTTCGATGACTCGCCGCTCACACGAACTATAACCCATGTAGGTATAAACTGAATTGATCCGCGAGCCGGTTCACCGATACCCTTCACTAGCGCGAACTGTGAGCCGATCTCAGATCATCAATTTTAGTAAAACTACCACTGGCTAGTAATGAGCTAAGAACTCGATATTTCGATTAGGACAGGTTTTGCGACTTACTGTGCACTAATGCTAGATTGTTTCACTAAGGTTCACAAAAGAGAATAACATTTCACGAGTAACTACTCTAATAACAGCACGCTGAACTATTGCTAACTTTTTTTGTCAGTAGAGGATTGATAACACGTACAGGGAACGTCACATGATTTAATTCAATAATGTTTTTAATTTTATTCAAACTGTCATAACCGACATGTTTGACATCTATTCTATTACTCAAGTATTATTTCAAATTATTTTAACAAGATAATTTTATTTTCCCCAAATAGTACCACCCTCATTAAAATAACATCTGATAATTACAAATTAACAATAATAACAGATTCACTAAGCATTTCCGTAAATAATTACAACATACTAACAACCTAAATACCGAACTGTACTATTGTTCAGTTGACAAACTATCTCGAGTCACTTAGATTTAAATCATTTAAGGATACTAGAATACATTACGCTCATTACCCTCTAATCTTACAGCCCAACACACAAACTACTAAAGGAACGAACTCACCGGATCCTTGAGACATCAATACTTTGTCGATTTTAACTAGTTGGACATCTTACGCTCTCGCTGAATGAAACCATACCATAGGTCATGTTTGCATAACCTGCTATTGGGAGACCTGCGGATACTTGCACCCTTTCACATTATGCCAACTGCTTGGTTTAATTTCCAGTTGCTCTAAAACAGTGATCCAATGTCCATGTTATAGCACTAGCGCAGATGCGGAAGTCATAAACGTCCTGACTCCGAACATATCTTCGGCGGCTTATTATTTTCTTTGCTATCATTTAATTTTGCGTAATCTTACAACAATAACGACTTTATGATTTTTCAATTATTTTCTTGACATTTATCTTTTTCGAAACTTAATGTCATAGATCCACGCATGCGCGATGAATTTCTCTTTCATTTCTCATAATCCTTTTTAAAGTACTTTTCTTTGATTGTTTAGCACCATATGATTTCCAAATCACGTTAACGGTCTTTGTATGCCGTGTACGTATACCTTCGACTGTTATTTTACGACGCACACATACTTCATAAACGTATTTGCGTTTTCAAATACTGAAACTGTTAAATCGTGCACAAAAGCGTATAATCCCCTTACGATCTTGCATATCAACGTTTATCGTTTCCGTTTTTACAAAATAATCTCGTAATTGAAATATTTTTTCACAGTGACGGACGGAAACGTCAAATTAATTCTTTTCTTTTTAGATCCCATATTTCACAGAAAATTTTACGAATGCCATTGAATTTGCGCTCATTTTCGATCTCCTATTTTTTTCATCACATCTTCCCATCTTAGATTTCTAACTTGATCCGACAGCGATCCCACTTCTGATATCGGCTTGAGCTAGCACGATATCAGAATTACTACTACTCGAGATCACATGTGGGCGGCCATGGGTAAAGTCGGATTCAAGGAATACATTCACAATACTACAGTCAGGATATCATCGATCTACCAAGCTCCCATCGTTCAAACAATGTTCTCGCAACGATCCCTATTTTCAGAATGATCTAAGTTCGAAAGTCGCTTGGCAGCGCTTGTGTTCTAATTATGACAAATTCAAATTGATTTCTTCTTCTGATTGCGACATATTTATATAAAAAAATCAACGCTTTATTGTTAACTGTGGTGTTGATCGTAGAGTCAACACGTATCGTGCTTGATATTTGCTATCGTACAAGAAACTGCTTAATGGTCGGTTTCCCAGCTAAATTTAACCATTCGTTAGATTTTTTGGTTCGATAAGTTCATGAAATGCGTTTCAGAACTACGTAACTTGCGTCTTATTTCGTTGAAATTTACTTAAATCTAACACTATTGAATCTAGGTAATGATAAAATGAATGGTAACTTCAGAAACCCCGCTTTAATCATTTTGTTACATCTTAAACAACTGGTTGGTTTAACTTTCCTCGACTTGGAGTTTTTGTTGTTGTTTTTCTTTATAGCTACAAAGTGTTTACCCTGTCTTGCCTTACCACTTAAGAAAACCGCTTAATGCAAGAGCATCTCTTACTTAAAAGCTCGGCCAGACACGCCTTACTTAAGTTCTCTTAAAACTCAGTTCAATGTAAAAAGTAACTTTCTAAATAAGTATATTTTTATTAATACTTTACATTTCAAAAAATATACAACAAATTGTCTCCACACCTATGAAAAGCAATTTAGTTAAACTTACTATAAAAACTTTATAACTACCAATAAATGTCATTAATGGCCGATTTCCCAGTTACTTTTAACCATTTGTTAGTGTTATTGCTTCGATAACATCATGAAATGCGTTTCCGAACTACCTAACTTGAGTTTTACTCCTTTGAAACTTAGTCGACAGTAACCCAGCATAAATAATATACTAATTATAATATGCTAAAATAAATAATTTAACAGTGGTAGGGCCCGCTTAAATATCTTCGGACTGTAGGCACGGCTCGGCCGGTGTAATTCTACGACCACACAGAAGATAGGCGTGAAGTTGGAGCAATTCCGCGGTTCCTCTGATGAGTGTAGTGCCGGAGGCCTTTTTTAGTCCCTTTCCCTTTCCACCCTTTTCTTAAGAGAAAAGGATGGGAACGAAAAGTGGATTTGACGGTGGAGGAGACGCATAGGAAGGAGAAATATCCTATTTATATGCGTCTGCTCTTCCGTCGATTAAGGGTAGGCAACGCATCTGCAAATGCAAATGTCTATGGGCAGCGGTTGCTTCGCCATTTCGGAAAATTCAGGTAGCCACTTGCTCGTTTGCCACCTTATAGTAATAAAAAGATATATATTAAATTTGACATTTGTTATGGTTAAAATGCAAGATATGCTTTGGTTTATTGCCAAATTCGTGTATGTTCAGCATGAATGGAGTGTTGGAAGCCGATGTGCACAATGCTTTACATTTCGCCGGTAGCGCACACGTAATAAACTTTATATTATGTTGATATTTGAATGTAGGCGCTCGACGTGCGATCGCACGCTGTGCTGACTTATTGTATTGAAAATTGTGTGTGATTTAAAGATATTCAAGTAACAATTTCTTGTTGTCTACATCAAATCTAGGTTTTACTACGTATCGCTTTTTCGTAATTACCGCTGTATACTATAACGAGCTGTCGCCCGCAAACTTCGTTAGCGCAAATTTGGACCACCTGTTACGCCATTTTGACAGCGCGGAATTTAAAAAAAAGTAGCCTATAATATGCCCGTCTATGTCAGCTACCCTCCTGTGAAAGTCCCGTCGAAATCGGCCCGGCTGACAGACAGACAGACAAAAAATTTTTAAATGCGATTTTCGTTATCAGCAACGTAAATACATCATCTTCCCAAAAACTGGAATTTTTCTTTTGATATTACAAACAGACACTCCAATTTTATTATATGTAGAAGATAGATATTATTCCTACATATGACTTTTTCTATTTCATAGTCCTAGATATGACCGCGATGAAACTATATTCCATGCTCTGAATGTAAAAACTGGAAGTTTTATAATACGTGTGAAATTGTTTATTATCTTTAAAAGGTTAGTAAGTTTATAGTAGAAGTGGTTATATTTTCTTTAAATCAGGAGCTTCACTTTAATCCAGGCTATGTAGCCGGGAGATGTGTATTGCGAATTCTTCCAGCGCTCCGGCAGGCGCTGTGACAGGGCTACTAGACAGGGCAAACTACACTTAATTGCGTGCATCTCTCACACACGTTTACAAGTCTGTTTTATTATTTTTAATCTGTAACAACTAACATAGACTTACTAAGATTTATTTTTATTAAAATTAACACTTTTTGCTAGGTGTAGAAACTTTGAAAGGAATTTTTTAAACTAATTTTTTGATCGAGATCTATTTTTGTTACATATGCGGTTCAAGGAACATTTATTTCGAAGTAACAAATAGGCTCGCCTACCCTCTCAACTAAAAATGTGCTCTGCGTACTAAAAAGGGACGGAATGGTTCTACGTCATGTAACCTTTTGAAAGGGGAAAAGGGAATTGTTCCCTGCAAATGATTGCTTCCCTTACAAAATTACTGCATGTTTCGGAAACTTGTATGTGATTCAAATCAGTCGTGCGTACTGTTTTGTTGCAATTTATAGTCTTTTAAATTTACTTTTCATACAAAAATATCATCAACTAGCTTTCGCCCGCGATTCCGTCCGCGAGGAATAAAAAAAAAGAAAAGTGAAGTAGCCTATGTGTTCTTCCACACTATCCTCTACATCTATACCAAATTTCATTGAAATCCGTTCAGCCGTTTAGGCTACAAACTCTAAAAAACATCCATCCATCCATCCATCCATCCATCCATCCATCTAAACTTTCGCATTTATAATATTAAGTATGATTTACTACGTGTCTTTAAATTTAGAGCTGTTTTCTATTTGACGTGTTTAATTAAAAATTTAAAACTAAAATTCCTTTTAACTCTTATTATCTCAATGTAACTTGTTCCGAGTGTTATGTTGTCTAGTTTGTATATCTGACTTTTATTTCGTTGCGGTACTAGCCACTGAAATAAAAGTCTGTCCGAGCAAAGACTGGGATTTAAGTTTATCTCAGAGATGTACAAAAGTAGTTAGCGTTATCTAAAAATAACTTTATTGTTGGATTATCTTGTGATATTTAAGGCTCCATTTGGTTCAATAGGACCAACCAATTTTATGAGAATAGTAATTTTGTAGAACTCGAGAGAAAAAAAATACGAACGATAAAACGGGTCCTTGTTTTAAAAATCCTTTTCGATTTCCTAGTATATATTTAAGCTTATCTAGAATTGTTTCTGTTTATTTAGTCTTCATTAACATCATCATCATCATCCTAATCCTACTCCCGTAGGGTCGGCGCAACAGGTTTTTGTCCTCCAAATAACTCTATCATACGTCATCTCAGTCATCACTCCCTTTTTGATCATGTCACCTTTCACACAATCCATCCATCTCTTTCTAGGTCTACCTAAAGTCTTCATTAACAATGTTACAATATTAGTCTTTTTTAATATTCCGTCTGAAATTATAAATTCGAAGAACATTTGCGTTTGTATTACGACTTCATTAAATATGAAACAGTCTCTGGTGAGTACATAGGTGGAACGCAATTCCTTTTTAACATTTTTGCGTAGTCGGAAATTTTTTAAAAATATTTTAATGCAGCAGCCACGCCGGAGGCTGCCTTCATTAAAAATATGCTAATTAAGAAGCCGTATGCAACCAAGTGCTGGCTGAAAAATATATCCTTGGATCTCTAAGACTACATATTTATGAACCTCAATAATTTCCATACAAAGACATTAACATTTTTCTAAATTTTAGTTTGATAACTTCGAGAGTATGTCCACATTTTATAAAGTTTATTGGTAGCTTTTTGTTGGCAAATGAGCGGCCAGTGTTAAATCTACTTTCCCTTACCTTCCCATCTTTTATAAGACAAGCGCTGGAAGGTATCTGGACTAAAATTAAGCCTAGCCTTTTAAGTAGCTTTACTTTTTAACCTCGCACTGTGTATCAGAAATATCCTTGGCCAGGGTTAGTCGATTAAAAAGGGGGAATTAACGTGGCTTTCGTATGTCGAGGTCGATAAATCACAGTGATCGCAATTTGTCGCTGTCAGCGAAAATTACTTTCAATCAATCTTTGCAAGTAAGCCGGCTGATACGACAGCGTGGCTCCTTGTGACGTCACTCGTCCTGATCACACCTAACCCATTCACAAGGATTTCGTTTATCGAACTAAATTATTAGTTTTCTATATTCTTGGATCTGTTTGTCGATGTTTCTTGATTTAATAAGTTTATTTAAGTTGAATGAAATAGCAAATATTCGGTTAAATAGAAAATGGCAGTCAAAATGTAGATTTTTTTACAAGACAAGCATTCAAAGTTTTTAAACGGAATTAAATTATTTTTTCGTTTAAAGTTTTAAAATTTTGAAAAATGTCATTTTTCTATTTAATCGACGATATTTGTTTAAACTAAAAAAACATGTTCTCAATTGGTCTTTATGTTTTTTTTTTAATTTAGTTTAATGGTTTTCGTTTGCTTGTCGATTTTTTAATTAACAAAAGTGATACCTCTAAACACAATTATAAGAATAAAGCCATTGAGTGTACACTTGAATTGTTTTTGTGATAACAATGGGCCGGCTATTACTGTTCCAGTCCATTCATTGTAAGGAGGTTCAAGTGAACGGTAGCGTTGTTCAATAAACTTAATGATTCAACCTTTTAATTATTACTTAGCTATTATCGTTAAAGAAAACGTTACTCTCGTTTAGGTAAATTCGAAAAGTTTTCGCCTGGAAAAAGGCTGATATTTTTATTAAAATATATCTATTTATTAAAGGTTTTAGGGATTAGATAGAATTTTAAACATTGGTCTTGACTTTAGATCTTAGTCTATACTAATATTATAAAGGGGAAAAAATTGTTTTTTTTTCTGGATTTAAGTATGTATTTGATTCACGCAAAAACTACTGGGCAGATTTTAATAATTCTTTCACCGTTAGAAAGGTAATTTATCTGTCAGTAAAATAGGCTATATTGTTAAATTTCACGTGGACAAAGTAGCGAGTAACACCTAGTTTTGTAATATTTACATAGTCTCATCATCATCAACTTGCCCTTATCCCTTATGGAGAGTCGGCACATTATGTGCTGCTCATCCATACATTTCTATCAGCCGTCATGTCTGAATCCACTCCCTTCTTAAGCATATCCTCTTTCACACAATATATCCATACTTCCTTCGGTCTTCCTGTTCCTTTGTAGCCATTCACATTCATAATAAAAATTATTATTATTTACATAGTCTAAAGGGTAAACCTTATCTACTGTATTTTTGTTTTCAATTACAGTTTTAATATAACAAGAAGATATTTTCTCATTAATCTAATTGTGATTGTATATTTATCAGCTGTTTAATATAAAACCAATATTAGTTTAGTTCATTAAATGTTGGCAAGTTAGATAAATTAAATAGGTAATATTCTGTTAACAAATTCAACATTGTTGTTATTGTTTACGCTCGATGGCTAATTTGTGCAAATACGTTGGTAGTTTGGCTCAGCGGGAGATTTCAGTTTGTTATTTGGTAATTAAATGTTAATTAGCCGAATTATTTGTATTATTGTTAGGCGAATATTTGAATAGAAAATTAAAATGAAAGTGCTACATTTTAAAAATATCCTAATCATTCAAATGTCATAAAGAATTGTTTAACGTTTTTTGACCGACTTCCCAAAAGAAAGGTACTCAATTCGTCTGTATATTTTGTTTGTTTTTTAATTCGTGTAGTTTATTTGTGTATTCCGTGTATTGGGATTTTAAAAAAACAAAGTAGCCTGTTCTTCCAGACTGCTCTACAACTAAGCAAATTTCTTTGACATACGTTTAGCTGTTTAGGAGGTTACAAACATCCATGTGTTTAAGCTTTCGCATTTATAGTATACATTTATGCGAATTTTGTTTACTGAAACATTATTTATTATGGTAGAACTACGAAATGAGATTTTACCAATAAATATAAGAGATATACCTTTCAAAAAATATTAAAATGAATGAAACAAAGTTTTGCTTGGATACGATATTTCATTGGTATTTGCAGTTATTAAAGCTATAAAATATGCTGCAGATGCACTGCGATTCTAGTACTTATTACGTTTACAATTTATTTTACTGTCGTGACTGTTTTTGCTACGGGGATAAAACATGGTTTTGTCATGTTTTCATATACGTTATAAAAATAAAATAGTGCATCAGAAGGCAAAGAACTACTTATTTTATTAGACCTTTTTAGACTGAATGCAAAAAAACCGTGATGACTAAATCGAAATGTTTGCTTATAACAAATTGAATTGATTTTTTTTGTGAAAAGGTAATAAAAATCTATTACTTTTTAATTTAATTACTTTGGAGAAGTCATTACATCTTCGATCTTTGGTTTGCTATAAAATTAATGATTTTGTTACTAACTAAAACTGGTCGAAACATAAAACGTAATAAACTTCTAATGCTTGTCATACACGAAGGTTGAATAAACAATACAGTAGGACGTTGCAGTACTGTTTGAATGTGCGTTCAGTTCCTGTTCTACTGCTCTACGTCACTGTTCTACCCTCGTGTGTAACTAGCATTATACCCGTAAGTATAATGAGACGCCGCTCAAAGGCAACTTTTACTATCGGAGTAAAAAGTTTGACGGCGCATTATGACTTTATATCTAAGCTTACGTGTAATACTCGCTTTATGGAGATTTTCACGTTATCTTTAACACTTAAATATACACATAGAATAAATTGAAACGCTTCAAGTTACGGCCGAATATTTAGTACTAGCTGTTCCCATGCGACTTCATCCGCATAAAGTTAATATAAAAAAAATATTTTATTGTTTACATTTGTCAAATTATCAATTGCAAATGTCAAAATGACATGACATGATGTCAAACCATGGCAACCTTAATTCCTTGATGTTGGCAGCAACTTATGGTCTCTTTCCCACATTAGGGTTTTGATCCAAAATATTTACCCCTAAGTTTAATGGCGTGAAAATATATAGCCTAAAGCGTAACGTAAGTATAGGGCTTTTTATTAAAAAAAGAGTTATTCAAAAATATTCTGTAATTGCTGACATCTTAGGCAAGAAAGAAGTGTGTGTTTACGCTTTATTATAATAGTATAGAATATATATAATATTATAATAGAAAGATTGTACGAAACATTGACTGCAAAACAGTATTTCTCGTACAAGTTATGTTTTACCAAATATCTTTTACAGGAAATGTTTGTTGTAAATTAAACGAAAGTTGTTCGTATAATTATAACACAAAGAGAAGAATTCTCAAGTACGTGGAAGTTGTATGAAAGTTTTAAATGCAAATATAGTTTGAATTTTCAGTACCAGTAGCATACTTTGTACGCATTCGTTTATCAAAATGAAATAAAGGTTATAAAGCAGTTCCACACCACCTACGCTAAAGTTATTTTTGTTCTCTACTCTGTGAAGTCACATCGTGGCTCGTTCTTAAATACTTATATTACTAATATTATAAATGCGAAATTAGATGGCTGTATGTTCGTTTGTAACCTAAACTGCTGAACGGATCTCGATGAAATTTGGCATAGATGTAGATGATAGCCTGGAAGATCACATAGGGTAATTTTTTAAATTCCACGCGGACGGAGTCGCGAAAGCTAGTATTAAATTAATATTCTTAATCATCTATCTAAACTTACGTATAATATTAGTAAGATTGACTAAGAAGAGCCAGGTAGAAGCGTAGGTAAGTCATATCATATGTTCGTTATATTTTACAGGCATATTTGATAAGCCTACCGTCTGCTTTTGACAGTTAAGAAGCGTATTCACAACCGTTCATTGTAAGGCGACAACTTTCCATCCATCCATCCATCCATCCATCCATCCATCCATCCATCCATCCATCCATCCATCCATCCATCCATCCATCCATCCATCCATCCATCCATCCATCCATCCATCCATCCATCCATCCATCCATCCATCCATCCATCCATCCATCCATCCATCCATCCATCCATCCATCCATCCATCCATCCATCCATCCATCCATCCATCCATCCATCCATCCATCCATCCATCCATCCATCCATCCATCCATCCATCCATCCATCCATCCATCCATCCATCCATCCATCCATCCATCCATCCATCCATCCATCCATCCATCCATCCATCCATCCATCCATCCATCCATCCATCCATCCATCCATCCATCCATCCATCCATCCATCCATCCATCCATCCATCCATCCATCCATCCATCCATCCATCCATCCATCCATCCATCCATCCATCCATCCATCCATCCATCCATCCATCCATCCATCCATCCATCCATCCATCCATCCATCCATCCATCCATCCATCCATCCATCCATCCATCCATCCATCCATCCATCCATCCATCCATCCATCCATCCATCCATCCATCCATCCATCCATCCATCCATCCATCCATCCATCCATCCATCCATCCATCCATCCATCCATCCATCCATCCATCCATCCATCCATCCATCCATCCATCCATCCATCCATCCATCCATCCATCCATCCATCCATCCATCCATCCATCCATCCATCCATCCATCCATCCATCCATCCATCCATCCATCCATCCATCCATCCATCCATCCATCCATCCATCCATCCATCCATCCATCCATCCATCCATCCATCCATCCATCCATCCATCCATCCATCCATCCATCCATCCATCCATCCATCCATCCATCCATCCATCCATCCATCCATCCATCCATCCATCCATCCATCCATCCATCCATCCATCCATCCATCCATCCATCCATCCATCCATCCATCCATCCATCCATCCATCCATCCATCCATCCATCCATCCATCCATCCATCCATCCATCCATCCATCCATCCATCCATCCATCCAAACATCTCAACTTTCGCATTTATAATATTAGTAAGATTGACTAAGAAGAGCCAGGTAGAAGCGTAGGTAAGTCATATCATATGTTCGTTATATTTTACAGGCATATTTGATAAGCCTACCGTCTGCTTTTGACAGTTAAGAAGCGTATTCACAACCGTTCATTGTAAGGCGACAACTTTCCATCTTGCCAGAGTTTGAGAGAACTTGGAATCTGTTGTTTGAGTTGACGAAGTTTGTTAAAATACAATATCGTGGGGAGACGATATCGATCGGTATGACGTCGAGAATAGAGGGCGCAAGTTGGACATTATGGCGCCAGAATACTATTGCGTAGAAAACACATTATTACTAGGTTATGTTTGTATTTTGACTTAATAGATTTATGATTTTGGGAGAGAACTTTTGTTTGAAATATTATGGTATCTAAAACCTATCTAATATTAAAAAGAACTACTCATTTTCAGCGGCAAATAACGTTTATTTCAAATTAGGTTTTTTTAATTAATCTTTACAAAAAATTGTATACTTATTGTTCACTGACTCCGGGAATACTTTCTACTTTGCACCGGCTTAAAATTAACTTATTTACATCTTGATAGCTTAAAGCTGTTTATCATTACTTGTTATATTATGTTAATGTAGAATGAAGGGTTCTGATGATAATGTAAAGAGCCATTGAATTTGTGAACAAGAGAGTCTTAAATGATGTCTTTGTTTAACGTTGACTCTTGTTGAATATAAACAAGATATCCTTTTTCACCTCTGCACCATTTGCGCTGTTTATCAAATAGGGAGCTTATGGAAAGCTTTGGAAAACGTATTTTAAATTCATGTATTAACTGGTGCAACTGAGATGAAAATTACTCTGCATTTATTTTAATCTATTAAAATTGTATTTCGTTCTTTATTATTTACTAGCTTTCGCCCGCGACTCCGTCCGCGAAGAATTTGGAAAAAAAAAATGCAAGTAGCCTATGTGTTCTTCCAGACTATCCTCTACATCTATGCCAAATTTCATCAAAATCCGTTCAGCCGTTTAGGCTACAAACTCTAACAAACATCCATCCATCCATCCATACATCTAAACTTTTGCATTTATAATATTAGTATGATAGTATGATTAGTATGATTAGGTCTATAAAGAACATAATCCATTTACTATTTTAATTCCTATATCATATCTTTTTCTTTATGTCACACACACGCACATTTATACTCGTATAGTAGTGAATCTTTTTGTTTGTTATTATATAATTTCTCATTTCTATTGAATTCAACCTTGTCCAAACTAGGTTGGTACGTGTGTGATGGACAGGTATTGAGACAGAAGTAGACAATTTAAACTCAAATCAGATAGGTATAGCCAGTCGATGATCTAGATCTAAGGGCAAGCATCTGTCATTAATATGGTTTTATACAAAGTAGTTTTTTATATCTATTTTCCATTTTTCGAACCTCTAACCTTATCGACGACGCCGTCGAGCACACGCGCACCTTTGACTAAACTATTGCGCAACTGTTTAGTCGCGCTTTGATTTCTATTAGCTTATATGGAGGTGCGCACACTACTCGATTTTTAGTTGTGGAATTAAACATTTGAAAGGGCTGCTAAACAATCGACAATCGCACAGTTGTTCGATAGTTTAGTCAAAGGTGTGCACCCGGTCTAAGTCGCGTAGTCTTGTGTAGGGTGTAGGGGAGAAATGATTCATTACTGTTAGAGCTTTGATTAGCTTCGTATTCGTAAAGCGAAACATGTCCGGACATAAAACGTTGCTTCTAATGTCCGTGAGTATAATGAGACACGCTCCACGGTAACTTTTATGATGGAAGTAAAGAATTTCATGATCTATTACGAGTTTATACCGGCCCAAGTGTAGCTACCAGATAAATCCAACAATAGGCGTAATTTATGTTTCTTAAGTTATGAAATTATGAGCTTTTGACACTCTACTCTGCCGCACGGAATAAAAAAAACTATACTAAGTGACCTATGTGTTCTTCCAGACTATGTTCTACATAAGTGCCTTTCATTGAGATTTGTTTAGCCGTTTGGGGATATATACGTACTAACATCAATACATCCAAAGTTTTCTATTTCTATTTCTAAAGAAAGTTTGTAAAGTTGATGTTAATGTAAGTTTGCGGAAACTAGGAAGAAATTCTTATGTACTTTAGTAATTACTGGAAACTGCTTTTCACATTTTATAGAATCACTTAAAACCGTGTTTTGTACTAAAGCTGTCCGTTAAATATGCATTGATATGAAGGATACTAAATTTTCTCATTGTTTTAATGTCACATTGAAACTCACACCGTGTTTTGAAGAACCACTTTATGATTTAATATATTTCTCCCATCTACGTGTCCCATGCCCAGTCAAATCCACTAGCAAATGTAATGTTACATTTGAATTACATTACAAAATACCAAAACGTACTTTGACATAGGAAAACGTAAAATTGCATTACTCTATTGCATTGGCCGCGCCATCCAAACAAGGTAATAAATGTTTCAGTCGCATCCAGCCACAAAGGCGAACGTTCGAGCTTGGGGCGACAAACGCGGTTGTTTTTTTTACCCTCCCTTTACACGGGTTATAGAGTAAATATGAGATTTATTCTGTCGTATATGACAAGAATAACGCAATTCACGTACATAAATAAATTAGTTATCATCATCATCAACTTCCCTTGTCCCTGCGGAGGGTAGGCACAGTGTGTGCTGCTCTTCCATACATCTCTATCAGCCGTCACATCTGATTTCACTTCATTCTTAACGTAGAATTAGTTATTTATTAAAATGATAAATGCATCTTTCCAGAAATAGGTTGTTCATTAATGTTTTCGTTGTGGTTGGGATTAATGTTTATTAAAGCAGGAAGCAACAGCGCCGCGGCCGCGGGCGAAAACTCAAGGGTTAATTAGGTTAACAACTTGCTCTGTCGCATAATGCTCTTTAAACACTCATTTGTTTAAAAGAAAACAGCGTTGAATTTTATACTTGCCTGTATTTGTATGCGAATATTTCAATTTTATAACTTATCTTACTTTAATTGAAAAGAATTTAATATTTCTCTACTTCAATGAACTGTATTAAATTGCCTTAAAGTTTAATATAGTATAAATCATTTTCAAATTACATCGAATCTTGAGATATTCGTTTTCCATTTTGATAACAGCAAGAACAAATCTTGTTAGTGGTAAATTTACTCGTAGAACCTTGTGGTTCCTAAACCTAAACTAATCACTTAAATAAAAATATTTTCCAATAAATGTTAAGTAATGACTGGTTGTAGACGTAAAACAATCCGTATAGGTCTCGACAACATCGATTTCATCTCAATCGGATCAGCGGACTTTTAACTGCGAGTGCCGAGTGCCAACCCGTGTCGCCTCGGCTTTACTTCTCTTTCATATAAAATGTTATTATTGTCTGGACATTTCTCTTTTTTAAATTAAACCTTTCAAAAGAAAATAGCTTTTATACTTTGAAGTTTGAAGTGAACAATTGATTGGATTTAAATTTGTGCAATTTAAAATAAACCAATGGCCCTATAGTTAACAATACAAAAGAACTCGTTGTCTTGTATTCCAATCTTGCAATTCTACTATTACCATGACCATTACTAAGGTCCTAAGCACAAGCTCCGAGCTTACCTGCTTAGATAGAAATATTAGTAAACTAACCGCACCAGCTTCGCCAGGCTAGGAATGAATGAAAATCTCATATCTTTTCTGCTATATCCCGCCCCGTTGATGTAAAACATAGCAAGTTACTTACTTACTTACTGCGTTGGCGCAGCGACCCAAAGTGGGTCTTGACCTCCGACACGAGAGTAAGTTATTCATTGATAATGTTAGCTTTCTAATAGCGAAAGAATTAAAATCGGTTTAGTAGTTTCATAGCCTATTCAATGCATACAAATAAATGTTTAACAAAATATTGAAATCCAGAGTAATATAACTTAACATATTTAGAATGAGCAAGCTATAGTCACGTAGGTATCTCGCGTTTAGCCTGTTTGTATTGTAACCGCAGAAGATATATATTAATACAGCGCTTAATTAACACTCGAGCGGCCGCCGCGCTACGTGCCGGGAATATAAACCAAAACTACATTTATATGTTACTTGTCACTGCCATTTGTATATGCAGGAAAGTTAGCTTAATGTTAGCTTTAACTAGGATTACTGGAGCTTTTTTATTTATTAAATTAGCAACTTCAAAAAGATCATAAGCTCATTGTAGAAACAGGATACAATGACCAGTGAGAATGAACTTTCCCATACGTGACAGGATGTAAGAAAATAGCACATAATAGAGTAGTAATTACTGTTTGCTGCACCCGTAATTAATTTAGTAGGAAATGTCTGGTTACTAACCATTACCCGTTCGCAATAACCGCGGCTGTCGTTTATGAGGTTAGTTTGAGGCGCATGACCGCAGAATGTGTTTACGGCTTCGCGTAAACGCGGCTATACAACGCGTAAACGTTGCTACGGAGCGCGTAAACGCGAGTTTACGGTCGCCGCAACTGTCCTCGCAGCTCTAGAGGCCACCCACTCAAAGAGTCTCGTAAAATTGCAAACAACTGCCATGTTATATGGCTAATTGGCGCTTTGTTTCACAAGACGATAATTTTTAGTTGCACATATGCTTTTATTTTGTTACTCGTGCTTATGTGTTTGCTGTAAGTGTAATTTGCTTTACAAAGAAACAAGTGAAATGTTTAAAAAAAGATCATTTTTATTAAGGGATTTGTAACTATATGTACTGCTTTTTTGGTAGTGTTAACCTACAAAAAGGTGAGAAGTACACGATGGTGCATGAGTGTGGACTCACCTTAATACTTTCAACAGAAAGCATTGAATAAATTCGATGAAATGAAAATCGACAACGACGTTCGGAATATTGGAAGTTCAAAAGTCAGAAGCCGAACTGAATTTATGATTTTACTATGAGGATAAATATTCCGTAGCCACGAGCATTCAGTTGGATTTGTTATGTGTAATTTGATTTTGATTCAAATAAACTACGTAGTAAACATGTTTAAAAAAATACGTGAAATATTCTGCAGATTTATTAAATACTTGTTTCAGGTAATTTTATTGTTATAACAGACGGTTTACGGATCAATAATCTCAAGTAAGTATTAAAAAAAACAACGATAACTATAACGATAAATAATTCAAAAACTACTGGGCTGATTTTAAAAATTCTTTCACTAATAAATAGCTACGTTATCAATGAGTAACCTAGGTTACATTTATTACAAATTTTATTTCCGCTCAGACGAAGACGCGAGCAACAACTAGTCAGAAATGTTGACATTGAAATTAATGTTTTTAATAAGTTTAACTCTACTTCGTTTGAACTTATCTAAGTTGAATGTATGCAAATGTATTTGTACGTACACTCAGCTTTCAAATTAAATTTGCATAATTTAATAAGAAGCTTTCACGTAGCCGACGAATGCCAACAATTAGGTTATATTCCTAAAGTGCAAGAACACTGAAACATAAATGATTTTAACTTAAATCAAAATAAATCTGGATTAAGAAAATTAATAATACAGTTACTAATTTCGAGCAACTTTTTATTGTTTGGAAAACTTACCCTTTCATCATCATCCTCCTTATCCTACTCCCGTAGGGTCGGCGCAACAGGTTTTTGTGCTCCAAATAACTCTATCATACGTCATCTCAGTCATCACTCCCTTTTCGATCATGTCACCTTTCACACAATCCATCCATCTCTTTCTAGGTCTACCTCTACCGATGTACCCTTCCACTCTCATAACTAACGTTCTCCTTGTAACATGCGATTCATCCCTTAAAAACTTACCCTTTCTAGAATAAATAAAAATAATGAAATATTTTCACATTTGAACTCTGTTTATGCTTTCCTTTATATTAATTTAGTAACTTGAATCACAAACGCTTCGATGGTAATACGCGACTTGTAAGTTTTTTTTTATTTATAAGTGTATCGCATGCAACACGTTGCACTGAAATTGATTAATGACTTACGAGTGCATAAAGTTGCTTGCATTAAATTATGATTTCTTCATTTAAAATTGTAATTCTGGTTTTATAAAATACAGCCTACTTCACGAGCTTCTGTGACTCTGAAGCTTTCTGTAATTATATGGTATTAAAAATGGAACAATGAATACCACTGACTCCATCTTGTCTTACTAATATTATAAATGCGAAGGTTTAGATGGATGGACGTTTGTTAGAGTTTGTAGCTTAAACGGCTGAATGGATGAGGATGAAATTTGGCATAGATGTAGAGCATTGTCTAGAAGAACACATTAGTGGCCGGAGTCGCGGGAAAAAGCTAGTAAACATATTTAAAAGCGAATGACTCGTCTGGTGAGTTCAGTTAGTCGTGAAGACACGAGTAGTGCCACTCTTCAAAGGCATCTGATTAGTTAATTAAAATTATAAGATTTTAACTAATGTAAGAAACTTACATTTCCCTTTTTTTTTACCTTTTTCCCTTACCATTTCTGTCAGATTATTCTTATTTTCGAGTTTCTATTCACTTTTGCGGAATAAACCTTGATAAATGCGCAGTGCGGCGGCAGAAGAAGTGAAAAGACTTCCAAAGTCCCGAGACACCGGAACCGTCGCGTAATTAATGTTATTTATTGCCCTTCCCTTCCATTCCCTTTAATAACGCAGGTAGCATCAAACTTTTCGAGTTTCTCTCGATTTATATAATTTGGCAGGTTTTTGAAATGGGTCGGGTATTTCTATTTCCACGTTACATTCTCATTGTAACTGGGGTTAATGTTTATTAAAGCGGGAACAAGCCGCCGCGGGCTAGAACGGTTTATTAACTTAATTACATACTTAAAGATTTTTTTTTATTATTTTTAAAAGAAAGTAAATTTGAAAAGTAATTCTGAAAATTATTCTGAGACTGATTTTCTGTAAAAGAAAATATAGTTAATGTAAGATAAAAATCTTTCAAAGGTAAATTTCTAATAGAGCTATACGTTTCTTGTTGAAAGTCTAGACATTCAGATCAAAAGGATACTCCACAATATCACTCGAATTAAAATTTCTTTCTAAGTTACAAATATCAAAATCTCTGCTCATTGAAAATTCAACGCTTTCAATTAAGTAAATTAATACAAAAGGCTCTCCAAAGTTTTCGGACGGCGATCTGAAATTGCTACCTAAAAATTAGTTCTGAGATCCTGAGCTCACGCTCGGAAGTTTTGTAGCAATTTTAAATTAATTAACGACCACCTTAATTCAAACTCTGACTGTGAAATATATACTTCTTATTTTGTTTTAAGCACTAACAATCCTTGTTTCGAGGTATTTTGAAAAGGTTTCCTTTTTGAGATTAATTTTTTTTTATATAAAAATTAATGAGAATTGACAACTTATTTATTATTTTATTAATAAACAAATTGTCTATAGACAATAGTTGTCAATAATTAGGTAAAACCTGGTTTTGTTATTAACTACCATAGCAACATTTTCACTACCAATTAGGAAGTAAAACGATTAGCTAAAAATTGAAAATAACAGTGTTTCCCGTTGGACTGTTGGACTACCAATCAATCGGTTCAACGGTAAACACTCAAAAGGATTACTATCTCGTCTGCTTTTTGATGACAATTTACTTTTGCATTCGTGATATGCGGGAGTCATCAATCGACGTCCAATCAATATGGTTGTTTACTGATGTAAATTAAGAAAATTTGCATATACGCTAATGTTTTTCGATTCATTAATATTGATTAATGTCGATAAACATAGATGATGAACAATAGGTCGTTTGCTGGAATAACACCTGTACTCTACATTTATGGCAAGAAATTAAACACAAGAAAGGAAGGTACACGACAGTTGTAACAACTGGCTTCTTCTGCTGTTCTTGAAGATTCCACGATATCGTACGTTTTTATACTAAGTACTTGAAACCTAATAAAAAATTAACAATTTTGACATTGAAGGTTTTTAAATCTCTTCGGTACATGATTTTTCAAAAATACCGACTAAATTTAAAAGTACAGTAAAACACAAAAGCTTGATCTACGAAGCGACGCTATTACCTTGATCGTATTACCAGGCGAGGATAAGCCGAATGAGTGCCAAGCCATGTTACTGACTTTGCTCTTGCTTTAAAAGAGTTAATATCATTGCTGCTTTATGCTACCTTAGTACATTAGAATGTAGAAAAAGGTTGTGTTAGTTTAAAGTTTGTGTACCTACTTTAAAGCTAAACATTTTGGACTATCTAAGTTGAACTCTTGTCACTGCCGATAGAATCGTACAAGTTACTTTTCTCTCTCTTTGAAATAGCATTGTTTTAAACATGTTTCTCATCAGTGGAAACTTATGCAGTGATCTTATTTCTTAAGTCGTACATATTCCGCTGAACGATGAATTTATTCTGCAACTTAGTTCATTAAAGCTTTTCTACATTAATCATACAAATTGCCAAGACATGAATGTTTATTGCTTAACCAGTGTTTAGTGGCTCCCGTTGAATGGCTTGAAGGTCGGGAGGTTATGGCATTGGTCCAAATAGATGCTGGCCGTGAAATCCAGTAGACGAAGACAATTTTTCATGCCTTTATATTATCACTTGGTGCCAAAAGTTTTATGGTATACATTGTAAATTTTTCTTGCAGTTATTTATTGTATCGAATGTTTATGTTTGTATGTGTATCATTATTGTGTTCTATACTTTCGGTTTTTATATCGCTACAACTTAGAAGGGTTGAAAAAAAAATCCTTTAGAGCTAATAGTTCTAATCACGATTAAGAAAATTCTGTGTTTATGTTTGTTTTACTAAAGATACATGAAACAGACAAGTTTCCAAGTACTTTAAAAGAATATTATTACTAAAATACTCGTACATAACATCACATATTCATCGGCGCGAACGAATGTAAATGAAAGGAAAATTGAATCTACGTAAAATCTCGAATATGGCATTTCTTATAGCCATATAATAAATCTAATTTATATTATATTATGTATATATCTGACGATAACACATTTATATATCTCTCGCTTGGGATATTGCCTTAACTTAATATATGATGGAAAATTGATATTTAAGTTTATATTTCGTGAAAAATGTATCAATCTTATTTGACTACCATTAAATCTATGTTTATGATTAGCTGTTGCTCGCGACTTCGCCCGCGTGGAATTTTAGAAAATAATAAAGATACAGCCTACTAGCTTTCGACCGCGACTCCGTCTGCGTGAGATTTAAAAAAATAAAAGTGAGTCGTCCATGTGTTCTTCCAGTATCCTCTACATCTATATCATATTTTATCGAAATCCGTTCAGCAGTTTAGGCTACAAACTCTAACATCCATCCATCTAAACGCATTTATATAATAATATTAGTATGAAGTATGATATTTCCTTATTTTCTCAATGCTTGTTTTTAAAAGTAAATTGATAAACTGTTCTTAGTTTCAAAAATATTTAATTTCGGTTGTCTATAGTAGGTTGCTTTGCACGTGTTATTTTGTCTACACTAATATTATAAAGAGGAAAGATTTGTATTTTTTTATTTTTGTATGTATGGAAATACTCAAAAACTACTAAACGGATTTCAAAAATTCTTTCACCATAACAAAATTACGTTATCAGTGAGTAACGTAGGCTATATTTTTTATTATTTTTTAATCTTTGTCGCGAGCAACAGATAGTGAAATAATAATCAAAGTTCTATAATCATTATCAACGCTATTTAATTTACTACGGATAAAATACTAATACAAACATTGGAATTGAAATTTTCATAGACATGACACATGTTTTTATTGTGTATTATATCTCATGGCTCGACGTGTTCCTTCACGTCGCCGTGGCAATTTCCTGAGCGCGGGCTTCGTCGCTTGTGTTATTAGATTTTTTAGCAATATCCCTCCGCTGCGGATTAAAATGGATCGCACACGTTTTACGACACAGTTAAAGCGTGGTATCGGAGACGACATAACATACTCGTAAGTTAATTGTAAAATGTTAATATATTATAAATAATTGTGCGCTACTTGTTCAAAAATCTTTACTACCGTTTCTATCTATACTAATAATTAAGAGGATAGATATGTATTTATTGAAATAAATCACCAACTACTTGGCCGATTTTAACAATTCTTTTTAATGTTAGAATGGTAATTTATCTGTGAGTAACATAGGCTTTTTTATTATGTTTTAATTTCACGCGGAGGAAGTCGCGAGCAACAGCTAGTAACTAATATTAGTGAAGAGTAAATCGGCAAATGCAAAAATCAGAAATCCACGCTAATACTCCACTTGGTATTGGACCTACAAAAAGGGGTAGAGATGGCAGAAATCTAATTCGTACCTTTGAAACTCGTCGCCACTTAACATTAAGCGAGGGGTCAAGCACTAGTTGTTTTATAATAAAATAGTAAGTCGTAAAGAAATGTTTTATATCTGGAATCACTCAAGCCGTATCAATAACGGCTTTGTTCTCTGAATCGCTCGTATCCAGCGCTCGTATGGCGTCCAAAGTGCATCGTAAATCTCAACAGCGGCCGTACAGCGTAAATCCTCCGCGGCCTCATTACGATTTAAACACCCATACCCAACCATGTTTGTTGAATTTATCTTTTAAATTGAAATATCGATCAACTCAAAGATGCACGTGATAATAATTAAATATGCGATTGTCAAATTGCATTATAAAAACATTCTTAACACGTTCAGTGCCACATACTGGCCTGCCGAGTTCACTTTCAGACGAAAAATAACTTTGTCTACTATATTTTATCGCATATGGGAAGTATTCCGATTCTAGTATTCCCTTTTCATATGTGACGTCATTAAACAGTTGAAAGAGTGCTTGTCGCTAATGATTTCATTTACACACTTTTGCTTTCCACATTTCGTCCCAGCACAAATTCTTATCAAACAGTATTTTGAAGTTCAATATCATGAATTAATACGAAAATAAGGAGTGGAAAAATCGATGATTGGTAATCAAAAGTGACACAAAGAGACGAGACTTACCGAGACGGGGTCGCGTCTGGCTTCTGTAGTGGCTCTCGTAATTGACGGAATCCTTAAGTCGCCGGTTTCTTCGATAATACTTCGGTTTGTCTGTCGCAATCGTTACGATGGATTCACTATTAAATATTACTTATAGTCCTACTCTGTACATTTAGTGGCCAAATCGCTTTATAGTAAGGCTTTCGCCTGCGACTGCGTCCGCGTACAATTAAAAAATAAGTAGCATATGTGTTCTTCCAGACTATCCTCTACATCTATGCCAAATTTCATAAGATCCGTTCAGCAGGCTACAAACTCTAATATCACATCTATATAACATAAACATCCATTCATCCATCTAACCTTTCGCATTTATATAATAATATTAGTAAGAGAAGTCGCACACAAAGGGTTAATTGTTTGATTTTTTTAAGAATGGTGTTTGTAGCTTGAGTACAAACAATACAATCATGAGACGTAAATTGTTTGCAGTCAAACTTGATATTAAAGTCAGTAATTATGGTATATGTCGGCGATACGCCAGGGTTTTCGCGTTGAGAATCCATCACAACAAAATACACACTCCAGATTTAATTTACTTTATTTTGCCACCATAGTCAGTATAGAAGTAAACCTTTTTTACAAAATTCATTCGTTTTATATCGATCTGTCGACAGATTTGACGGTTACAGAAAAATGACTTCCTGTACAACAAAATAAAATTTAATAACTACAAACAAATTAATGAAATATAGCTAAATATTCAAAATAAATATTTAGATGAATTTAACTTAACTTCTAATGATTTATTTAACATGATTACATTAATTTAGTGTGAACAGATATCGTTCTTACACAGCTCCATCAACAGATGGCGCTGTAAACAGAATGAATATAAAATAAACTTTAATGCAAATAATCAATTTTAATTTAGAATAAAGTAATCTATTTTAATTTGAATATTCATACAGTAAATTGATAATTTAAACAGCATATTAAACATTTAACATTTTTAAAATAGTCAACACAGTGTCTGCTGCATATTAAATTAATGAACATTTTTTATAAATAACAGTTTGAATTTGAATCACATTTATTGCCTATATTCTATAATAAAATTACAATGATAAATCGAAATAGTATTTTTGATACTAGGCGATTTGCGCCCATACGGCCATACTGACTCCAGCGCGTCCCCTGCGCTGTTCTATGTCATAACATCATTTAAGCCCAAGACATAAACCAGGCTTGAGATCAAACAACACAGAAGGCATCACCCATCCTGGGATCTAGCCAACACACAAGGCATCACCCATCCTGGGATCTAGCCAACACACAAGGCATCACCCATCCTGGGATCTAGCCAACACACAAGGCATCACCCATCCTGGGATCTAGCCAACAAGACCAGGTTTAAGGATACGCATGGTGGCCAGCCAGCGTTTTAGGAGGGATATTGGATAGGAAAATATAAGTTTCACAAACACATTCACTTTAAATCATAACATGGAATAAATCATAAAATAATATCATCATATTGATTCCTCTCTATCCGCAGAGGAAGTAGAAGCACCCAAATCGGTCTCTACAGATTCCTCCGCCCATACGGTCAATTCGTCTGAGTTGTCAGAATCATTAAAAGGGTCTGATTGAGCTGTGGGGGCAGGACGTAAAGTGTCGTGACTTGCAATTTTTTCTGAACATCCACGAAGGTTAACATGCTTAAGCCTGTATCGATCATTTGGCAAAATTTCTAAAATTTCCATTGGACCTTCAAATTTAGAGCCTAACTTAGTGGTGTGTCGCTCATGGCGTCGCATTAAGACGAAATCACCAACCTTAAACGGGTGTATTGTAGCTTTACCTTTATCGAAACGCGCTTTATCGTTACGGGACCGCTCGTCCATCCGTTTTTTAGCATTTGATCTAATTTCCTCTAAATCGTCTGTCGGTATGTCATCGTCAATTTGCAATATTTTAATGCCGGGTGGAGAACATCTTTTGCCTAATAATAGCTCCAACGGAGATTTACCTGTACTTTTTGATACTGTGCTGTTTATCGCCAATTGTAATTCTTGTAAAGCAGTGTGCCATGGCCTACTAACTTCTATAACAGACATGTTATCTTTTATGACTTTCATCAATCGTTCAACCTGCCCGTTGGCTCTACTGGCTCCCTTTGCTACTACATGGTGTTGAATTCCATACCGATCACAAAAGTTTTTGAACTCTGTCGAGGTCATACTTTTATCTTGATCAGTAACTAATCGCGATGGAGGGCCAAATATTGCAATGAGGTTTTGAAAACATCTTATAGCAGTTTCACTTGTACGGTCATTTGTATAAATCATATGGACATACTTAGTAAAACCGTCAATAAACACAAAAGCGTATTCAGGGTCGTTACGTCTTCCATTCATTCGGCCCGTTATATCTGCATGAATAGTGTGGAAAGGTACCGCGATTTTGTCTATTGGATGTAAAGTAACCTGTCTAGCACCAGATACTCCTTTTCTTACTCTACACATAACACAATTTTCTACAAATTTTCTGACTAGTCTACTCATATTAGGAAACCAATACTGTTCTCGTAATTTTTCAAGAACCTTTTCCCAGCCAAAATGTTGAAGACTATCATGATAATGGGATATAAGATTCCACCTATAACTTCTTGGGACTATTACTAATTTATGTGTCTTGTTATTTATCTGTACTTTACGTCTCAATAATTTGTCCTGAAGTATAACGTAAGTATCTGAGATATTTTTGGGAATCGAATCACCTTTCAATTGTTCTACAATATTAGCTAATGTTGAGTCGCGCTTTTGTTCGATAAGTAACCAGTTATGGTCAAGGATAGTGGTATTAACAGACCAAATTAAGGTGCCGGATTTGTTACTTGCGCAGCACTGGTTTAATTGGCGTTCATCACAATTTTTAATTGGGTTTCGACTGAAATAATCTGCGTGAGCAAGTTTATCGCCTTTGCGATATTCGATTTCAAACTGGAAATTTTGCAAAAAGGCCCACCATCTGTGTACTCTAGGAGTTAGATCGCGTTTGTGACTAGAAGCTTTTAAAGAGTTACAGTCCGTAACTACTTTAAATGGGCGGCCATGAACGAAATGTCTAAAATGTTTAATAGCCTTTACGACAGCAAGAGTTTCTAATTCGTATGAATGATATCTACTCTCTGCATCTGAAGTTCTAGCACTAAAATAAGCTACTACTAAAGGATTGCAGTCTTGTCTCTGAATCAGTACAGCACCATAGCCAATAGAGCTGGCGTCTGTATGCAGCTCTGTAGGCAGATTAGGATCAAATATAGTTAAAACCGGAGAAGATGTAAGTACGTTAATTATTTTTTGTCGAGCGAGTTCATGTTGATCAGTCCAATTAAAAGAAACATTCACTTTAGTTAGGTTGTATAATGGAGCCATGATTTTAGAGAAATTGGGAACGAATTTTCTAAAATAACCTGCTAACCCATTAAATTGCCTCACTTCTTTGACATTTTTGGGTACTGAGGAATCAGTTAATGCTTGAATTTTTCTAGGGTTTGGCCTAATGGTGCCATTTTCTATAATGTTACCTAGATATTCAATTTTAGTTTTAAGAAAGGAACATTTAGATACGTTTAGAGAAAACCCTGCTTGAGTTAATCTAGTCAAAACCAGTTTCAAATTTTTCAAGCCCTGCGAAACTGTTTCAGATATGACTAAGATATCGTCGATGTAAACTAGAGCAATATTATCTTTATAATCACCTAGGGCAATATTTATAGCACGTTGATAAACAGACGGAGCATTGCAAAGACCGAATGGCATGCGAAGATATTCGAATTGTCCATCTGGCGTCACAAATGCAGTCTTCTCAATTGAGTTTTCTGCTATTGGAATACCGTGGAAACCAGAAGCCATATCTAAACAACTGAAATAACGAGCTTTGCCTAGTCTATCTATTTGGTCCGCTATAAGTGGCAAGGGATAATTGTCTCTAACTGTATTTGAATTTAACTCGCGGAAATCAACGCAAAGACGGTCCGTCCCATCCTTTTTCTTGACCAACAATATGGGACTGCTATAAGGGGATGAGCTATCTCTAATTATGCCATTTTCTTTTAAATCTTTAATTATTTCCCTAACTTTCTCCCGTTCCACAGGGGATAAACGATATGGACGGCGTTGTACAACCTTATCAGGATTTTTTAATCTTATTTTTAGTTCCCCGGTAGTCACCTGTGAAACACGATTCCCAGACGTAAAATTATCTTTGAACTCGTTGATAATACGATAAATTTCGTTTACTTCTGTTGGATCTATAAGATCAGTATCTAATTGAAGGGAGGGTGTAAAATTCAAACATTCATTGATAAAAAACTGACGACTAATAGATATACTGTTCTCGCTTAGAGTGACGCTAAGACCGGGTATTTTTAAAAGATTAAAACCTATTAAAATGTCAAATTGAGTATCACGATCACTTACGACGTAAAACTCGAGCTCTAAGCTAACATTATCTATTTCAATTACAGTTGTAATGCTTTGTTTTGAAATAACCGTTTGACCTCCGATACCGATAAACTTAATATCAACTTGTTTTCGTTTACCGGGAACTGAGCCAGCTATTTTCTGACGAATTAATGAACAGTCAGCTCCAGTATCAAATAGACAGTTATATTTCCTGTTGCCAATCATTATATGAATAGTGCTACGTTTGATATTTGAACAATAATTAATAATTTTATTTGGGGCATTACGTTCGTCACTTTGACGACGGTAACAATTTTTCTCCAAATGGCCCTTACGATGACAGTACTCGCACTCAATAACCTTGACGCTAGTAGAATTGTTACGAGAACCGATATTATTATGCGGTTGTGACAATACAGGATTAGGCTTACAGATATTTTTATCTCTACAGTCTCGTGACAAATGACCCGGCTTATTACAATTAAAACACACAACTTGGTCCTTTAAAGGTCCCATGAGGCGTGTCTTTTTAGAATCATTATATTTAATATCCTTATTTTCAATTTTACGTTTGCGAAATGTTTTTAAAACTGATACTAGTTTAGGAAGTGAATTTGGGGTATTTCTCAACAACTCAGATCGAATAAAGCCAGGATAAATACCTGTGATTAATGCATCTACAACCTCTGCGTCGGCAGCTTCAGGTCGAACTCTCTTGAAAAGCGTCCAGGCCGTTGTAGCATACTCAGCATAGCTATTCGCTTGGTCCGAAGTGTAGTCGCGCCATTTCTGCACATCATCAGCATACCGGAACTCGTTCCCGAACGTATGAATCAGCTCTTCCTTCACTTGCTCCCACGTGGTAGAATGCAGCGACCACGTGTCAGCCCATGTCTTGGCTCTTCCTCTCAATTGCAAGATAGCCTTCATTCGAGCTTCATGTGGCGGAATATTTAGATTTGTAATGGTTTCGTCCACATTTGCACACCAGTCCCTGATGTCGTGCGATCTCTCATCGGGGTTATACGGCGGTAAATAAAAGTCTGTGTGCCGCCGTAAGGGTGCAGCGTTTGTAGATAACGTCTCTTTCACGGCACTTGTCGCAGCAGTCTTCGTAATGGATGTTAGGAGACCCATCACTTGTTCTATAGAGAATGTCGTCTCGTCCGAAGTTCTTGAAGAGTCTTGGGGCTGTGATCCCACCGCTGCTGTCGGAGATTCGCCAGGGTTTTCGCGTTGAGAATCCATCACAACAAAATACACACTCCAGATTTAATTTACTTTATTTTGCCACCATAGTCAGTATAGAAGTAAACCTTTTTTACAAAATTCATTCGTTTTATATCGATCTGTCGACAGATTTGACGGTTACAGAAAAATGACTTCCTGTACAACAAAATAAAATTTAATAACTACAAACAAATTAATGAAATATAGCTAAATATTCAAAATAAATATTTAGATGAATTTAACTTAACTTCTAATGATTTATTTAACATGATTACATTAATTTAGTGTGAACAGATATCGTTCTTACACAGCTCCATCAACAGATGGCGCTGTAAACAGAATGAATATAAAATAAACTTTAATGCAAATAATCAATTTTAATTTAGAATAAAGTAATCTATTTTAATTTGAATATTCATACAGTAAATTGATAATTTAAACAGCATATTAAACATTTAACATTTTTAAAATAGTCAACACAGTGTCTGCTGCATATTAAATTAATGAACATTTTTTATAAATAACAGTTTGAATTTGAATCACATTTATTGCCTATATTCTATAATAAAATTACAATGATAAATCGAAATAGTATTTTTGATACTAGGCGATTTGCGCCCATATATACATACTTTTTCAACGAATAAAAGCTTTTTATACCGTTCTTATTGAATCTTGAATGTCTTTCAGGTTTCTTTTAAATATTTTTCGTCATAAATACTGTTATATTTTTGAAATTCCTTATCAAGCTTCTAAAATCACGTTTAGAATTTTAAGTTTAAAAGTCTTTTAAGTATCTTTCTTCGAAAATATTTAATATAATAACTTAAAAGTAAATTCTCTTTAGTTTTGATTTTACTATTTGTATTTCGTGAGTCGACTGACATCTATTGAAATAATTAATGTCAGATTGAAGTTAAAGTTACTGCTAAGTTTAAGTTATTTCGCTTACATTTCTAGAAATTTCAACTAAATAATTTTAATATTTCACCGAATGTTAGAATTGAAACTAAATTTTGCGTAAAATTAAATCAACATTCAACAATAACGTTTGATATTGCTTATCAAATTGAAGTGTTAATTAAATTAGTAAATAGATTTTAGACAAACAGATAGTTAATTAAAAAGTGTATGATTCGCAGAATAATTTATTTTATTTAGAAAGTATTTTATTTGTAGATTTCTACCACGTATGACAAAAGACATGTATGATAAAGACACGTATGACAAGACGTAGACAAAAAAGGTTTTGTTATTAAATTTATCAGTTTATAAGTTAGTAAGATTTATTGTAAACAAATGGCCTGAGCAAGTTGCTATCTCTAATTGTTACTTAAGTTAAAAAAGTTTTCTGTCCACTACTTCCATTAGAATTTTTGAATTCCCTTACTTCTATCGTTAATTCTAATCCTGCTTTGGACTGATAGTTATTTCTTTGACATCCCTGAGGACTATCGGGGCTTCTCGAGCGATAATGGAATCTTGGAGCGCTAAAATTGCGCTGTTAAGTAAAACAGTATTCTTACTTTTATTTTTTATGCTTGAAAAAGGAACAGAAAACATTATTTTAATACAATGGGGATGTTTCCTAATGTTACAAATTCAAATAAAGTTATGTTTAATATTTTAAAGACAGTATTTTAAAACCTATAATAACATTTGGAGACCTCGAATGTTTGTCTCAATTGAAATATAAATTAAAAACGCTGCATTATTTTTTACCCTCCATTACTCGATCTCAAACACCAATCAGAGCTCGGTGACGTCGCTTCTTCGCAAACAACATGGCAGTGTGGCCTGCTTCAGTGAATGTCAGTGCATTTTGTAGTTATAATTTTTGTCTAAATGATTATAATAATTGAGTTTTCGTGTGTTATATTATGAGGACTCCATTATTAAGTGTTTTTATATTTACGACATATTTTACGAGCAAATGTTTCGATCAATATGACGAAAAAAAATTAGTAAAACCTATTTGAGTAGCTAATTCAATTTGCATCTAGTCACATTGAATCAGCTGTCGTCAATATTTGTCATAATTTTATAATCATAATTACAGTTATAATACATTTTTAAAATTGATATTTTTGTATTCATAATTTATACTTTAAATGTTCTTTGCCATAAATAAGCAACAAAAAATTATAATATGTTGAAAGTATAACCTTCTCTTCAAAATTTCGTGTTATTGATAAAAGATTTAACATAATGGAAACTGCATTCATCAAAGAAACTTAACGAAAATAGATTTTTTGTTGGTGACAAGTTACTTTACTAGAAACAAGTATTTACTTGTACCGGAGTTGTGAAACATGTAAAGATTTTTTAATAACTATCAAAATTCAAGATGTCTGTTTTATCATGACTTTGACAGAACGCGACGCGAGGTTTGTTACCAGAAAACGTGACGTCATGAGGCGTATTCGCGGTCTTTCGAGAAGTTGTTTAGTTAAGTGTTTTTGTAATGAAATGATGCGTATATGATTTTATTACATTTTTATTCGTGTTTAGATATGGATTATCTACAAAATAAAAGCAATTCCAAAAATTAGGAAACATGCCCATTGTGTTTTAACATAATTAGTGATTATAACAATGAACACAAGTTCTTTTGAAATAGCTAGATTTGCTAGTTAGTTTAAATGATCTCATAGAAATTAAATTATTCCAACGTTATCATAAAAAAATCCGTAGTTTAGTATTATATCAGAGTTACATTTACCGAATATATTTTTAGTTGCGAATTTGTTGTGATACATTTTAGTGGTCTTGCAAGAGTTTGTTTAGGACTGGACGTGGCGGAGTCCGTGTATTGGGAGCGTGATTGGGCACACGAGTACGGGCCCTATTTATTGTGTGTATAAATCTATAAGAAAAAGGTAAATAGCGAGCCAGGACGCAGGGCGGCGTATTTCTGTAAGCCGCAACCCCCGCTCACCCCGCGACCACCTTACCGGAGTGAATCCTTATTTGTGTTGCCTGACCTGCTTTTGACGTACACATGAAAGAAAAATTTGTTCGCTTGTTAAATATTGGATAACTTACTGCCTTTGGCTTCAATAACTTTTCGGAATATCTTGATTGAAGGAAATAAAAGAGTTGTTGAACATTTTTTATGTTTCCACAGATACAATCACACAGTATACAGAACCTTCCTGCCCCCCTAAAGATGCTGAAACGGTACTCTACATTGTATATTTTGAGTACTTACATTTAGTATGGTAAAGAAATGTTTTTTTTAAATATTATTTTCTTTATTTTCTGCTGCTGTAGTTCTTGCAGCAACCTTGTTTCCTCTTTGTAGTTGATTGTTATTTTTTTTTTTTTAAAGAAACAGTCAATCTATCAGTAAAATGTTACATGTGACAATGTTGTCTTATAGCCAGGTAACGTGTCAGTCGTTAGAGGGCGTGGCAGTCACTGGTAGTCGAGTTACGATCCCAGCACGTGTTTACGGTGGAGTGTCAACTTCATCGCAACCGTTTATAAACATTGTACTGCTTACCTGCTAACGAGGTGTGGAAACATTTATAGTACGCTGTTTTATACATGTAATTTAATCCCGTTATGGTCACTAAGAGAGCCTTAGTGTTGAATTTTCATACGAAATACATTTTAATAAAAAAGGATACGCTTAAGAAGGGAGTGGAATCAAATATGACGGGTAGAAATGTATGGAAGAGCAACACATACTGTGCCGACCCTCCGTAGGGATAACGGCAAGTTGATGATGATGAAAGATCATTTAAACTTCATTTAAAATCCACATCTAGATTGTTTATTAAGAATTAGAATGGTCTAATATGTAAAATGTAATTTTAATTACAATTTTAGAATAAGTTCTCGGTCGGTCTCTGGTGTAACGTTAGCGAGCACTTTATCAAATGTGCAAAATTCATGTGACCTATCTAAATCTCTTGCTATTAAGAGATACCGCGAAGGATTGTCTTTGAGACGTTTTGTAATATTAATCATCTTTAAACGTTTTGTGTTAAAGAAAGTAACTTTACTTACACATTCTGAACTAAAGTTCTTCTTCTTGAAGATTTTCATTTATATTATCACTAGCTTTCGCCCGCGACTCCGTCCGCGTGAAATGAAAGAAACACTAAGTAGCCAATGTATTCCTCCAGACTGTACTCTACATCTATGCCAAATTTTATCGAGATCCGTTCAGTCGTTTAGGCTACAAACTCTAACAAACATCCATCCATCCATCTAAACTTTCACATTTATAATATTAGTAAGATTACCTAGAGCTTCATTAGTATTAGTTTGAAGTAAGTTTTATCGGAATAAAACTCAAGTTACGTAGGTCGGAAACGCATTTCAGGAAGTTATCAAAAACACTAACTAATGGTTAAATGTACCGGACAATGATCTTTTGCATTTTCTACAGGAACTTTCTTTGCGGCAATATCTATTCAAGCTCTATTGAGAGCTTGATGGCGTTAAGATTTAAAGAAAATCACATCTGTATGGAAACCGTTATTATTCAATTATCAGCAATAGTGTACTCATACGTCTTCATGGAGAACTATATTATATTTCCTTACTTGAGCGGTAAGATTGCCTATAATACCTTTATGTGCCGCGGCCACGGCGCAGTAAAGTGCACCGTAAATCTCAATCATCGCGGGCTCGTATAAATCCTAGCTCGTAAGTTCAGCTGCAGGTTCAACTGCTTCTTGATAACTCTGATAAAGTTAAATTTAAGACTATATAAACTTGGATTTCTTTGCTGTTTGTATTGGTTTTGGAAGATTTGTTTTGAAGCCTAAATGATTTGGAAGTGTGAGATGCCGTTTCATTCGTATTCTTTCCCACGGTGTTTTAATGTTCATTTTGACAGATTCAATGGGAGATTAACACTGGCTTCCATAAATGGACAGGCAATAACAAGTGGCATTTTACGCCATTTGGCGTTGACTGTAGGGATTTGTAGTTGTGGTAAAAATCGAAATAATAGAGATATAATTAATTATTACTAACGTCAACAAGCTTTTTTAGGCCGAAACGAAAAGAAAGCAGTCATTGCCATGCAATAACCTATCCATTTCTAGAGATCAATGTTTAGTTAAGTTATTGCTTATTTCGTATTTTCTTGACATTGAAAATAAACTTTTCCATGACATTGACATTGAGGAATAGTTTTTAGTACCATTTACAAAACATTTCGCTAGACTTTTAATATTCTGTTTCGGGTATACTGGGCCGTGAAGTACTAGACTTGCGAGCTTCAACTTTCGTTTGTTGAAACGTTGACATGACAAAGATGTATGAAGGGATGAAATGAAGAGTGAACCGAAAGTCGATTATTAAAAGATTTATCTAGATAGTCACTAGGAAATTAGTTATGTTTACATAATTTATACTTAGCATTTATTTATATTACTAGCTTTCGCCCGCGACTCCGTCCGCGTGAAATTAAAAAAAAAACTAAGTAGCCTATGTGTTCTTCCAGATTATACTCTACACCTATGCCAAATTTCATCGAGATCCGTTCATCCGTTTAGGCTACAAACTCTAACAAACATCCATCCATCCATCTAAACTTTCGCATTTATAATACTGGTAAGATTACCTAAGTTTAATCAATTATTCATATAGTTACTTTTAGTGTTAAATAAATGAATCAAAAGTAATATCTACTACATACTCTAAAAATATATTTAAACTGATCGTAAAGTTTAGGTTCATATTTTTTATACACTCTAAAAACCCTTCTCGTCAAAACTCACTCATACCAATTGATAGCCCTCTTATACGTTCAATTTAAACCTTTTTTGAAATTAAATATTTTATTTGGAATTGCCTTTTTTAAACTCAAATGAAGCATTTAGTTTTTATTAAAATACTAGCGATCCACTCTACCTTCTCCAGAGTGACAGTCTCATATTTTGTCGGCCATTTCATACGTTTCCCGTTAAAGACTCGTTTTTTTTATATAGTCTATGATACTCGGTGATAATGTTGCTTTGTAATGTATAATAGAAAAAAAATCGCAATAGGTTGATTAGAATCGCCTATTCAATGCAAACAAACAAACAAATCTTTCCTCTTTATAATATTAGTATCGATTCCACTTCTAGCTTAACAACACAATATTTTAAATTACTAATAGTTATTTAGAATAAATACACAACAATAGTCTTATATTTCCAGTGGAATTGAGAAGAAAAATAGCTCTATTTCTGGAATTGCCTATTTTCTTTACGCATTTGTATCTGGGAAGTAAAGTGCATCGTAAATCTTAATCTAGAGCCGTTTATAGCACAAATTCCACACGGTTACAGTTTAAACACCCAATTCGAGTCTTATGTGAATTTACTCAAGCAATTGAACAATTGTTAACTAAAGTGACTGCATTCATCCCATGCAACTCAACTAATCTGAGTGTAAAGGTTGTTAACCAACCGTAATTCATATACTAAATATAAATTAGCGGCTCCCTCAGTCATTCTTTACTGATTGTGAGTGCAGCAGTAAACCAGTAAACCTTATTGTTATCGACACAATATAATATTTTCATTTTAATAGGTTATGTTGTGTGGTATTAGTGTTTAGTAAATTCCCTAACTTTTTTTTATATTATATAAGGTGGCAAACGAGCAAGCGGCCGCCTGTATCCACGGAAATGGAACGCGACCGCTGCCCATAAACATCCGCAATTGCAGATGCGTTGCCTATCCTTAGTTGACGGATGAGGAGACGCATATAAAAGGGATATTTACCCTTCCTATGCGCCTCCTCTACCGTAAAATCCACTTTTCTTCCTATCCTTTCCTCTTAAGAAATAGGTGGTAAGGGAAAGGGACTAAAATTAGGCCTCCTAAAATTATTTTAATACTTATTAAAATTAGATATACCTATATAAAGCAGTGTAATTTAAAGACAAGACATACATTTGACATATTAATTATTCAATGCGGAGTTTGAGAAATTAGGTTATGTTACTTCTGACACACGCATTACCGCCATTTTGCCTTTGATGTGGCTTTGCTTCTGCTCATTTGGCGTTATGAAGTTTACACAGGGAATTCGATACACATACGAGTACATAATTGTTCCATTAATTTGCTATTCCAAATAAGGTAATGTTTATTTTGTTAAAGTATTTTTTTTTTTGGTAAATGTTCAAATTAATAAAGAGATTTCATTAACTTTGTACTTCATCATCATCATCATCATCATCATCATCTCCTTATCCTCCTCCCGTAGGGTCGGCGCACTGGGTTTTCGTCCTCCAAATATTCTATCATCCGTCATCTCAGTCATCACTCCCTTCTTAATCTTGTACTTCAATTTTCCATTTGTAAGTAAATACTTTTATACTAATGAATAAAACAAACGATCCTTCACACTAATAGGTAATTCACTACAAATCTTTAGTGCGCCTGCACACTACAGATTTATAATCAGCTGATAGTTGAGCTCTCAATCAGTATGTGTCTGTCTGTCTGTCCGCAAGCCGCGTTTGTCCCGGGTAATCTCCGAAACGACTAGGCCGATTTCGACCGGACTTTCACTGAAGAGTAGCTGACATAGACGGGCATATTATAGGCTACTTATTTATCATAATATTGCGTGGACGAAGTCGCGGGAAAGAACTAGTGTTTTATATGGTTTGACAGCTCCAATCGGTCAAACTATCGGCCGATAAAATCTAGTGGGCGGGGTCTTTACCGTCTACTTAAATGGAAACTCAAGAAATTTAGTATTAAACGCCGCATTTTCACAAATACAAGGAAACGTCATTATAGTTCGAGGAGTTGTGGTGGTCGGGAAAAGTTTCCCGCGCAAAACTTGGTCGAAGTTCGATTGATAACCGGTTAGTTTCATCAGTATACCTCGGTCCCCGGTTCACCGCAGACCACTAATGTTATCCAAGTGCTACCCAAGACGAAGTTGGTGAACTTACGATTCATTCGGTGCCGCTTTCATTGTTTTTAAAGTTGGGAAACTTAAGATTTCATTTCGATAGAGGATTAAGTTTAAAGCATTTTGAATTTCTACTAACTGTTCGATCTCAATTCACATCCATATACATATAATAAAATTGGAGTGTCTGTAATATCATAAGCAAAATTCCAGATTTCGATATGATGTATTTGCGATGCTGATAACGAAAATCGCATTTTTTTTTTTTGTCTGTCTGTCTGCAAGCCGCGTTGTTCCGGGTAATCTCCGAAACAGCTGGGCCGATTTTGACCGGACTTTCACTGAAGGGTAGCTGACATAGACGGTCATATTATAGGCTGCTTTTATTGCTAATATTGCGTGGTCGAAGTCGCGGGCAATAGCTAGTTCATAGATAAACGTATGCCGATATTTCCAATTCAGGAAATAATCCCGTTGTAATAATGAAGAAAGTTTTATTGTTGTCAATGAGCAGGTAATCCCCGCGGGCATTACCAATAAATATAGGTGTCCGTGTAGATAGAACTTGTTACTTATATCTTGTTAGGAAGTGCGACTTCGGGACTCTTACATTTAGTTCAGAAACTTTCACTAATAATATAAAACTTATATATGTTAGCAGAAGAATATTTGTGGTCGAATGTTTTTGTATTTATGTAATGAAACTTTTTTTTTCATGAATCATTACCGATGACAGCTTAATAAGGAATATAGTATGAAAAGCAAACTTAACCCAATTCTAAGCAAATTAAATAATCTATACTAATATTATAAAGAGGAAAGATTTGTATTTTTGTATGTATTTGATTCACGTAAAAACTACTGGGATGATTTCAAAAATTCTTTCACCATTAGAAAGGTAATTTATTTGTGAGTTATATAAGCTATATTTTTTATAATAATTTCACGCGGGAGAAGTCGCGAGAAATAGCTAGTCGTAATTAAAATAGAAAAATTTAAATATTCCTTGTAAAGCTTAGGATACATATTGTATAGTGATCATCCAGTGTACAAGCAGCTTAATGCCTGTTTGATTAATAATAACGTGATCGTGACACGCAATTAGGTCGCCTTGTACTCAGCGTGCGTCTCATAAATAATTGATGAAGTTCGCACCGCGGCAGCACTGTCGCACGAGTAACGAATGCGGTGAGAACTGAGCCTTGCATTCATTATTTCATATCACTGATGTACCTACCGTATGCCATATGCATATTTTAGATATTTCAATACAAATGATTAAAAAAGATAGACGAAAGGCCATATGAACAATACTTGTTATTAATTTAAAACTAACACAAAGGCAACTACGTAAAGATATCAAACGTTCCGTAGTGACGACTAGAAAGACACTGAGCGACTGAGCGACTGACAGCTGCGCTACTCCCTGCAAGTCTTTTATAAAACTACCCCCACTTTTACTTCCGTTTCCTACCTTTCCCTAACACATATATCTTTCTTTAAAATTCCATAGATTTTATTCACCTTAATCCAAAATAGACAAAATGGAAAGCAAAAATAGGTTTATCCTCTTCACCTTTCAGATTTCCATAGTAGACACTAGCTGTGGTCAGTGACACCGTTCAGTGCAATAAAAAAAATATTTAGCAGCCCATGTGTCCTTCTAGACAACATCGTATATCAGTATCAAATTTCAGCTAGTTCCGTTTAGCATTTCTGGAGATACGTATTAATAAACATCTATCTAAGCTTTCGCATTTATATTAGTAAGATGTAAATCATGTTAAATCAGAGACCTCAGAATGTTGGCTGAAAAGTAATTTACACTATTTTTTTCAACAATTAGAATAATAACAGAATAATCACATTAACAAATTGGCTCGAAATCGAGCCTACAATATAAATGTCCCTTAAAAGCCTGCAGAAAGAAGCAATCAAAATGAGGTCATGACCTAGCATTGTCTATCGAAGAGCCAAAGCGACGTAGAGTGCTAATTTATATATCTACTAATTTTCTTTCTGTTTGTAAAGCTATTTGGTAATAAAGGAAAATCAGTTATTGCTTTCTCTCGCATCGTTTGCCAAAAATGCGTCTGAACAGATACAAGGTCAAAACAACTGGTTTTCTTCCAATTGGATGAAACTCAGTTTCTCTTAAAACGCATTGCGGATTTCCTTTGTCATTGTTCCAAACAAAAACATTGAAAATAAAAGTTGAACGTTGCTATATCGAAAGTTATTTCAAATGACATACAAAGAGGATATAAGACTTGAAGCAATTTTAATCATTTAAAAAGTTACATATTACATTCTGTGGAAGGTATTGGGTAATGCCTATGTCCAGCTGTAAGCAGATAAATGCTGATGATGATTTGGATTTTTGTATGTAATGCAATAACTCAAAAACTACTGGGCTAATTTCAAATTCTTGCACCGTTAAAAAGCTACGTTATCTCTGAGTAACATAGGCTATTTTTTTAATTCCGTGGACGACGCGAGCAACAGCCAGTAATATTATATTTTCAAAGTAGATATATGCTTTTGTACGCAGTCGTGCAAGATGTTTCCAGTTTTACGAACAATATTACCGAAAAAAGTATTACATTCAAATCTTTATACACAATGCTCCATACAAATTATGCGCAATGCTTCACGTAATTTTACTTTCCCAACTACAAATTGTTTTTTCGCTCTTCTAACCTAGTTTAGCGTAAACGTAACATCTAGTGCGTGAATAGCGTGAATAAAGACTACATTATTTTATATTTCTGTAAACCTTATTCCAATGAAATAAAGGCGAAATTTCCTTATCGTTAACTAACTCATTCATAAACAACTGCTTACCCTTGTACAGGTTTGTTACGATAACAATGTAAATTAGGCCTTAATTCTTATGTAATATGTTTCATAGTCGTTTATATTCATTTACATATTCTATATTGTTTGTTTTCATAAATTAATTTGACTACAACCTTGTCTATGGTATTGCGTACAGATTACTGTAATTTGTTGATATTTGGACAGTTTTAGAGAATTTGGTACTAGACTGCGGGACTTGAAAATATTTAAATCATTCATTTAAAAACGTGACTAGGCAACATTTCAGATCTCAGTTAAATTGTACAATTCTGTCTTGTATACAAACGAAATTTGGCACAGTACAGTAGTTAAAACTGAAGGTGTGATCAATACAAAATGTAATTTATAGTACTACCTGATATCAAATTGACATTCCCAATTAATTGATAGAAAAGCAATTACTAAAAAGGTTAGTATAACATAAACATCAACAGTATTTAGATACGTTGTTGGTTGAAACAAATTATATCGATAAATATAACGTAAAGTTGATGAAAGTAAACAACCGATAGACCGACTCAATTATTCAACTGTATGTTTGTCTATCACGAAAATGACTCAAAACATCACGTCGACCATTTTTGTTATGAAAACAAACAAAACTGTCCTAGAAAAGACATTCTAAATAGATTCAGAGATAAATATATTCTAAACAAAACGTATGCAAATATCTTTTTAGTTCTTTTACAACTATTATGGCGTAATTTCATGTTACCTCAATATAGTATTTCTATTCACGTGAAATATTTGTTTTATATAGCTAGAGAAGAGAAGGTAAGGAGTAAAAGGTTAGCATGGTATGGGCATGTTATGAGGAGGGATGAATCGCATGTTACAAGGAGAACGTTAGTTATGAGTGTGGAAGTACACCGGTAGAGGTAGACCTAGAAAGTGATGGTTGGATTGTGTGAAAGGTGACAAAATCAAGAAGGGAGTGATGACTGAGATGACGTATGATAGAGTTATGTGGAGGACTAAAACCTGCATCGCCGACCCTACGGGAGTAGGATAAGGAGGAAGATAATGATGATGATGTGAAGTATTTGTTTTATATTTTAGCTACGAAATTAATTAAGTTTACTATTTATTTATAAGTAAATTAAAACATTAAATTAATTAAAAGCTATTTATGTAAACAAAAGGAATAAGATTAAAGCTGTACATTAATTAGGAAGTAATCTCCACAAAACTTTTAAAGCGTAAAATTGAAGTCAGCACACAAACTTAATTTAAAACTTATATCGAACTGTAAACGCTCGCCGGCTAACAAGCTTTCTTTACTGTTGAAATGATTTTACAACTTTTATAAATAGTTTATTGCAGAAAATTTTAACTGACTCGACGACCTAGCAAATCAATAACAACTTTTACAAACACGTAAGGCAATGTTCAGGTGACCATTGAAACCAAAAGGTTTTTAAACACGTTTGAGAATAAGACGACCCAATTATTACAGGCTCGTTTATTAGAGACTAGATGTTGTCCGCGACTTCATCCACCCAATATTAAGATAAAAAGTAGCCTATAAGTTGCCTGTCTATGTGAGCTACCCTTCAGTGACAGTCCGGTCGAAATCGGCCCAGCCGTTTCGGAGATTACCCGGAAAAAACGCGGCTTTCGGACAGACAGCAAACAGACAAAAAAAATTAAATGCAATTTCCGTTATCAGCAACGAAAATACATGATCTTCACGAAATCTGGAATTTTTCTTTTGATATTACAAACAGATGCTCCAATTTTATTATATGTATAGATAGAAGATGGGCAATTGAGTATTTTGCCCTGAAACAATTGAATGCAGTTTTACCGTAAACCAATGAAATTGCGCTAAAAATTCCGTTAACTTTTAGAAAGAGAAGTTTGACTGGAAACCTACTGTTACAGGTTCTTTACCTTGCTATAAATTGTTAAAAATATTGAGTAATACTGTCAATATATCGACAATTGACAAGCAATTTGTGGTGCGTGCGTTACTCATCAATAATTGATAAACGTCGATCAGAAGCACCGTAACGAAGCGCGGTGCGCGGTGAGCGAGGCACTGATCGAATATTGCCCGCATCGGGATTCTATTTCCTATGCAATTCGGGTCAACGATATTCTGTTTGTTTACATACAATCTATCGATTTTTAACACATTTTCCGTTGAAGCATAGCTTGAGAACTCCCTAATACTTGTAGCCAAAACTGTTACATGCCTTTCCGTCGTTCTGATAATTGTGCCTATATTGTTTTCGATTGTTTGTCTCTAAATATGACATTTAGGATGAATACTCCATTCTATAACTATTGATAAACGATAAACTGTTTAAAAACAAAACACAAGCATTATAGCTTGAATTCACCAATCAGGAATCTCAAGACAAATAAAACTGATCAAATCAGGTCAACGGGGCGTTTCAGTCTTGTTAGCTTTTTGTCTTGCAATTGTCTCTCGACGAACGATTCGGGACATTCCGCCACTCCTACATAATAAAAGTTGTCATTGGATTGCATTAGAAGAAAAGGTTTACGATTTAGCTAAATTGTCCAATAAGGAAAAGGTTCTACAATTTCTAAGTTTCTGGTGCTGGGTTGCTGAAGTTTCCATTTATTTGATTTTACCTAGTGATTCATTAGTGCAAAGTTGGACTAAATTTTAATGGAGTAAAACTCAAGTTACATAGTTCCGAAACGCATTTCATGAAGTTATCGAACCAAAAACACTAACGAATGTTTAAAAATGTGCTGGGAAACCGGCCATAGATAATATGCTCTTACAAACATTGGATATAAAAACCACTAAGAAGTCAGGACAGGCCGCTATTAATTCTTTTAAAATAAGTATTTTTATAAAATTCATTTCGTTCGTTTCTCAAATATATTTCTCTTCTTGCAGGTACTATTCACATTCAAATTAGGTGTGCGGTTTGAAAACATGTTTGATTCAGAAGCATTGAACCAGCTGCCGTTGAACGACCGGTGTGTATGAAAGGCCAAATTGAAGTAACGTGCAATACGGTTTGTATTTGCTATCATATTGAGATTTAACTTCATACAAACTATCATACTCATCATACTCATATTATAAATGCGAATGTTTACATGGATCGATGGATGGATGAATGGATGTTTGTTAGCGTTTGTAGCCTAAACGGCTTAACAGATTTCGATGAAATTTGGTATAGACGTAGAGGATAGTCTGGAAGAACACATAGGCAACTCACTTTTTTTTAATATCACGCGTACGGAATCGCTGGCGAAAGCTAGTATTTGATAAATTAAAATAGTCTACTGTTTCTTATAGTAACCTATAAACCTTACCTCACGCCTGTCTTCTGTGTGGTCGTGGTATCACACCGGGCGAACCGACCCATTCGTACGAAGCTGTTAAAGCGGGCTCTACCACTGTTAAAAGAGATTACTTCGTTTTACATAAAGAATATTGATCTGGGGCGTTAATTGTGTTAAGTAGCACGAAGCATAGCTAGTCGTATGTTAACACAAAGCTCTTGCGCTCGAGCGATGTGAACAAGCACTTGAACTGGACTTGCATTGTTTTGATACTCGCCACTCAACACTCGATACTACTATCTGTTGAACGAATATGCAACACTTCTAACTTAATATCTACATAGACTATTCAATTTAATAGAAATTAACTTTACACAGATTTTGGGATATAATTTGAACACAAAATTGCACGCTGACATGTTTGGCTTAATATTTTCAATTCTAAAAGATACAATTTCGACCACTATATCCTATTACCCTTACTAAGGGTAGGTTCCGAGCCCCTCGGTGGGGACGTATAGTGATCTGGTGATGATGATCATGATCCTATTACGTTGATGAATCTATACTAATATTATAAAGAGGAAAGATTTGTATTTGTGGATTTTTGTATGTATTAAATTACTCAAAAACTACTAGGCCGATTTCAAAAATTCTTTTACCGTTAAAAAGCTACGTTATCAGTGAGTAATATAGGCTATATTTTTATTATTTTTTAGTTTCACGCGAACGAATAATTTATAATTGGATTAATTTCTTGCTTACGTATAAAATATTTAATTCTAAAAGAATGTCTTAGCTTAATAAATAGCTTTACAAACTAAAATGTCTAAAGAGGTCCAGACTCTTTGTTAAAGTTGCTTAGAGCGTTAAAACTAAATTAGTTGATTATTGAGATTACTTATCTGCGGGTCGCTCCGCTGAGCTGATGAGACGAGATCCTTTTAGTTTTCAATCAACCTCCTTTGAGTCAATTCTAAGGGTAATGTGTTTGATTTTATTGATCCACCATAATTGAGAAAGCTACTCTTGTTATTTTTTGTTTATTAAGCATTCTTGTCTTTTAATATTGGAGACTAAGCAATTGTTCTTTATTAGAGGCTGACATTTTTGTTACCGTTTAGTAAATTGGAACTTTGTTGTCTTTTGTATTGTGATATTTTAGTTAGTTGCGAGTAGAAAACTGGCTAATAAAATAAAAGACTTTTTAGTAGTGCAAAAAAATTTTCTGATACCAATCTAATACAAATGCTTATAATTCATTGAAGCTATAATAAATGTTATTGTTGGTATAGAGTGGGCAAAGTTTCCATTGTTATTAATCAGTGAAAGTTTCAGAATAATCCTTGCGGGCTTAACCGAAGACAAATAGATGTCGGCTATCGGTCAACCTACTTATTTGTTACAAACTTTCACCTCATGGGGCTAATAATTTCATCCGCCCCGTAAATAATTTTAATCGCTTCGAGAACCCATAACCTTTAAGTTAGATAGATGTTTAAAAATATTTTCTTTTAAAACGAGCTGTCGCCCGCAAACTGCGTTAGCGTGGAATTTAAAAAAAAGGTCGTCTATAACATTCCCGCGTGCATCTACTTTTTACCAGCTACCTTCCAGTCAAAGTCCCGTCCAAATCGGTCCACCCGTTCCAGAGATAGCGGTCCGGTCGCCATTTTCACAGCGCGGAATTTAAAAAAAAGTAGCCTATAATATGCTCGTCCATGTCAGCTACCCTTCAGTGAAAGTCCGGTCGAAATCGGCCCAGCCGTTTCGGAGATTACCCGGAACAAACAGCTTGCGGACAGACAGACAGACAAAGTTTTTTTAAATGTGATTTTCGTAATCAGCGATGCAAATACATCATCTTCCCAAAATCTGGAATTTTTCCTTTCATATTACAAACACTCCAATTTTATTATATGTATAGATATTTTGTTTACTCGATTGATGGCAGGAATTTGGTGTTTAAAATTACGTGATAGTTTTATGTCAGTAATGTTACTTTCAATTGCATTAAATTCTTCCTTCATATGTATTTTATGCGGCAACAAAAAGAAAGGAACGATCGATGTCCCTTCTACATTATATCGGTCTATCACCTGAAGTGGCTTCACTGTCCCCGTTTCCATTGGGATTATAGCCATCCCTTTCTCTCTTGGCAAGATGACCTAAATACAGGAAAGAGTATTCAATACATCCGGCTTTTCAGGTTATAAAAGTGGCCCTGAACATTGATACAAGGTCGCTACATGTGGACGTCATCCAATTGAAAGAGATTTAACTCGATTAAATATTTCGCTTCTACTGCACTGCGGGTATGTTTGCAGAGTTGTTTGCGTCCAAGGATTTTTGTTGAATCGTTACGGGAAACGTTATTTCTGGAATACGTACCAATGCTCTTTTTCTATTTGCTATTTTTTTCGAACTTAGACGGAATAGTAATCTCTTTTTGACTGTGATTGTTTTTGTCAACGGTTGTCACTTGTCAAGTAGTTTCGTTTGTTTTTTCTACCATAAAAGACCTAATTTTTCTAATCATACTTCATACTAATATTATAAATGCGAAAGTTTAGATGGATGGATGGATGTTAGAGTTTGTAGCCGAAACGACAAACGGAATTCTGTGAAATTAGGTATAGATGTAGAGGATAGTCTGGAAGAATATATAGGCTACTCGCTTTTGTTTTTTTTTAATTCCACGCGGACGGAGTCGCGGGCGAAAGCTAGTAGTATACATAAATACCTAGCGGTTTTACAACTGTTTTAAAAAATAACATGTGAAATATGTCTCAGTATTTAAATAAATAACATTTCCTAACTCTATACACTCAAATTTTCACTCTTTTACACGTTTTTATATCGACCCGGCTTTGTTCCATCTTGGTAACATATCATAAGTTTGTTGTTTAGACCAGTCGCGGCGTTTCGCTGAATTATTCAATGATTCATTAACATTTACCGCCTCTGTGCTCTTGTAAACCAGCTTACCTCAACTACCTGTATTTACGAAAATAGCAACAAAATAACCACGTGGATTGTTTATACCTCTTAATATCTATATCTATACTATTATAATAAAGTGTAAACACACACTTCTTTGTTGCCTAAGATGTCAGCAATTACAGCATATTTTTGAATAATCCTTTTTTTAATAAAAAGCTCTACACTTTCGTCATGCTTTAGGCTACATATTTTCACGCCATTAAACTTAGGGGTAAATATTTTGGACAAAAACCCTAATGTGGGAAAGAGACCATAAGTTGCTGCCAACATCAAGAAAGCAAGATTGCTAAGATTTGTCATGTCATGTCATTTTGACATTTGCTATTGATAATTTGACAAATGTAAACAATAAAATAAAGTTTTTATAATCTCATGCGGATGAATCCGCACGCAAACAGCCTAGTGTTATGATAATTTAGTTCTTTCGACCTTATACATTTTAGAGACGAATAAGAATGATTGCTGGATAATTGTTTACAACCGCATGTTTATGAATTAGCAAAAACATAGAGTAGGGAGTACTTTGCTTTATACTAGATTTTTCTTTGATGATATATTTTGCTTTCTAAGCTAGATCCGTTTAAAAAAATACAATCAAGGCGTAGCTGCTTGAAACCAGCGATTAACATTTTTAACTATTAGAAACGATATGAGTAGAAATGTTCATTATTAGATCAAGTCTTGAAATTGATGATTTTGTTATTGGATTATGAAAACGTAGAAATTTAACAACAACGCGGTATTTCTGGAATACGTACCAATGCTCTTTTTCTATTTGCTATTTTTTTCGAACTTAGACGGAATAGTAATCTCTTTTTTTGACTGTGATTGTTTTTGTCAGCGGTTGTCACTTGTCAAGTAGTTTCGTTTGTTCTTTCTACCATAAAAGACCTAATTTTTCTAATCATACTTCATACTAATATGCGAAAGTTTAGATGGATGGATGGATGTTAGAGTTTGTAGCCGAAACGACAAACGGAATTCTGTGAAATTAGGTATAGATGTATGGAAGAGCAACACATACTGTGCCGACCCTCCATAAGGGATAAGGGCAAGTTGATGATGATGAATTTCAAGGTGCTGTAAGCGATATTCAGGAAGACGTCTTCACTTCCTGTCACTGCCGTGCTTTCGTTATTTTTTTTAATTTCACAAGCATTAAAATCCTGCGGTGACATAACAACCCATAACACTCTCACAGATAATAAAAATGAGCAAAGAATTCGCTTAAAAGACTGCAATTTTTTGTACCAAAATAAGAGGATTTACTTATGGTTATGCAGACGTTTCATAACTACATACAAATAATTATATTTTATGTTAAACTCTTTGTAAACACTTAAAATTATGAAGCATTCAGATTATTTAAAATTGTACAAAGCTAAAGGTCTTCAAATTATGAACACAACAGGCTAAGAGGTTGCTTTAAACGAGCTACAAAACTGAATATTCAGTCAGATAAAAGCTTTGTTTAAATTATTTTTGTATAATAAATAACGCTGCTCGTTTCGGTCCTGTTATAACCGTATTTCCCCAGTTCCCCGCCACGTGTGATGTATTATTTCATTTTTTTAATGCGTTCCTATCATTCTTCTTGTAAATAACGTCTTATGTGTCGGGAGTTTGGTTTACGTGCGTGTTGTCAAAGGGACTCATGGAATTGGCTAAATTATTCATTTATGTATGAAACTGGGTGCTGTATACAGCATGTTAATTGCTAGATTCATGTTTTACTGTAGTTTTCTCATAGAACACTTATACTAAAGTACTTTTTTTAGTGTGATAGTCTAAGAGCTGAAACTAAACTTTCGCACAACTGTTTAGTCTCACTTTGATTCCTATGAGCATATATGGAGGTGCGCAGACTACTCGATTTTTAATTGTGCAAAACAGTTAAATGGGTTGCGTAACAATCGACAATCGCACAACACATCACAATTTTTATACAAGAATTCTTATAAAAGGAATAATAGTAAAAGAGTTAAGAAATTAAAAATGTTCTCTTATTCTCTAAGGATTCCAATTTTAAACTATCTGCATTAATAATGAATTCGTTTTACTTGGACACGAGTTCACTTAAAAATGCAAATTGCAATAAACTGCATACGATCTATCCTGGGGCGGAGATGCAGCATCGTGTCTACGCAGTATCTAACTGGATTATGGTTAATTGGATTCAAACAAAAAGAACTTAAACACGCTCTTTGACTATAAAAATTAATTGTTTATACCAATACATGCCCGAGGGCGGATTTGCTATCGATTATGTTCCTATCTGGTCTAGATAGAACAACTTATAAAAAATGGAGATTAAAACGTAAATGCTAATTTTAAACACCATTTCATCATCGGACGTTCAGGCATACGGCCGGATTCCATCCTTTTGTAGTTGATGTACCACGAGTTCGAACGAAAAAGTTTGAATCATCGTTCCCTGTGCGAGTACAAGGGATTGGAACAAGTTGCCGGCGTTAGTTTTTCCGTATAAATATGATTTGGGGGCCTTCAAAAGAAGAGTAAACAGCTACCTATTAAGCTAGCGCGTACCATCTTTCGACTGCATCATCACATTTTCAGGTGGGATCGTAGTCAAACGCTGGCTTAACAAACGTAAAAAAAAAAGTTAAAAAAAGCGAGATACTAAGACATTGAACATTAACGGCTATTGTACAAGATATACAAATTATCAATTTCTCTTCATATAATATTTAACTTAACCAGCTTACCTATATTGTGTTTGCTATAAGCTTTTACATAATTAAAATATTATAATATGAATGCATTCTGTTTGCACTTCCGTTCGAACAACGTGTGTATATTTAATTAATGCAGCGGCCATCTGCAATGGTACGATACTGAGAGCGCTTTGCTGTGACACAGTCTACAAAATGCAGCGTCATATGTTTTATTATTGCTTTTTGTAATTTTTTTTTATAACATAAGGTGGCAAACGAGCAAGCGGCCACCTGAATCCACCGAAATGGAAAGCGACCGCTGCCCATAAATATCCGCAATGATGATTTTTTTATATAATAATAAAAGGGGGCAAACGAGCGTCGGGAACACCAAGATGATCAACGACACCCATGGACATCCGCAGCACCAGAGGAACTACAGATGCATTGCTGGCCTTTGAGGAAATGGTAGGCTCGCTTCTTGAAGGATAATTCACATTCAACTTCTAGAAGTAGATATTGTTTTCACGTCTCATTAAAAAGCAATATATCCAACTTTCTACAGTCACGAAGAAAAGGCATTAACACTAAGTCATTGAGTTAAACTATGAAAGTGTCATTCTTAATGAGTAAAGCTGATCTGTTGGATGCGATTGTACATTCATGTCAATAGATCATGATTATTTTTCTGAATATCATATATACATTCACTGTACTTTTGTCCATCTTTGTCAACAGTCCTATCTGAATTCAGTCATCAACAAACATTTTAAAATATGAATATCTTAGTTCTTACTAATATTATAAATGCGAAAGGTTAGATGGATGTTTGTTAGAGTTTTGTTAAATGACTAAACAAATATCGGTGAAATATGGCACAAATGTAGAGGATAGTCTGGAAGAACACATAGGCTACTTCGTTTTTTTTTTAAATTCCACGCGGACGGTGTCATGGGCAAAAGCTAGTTATTATATAAATTTTAAACGTGACTATACACGATCCCTGGCAGTTCACAGTGCAGACTGTTTATCAAGACGAGTCAACAGCGCATGCAACTGAAATACATTACACTCTCGGTATATTTTAACAAACCACAGTGCAGTATATTGACACAGCTGAACAAACGGTCCACACTTCTGTGTCCGTGTGTATCTACATTTTTGTTCTTTTATATCTTTTCCTAGTTCATTTATGAATGTAAATTAAGAATAGATTCCTTCAGTGGTTTTAGATATACTATTTTTTAAACAAGTACGTCACAATGTATAGTTAAAAAATGTTGTATTTTCGTATATTGTTATAAAAATCGATAATCATGTTTCACACATCAATGAATGTAAATTTTATTTCGAATCGGACAATGGCAATGATTTTACTGTTCACTTGCATATTCAAATTACTTAAATAAAACACGGAAAATGGTGAATGTTTCGCCGTAAATTAATTTAATTTTTTTACGCTTCGGTAATAATTGCATTTTGATTTTGGTCTCTGCTTTGGGTAATAAAACTTTGTTTCTTGCTTAATGAAATTTCGTATTTTATACTGTTTTCAATAAATTCCTTTCATTTATTGGCCACACAAGCTGACATACAATCAACATGCATTACTGAATGTGAACGAAAAATATTCTTAACTTACCTGTAACAATTATTTCAAAGAACTTTCAACTCTATCCTATTGATTTAGAGTTTACAATAAATTGAACGTTTTCTTTAAATCTTTAAGATCACGTTGCCGAAAGCTGACGCCGCGCACGTCCATCGCACAAATGGCGCGAAAAATCATATACTTTGAATTCACTTCGAGTTCCGACCGTGTCAATATATTTGTATGGTGAGCTGATTATATCGAATTGGGAATTGCTTTCTATTGATTGGTGAACAAATTCAATTTTGCTATACTGTTCGAAATTAAAAAAAATCGAGATCTAATCACACTGGCTGGTTGGTCTAAAGGGTGCAACAGTAATTAAACTTTTTCTCAAAAAACCTCCTAAAGGATAGTAAAATAAACATCTTACTGTGCATTTAATGCAATATTAAAACGTACAAACGTCAGAGGAACGACGTGAGATAGGTGTAATTGGATCAATAGTACAAGAGTCCGTCTGAGAGGTTAATGTAAAACTCCTTTCATATGGCGACGTGAATGTCATCTACACTGGAATATAACTCAAACATAAATGTAAACACAAACCATATACATATATCCATATGTTACCACCACCACCACCTTAACTATCTTAAAATGAACTTTTATTATTAATAAAAATTAAATATCTCAAAATTTTCAGGAAATGCTGGCCGTTTTCTCGACGGCAGCTTTGCGTCCACAGATTAAATTATCGATCTATTCCTGCGTTACCTCAATCAATAGCAGTCTATATGGTTATTATGTTCAACAGACTGACCAGACTCAATTCCAATACAAACGTATATAATCTGTGTTATGCTTAGATATTGAAACTCAAAGCTATATTCACATCTCGGTCGACTAACACATAGATTCAATCAGAGACGTCTGGCTGTCTTAATTTACCACCCGAGCTAATGAATCTCACTGCAAAGTGATTTAAGAATTTGTTCAGATAATCAAACATTCTGAGGCTTCTCAAATGAAGTTTGTTTAAAGAGATGGTAGATGTTTTCTTAAGTTTTGTAGATGTTGGTTGTGGTCGTGTAAATAAAATAAAAAATATGTATTATACTTTATATAATTCTTACAGCGTATTTAAAGTTCCTTATTCCCTTTTGGAATTAATAAAAAATAGATCTGTTTTATTATTTAAGATTACATTTTGGTGGTATTATTAAAAACGAAAAACCGTTAGTAAAGTGGTATAAGGCTGAACGGATCTCTATTTTTGGCATAGATGTAGGCCATAGTGTAGAAGAACACATAGATTACATTCTTTTGTTTTTTTAATTCCACGCGGTCGGAGTCGTGGACAAAAGCGAGTAAATTATAATGTAAAAGATGAAAAACGACCAAAGATACATGTCATTAAGCTGACTGGATAGAATTCAATTTCTATTATTTCAAAGTCCTTTTGTAGAATAACGAGGGTAATAAGTTTGTCTGTTATAAAACCGCTGTTTCTATTAGCGTTTTCTCCGTAAAATAATCTCAAAGTATCAAAGTCTCAGTATTGCAATTTTTCCGCTCCGTCCGCTAAAATCGGCAATAATTATGACGACTACACAAAACGAACAAGATCTCCTTCTTGTATTACGTATTGTTTTTTATAGATTAAATTTAACCTATTAAATTAGTTTGTGAAAACTGTAAAAGGAAAAATTAAATGTACTTAACTTCTGACTAATGTATTGGACATGTTATGCGACGAGACGATGGGGACATAAACCAGAAAGTGTTAAGAATGAATGTGGATGGCTACAAAGGAAGAGGAAGACCGAGGAAAGTATGGATAGATTGTGTGAAAGAGGATATGCTTACGAAAGGAGTGGATTCAGATATGACAGCTGATAGAGATGTATGGAAGAGCAGCACATACTATGCCGACCCTCCATAAGGGATAAGGGCAAGTTGATGATGAACTTCTGACTAATATAATAAATGCGAAAGTTTAGATGGATGGATAGATGTTTGTTAGAGTTTGTAGCCTAAACGGCTAAAAGGATCTCGATGAAATTTGGCATAGATGTAGAGCATAGTCTGGAACAACACTACTACTCTCTTTTGTTTTTTTTAATTACACCTAGATGGAGTCGCGGGCGAAAGGTAGTTACGAAAAAATCCCTGAAATATTTTCATGTCTCGTAATATTATACTAAACATCTACAGCCTTACAAATACTCAGTTTATTACTAAGTTTAACTTTATACCGCGTTAATTTGTAAACTGCTAGACTAGACTTTATAATCCAATTCGACAAACATTTCTGTAAGTGAATAGATTCGCTGTCATATTAGCTCGTATAACTTGGGGCTAATCCAGACAAACTTGAGATTTCCCGAACGTATAAATCCTTGAGGTCTCCGGGGCGCGTCTCTGCGATATATAGCCCCCGGATTTTCCAATTAGATGCAACGTGAGCCTCATATTCGCCTTCGGGATTATAAATTGCAATTTGAGCTGAGAATCTTATGGCTCGGGAATTAGATGCTTATAGGTACAATATCTTATGTGTTCATTAAGATTACCCATAATATAGGTTTATTGATAGTTTCTGTATTATATAACAGAGTTAAAATTTAAAAAATTATAACATTGTACAAAGCAGTCGTGCTTTGTACAATGTTATAATTTTTTAACAATACGACATTATTTAATCACTGAATCTCTACAAATTATGTACTGAAATCTACAAAAGTCTCATTAGCGTATAAAAGAATACACAGTTAGCTTTTATGTACAACTCTACATAATCCCACTAATATTATAAATGCGAAAGTTTAGATGGATGGTTGGATGGATGGATGGATGGATGTTTGTTAGAGTTTGTAGCTTAAACGGCTGAACAGATTTCCATGAAATTTGGTATAGATGTAGGGGATAGTCTGGAAGAACACATAGGCTACTCATTTTTTTTTAATTCCACGCGGACGGAGTCGCTGGCGAAAGCTAGTTATAAGATAACTTTTCGGTATTCCAAATTAGACTCAACTAGCTTTTTATGCGACTCCATCTGTGAGGAATGACAATAAATTCTAGTAATAGTCTATATAGCTTTCTAATGGCGATAAATCTTCGAAACTGGCCAGCTTTAGAGTTTATTCAAAAACCACAAATCTTTATAATATTAGTATAGACTAGCACTTCATCGATACTATTATTTATTGTTAGAGTTGTTTGACTATGGTTATATCTAAAATTATCTGACACTATTGTTTTTTCTATACCATTTCAATTAAATGTAATTATTGAGTTGTATATTGTTGCGGTAAACCGAATTAATCATCGAAACAATGCTAAAGCTCCAAAACTTTGTAATATGGGCTTAGAGGCCACAATAAAACCAATTCCATTTCATTTGGTCGGTAAAAGCTGCGTAATGAATGGATAACAATGATAATTCGTTTAATACGGTTAATCGACCATTCGTGTAACGCGGCTTGCGAATTAAGTTTATGTTACTAGCAATTATATGTGTTTTAGCATTTAATTTATCTTGTTTACCTAAAAATATTCCCATGTTGTAGAATTAAAAAAAAATTCGGCTGAAATTAAAAAAACCAAAAGTGAGTAGCCTATGTGTTCTTCCAGGCTATCCTCTACGTCTGTGCCAAATTTCATCGAGATCTGTTCAGCCGTTTAGGCTACAAACTCTAACAAACATCCATCTATCCATCCATCCATCTAAACTTTCGCATTTATAATATTAGTAAGAAGTAAGATTATATGTAGAATTTTGTTTTGAATTAAATATATGTTCTCTTCTCTTCTTTCTAACCGAAAGATTAACGAACAGTTAGAACTGAGCGTATGTATTAGTTAACAATATACACTTTTTGCATTTAGTTAAATAAACTAAGTGAAGTATAAATTTAGTAGTGTAAGAGAGCAGGGGTGTCGTAAGCCGAATCAGCCAAAGAAAACAACAAAGCTGCTAAAACAGTCGTTTATTGGTTTTACATAACCAATGCGTTCGATCTGCGCGCGGACCCCAGGTTGGGAACCACACGCAGATACAAAAAATGTTACATATTTACAACATCGGATAGCCGTCACAACAGCAAGCGGCTATCTGCTGGATTAGGCCGTCACTACCGCAAGCAACCTAAATTCAGTGTCACTATACAATTATGGATAACCGTCACAATCCAGCAAGCGGTTATCTACTGAAATTAGGTCGTCACTGTCCCGCAAGCAACCTAAATTCAGTGTCACTACACAATTATGGATAACCGTCACAATCCAGCAAGCGGTTATCTACTGAAATTAGGTCGTCACTGTCCCGCAAGCAACCTAAATTCAGTGTCCCTATACAATTATGGATAACCGTCACAATCCAGCAAGCGGTTATCTACTGCATTAGGTCGTCACTGTCCCGCAAGCAACCTAAATTCAGTGTCACTATACAATTATGGATAACCGTCACAATCCAGCAAGCGGTTATCTACTGCATTAGGTCGTCACTGTCCCGCAAGCAACCTAAATTCAGTGTCACTATACAATTATGGATAACCGTCACAATCCAGCAAGCGGCTATCTGCTGAATTAGGCCGTCACTACCGCAAGCAACCTAATCCGGCTACACTACTGTGCAATTCTGAGTAAAATTAGTCACAAGACAGCAAGCTAATATACTCAGAATCGCGTCGTAGGAACTAACTTGAGAAGACAATATTTGTTATCCCCTAATTCTCCTCATTTGCGTAATGTACATTAAACAGCTTAACCTAAGGCGCATTCAATACAACATCGTGTTTGAAAATACAGGTGGCGCCATCTATTATTTGTACGTTAAACTACTGGTCTCCAGTGAATGTTTGTTACAGTAGCTATAACATGTCTATACTTTTCTATACTAATGTTATAAAGAGGAAAGATTTCGATTTGTGTATGTATTGAAATAACTCAAAAACTACTGGGCCGATTTCAACAATTCTGTTACCATTAAAAAGCTACGATTTCGTATCGTATGAGTAACATAGGCTAGCTTTTTAATATTTTTTTTTATTATTTAAGATTACCCATAATATAGGTTAATTGATAGTTTCTGTATTATATAACAGATTTAAACGGCTGCTTTGTACAATGTTATAATTTTTTAACAATACGACATTATTTAATCACTGAATCTCTACAAATTATATACTGAAATCTACAAAAGTCTCATTAGCGTATAAAAGAATACACAGTTAGCTTTTATGTACAACTCTACATAATCCTACTAATATTATAAATGCGAAAGTTTAGATGGATGGATGGATGTTTGTTAGAGTTTGTAGCTTAAACGGCTGAACAGATTTCATGAAATTTGGTATAGATGTAGGGAATAGTCTGGAAGAACACATAGGCTACTCATTTTTTTTAAATTAAATATATGTTCTCTTCTCTTCTTTCTAACCGAAATATTAACGAACAGTTAGAACTGAGCGTATGTATTAGTTAACAATATACACTTTTTGCATTTAGTTAAATAAACTAAGTGAAGTATAAATTTAGTAGCTATAATATGTCTATACGTTTCTATACTAATGTTATAAAGAGGAAAGATTTCGATTTGTGTATGTATTGAAATAACTCAAAAACTACTGGGCCGATTTCAACAATTCTGTTACCATTAAAAAGCTACGATTTCGTATCGTATGAGTAACATAGGCTAGCTTTTTAATATTTTTTTTTTTAAATTAAATATATGTTCTCTTCTCTTCTTTCTAACCGAAATATTAACGAACAGTTAGAACTGAGCGTATGTATTAGTTAACAATATACACTTTTTGCATTTAGTTAAATAAACTAAGTGAAGTATAAATTTAGTAGCTATAATATGTCTATACGTTTCTATACTAATGTTATAAAGAGGAAAGATTTCGATTTGTGTATGTATTGAAATAACTCAAAAACTACTGGGCCGATTTCAACAATTCTGTTACCATTAAAAAGCTACGATTTCGTATCGTATGAGTAACATAGGCTAGCTTTTTAATATTTTTTTTATTCCACGAAGACGAAGTCGAGAACGACTAAAGTATATTTTTATTTGATTGTTTCATTTTGTAAATACAGTTTACATAGTTGTATAATAATGTTATTTGAGAACGAAACGGATCTTAATAATATTTGTAAATCCAGATTCATTTTTTACAAATATTTTCTTTTATAAAAATGATTATTATAAACGCACAACATATTCTCTTCATGGATGTTAGGACACTTATCAAAGTTATATCATAGTAGTAAAGTTTTAACTTATACATGATCCTATTTTCGATTCGTTATACAAAGTTGGGAACAGAGGTATCATCTGAACACGAGAAACAAAGTTAGACATCGAGTCGGGCAAGTTGTAGATGGTGAGTCAAGCTCCGTGCAAAATGCATGTCACCTCCGCACCAACTTGAAGATTAGTTTATGTGCAGATTGAAATAAGTTTACACCGATGTGACATAGTTTTTGGTAACTTGTGAACTGCTACTTAATAGAACTTCTAAAAGTATTTAAGATATAATTAAATTTACCTATAACAATTTTAAAAAACTCATAAAAATTCTTTTATTTGTGTTCTCCAATTTCTTTCCTCTTCTAGAATTTTCAAATTCAATTTGAAAAAGTTTAGATGGATGGATGCATTGATGGATGTTTATTAGAGTTTGTAGCCTTAACGGCTGAACGGATTTCGATGAAATTGGGTATAGATGTAGAGGATAATCTGGAAGAATACATAAGCTACTTGCTTTTATTTTTTTTTATTCCACGCGGAAACAATAATCTGAAATATTAGTAGACAGTAGTCGTCACAAATGTATGATATATAACTAAGTTTATTCAATAAGATCGAAATATAACATTTCATTGTGTTTACGCAAGGAAAATGTTTCGATAGAGTAAGTATCCTAGGACAGGCCACGTCCGTGTGTCAAACTTTGCGCCAACATGTTTGTGAACGTCCGCTACTGGTCTGAAATGCAAAACGAAACTGTTTTACTTGCTTTAAGTTTTTCTTGACGATTTGTATTATTTGATTTCTGTAAGTTTTATAAAAAAAAATATCAGATATGAACCAATTAGTAAAAAACATACACATCCCTATTTTCTATTAACAAGATATAACAAATACATACATTATATTTTGGAGATCTTTAATCTATACTAATTTTATGAAGAGGAAAGATTTGTATTTTTGTATGTAATGAAATAACTCAAAGACAACTAGGCCGATTTTAAAAATTATTTTACCATTAAAAGCCACGTTATAAGTGAGTAACATAGGTTATGTTTTTTATTTTATTTTAATAATTTCGCGTCGAAGAAGTCGTGAGCAACAGCTAGTTAACATTAAAAATTGCTCATCAAATATTAATAAAAATAAAAAAAAATAAAATAAAATAATGTTTAATCCTTGTCAACACTACAATTATGAATCAAAAGTAGTATTAATAAGTGTATGCTATGAGAAGATATTGCATGCAATATGTTTACGTGTGCCGTTACGATGGCAAAGTCTAATAAGTCGTTAAAACTTGATACTGTAAGGTAAACAACGCATCAATAATATACAATATCACAGAGAAGCTCCAACTAAAATTAACAAGCTTTGAAAGGAATTTATTAATATTTCCTAGTTTATTACCCTTATTAATAAACCTGAAGACATCGAACAACGGTTAAGTTGGTTATATTATACTCCATATTTAATTACGGTGAGATTCCACTGACGAAAGGAGGAGCGGTCGTGCACATGTTATGGAAAAGTTTCAAATGTCCTGTCTGATTTCATTTTAATCTTTGACTGATAGAGTCGGTCGTGTACCATTAGGTCAGTGATGACAATGTGGTATTTGATCTCGTATGTTTGTGTGCAGGGGTGTCGCTTACTCCGTTCGTGCGGCACTGGCAGCCAGCGCTGTACTCGCCGCTAGAAGGCGCCCGCCGCCGCCGCTCGCTGCCCCAGCCCCCGCCCGCCCCGCCGCCCCACCGCCCGCACGTGACCGCCCAGACAGCGCAGCCGTTACGACTCTCATTCACAGCTCATAACAGGTATGATTTTTATTATAAAGTTCAATAAAGTTTCTACACATTATGAAGAAATTTGTATAACGTAGAAACCGAGCTAAGATGGTAGATACGACACCTTCTCCAATATAACCAGTAAAAGTTGGAAACCAAGCTAAAATGAAAATGTGGATTAGAGGATAAAGAAAATGTCTAATTTTCTTGAGAACAAATAACGTAATAGACGTGCATTAGTCATCATCTCCCCTACGTTATCTTACTCCCGTAGAGTCAGCGCACTGGGTCTTCGTCCTCCAAATAACTCTATCATCCTTCATCTCAGTCACCACTCCCTTCTTGATCATATCACCTTTCACGCAAAACATTCATCTCTTTCTAGTTCTACCTCTACTGGTGTACCTCTCCACATTCATAACTCCTTCTTGTTACATGCGAATCATCCCTCCTCATAACATGCCCATACAAACCTTTTACTCCTTAATTTCTCAACAACTGGGGCTACTCTCAAACTTCCTCTAATATTCTCATTTCGTATCTTAGCCACTCGTGTTACCCATTTCACTAATGACCCCATTTCATGAATAACCCTAATAGTTTGTATTTTATCTAATTTTTGTTTTTCTGTTAAATTCCTAAAGTTTCTTTTTAATTATTTTTGGTAACATTCCACGAATACGTGTTTGTTTCCGATTGTCTAAAAGCGTACGGTATGTTCTGCTTGCACGTCACGTTAGGCCGCGTTCGATACTTAGACAATCGATTCATTGAACCGCACCGCACTGCACTAGCGCGGGAATTAATTAACTTTAACCACTACTGTTTGTATAAAACTTTTTACTTCCCCTAATGGATGAAACCACTATACTCAAACTACCCTTCAATTACTACAAAGAGATTAATTTGTTCTTAGTAAATTATTTTATCACTCGAAAGCCATTTTCAATAGTTGAGTAATATTTTACCCGACTGATTCAGGAAGAGTTATAGTTTCATCATCATCAACATCATCTTCCAGTCCTTGTCCTACACCCGTAGGGTCGTCACTCCCTTCTTGATCATATCACCTTTCACGCAAAACATTCATCTCCTTCTAGGCCTACATCTACCGGTGTACCTCCACACTAATAACTAAAGTCCTTAATGTTTACCGCGTGAATACTTTTTGCATTCTATTGTGACTTGATGCATAATAAGTTACCTAAGACGAGAGAGGTGACATCAAGGTATGTACATTTTTCTCCAGTTTGTTCTCTACTGCACTGTCTTTTCGATTTTTAACCAAATAAGTTATATTTTTTTTATCAAAATATTAGTAGATTTTTGTTAATTTACTAATATTTCCTTTAACCATTCCAACTAAGCTCTAGGCTTGTGCTAGGATATGGTTTACGACAATAGTCGAATGGCGAGATTCGAACCCTCGACCTCAAGATCGGTAGTCCGTACCCCAAACCATTAGGCTATTGGCGCTTATTTATAAAATATTAAAGTCGACGTTCCAGTAAAATAATAACATAACACGTATTACATTCTAGTTTCTTGTATAGATTATTATGCAACAATAATCAGGTTTCATCAGCGTAAACAACCCGCATTATGTGCCCCTTTAATTAATAATTGATGAATGCGTATCAAAATTACCGCTTCATCGTATCCAATTAAGGCCATAATTGAATAGTTGGGGCATTGTGTGGCTTAATGCTAAGGTAGATTTGTGTTAACTAACACACAGAGTCTATAAACACCGTTTAACATACGGAATTACAATGAGAATATATTCGCACGCTATAACTAACAATTAGCTTAAAATTAGTTTACTAATGGCCGGTTTAACAGCTATTTTGAACCATTCGTTAGTGTTTTTGATTCGATAAATAAAAGAAATGCGTTTCCGAACTACGACAATTGATTTTTACTTAGTTAGAACATAGTTCAACCTAAAATTAATCACTAGGTAATCTATACTTCTATACTAATATAATAAAGCGTAAACACACACTTCTTTGTTGCCTAAGATGTCAGTAATCACAGCATATTTTTGAATAACTCTTTCTTTAATAAAAAGCCCTACACTTACGTCATGCTTTAGGCTATATATTTTCACGCCATTAAACTTAGGGGGTAAATATTTTGGATAAAAACCCTAATGTGGGAAAGAGACTATAAGTTGCTGCCAACATCAAGAAAGAAAGATTGCTAAGGTTTGTCATGTCATGCTATGTCATTTTGACATTTGCTATTGATAATTTGACAAATGTAAACAATAAAATAAAGTTTTTATAATTTTACGCGGATGAATCCGCACGCGAACAGCTAGTGATAAAATAAATACAAACTTCGGCAATCCACCTTAAGAAGTCGCTAAGTTATTTTTGAAGTCGGTTTTTAAAATAATTATTTAATTTATGAGTTAATTGATTCACATTTTAAGATGACAAACAATTGAATAACCATTGTAAGATAGAAAATCAAATAACGACGTACATACATTTAGTTTTAAGTTCCTTTCATGTTGACTGCCAATTGTTTTCCCCCCGATGGATTTCGTATCGGACGTTAGACCCTAACTTTTCCTATCAGAGTACAGGGGCGATTTGCGGCTGAGTAAATCGAACGTATCCCAGACTAATCCATTTGTAAGGCATGGGGGCATGGAGTGGGGGTCAACCAACCTCCCCTCCCACCATTGGCTTAATTAAAACGTTCCGAACGGACCACCTGACCGATGTTTCACTTTTATACAATAACGGTAGCACCTCACGCACACGCCTATACGTTTATTATTGAAACTAAGCGACGTTTTGAGATTAAGTAAAGGCTAACTGATTACAAGTAATAAGTCTAATTTAACCTTACCTAATAAACCTGTAAAATAAACCTTACCATAAACATAATTAAATGTGACATTTAACCCAAAAAGTTTTATATTAGTACTAGCTTTCGCCCGCGACTTCGTCCGCGTGGAATAAAAAAAAACTAAAGTGAGTAGCCTATGTATTCTTCCAGACTATCCTCTACGTCTATGCCAAATTTCATCGAGATCCGTTCAGCCGTTTAGGCTACAAACTCTAACAAACATCCATCCATCCATCCATCCATCTAAACTTTCGCATTTATACTCGTAATATTAAGTAAGATTTAATCGTATATGCTATAAAGTCTAAATATGACCTACTTTCGGAGTTATTAAGTTATTCAAGGAATGTGTTGTCATTGATCCTGACTTATTGGAAATATATAAAGGAGCCAAAAATAAACATCAAGTAAAGGCTAAAGGTCATACTTCTAGGTCTTGGAAGCTTTAGATCTTACACTAAGACTTAAAATACTTAACTAACTTAGCTAAGTTTACACTTAGGTGTAAATCAATAAGAAAATGCTTAATAATTCCCCTCTCTAACTTCAGTTAACTTTCTATTACCGTAGAGCGTAACTCGTAGAGCTTCGTAGCAAGCCTACGAACAAACAAATAGGTCTTTCAATTGTACCTTAGAGGAAGTTGGCAATTGCAGTGCAATTTATCAGTTAGCAACAGTGGTTAGTCAAATTGGTATCTATCATCCGTCAAATGTCTATAGGGCGAGTTAATGCGGCTTGATTGAACCGGATTGGACCAGTGTGATTCAAGCTTGTGTATATCCCAATATAACTACTCGGTTGGTTGTGGAATATTACTACTGTATCTATATCGAATGTACGGTCTAATGATCTGTAAACGTCTTATAACAGCTACAGTATGTTATAAGTAATTGGATAGGCAGAGAAATGGAACCTTATTCACATCATCATAGAGTTTACATTGTACCTATATAACTCCGTATCTAGTATTGTCAGCCACCTATCTATTTGATACTTTAAAACTAATAATTAATTTAAAAAATCAGTTCAGTTCAGTTTCTTGTCTATGGCACTCCCTTAGCGGATTGGGCCAATTTCAAAAATCAAACACACCTTTTTAAAATCAATGAAGTTGTTTAAGAGCTTACATTTATGAACGAACGTTCATACACTAAATAATTTAAACATATAATGTATGCGCATGCATCTCGCCATTAATCATTTAAATTTCGACACAACAATCAACTTGCGAATAATTTATTAGGTCATCTGCATTGTTCCTGTTGATTTAATTATAAGAAATTATGCAGACCGATTAAACAATAAACGCAACGATTGCTGCATACATAAATATTAAATAAATACATGTTAATTATTCTGAATATTATAATTTCCCTGCCATTAATCTGCACTATGTGGGGTCGGCACAATAATTACAATCTGTTCATAACAAGTTTTCGCCATCCAAATCATTTGTCATTTAAATCATACTAATATTATAAATGTAAAAGTTTAGATGGATGGATGTATGTTAGAATTTGTAGCCTAAACTGCTCAACGGATCTCAATGAAATTTGGCATAGATGTAGAGGATAATCTGGAAGAACACATAGGCTACTTGGTTTTGTTTTTATTAATACCACGCGGACGGAGTCGCGGGCGAAAGTTACTCGTAAATAAAAGCTGTGAATATGTTAACATGTCTGTCATTAAAAAGTTTGTAAACAACAAAATACATTAAAACTTTCGATATCTTATGTTTATATCAAACGTAATTAAAATATCTAAATGTTTTTTATAAATCAAAAACGTTCGTGCTTCATGTTAAAACATTTATGTCGCAGCTTTGTACAAGTACGCTGGTCGTGTTTACATAGCGACCGCTATTTGTAGGAGCAAATTTAACCGTTTTTATTCGAATAGCGAACGGTAGTTTTCCCGCAGGAACTGTTAAATAAATTACAGTCATTACGTTACTCGGAAACAGCTCAAAAATCCGATCGCCGGCTAATGAATTATTTATTTCGCTTTGAAAATGCAATTAAAATGAATTTCATATTTACTAGTTTGTAATCAAAATATTAGTTTGTTATTTTAATAGTCCTTATGCAATACCTTAGAGTTTTTTCATTCTTATTTTTAACTAGCTGTTAAAACGACTTCTTCTACTTGAAATATAAAAATATAGGCTATGTTACTCAGCAATAACGTAGCTTTTTAATGGTGAAAGAATTTTAGAAATCGGCTCAGTATTTTTTGAGTTGTGTCAATACATACAAAAACCCAAAATACAAATCTTTCCTCTTTATAATATCAGTATAGATGAATTTCTTGAATGAACAATTTTATTTCTGAAACATTTTTCTTTTTTGGTTTTCCAAAGGCTTTATAAACATCACAATATATTGTAGTTGTGTATTTTATGTCAAAGCAAGTGTCTGTGCTTTGTCATAATAAAAGTAGCCAATGTTATATTTAACGTGTAAAATACAAAGATAATCCGGACTCGTAGCTGGAGGCTTTCGGCGGACTGTCGCTGGCTTTCAATCGTCTTCACCTGCCCTCTTATTTCAAATAGGTCAGCCTTAAGATAGGATCTCGAATGACATTTTTCATTTTTAATATTTTGTACAGTTTACATTTTCTACAGTTATTTACCGTTGCAAGTCTAATTTTAACAATTCTTTTATTTGCAGTTTGAAATGTAAATTTACAGTTTTGAATTTTTATTTAAGATAGTATTTTATTAAAAGACAAATTAATAATTAAGCTCAGAAAGTCTACAAGCTAACCATTACTGTGGGCAAAGGATGTGAAGGATTTTATCTTTTAATGTACTTTGAGATGAATAATAACATTTTATCGCAGCCTTAATTAATATGAAGTGGATTAATTACGAAGTATAAAATGCTGCTTTACTAGTTTTCTATTAATTCATTACTTTACTTTTCTTTGTAAAGAATATGTTCAACAAAGTTATTTACATTTATATATTGAGATTGACAATCAGTAAAAAAATCCAGTATTAATTCTATTCATTTTTTTAAAGTTGATCTTTTCTCCGATTTTTTTTAAAGCCTCAGCATTAATAAATGATGAGACATTGAGTATGAGTGATGATGGGCGACGTCTGCCGTATGCCTGGCGGCTGCCATCTAGCGGCATTAATCAACACCGCATTTGACATTTTAAAAATGGTCTCCACTCATATGATATTCTGAAGCACTTCCAGCTTGACTTTTGTTTGTTCAACAATTTTACATTGTTGAACATAACCACTTATGTTACGTAGTTTAGTGTAACTATTAGTTTTTATATGGTTATTATAAATGTCTGCTTAAAAAACTTCAAATAAAATGTCTATAATTTCAGATGGACTTCGGAAAATATCATTAAAAATTGAGTTTAATAGGAAATTATTTTAGGTTTTGTTAAAAACAAAAAGATTTTGATGTAAAAATTTTAAATTTCAATAGAAATCTTAAATATTTATTTGCCAGTATCTACAAGCAAAGGTGAGAATTAAAAAAAATGTTCATTTTGCATTATAAATAGGAATATTATATTTTTACAATTGTCAAAGAAAGTTACTTGTGACTTTCGACTTTGTTCTCAACTTATACTGCTTAACTTGTCAGTTTCTCGAATCTTCTGAAAGTCGACAAGTCGCGTCGTTAGTACTTCAAAAGAGTAAACGAAAATATATTTTTAAATCGAAAATTATTTCCAATTTCATTTAAGGTGAAAAGTCCAAACTGAATAAATCTCCAATAAGCTCAAGAACGAATTGCAAGCTTTATTTATATGTATAATTTAATATTTCTGTTTTAAAATTTGATAACAAAAGCTGTTGTTTGGAAAAACAACCCCTAAACAGTTCACTTTACAACTCCGTAAGCGTAGAATGAATTACTTGGCAACTTTTCACCTTTTGACGTTACAATTTAAGTTTATCTCAAGGAAAACAAGATGCCGGACTCCGCTGCCGGGCAATGAATATCAAAACTTTGGAACAATGAAAACCCCGCTTACTTTTAAATTGAAATAAACTGTAGTTGTTTGGGTATATTTTTATATTACACCTTTACCGCAGCTTATTTGCTATGTAGTTAAAATAAATAATGAACAGAATAAGGACGGAGGCCTAATTTTAGTCCCTTTCCCTTTCCACCCTTTTGTTAAGAGGAAAGGATGGGAAGGAAAAGTAGATTTGACGGTGGATGAGACGCATAGAAAGGAGAAATATCCTCTTTATGTGCGTCTCTTCCTCCGTCAATTAAGGATTGGCAACGCATCTGTAATTGCGGATGTCTATGGGTAGCGGTCGCTTTTCATTTAGGTGGAATCAGGTGGCCGCTAGCTCGTTTACCACCTTATATTATAAAAAAAATATATATACAGAATAACATTTTAAAAAGAAGAAAGGCAAATTACTCTTTTGTTTCTAAATATCCTTACAATCAACTAAAAACCTAACCGTCGTTTGCATTGCTGAAATTCGTGTTAAAGTTTACGTATCAACTCTTTGATTATCTGTTTAAAAACTGAGATAACCTCAAATATTTATCCTACACTCAGCAGTGAAAATCCACATTTATGTCGCATACGTTCGGTGTAATGCGAAAGGCGCGTGCTACACGGAGCTACACGACGCCACAGCTTATTTAATTAAAGTCAACACGTTTTGCGCCGCGATCTGCGCTGTTTCATTTGGATACCACAAGCGCACGCCAAGGGATAAGGTTAGTAGCTAGCATTTCGACTTAATATTCATTATGTTGAATTTTAATTAGGTCACCTAATTCAGTTATTATCAGTGTAATATAATGTAATAATCTAAGTATAGGTTGTAGTAGAAATATTTGGAAATTCGCAAGTCCACGCGTAAATAACAAGGAAAAAATATGCATAAAGAAATCTTTACTGAAACTAAAAAAGGTTATTGACCTTACTGTCGTGATTTCCAATAAAGTGTTATTGTCTAAAAAAGTAGCATCTAAAATAAGGATCGTTTTTATAACATTTTCCGAGGACGAAATTGAGCATGTCTACGTCTGAAATGAATAATGACTTTGGGAAATTGCGTCCGACGAGCGATTCTTATAGACTTTTCAGTTTGATCCGCCTCGCAAAATGTAGGACGTAATGTCTGGCCCCTGACTGCCTAATAAAACTTTCTCATTCATACTGACAGGCTTTGATTTAGCGTATTTGTTGGTGCGTAGAAAATATAAGTCTATTTTAAATAGAAAATAATCATCAACAATATTAAGCATTTCCACAACCGAAATACTTATCTTACTTCTTACTAATATTATAAATGCGAAAGTTTAGATGGATGGATGTTTGTTAGAGTTTGTAGCCCAAACGACTAAACGGATCTGGAGGAAATTTGGCATTGATGTAGAGTATGGTCTGGAAGAACACATAGGCTACTTAGTTTTTTTTTAATTCCACAAGAACGGAGTCGCGGGCGAAAGCTAGTTCAAAATTTATCTAATGTTATCTACTTTAAACGATTCTATTGGATATTATTATAGGATTTAACTAAAGCGGATTTAAATTTGCAGGGACTCTTCATGACAATTCAAAACTTGCCTTCGATATGAAAATATAAGTAACAGTAACAATGATTATTATCAAACTAATATTATAAATGCGAAAGTTTAGATGGATGGATGGATGTTTGTTACAGTTTGTAGCCTTAACGGCTAAACGGATCTCGATGAATTTTGGCAAAGATGTAAAAGATAGTCTGGAAGAACACATCTACTCACTTTCTTTCTTTTTAATTCTACGCGTACGGAGTCGCGGGCGAAAGCTAGTAGTATCATAAAAGCTCCTACAACATTTAAACCGTTGCGAGTGAAAAGTAACCTAATGCAAGTCTAAAAACATTTTCAATTAAGACTTCAGTTCGCTGCTAAGACCGTTAGTTAGCTAGAAGTTTCTAAAACAATTGACTGCGAATGAAAGCTAAAACTACAAACTTAATACAATGGAGTTAGTTTAGCTTGTTACTGTTGAAAAATGCAGCGCCAAGGATCACGTACACAACTGTGGCCATTAGAAGGACAAAGAACAAAAGAGGCCAGATCAAAGAGGTCGCCAATGTCAAGAGAAATCTTTGTTAACGCTACCTAAATTCGAATGCTCTTTCTTGAAATTCTCACCTCCTTTGAAAATCGATAGGAAAGCTTTTCATTTACTTTAAATGGAAGGAAAGCGACCTCTTTAAATATGTGTAGGAAAACATCAATCATTTGTAAACCTGTTTAAAACAAAAACTTATGTTTTTGTATTTCTCTACAAGAAAAGCTGTAAGGATGAGAATGATGATTGCAATGACAGATGGAAGGTGAAGGCCTATTCTGTTTATACCACATAAGATGAAGAAAGCTAAATAGACTTGTTTTTTAGAGTTTGGTTTAGTTTAGAGCAGATTTGGCATTTAATAGTCTATTCTACGCTTTAAATTACAACTATAATTTATTCAAGGCGTAGACTTTTGTATTGGATGAAAATTAGTTTATATACGTGCGGTAGCTCCGTGCTAATTATGATTTATCGAGGTGTCGGTACACTCTGCGGCAGTAAATCAGGCTCTACTATGAAGCCTCTACACGTGACTAACTGCCCCAAACTGGTGCCGTGCTCCAAACGCCACTCCGGGGACTTAACTCATTATCGTCTCGATCGCTATGACTTATTTAAAGCGTGACTGGGAAAAGATGTATTAAACTATTTAAAATTAAACAAGAATAGTTTTGGGAAGGAATTACAAAATTGTATGTATTTATTGCTGATATGAGTGAACAGGGAGAGATTTGGGCAAATCATGACGCATTTGTACTCTTTCCGCTCCTCTTTTGAATTTCGTGAACGTCGTCGTAACACATTTAAAGTCAATCAAATTAATTCCAGTAGTACTAGTAGTAGTACAGCGAAAACTGGGAAAAATATATTATGCGACTAAATTAATAATCATATGCTTTTATATAAAGATAGAGCGTGGCTATCATCCTGTAAATGGTAGTTAATAGAAGATTTATTACGGATGTCTACAAGGCCCATCTGTGCCAGCAATCGGCTATTACAGGATTAATAGTTCTGATAATTTAATACGTTCTCAGATCCACGCCACTCCTGTTACGGGGCGGAACCTTGCACTAACTAGAATAAACCAATTGAAGGAACTGTTTCAATTAGGTTAAATCATCCATATATCTTTATTTCTTATTTTATATATAATATATTTTATATGATTTGTATTAAAAAAATAAAATAAAACATATTATATTTAATAGAACAGCACCGGCTGCGGAATCCGATGACTCAAGCAACCAGTGGTCAGGGCTGCAGAGACAGGAACCTCCTCACAATACGTGCCGTTTCTAAAATAACCGCCTTTTGAATCGGGCCCTTAATCCAACTGTCTAGCGAGAGCTTCTTGAGATGTTGATCGAAGCTCTTCGCTATTAGCCCGTGCACCGAAACGACTATCGAAATAATGGTAGTCGATTTCATACGCCACATGGCGGTAACCTCGTGAGCCAGATCCAAATTAGGTTTATTATTACCATAAGTTAATCAACAGCCTACATTAAGATCTGATGTACAATCGCATAAGACTTCTAAAACTTAAAATACAACAAAGAAACGAGTTTGTTTATGTAAAATCATTTTACAATAATTCTGCTTACTTAGCATTAACTTGATCAACGATCCCTCTTCGTCTCGATTCATTTACTTCAACATTAAACCAGCGAACCAGAAAGCGATTCCATAATCCAGCGTTGTAAGACTACGCCCTTAAAAGTCATCAAGAAAAGTTTACGTCATATATGGCGATCGCATTATAGTTGGCTCCCACGCAATCTGTTCCAGAGGTACTTATAAATCTTTATGGTTCATTTAAAATTTATGGACTACTAGCTTTCGCCTGCAACTCCGTTCGCGTGTAATTAAAAAAACAAAAGTGAATAGCCTATGTGTTCTTCCAGGCTATCCTCTACATCTATACCAACTTTCATCGAAATCCGTTCAGCCCTTTAGGCTAAACTCTAACAAACATCCATCCATCTAAATTTTCACATTTTTTATAATATTATGATACCGAATTACTACGAAGTTTAGCTTAAAATAGTTTTATTAAGCGATATATGGATGTTCTTTACCTTTAGTGACGTTTGATTTTCTTTCTTTTTTTACCTAATATCTTTTCTTTGTCAGAGAGTTCCGATTGGTACTGCGGCCGGACCCCAGCTCTGTGTTCGCGGAGGACGTGCAATTCCATTCTTCGGCGGGTCCTCTACAGTACAACACCGCGCAAGTCTACTCCGGCAAGCTAGAAGGTATGTTGCCTTATAACAATTTACATCTTGAAAAAAATAACTAAAACAACGCAAATTGTAGCATCGTCTAAGATTATTAGATAAAGAATTTAATTTTGTTAATACGCTCATTAGGCAACCCTTATATCAAACTATGTAATATACTACGCCATATTATTTTTACTTCGTTAAATTCTAATACTTAGACATTTATTGGTATTAATAGCCCAAAGTAGATAATAAAACTTCAAATAATCCCTACGCAGTATCGGATAAGATTAGTTTGGCAATTAGGGCCGACTTGGCCTTACTACAGGGCTGCCACCGACCGATAACGCTCCAGCTTTTACTTATTCAACATAAAACTTAAATCGACGATTTATTTGCTATAGACGATCGGTTTAGTTCAATCGCTTTGAGTGTAGATATTGATTAGTTTGTCCATTAATATATTTGATCTAATCATAATAATATTATAAATCATACTTCATATAATACTAATACTAATATTATAAATGCGAAAGTTTAGATGGATAGATAGCCTAAACGGCTGAACGGATTTCGATAAAATTTGGCATAGATGTAGAGGATAGTCTGGAAGAACACATAGGCTACTTGCATTTGTTTTTTTTTAACTCTGCGCGGACGGAGTCGCGGGCGAAAGCTAGTTACAAATCAAAAAAACTTCTATTCATTTATTGATCCTCCATGAAATTGTAGATTTGGCAGTCAATAATTAAGGTGAATAAGATTTTAGGAATTACAATCTTCGTTTCAGATCTGATACTTCTAGACTCTTTTTATAAAGACAAGGTCATTTTAAATTCTTTTAATTTTGTAGGAGTAAAAACTTGCATAATTTTAATCCCTTGTGTTACATACAAATTATTCATACAAACCACGATTCAATACGTAATTAGTAATTATAATTACAAACTAATCCAACTTAATATCCGTACCTACGTAGTTTAATACCGCCCCTTCATCCAAAATTTGTCTGATTATTTTCCGCTCTGTTGAAACAATAAATTAAACACAAGAAACTTCCACATTCTATGAGTAAGTTAATGAAACGGAATTACGAGGTGCGTCCCATCTGCCGCCGCGCAAACTGAATTTTGATGAAATGACTTTATAAGTTTAATGGAGTGAGTGACTCCTCGACAGTTCTAATGAATGTACTCGACGTCGACTCGGCCGCGGCGTCACTTCTAAAACATATATATATAGTATCAGTGATGATACAAACTGTAGGAGGTTTTAAGAAATCTATACTAATATTATAAAGAGGAAAGATTTGTATTTTTGGATTTTCGTATGTATTTGATTCACGTAAAAACTACTGGGCCGATTTCAAAAAATTACGCGGGCGAAGTCGCGAGCAACAGCTAGTTAAAAAGAAGCACTTAAGTACTACACCGAACAAAGAACACACAATAATAAATTCTAAAAATACTATCAAAAAGTAATAATAATAGTCTACGAGTCGCTAGAGCTTTTAAAAAATAAAATAGACTTAAATGTATTAAATTCATGTGTAATTAAGAAAGTAATTCTTCCATATAAGCCCTAGCTCGTTAACTAATGAGATAGGTATTTTATTTGTTACAAAGATAAAAGTACATAAGATTATCCATACAATTCACGAAACTCAAACAATGCTCCCAATAAGTGTGTAGCCTCCGGCGAAATATCCGAGAAGGTGCCATCAAATTACACATCGTCATTACTCAAACTCATTTGTTTTTAATTTGAATTCAGAAAGCGTTTTGAGAACGCCTTTGTTGTAGTTACCTGGTACTCTGATGAATCCCCAGTAATATTAAACTTTATGAAAATCATTTCGCTGGATTCTTTTCTTACAAAGAGGCCACGAGAGGGCTCGTTTCACACTCAGACGATTTTTTCCTTTTATCAATCAAAACGGGGAGGCGTCGCTGAGGGAATTTGTAATTACCTTTATTTATGAGCGGTTTCCATTCCTCCAGCGACTGCAGGTTGTGATTTTAATTCATTCAAAGTCCTCGGGGGCCCTTTGCACCTCGAATTACTTTGCATAAATCATCGCATTTATTTATTTGAGACAGCGGCACCTTTTGTTCGGAACAGTTTTGTGAGTTTAATAAAAAAAGATAAATTGATATGTCCATTTTAAATGTGAAGTAATTAAATGATTTTTGTCGTTGCACAAAAAATAAAAACGGCGACGTCTAATATTACTTATCGTTTCTTTGTTAGATGACGACACTTCCCACGTGTACGGCGTCATAACCGCTGACGGTCTTTTCGACGGCACGATATGGACGACCGCCGAGGAGTACTACGTGGAGCCCGTGTCGCGATACAACATCGAGCACCCTTCCATGCACAGCGTCATCTACCGCCGCTCCGACGTGCAGCACCCGCCGCGGGCCGAGGGCCAGCCCTGCGCCTCACATCTCCTGCATCTCAAACGAACCCTCGGACACCACGCCGAACTATTCAACTTCACACACCATTCCAATGCAGATGATACTGACCTACACAATAACACAGATGATCTCATGACAGAAATACATCGACGGAAGAAACGATGGCTTCCGGAAGATGAAATGCAAGACGATCAACCGATGAAAAATCCCGATCTACCATTAGATTTAGATGTACCTTACACAAGCAACAGCGATCCCTTCGATAAATTCAGTACAAGGAAACCTAAAACGAAAATCGATAAAAGTAACCTTATAACTAAAGTGAGATTAGATTCCGAAGAAACTAGACCGAAACCAAAGACTCACGTCGAAGTTATAAAAACTAAAGCGGGTGTTGTAACTGTCAGTAAGGACGTTGTTAAAAAGGAACCCATGGGGTATACTGTATTGACGGCGAACGCGACAGACGACGGGAGACATGTAAATAAAAGGGCTACGGTAGACCCTAGGAAGACTACATGCCTGGTGTACCTGCAAGCCGATCACATGTTCTACCAAAGATACGGCTCCGAGGAGGCGTGTATAGAAGTAATGACTCGACACGTACAGAAAGTTAACGCCATTTATAAAGTCACAGGTGCGTATTATTGCCGCGTTCACTCTCGTATAATTTAACTGAGACTTAACATGTTGCAATTATTACTGTTTTAGATTTCAATCAAGATGGCAAAGCAGATAATATTACGTTTATGATAAAAAGAATAAAAGTTCACACGTTAGATGCTTTAAAAGATCCCGCTTATCGATTCCCGAATAATTATGGTGTTGAAAAATATTTGGAGCTGTTCTCGGGTATGTATTCTTTTATTACAAAAACTTTTTAAGTATATAATTTAAGTGTATATAACGTAATTTATAATGATTTAAATTATAGAGGAAGATTACGACGCCTTCTGCCTAGCATATATGTTTACGTACAGAGACTTCGAGATGGGTACGTTGGGTTTGGCTTGGACTGGAGATCTCAAGAATGCTGGAGGCGTATGTGAAAAGAATGGCGTAAGTGTCTGTTAAAATTTAAGTATTTTTTCAGTAACGGCATCAAAATACATCCTCTCCATATCTTATCTATGTTGTGAGTGACCTTAAGAATAATTAAAGTAACTTGTATGTTAACAGCACTACCGGGGCAGCATGAAGTCCCTCAACACGGGTATAGTGACGCTGCTCAACTACGGCAAGCACGTGCCCCCCGCGGTGTCGCACGTCACACTCGCTCATGAGATCGGACACAACTTCGGATCACCGGTATTACCTCGATATTATTGTTATATTGACTTATTTACGTTGTTGTTATATTATTCCTATGATCAGTATCGATCTTACTTTATGGTATTTTTGATTTTAAAATTAGTAGGATTTTAAAGTATGACGCCCGAAGCTTATGCTAGAATATTATCAACGACAATTGTCATGTCAGGTTTAAATCCACGACCATGAGATTGGATATCAAGGATCTCCTTAATAATTAGGATATTGATACTTTTGCAGCACGACCCAGAAATGTGCACTCCATTCGGCGAAGACGGAAACTACATAATGTTCGCGCGCGCCACCAGTGGGGACAGGAAGAACAACAACAAGTTCTCACCGTGTTCGCTGCGCGCCATCGACCCCGTCCTCAACAACAAGGCGCGTTCACCTAAAGGATGCTTTACAGGTATATACACAGCAAGTTTTACATCAAGTGACAGTTTCGCGAGATGGCGCAGTTATTTAACAGAAATAATTTGTTCGTCTGTATCATGCAGAGCCTCAGCCAGCCATCTGCGGCAACGGCGTGGTGGAGGAGGGCGAGGAGTGCGACTGCGGCTGGGCCTCCGAGTGCACGGACGTGTGCTGCCGCCCGCAGGCCGCGCGCCCGCACTACAAGCCCTGCACACTCACCGAGCACAGCGTCTGCAGCCCTAGCCAGGTACCAAGGCCTCCTATACTTTTAACACCGTACTCGCACATTTCACTACCAGTTTTTGTCCGACAGGTTTAGGAGACGTCGGAAATAAGGACGTAAATACTAAAAGCCCTACACTAAAAAGATGACACACTGAAAGACTAAAAAACCCTGTCTGCATGGTTTTTATGACTCTGAATATAATAAATATGAGTTGTATTATTAAGCTGTCGTGTGTGTCAGGGTCCGTGCTGCACAGCGTCGTGCACGCTGAAGTTCGGCGACAAGTGCCGGTCGGACAACGGGTGCCGCGACGCCGCGCACTGCGACGGCCGCCGCGCCGCCTGCCCCGCCAGCAGGCACAAGCCCAACCGCACGCGCTGCGACAAGGAGCTCGTCTGCTTCATGGGAGTACGTGCATATATCCTTATGACTATAAACAGAATAGCTGTTCCCCTTTTCAACCTTACATGCAAACAAATTAAAAACTATCTTAACATTCAAGAGGTAAGAAGTTTTTTTTAGTATCATATCTGGTCTGTACAATGCTTTTTATTTATACCTAGGAGTGTACTGGGTCCATCTGCCTGGCGTACGGGCTGGAGTCGTGCCAGTGCGGCGCGCGCGCAGACGACCCGCGCTCGGCGTGCGAGCTGTGCTGCCGCGCGCCCGGCGGGCCCTGCCGCTCCTCCTTCCACTGGAACACGCCGCCATACGACGTGCCCGACATGTACGCTAAGCCCGGCACGCCCTGCAATGATTACAATGGGTAACTAATTTAGTATACACTCACAACAGTCCAATTATTAAATATGTGTTTTCGCAAATATTGGTGTCTTTTTGTTTTGGCGCCGTCTTCTAACGAAGGTTGGTGATTATAGCAACTCGAAATATAAAACACTAATCTTACTTCTTACTAATATTATAAATGCGAAAGTTTAGATGGATGGATGGATGGATGGATGGATGTTTGTTAGAGTTTGTAGCCTAAACGGCTGAAGGGATCTCGATGAAATTTGGCACAGTTGTAGAGGATAGTCTGGAAGAACACATAGGCTACTTGCTTTTGTTTTTTTATCCCGCGCGGACGTAGTCGCGGGCGAAAGCTAGTACAAAATAATAAAAAAGATAGCCTATGTTACTCACAGATAAATTACATTTCTAATGGTGAAAGAATTTTTAAATCGTCCCAGTAGTTTTTGAGTCAATTCAATACATACAAAAATACAAATCTTACCTCTTTATAATATTAATATAGACAAGTACGCCTTTTGTTGTTCCATTGGAGAAGATTTCTTAGCCAAGATGTTCTTCTCATGAACTTCTATTCAGTTTCATTTGTTTGATGTCTTTGTGAGGCCATATACAAATGGAGATGTCTGCTGAAGTTAGTATGATTGTTGCTAAGTATCTGGTCCTGTGGCAGGTACTGCGACGTGTTCCAGCGCTGCCGCGAGGTGGACCCGTCGGGCCCGCTGGCGACGCTGCGCAAGCTGCTGCTGTCGGACGAGAGCCTGGCCGGCTTCCGGCGCTGGGTGCTGCGCCACTGGTACGCCGTGCTGCTCATACTGCTCGCAGTCATCGCCCTACTGGTATGGAACCTTTGTTACTATAAATTACTATAGTTAAAAGTTCTATGGAAATTAGTTTATGGTTAAGAATTGGGGAGGTTCGTGACCAATGTTCAGTCAAACGTTGACGACGATTTGGGACTAAGAGAAATTCGTTTTCAAAAATATCTTATAAAAAAGGTGAAGAATCACCTTCTATCAACAAAACTAAAAAAAAACATTTTTTAAGAATAAAGAAATGGTTTTTTTTTATTTTATATTTAAAAAAAAACATTTTTTTAAGAATATTTTTTTTTGTTTTGTTATCTTGTGTGGGTGTATAAATTAATAATTGCAGACAAATTAATTGGAACGAAAATGAATTTGTTTCTTTTGCATAGCGATGCTGCCGTATACTCGACACTGAGTTTGAAGTTGACCCTAAATGTTAACGTCCTAGTACATTTTATTATAAGGTACACAAACTATGTTGTTAAAAAGCTAGAAGTGTTGTATGAAACTTCCATTTTCTCTATGATATCGACTGTAATGTGCTAAATATTCTTCAACAATCAAAATACCAAAACATTTGTATTAGTGTTTTCAATTACATCTCAACATGATTAAATCACTCCTAATATCTACATACATTTTCATATCACTTTTACAAAAATGTCATTATCTCTATTATTTTCAAAGGGAATAAAAGAGTTGGCAATGTTTTTATACAAACGTTAAGACAATGGAAAGATAGACATAGTTGAAGATATTAGTATACTTTCAACCACCATACTGGAGTGATTAATAGATTTAATGCTCTTATTATTGCTAGAATTGGAATTTCATCTTATATGCCATACAAAACTAATCTTAAATATTTTTTACTTCTAAAATACTTGGCAACGATTTGTATAGATTTTCTGATCATAAAATGTATCATTAGCCTCATTAACAAGGAAACAATCAAGCAAACACGTGTTGATGTCTAATTTTGGCTAATAAAAATAAAAAACACTTTAATTCATTCATACATAATATTCTATCGTGCATTTCCAGTTTGCAAGTACCCGTTTCCTCGGCCGTCACGGCAAAAAGCTCAAGTCCGTCACCATCATCCACTCCTCCACCACCGAGACCGTCCGCCTGCCTGACGCCGCAGACCAGGGCCTCATCGTGCACACCGCCGTCAGGTGACTTAATACATCTTGTATCAATAAGGAAACTAAACCCTATTTCCTGGTGTTAAGGATCAAACATACACATTTTCTTATTAGTTTATAGCATTTATTTCTTCACATACACGACATCGTTCCACTTTGTTTTGGTAAATATCTCATGCAAAGTTGTTAACTATGTTTCAGGTCTAAACTGCCTCTGAAGAAGAAAGTAGCGTTACGAACTCGAGCATACAGAATAAAGAAAGACCATCAGAACAAACAGGGAGACAAAGCATCGCCCTCCTATAACGCTAACAAGAAGAGGGTAAGATTGTTTCGATATTTAATATTTTTTCTTCATACACTTGCATATTGAAGCATAAGTATTGTGATAAGTATTAAAAGTATTAGAAGTTATATATACAATGTTAATCATTTTTTTTCAGAAACCAAATGCTCTATCGAAGCCAGAAGAAGGTCATAAAGTAATAAAAGAAAGCGCGGCAGTCGTCACGAACTCTGACGGAAAGTCTCCCAAACACATCCTCCTGTCCAAACATAAAGGCAAGGTGAAGAAACGCAAGGCAAAGGTGAAGAGCGCGACCATAGACTACAGCTCCATGCAGAAACATCCAGCCTCACCCGTCAAGGACTCAGAGGCTTTGTCCAAGGTGCAGAAGTGGCTGCTCAGCTCGCCGCAGCCCACCGCCATACCCAAATCTAAGTCCATCCCGCTGGGTCTCACAGAAAGAACTAGTAGACAAGTCGCCAAGGGTGCACGGAAAACTAGACCCTCCAAGAGTGCCACAAATCTTCTTTCCGGCGAGAAGGCCCGGCTTCAAGTAGTGTTCAAGCCACCGTTCAGGTTCAGCTTGAAGATTTGTAAAAGCGACAAAACTAAAGTCGTTCTAGACAAGTCATCCAAGCCCGACGTTGACAGGAAACGTCACGACCTAACACAACAGCTCACCTCCGCGGACCCCGGAAAAGCTAACGCCATTAAACCTAAGCATACGACTTCAGCTAAAACTAGTGTAGATAACACAACTAACAGCACTAACTCAGATAAGACGCAGTGCCAAGATAAAACCGCGCACGGCTACGAGAATCTGCTCCCGCGCAGCGCCAGCGACTGCAAGCTCGGCAAGAAGCTGCCGGACGCGAAACATCGCAACGGACACAAGAAGAGCAACTCCGTCGGACAAAAGCGCGAGACGACCGAGAGTCGGCAGAATCTGATCTCTCAGGACGACGGAGACAACTGCCACGTGTACGAGAACGTTCTCGTCTCCGACAAGGACGGCTTCGTGCCCCGCAGCTGCAGCATGCCGCGCCGCCAGCCCGCCGCCATCGCGCGCCAGGCCAGCCACGGACACCTGCCGCGCGCGCAGCCCCGCCACGCCGCCGGCGCCGCCCGCGCGCGCACCGCCAGCAACGACCTCGAGCACTTCTACAACGTCATAGACACGCTGCGTCGCGACAACGCCGGCGACACCAACACCACCAGCTCCTCCGGCAGCAGTCGCCACGACACCAAGTCGCGACCGAGCAAGTCCTCCCGCCAGAACAGTCTTGTCGAAAAAATGCGCGCGACGCCGACCGACGACAAAATGAGACGGCAGTCGAGCGAGGCGGAGCTTGCCCAGACCAAACCGGAAGGTTCCCGCGGGTTCCAGCTAGTCGTCGGCAAGGACAAGCTGAAGCGTCAGATGAGCGACAACGAGCTGAGCCGGTCGCGGCTGCACCTGGCGATGCCGATGTCTGCGGGCGCGGAGCCGCGCCAGGCCTTCTGCTGGAGCAAGCGCGCCAGCCTCGACTGCGAGTCCTCGCTGCCGGCCGCCCGGCAGAGGAGCAAGCCCAAACCTACCTACACGTTCGGCGAACTGAAGAATACCGTCCCCAACGCGACCGACTCCAGCGATGGCATCCACATCTCACCGGAGGACTTCCTAAAGATCATAGACAATTAACATTCCATAGACTACTAGTTTTTAAGTTTTTTTTTAAACTATGAACAAATAATCGATGTGTATATTAGATATACCTCAAGTGTATCTATCGACGGCTGATGTAAATATTGTAATTTGCTTTTAATAATAAGAATAACGTAACCTGCCACTGAAACAGGCCATTGTTCAGTTGTCTGTAAAAATGCAGACTAAAATTAATTATCTTTAATAGTAATACTATAATAAGCCAAATGTTCAATGCTAAAAGTTCTCTTAATTTCTATATTTGTAAATTGCTTGTAAAAATCTCATCTTAAACTTCTTTATGGTTCGACGCTTGTTTGTGGTATAATTTATGTTGAATCTGTGACAGTTGTAGGTCAACATGTCAGCATTTCCCGCCATGTCGGAGTTAGGACTAGCAATGGTCTCGTTTCACTGAACCATCTCTATAAATGAATCTCTATTTTTTCTACATACTATGTACCTATTGTACAAATTTACTCATACCTATGTAAAGTGTTCATATGCTGTTACTTTATACATAGCTATATTATAATAATTTTACGCAAATTCCCCTTTACTTTGTTATACGTATAATTTTAACTAAAGTAATGCAATAATTAATGTGCTTAGTACAATAATAATACTTCACAGTATCGAAGTATACTTTTTTTTTAAATAGCTGTCAATTAAAGTGTCAATCTGTTGTAGAGTTAATTAAAATGTCTCCGCACCAAGAATCTCCTAACACGTATAGCATGACCAGAAATATTAAACAAATTTATTTGTGGACTTATAAATCTACGAAGAAATTTTATTTCTATAGAAAATGTAATGATGTAAGCGATTGAGAGGTTTTCTATTTTCCTGGTCACGCTATAACTATAGTAGTTTTAACGTTGATTTAGTCAATATAGGCATCCCAGTGAAAATGATTTTAGTCAATGTTATAAAAATTTGTAAATATAAAGGAGCTTCGGAATTTTTAACCTATTCTTTTCTCTATTCACGCAAAGTGCTTATAAAAACTGTCAAATATTTTTTCTGTTTTAATTTTTAATCTGTGCTCTATTTTTCGTAAGACAAATTCTATGGGATCCTATTTCAACAACTGAACAAAACTAACATTTCAAATTAATAGAATAAGATGATTAACGAAAATAAACTGTTTTTTAATAATAATGAGAATATTTTTCTATAAATATTGGAATCAATTCAAAATATAAATGCGTACTTTTAATTGTGGTTAACGGACTTTTGCGGCTGTTATTATTTTTAAGTTCTGCAATATCTGGGATGAAATATTGTAAAAACTGTATTAGTGTGACAATATTAAAGGAAATACGGTGTAGTTAATATTAAATGTAAATGATAATTGTTAGTACGCTGTATAGTTGGTAGGTACACGAAATGAAGTTCACAATTTTCAGTTTTTCGTCATAAAGCTGAGATTATTTTTTAAATGGACGAGGTTATAAAAAACAGTATTTCTTTTTTTTTGTATGTAACACCAAATATAAATTCAGAAGTACAAATAAAAGTACAGCCTTTTTTTACAGTCGATATATTTTGCTACAGGGTGTTTCGTTTATATTTGTATATTTCCATCTCAGATATACAGAATGTGTTCCAGTAAAACAAGATGAATTGTTCGGCGCGAGCGCTTGCTGTGGCGTCTATGAGCTTCGTCGTAGGAAAGTAAGGGTAAAAGCTAGATAATGTATAAAACTGATATCTAAGGCGATACTAAAAGTATTGGAAGTGTTACAAATTTGTATTAATTCATCTCTTTATGGAAAAGCGAGAATTTGTTAGCAATTTGCTAATGCATTTGCCTCATCATAATTAGTGTCTTATAGGTTATTAAATATTCTGTTTGTCCATAGACCATACAAAATAAATATAACCTCTTCTGTAAAGTCTATATTAGCTTTTTTTTTCAAGTTTTGAGCTGCTAATACCTCTCTATAAATCTATATAAATATAAAAATTAAGTATGTGTTGATTGTGAAATTCATAAAACTAAATGTGATTAGATTCTATAAAACTGTTTAATAATTTTTATAGTTCTTATAAGTGCTAAATATCTCATATTAGAGAAATTCCAGAGTGTATATTCGATTATTTAGATGACTGTATTTTTTTTTCTGTAAATCATTTAATCGTTATCAGGTAATCTAATTACAAGTCTGGCCATTATCTTTCTATTTGTTCCAAGTGCCTTATGACCAAATTAAATTCATTCCTTCATGTTAGTGAAGACAAGGCAAATTGTTTTTGCAATATTTATTAATTATTTCAATACACCAATAAATAATCTAAACCTCTTCAAGATTACAAAATATGTAGCATTTAAAAATATTAAGACACTGCATATATATCCAATTTCCAGTACTTAATTAGTCTGTGATAGTGTGTTTTATTATCTGTTGTAATTATATTTAAAAATCATTTAATAAGTTTACCTGAATGTTAATAATATGTATCCAGACGGTGAATACAAATTTGTAATAAATTCATTTTCTAACATTTACTATTTTTTCTGTATTTTTTAAACAATTAAACGATCCATTAAATAGAGTGGTTTTCTTAACGCGCAATTATAACCAATAAATAATTCCTAAATTAAATTATTATACTTTTTTTATTCTAACAAATATAAAAGTACATGTCAATTTAACGTTCAACATTTTGTTTTAAAAATGCATTGTCACAATTTTCGTTTTATAAAAAATTGGTCAACATATTTTTCTAACCTAAAAAAAATATTATTTCCAATAAATAAATCTTCTGGCATAATTATGTTCATATTGATAATTTGTTAAAATAAAACTGGCGTAGTACGAACTCGTTTCATTGCTGATTTAAAAAAAATGAAATTTTTCTTTTGTTAAACCTTTCAAAATCCGTTTTGTCAAATGCAGTTGAAACGTATTGCATGTAATATCTAAAATTTTAACTTGGAATGGCACCAATACGGTACAGTCTCCACTATGAAGATTATTCAGAACACTTGATGTCTAGGTTCGGAAAACTTTTACAAATGCAATCTTTAGTGGACATGACACTTATGTGCAGTTCTCACACTTTGCGTGTCCACAAAGCTGTTCTGGCAGCAAGTAGTGCGTATTTCCAGGTAATACTAAATACTTTATTAGACTATATTTTAATTAAATAAACGATCTCCATGAGTAGACCTAACGCCTTATCAAAATTTTATCAGGAATTGTTACAAAAACAATCTGGAGAACCGCTGATTATATTGAAAATGCGCTTCAGTGTTCTTAAATCGTTGGTGGAGTTCATGTACTGTGGAAAAACTCAATGTTTAGAAGAAAATTTGGATGAATTAGTTTCAGCCGCGCAATTTTTGAAAATAAAGGGTTTATCTAAAGTGACAAAAGAAGGTCTCGGCATTACTAAACACAGTGAGATTTATTTACATTTTCTATATTATTTATTTTGTTACACCTAATTTGAAATATAACCTAACTTTATGAGATAGGTCGTAGATTAGTATTTTATATAACGTGACCTTAAACATTTTCGCGGACATTTTTTTTTTTTATTTTTTTTTATTTTATTAAACGGGAAAACTAGACATGTTAGTTTTCACAAATGAACAATGTAAATAATAATATGATAATCGCTAAGAGAACATGAGTAAGAAAAACAATGAACAATGAGAAAAATGTAAACGATATAAAAAATAGTTAAAAACCTTAGAAGTTAATTAGATGTAATATAAGTGGCTAGGGAGTCGGACAATCAAAGGATTCATCACTTAAATTACTTACAATGTTGGCAAGCTTAGTGTTAAACAAATCTATATCAGGATTTTGCCTTGATAGTTGCTCCAAGTTCATAGTGTGAATGAAATATCAATTATTTTTGTAATTTGTCTAAAAGCCGAGTTGCCAGTATTCACGCCACCCGTGGTCATCAGTCGACCGCCGCAGTCTCTGATCAATCTGCACGCACAGGTAATTAAATTTTTATGCCTTCATTTTTATTATATTGTAGTACTATTCGACCACAATAACATGACACGATGACGTCACACTGGATTGATTCTGTTGTATTAACGCCTACGTAAGAAAGTAGTAGAAATAAATATTATATGTAACAGCATAACATAAAATTAATTTACATATATAAGGAAACGATGGAGGCGAAGCCCCCGCCCGCCCCGCTTGCGCCCTCGAGCACCTGTCAGCCCAACGACAGCCTGAATCGGACTAATAAGGTGTTTACTATACATTTTGTTGCATCAAATATGTATTATTTATTAAGCTCTTACCTATCTCTTTGTTTTTTTACGTTGTTCAATTAGTAAATCAAATGTTAGGATATGGTGGTACGCATTCCGTTCGATATCGAGAACGGAGGCGGCGGCGCGCCGGGCGCGGAGTACGCCGACACGCCGCGCGCCATCCGGCCCCGCCGCGGCAGACCCAGTGTTAGGGTAAGTTATGCTAAGTAACCAAATATTTGACTTATTTCAGCACCCACGATGACTCGCTCGAAACTTCTTCATTGCTATACTAGTTCTATAAATGCTTTTATGTTAGTAACCTACATAGTATTTTGCATGACGTCGTTTTGTCAACAGCGGTCGTCAGGTTGGGAGGGAGGCGGCGCACTGGGCCGCGCCACCGAGCGCGCCCTGCTGCGCCGCGAGCAGGACTCCCGCAAGGCCATACACCAGCTCAAGCACCTGCAGACCAGGCACATGCAGGTAAACAACACTTATAGGTCAAGATCACATAGAAGTTAAAATCTAAATTTACTATCTACAGAACATTGTTAATTGCAGGACTACATGGACCGAGTGACCTTGTCTCAGGCCGTGGACAGCATATGCGATCCGGAATCCACCACCAACAACTACCTGAACATCGACAACGACCTCATGTACATGGATCAGACAGTATCCTCCAACGTCCTCGACCAGGGGATGCCGTTCTCCAAGGACTCTCTAATAAACGAGACCATAACCTCGAGCTTTGCCAACACGAGCACGACCAACTCCGGCAGTGATGCCGGCGCTGGCATAGGAACAGCCATGTCGCAGTACGTGAACGCCCTGAAGAGCGCCGGCCTGCCCACAGACCTGCCGATACTCTTCGAATCCGGCGACGGCTCCTACATCAATGTCAACGAACAGGTCCTTCTAGATATGGTGCAGAGCAACGAGATACAATACGAAGTAATCGAGCAGCCTAATATTATAGAAAAAGTCGCAGATCCCAGCGAAATTAAAAGCATCGACGATCTATCTAAATCAATAGAGAGAGGCGAGATGCTCATTAATTCGAAAGGCTATACTGACAGCAACTACGACAAGGATCCGCAGTACAGTCGGCACGAAGATGCCATCAACAGCCTCAGCGCTATTTTACCTGATAATCTAGAATCGTTTGGTGAACAACAGAACTATGTCGTTCTCGGCCAAGATCTTCAAGAGAGTCAATCTAACTTGGACCCGGTGAACTCGCACGACTTCTCCTGCATCGACAGTGATATGCAATTCTTTACGAAGTCTATGAGTGATGACGTCAAAAAGTTTTACGAGGACCAGCAGCTGAACGACGCCCGGGTCATGGAGCAGCTCTGCCCGAGCACATCGCTCGATACCAGTTTCAATATGTCACTGTTGGACTCGAAAATCTCCAATCTCAACGAAAACATGACACAACCGTACGGCTCGTTAAATAATGAAGATTTAAGAAGGAACGAAGACTGCTACGACTTTAGTTTGCCGCTGCCACAAAGTTCCGACTTCAAGGAAGATCCTCTCGACTGTCTAATTTCCAGTTCGAAGCAAAACGATGACGTCAGAAACAATTTCAACGATCACGACGAGTTAGACAAAAGGGTACAGGAGAGAGACGATTTAATTAAAGATTTAATGAACATAGAAGAAAAGATAAAGCTCGATAACAGAACTGATAAGAAAGAAACTTCGACCATGAATAACGATTTTAACGTTGAAGAAGTTTTTCAGAAAGACGTATGTGATATGAACCAAACTCAGTACACAAGCGCAGCGGAAACAACAAAAGACAGCGGACAGAGTAATTTACAATGGGATAATGTAACAGTAAGCGAAAATGTTCTTGAAAAAGATTGTGAAACGGAGAATGTTTCAAACAAATCAAACAATCTACATAGTGATGAAAAAAATAAGAGCGTTACGTATTCAGATCCTATAATAGATTTGACGGAGCGCATCGACTCTTCTAATCAGTGGGATGATATATTACACGAAAATGAAGTTAACAAAGAAAACATGGAGCCTTGCTCGAATCATGACAATACAACTTTAGAAGGAGATATACCGTTTGCTGTCGGCTTGTTGCCGCTGAAGCACGTACAAACCGCAGACGACGAAATTTTACTAAAAAGAAAAGTAGCCAACGATTCTGACAGTTTAGATACTGTTGATGCTAAATGTTTAAAACGTAAGATTAAACACAAAAAATTGTGACAATGATATCATATAATAAAATATATCTTTCATGTAACTTTTATTGTAAAATAAAGTCATCACTCCCCATACTTTATCCTCCTTCCGTAGGGTCGGCGCACTGGGTTTTCGTTCTCCAAATAACTATCATCCGTCATCTCGGTCATCACTTCCTTTTTAATCATGTCACCTTTCACGCAATCCATCCATCTCTTTCTAGGTCTACCTCTACCGGTGTACCTCCACTCATAAATACTCCGTCCGCGTGGAATAAAAAAAAACAAAAGTAGCCTATGTGTTCTTCCAGACTATCATCTAGATCTATACCAAATTTCATCGAAATCTGTTCAGCCGTTTTAGGCTACAAACTCTAACAAACATCCATCCATCCATCTAAACTTTCTCATTTATAATATTAGTATGGGTCAATACTTGTGTGTAAAAGGGCTAGTTAAAACGAGCGCAAAAACGGCCTGTGCCGTCCCTGCATTAGGTGAGCTTACCACCTTTTTTTACTAGCTCTAATGTTGCTGTATGTATGATTTCATTTGAAGTTTTTTTTGTGGCAATAATAATCCTATTAATTTATTAAAAACAATATTTTGGATTTCTGGATTCAATTATTTTGTTGATGGTAAAATTTCTTCTGATTTGGATTGGAACAAACTATAAATGACACATTAAAAATGTGGGGACATATTTATTGTAAACATATTTTTAACTTTACATACAATTGATATGAGATATTTTAAAGCAGTTCTGGCGTACAAAAATATACAGATTTAAATACCAACAAGCAATATACAGAGCGATACCACAGTACATTATATTGGTTGTAATTGTAGTAAATGATTACTTATAAAATTAAAGTTATTTGTACTGAACTTACAGATATAAAAATTATATGCCCACTAATTTCATTATAGTCTTAACCTAAATACATTATTTAAAAAAAATGGCTCGGATTGGTGGTACATAAGACAAGCAGAATATCAGAAACATGTTATCTAAGAGATTCACATCGACATGGACACCAAATAAAAATTAATAATATCATAAAAACTAGAATTTTTATTGTCTACTTCTAATGTACAAAAATATTTTCAGATTCTATAAGTAGAAATAAAGCTCTAACAGTCAAAATTAATGATCAACTTCACTTAAATCTAGCTTAGAGAATACAATGAAACCATACTGTATAAAATAATTAGACACTTTTTTGTGATAATAAAATAAAATAACAAAAGTCAACTTATTTCGAAAATAAACAATGGGCGGATACAATATCACAACCTACATAAACACAAAAATACATAATGTAAAAAATAATATTGGAAATAGAAAAATATTGCTTACAAAGTTGATATCAATAAAAACCAGCTTCTTTATCAAACTCAGATCTTATAGAAGACTTAGGGCCTGTCCCACCAAATTGTAAATTGTCTGATAACAATTCAACATGTAAAATATGTGATGGGAATATCGGATTTACCTTATCTGACAGTGACGTCATTTTACAACTATCTGAGCCTGTATCAGCCAGTGGTGGGAAAGGCCCTTATAATTACTCACAAATAATTGTAAAAATGTATACTGGATAACAATAATAAGAGAGCAGTTAGTGGGATGGCTTTATGTTGTAACGCAGCATCTCTTACGTAATATCCGTAGGCGTCGCTGTGGTAGTCGCCCATCTGGAAGGTGATAGGCGGCGAGGACATGCGGCCGTCCCCTCCGTTGGAGTATGCCAGCACTCGCAGGTTGTACGACTTGCCCGGCGTCAGGTTCGTCACGTACGCCTCCAACTTCTGCTCTACCGCGACCATCGTATCGTTCGCAGTGCTCATGTCTTGGTCGATCTCCCAAACTCTCACCTGCAAAGAAAACATTCAAATACAGGTTGAATTTTTAATTGTTATAAAGTAGATTTCTTTAGACGACACTAAGGTTTCGTATATATGAGGCTGTAAATCTATATCTATACTAATATTATAAAGAGGAGAGATTTGTATTTTTGTATGTATTGAAATAACTCAAAAACTACTGGGCCGATATCAAAAATTCTTTCACCATTATAAAGCTACGTTTTTTATTTTTTTATTACTTTTTAATATCACGCGAGCGAAGTCGCGAGCAACAGCTAGTACCTTATATCCTATAAGTGGCTCCTCCTCGTCGGTGGGCTGCACATAGCGCCACACGACGCGCACGGTGCTGGGGTTGACGGCCCACACGTTGACGGAGGCGGGTGGCTTCTGCGGCGCCTTGCGGAACGTGCGCTCCAGGAACCGCTCGCTCTCCGGACCCTCGCCCGCTGAATTAAATGCCATTACCTAAAAATTATAAAATAAACAAATGAACAGGTATTTGATAAATTTGATGTCAATTATTTAATATAAAACCATACCTTTACGTAGTAATAAGTATCAGGCTGCAATCCCACAATCAGAGCCCAGTTTCTGGTAGTTCGAGACAGATAGTAAATGCATTCCTCTTCTTTGTTTTCTTGTTTCCAGTACTTGAGACGGTGGCCTATGAGCCTGCCACGCAGGCGGTCCCTCGACTGGTCGATAGGGTCCCAGGTGACATTGAGCGCGGTCGAGTTGAAGGAGCGCGAGTATACCTGCTGCGGCGCTACCTGAGGCATGTCCTCCGCCGAGTAGATGGTGGCCACCTCACTCTCTGGCCCCGCGCCCAAACTGTTGAAGGCCTGCACTTTCACATTATACGGCGTGTAGAAGTAATTCAACGACACATGAACGACATGCATCCCCACGTTACCGTATTCTTTGAGCAGGAGCGACTGGAATTCAACTTCAGTGCCGTTTCTGCGCCAAAATATTTTGTAGTGTATGCCTGGTCCGTTCTGAAGGTGAGCCGGGAGCGGCGTCCAAGTGATCGTAAGATCGCCAATCTTGCCCCCGCCCCCGCCTACGTTGGCCGGAGCTTGGTATGGCTTGTCGGGTAACGTCGAGAACTGCGGACTCGGTGAGGACGGTTTTCCTACCCCCAACGCGTTAACAGCCTGAACCCTAAACTCGTAAACTGATCCGGGCATAAGGGCTGTGTTTATAATCGCTCGTTTTCGACCATTGTATCTATCTACCTCTATTATGTTACCAATGTTATCACTAATTACTGACCATGAAGAATTCCACTGAGTCCGACCGGTGAGGACGTACGAAGTCACAGGGCGACCGTTGGAGTTACTGTCGGTCCATTCAAGAGTGATAGACGATCGACCGATGTTCATGATCTGCAATCCGCCAGGTGGCCCGGGCTGTCCTTCGATTCGCAACTGAGTGTGAGATGATATACGCCCAATTGCAGATTTAACGACGCATTCATAGTCGCCAACGTCGGATAGCGAAACATCAAAAATAGTTAACTCTCCGCCGTCCATCTTTATTCTCCTGTCGGCATACATATCTGATTCATCCTTAAGTCTCATACCGTTATGATTCCAAAGATAAGCTGTGTCCAAGATGGGATCAATTTCGGCATTACAATGTAAGAAAATAACTTCACCAACTTGTGTTGTTATCCGTGGCGGAAGGCGCTCCAGGAATCGTGGGGTCCTTAAAACTATAAGACGACCCCTGCTCTCATCGGATCCATACTGATTCTTTGCAACACAAGTGTAGACCCCTTCATCATCTCGGGATAACTGTCTGATAATCAGATTACCAGTCTCTGTAATGAATCGTTTACCCCCAGCACCAATAACCATATTGTCTTTTTTCCAAGTAAATGTAGGTTTAGGTGCTGCTTCTGGATTGCATCTTAGTGTTACATTACCACCTTCAGACCCATAAGTTTCGGATTCTAAAGGTTTCTTTTTAAATGATGGTTTTAATGATAAAACCCTCAACTGACCAGTTGAATATTTAGCTTTTAATTGATTTTTCGCTTCACATTGATACATACCAGGATCCCTGGTTGGGTCCAAGAATTTAATTATTAACACATTATCTTGTATGATATATCTATCTCTATCTTCATCTTCGAATGTATCCATTGATAGTTTGACACCATTTTTCCACCATGTGTAATTAACATCTGGAATGCCAAATGCTTCACAATTCCAGTGCAGATCTCCCTTGTTATCCATATGTTTGTTGGCAAGAGGTATAGTAAAGTTGGGCTCAGCTTGAACTTTCAAAAACACACTATTGTGTATGTTAGCTCTGTCATTGCGTACATCACACACATATTCACCTTCATCCTCTACTCCTACATTAGGGATGGTCAGAACTCGGTCGAAATTACTAAAGTGGGCTTTTCTCGGTATATTTCCATTCTTCCTTGTCCAGTTGTATGATGGTACAGGATAGCCAAAGGAGACACATTCCAACCTTACTTCTTGGCCTACAACAGGAGCATCGGGAAAGACTTTCGGAAAATTATTTGGAAACTTAAGTTGTTGGTAATCGGAATGTGGATATACATACAAGGGGAAAAAGGGTCCATTTCTTCCTGCATCTGAAACTTTGCTCATTACATTACAACTATAGTTACCCCGATCTATGGTTTCAAGAGCTGAAAAATATAAACCACCATCATATGATACAAATACTCTTTTATCCTCTTCAACAAGGTTGGGGAAATAGTTCCTAGCCCAGAGGAAATTTACTGATGGGTAATATGAGGGAGGGTCACAAGACATTACTTTACCCCAGTACTGATTACCACTCTCAATGGGCCTCTTTTGGTTAAACTCTCTTATGAAACCAAATGACAATCTTACAGATTCTGACCGAACAGTGCCAAATTTATTAGAAGCTGTACAGTGGTATTGTGCATTGTCTGTTTCCGCATTCGGATTATAAATCATCAGTGTACCGCCACTTAATATGAACCTTGCATCTTGTAAGGGATCTATTTCAGTAAAAACCAGTTTATCAACTTGATAATCTTCTCTAAACCATTTGTATGTTGGAGCCGGAAATCCACCCGCAATACATGTCAACTGAACATAATGATTCCTCAATGGATCATAGATAGTGTCTATGGGTTCTTTAGTTAAAAACGGTCCTCTTGGTATAGCTTCTGGATCAAATCTGTCTAAACCATATGTGAATGATCTCTCTTCTTCAATTAAATAATGCAATCTTTGTGTCTGGCCTTCACAAATAAAATGGTAATACTGTGTGCCCTCCACCGGAGCCAGCCCCCAGCGACCTTCCTCTTGCATAAATCTATAAACTAAGTAATCTAGAGGATAGAGATTGTAGCTTGTTAATGTTAATTTATGATCATCAAAGAAGGCATTTTCTAAACCTGTTAATTGCGATCCATCGCCTTCGTTAGCCCAATAACCTGGAGATTGCTGGTGTGCGCCGATATACCATGAGCCTTTCTGAGGATCTAATTTCATGAGGTTGGTGATAATAAACCCGTGCTCTTCGGGAGTGTTAACCGATGCCAGGTCGGCGCTGAACGCTTGGCAAATTTTACGAGCTTCATTTCTTGGTCGATCCGGCGACTTTGTGAATCGGTAACATGATTCTCTGTAGCGCATCCAATTAGGAGGACACCTATACCTTTCCTCATAGTCTAAGCCCGCATAATAGTTCGCTGTGTTTTGGGGATCAACATCGTTGTCTCCATCGTTGTAAGTATCAGAGTTAGCGCTGTTCTGATAAAAAGAACTCTGAGGCTGGACGTATTCATTTCCGTTTACAGGAAAACTACCGTACGGCACCTGTGGATTCGGTCGATATGCTGACCCGTTTAGACTTTGGTCCTGTTGTTGTTTATAATTCGGATTAAATGGCATTGAAGTTTCCAATCCCTGACTACTCGCATAATGTATAACGGCCAATGCAATAATAAAACTCTCCATATTTTTCATTTTATTGAGTAGAACAGCACAAAAACTTTGTTTTAAGACCATTGTGTAGTCACCACATCTTTAAAGGGGCACTGCTTTATCAAACCCTTTTTTTCTAAAAGTTAAACAATGTATTTAACTAAAACAAGAAATTGCCTCGCCCTATTTTTATGCACAAAAACGTAAACGGTAAACGGTGATCCGTGATCGTTGAGTGAGTCAAAGAGTAGATTATCAAATTGACGAATCGATTTCTCGGGCCGAAAAATTGATGTATGATCTGGTTCGAATGAACTGAACCGATATTTTATCGTTGTTTTAATAGAAATAAAACGAGAACGAATCAACATAGGGAATTTTGATCTTTCAAAAGTTGCTTGTAAAGAAGTAATTTCCTTTCTTATTTTACATAAAATGAATTTATTTCAAAATTGTAAATTTAAAACTCGCTGAGGATCGATTTTCAAAAATTACTCTTCGAGACATCGACTTTTTTAATACCATATTACGATTGATAAAATCGATTTTCCTTAAGAGCTGGTGCATGACAAAGATTAAGTAAGATTCGAATTGATCGTAATGATTTGAAACATATTGCTGTCTTTGTTTTTTATAAAAGAATTTGAGTAAAACAGGATTTTTTAAATTTTCTTACGAGGATGGGAAGAAGTGTATAAGTAACATCTTTTTTTATCTTATCTTTCGTACAGGATAATTTTATAGGTGGAATAAAATACATGTAAATTGATCACTTTCTTTATTTTCATGTTACCAACAAGAAGTATTGTGTCAATAATTATTATAATAATACTTATACTGTATGTACTGCTAACAACGGAGAGGCATTACATTGTGATTAGACAACTGTTCATCATAATTTATCTTCAAACCATTTCCGCGCACAAGATTATCTCCCTAAATTATTTCATCACAGATTTATCATGTACTTGTTCGTTTCTTGTCTTCATTAAGAAATATAGGGCGGAACGGAGGTCTCAAATGCGGAATATAAAATAAAAATTGCTGTCCCAAAATGCTACTTGTACACACTAAATAAATGCCGTATACGCGCTGTAGGTAAATCGTAACGGACATTTCTAAGACAAGATATCACTGAATAAGTTAGAAAATAGTTTCAATCGTATTTATATTTACATTGTTAATAAATTTTCTTGCGATATGCATGTTTGATAAAAAATTTCCTAATTCTTTTATAGCATTGTATAAATAATAAACATAAATTGATATTCTAATTATTGTAAATAATTGTACAATAATAAAACGTATTTCGGGTAGACAAATATTGGCAAACATAACAATGAACAAAAAAATGTACTTACTAAATAATAGAAGATAGAAGAAAATATTCCCTAGCATAATCTCAACACATGTATGACAGTGCAAACAATAACAGTACACAACAATTTATTAATGCGGTTACAGTACCAGCGGGGAAACTGAATACTTTCACTATTTGCAGATAATTTTACACACACAGAACTGCATTAACAATTAAATTAATGATCACACTCATAGCTGTATCAGAAAATATGAGATCTTAATATTCTAGCACATAATGAGGAATATTGCAAATTTAGTGCGAAAATACCGGTCAGGTTGTTTCTATGTTAACATGTGTGTACTTGTGGACGATAACATGAGAGGATAGTCCGATGACGTCAAGCATCATGAATTGAGTAACAGTAATTAAAATTTTAGGTTATGTTAATCATTTGGCTCTCATGTTATTGTACACAAGTTGTATCTCCCAACCCTGTGCCGGCCATCTCTGTTACAAAATTCATCTACCCACGCCTCCTATTGCACACACAGATCAAATTATGCTAAACACATAACACTATGGTAACTATCTCATTAATTTAATTTCATAATTACTATTGTGCTGTTGCACTCGATTTGACTAACATCTAACCCATACACCAAACACCAACATTAAATAGCACCCATGAGAATATCATACATAAGCGACATTTAAACTATATACAATATTATATACAGAATGTACAAAGAATTCGAGAGTACACCTCTCTCACACTCAAAGCAAACTAACATGAATACATAATGGCTGCCTAAAATTACACAGTCTCATAAATCGAATATTCTTTGTTTGTTCTTACATGAGATACATCCTTGTTCATTATGATAAATCAGTCAAATCAGGTCGGTCTCAAGATCTTGTGGAATTGTTATGTAAAATGGTGTGTATTATGCATTTACATACAACAATAATAAGCACATTAGTCTACAAAATATATTCTATTGTCTAATTGCTTTATTACTTGGAACGGTTGATTTCAATAATCTTGCGTGTAAAATTTGTTTTTCCTACTGTGTTACAAGATTATTAATTGGAAATTGGACTTTAGCAGCCTTACAAATAAACGCGGTATAAAATTAAACTTAGGAAAAAACTGAGTATAACCTGTGTGTACTAATATTTTCTTACTCAATTTATTCCAAGTTATACCAAATTTATTTGTAGGGCTGTTGAAAGTTTATTTCCCTTATAGTATAACAACCGATTAAGTTAACGACACACCTTAATTATATTTTATTGTGTTCACATCAATATTTTGATTAAAATTTAGTAAGTTTATATAATGCACACTATGAACACATAATTAAGCAAAACTAATATCAGCTAACGAGTACGGTCTCTATTTTGAGGAGCTGTCGGAGCTTGTCAGTGACCCTGATGAGGGCCACCTTGGAGGCTCGCACGTTGACCTTCTCCCCGGCGCACAGCAGCTGGTGGCACTGCGCCCTCTCCAAGAACTCCTGGGTTCGAATCTCGCGAAGCAACTCCTTCGGTGATCCGGAACCGCAGTGTATCTGTTTCAGCAGGCTATCTTTTGATTTTATCTGGAATTTATAAAATAAATATTGAGTTATCTCAAAGACGAAAAGGTTTGAATTTACTGTTTAATATTAATATTTCTTACTTTCTAACAAATTATAGATTTCGTATAATCTCATTCAAATTTATTGAAAAGAGTGCTATTCAACTGAGATATTTATGGATTGTCTGTTTGATAGGTATATGACGAAAAGTGCTAGGTATGCTTTTAAAAAGTTACCTGTAAGACATTGGCGATGTCCTGCAGCAAACACCAGAGGCCGTCCACAGGCTGGCCGGCGGCAGAGCGCAGGCTGTAGAAGGGCGGCAGCGGCGCGTCCGTCGTCTGGATCTCAACGGTGGCGTCTGCGGGCGGCGGCGGCGACGCGGGCGGTGGCGACTGCAGCGGGTCGCAACCCAGCTCATCGCGGTCTGTGAAATACACGTTTAGCATCTTTTTCCTTCGCAAAATAACAGAATTAGTTACAATCGAGATTTTTAACTCACCGATGGGGTCAGTGAGTGGTGGGAAGCGCCAGGGCTCCTGCGCGTGCCCCTGTACGTCAGCAATGTGGAGGCGCAACAGCAGCGCAGCGCCGCCCTCCGCCAGCTCGCCTGGTGTCTGCCCCGCGTATGTGCCCAGCAGCGGGTCCGCACCGTACGACAGCAGCAGCCGGATAACTTCCACGTGACAGTTCTCAGACGCCTCGTGTAATGGTCTGAAAAAAATAGTTGAATATTTATAATTTATATCATTATTAACATCTAGTTAATGATGAGAAATGTGAGTTATATTTACCTAATGCCCCCCTGCGCGGCGGCGGACACGTTAGCGCCGTACTGCAGCAGTAAGCGCGCGATCCGCACATGCCCTCTGGCGGCCGCAACGTGCAGAGGCGTGAAGCCCGCGTTGTCTTTTGCCGACGGGTCCACCTCCATCTTCTCCAAGCAGTAGGCGACACAATCCTGCAATAATACCTCTAATTAGTACCACAAAGCTTTACATTTGAGATATAAATATAAATAATGAAGTAAACTTACAGTAAAGCCAAGTCTAGCGGCTCTATGCAGATGTGTTTCTCCAATACTTTTATTGATAAACCAACTCTTAATCTCCTTCTGTATATCATGGACGGACTCGGGACTCGGCTTCGGGGCCGGTCGTCGCACTTTGTTGCAATTATTGTCATCTTTTCTTATCATTTTCTTCTTTTTCCGAATGTAATCAAATCCGGAGCTAAATTTTCTTCTTCCAAATAAACGTTTAAATCTTCTCTTCGTATTCGTCTCTGCAGTACCGGGAGTACTGTTCTCTTCTTTTGCGGTGTCTTTGTTCTCCGGTGTCGGACTTTTCTCTTTCTTGACTTTATTAGCAGTGGATTCTTTGCGTTTAGCATTAAATGTTTTCATCAGGTTATTTCTCTTTTTTAACCGTAACAAGCGTCCTTTAGCGTCGTTACGTTTCAGAGACTTAGTACTTCTCAAGCCGTCTCGTATTGAGCTAGATCTCCGTTTCATCTTCTCTTTTGCTATTTTTCTTGGTTTAAATTTTGGTTTAGGTTCAGATTCTTTTTTAACTTCGACGATCTTCTCTTGTTGCGGTTCGATTACTTCCTCTTGCCTGCCGGAGGTCGGCGGTGCTGAAGCAGGTCTCTCGTCTCCGAACACCTCTTTTATTGTAGCTCGTTGTTTTAACACACGACTCTCGGTTCTTGTTCTAGTTTGTAATACGATCGGCGTAAATTCTTCAGTAGTACCAATTAACCCATCGGTGTTCTTAATAAAGGCATTTCGAAATGTAGTAACAGTTTCTTTTCTGAATGCTCCTAAATAAAAGATATCTTCCATTAGTTTTTCTTTCTTTGCACTAATGCCTTTGCTACCGTTTTTTACTAGACCTAAACTTGGGGTCGGTAGTAATTCTGACACATTTGAATTTTTTTGAATGATCTTAGCGTTTTTTTCTTCTTTGTCTTTTGATTTTTTCTTCGATTCCTCCTTTTTTCCATATTTTTGTATAAGAACATCGACAATAGAGCTGGACTTCTTTTTCACTTTACTCGCAGAGAAAACGGTAGATGTTGACGCTTCCGAGTCGTATTGGAGGCGATTAGCTGCGGAACAACTAGAATTTGAATCTAAATCACTATCTACATTCATTTTATCAGGCCGTCTGCCATATAGATCATCCGTCGCCGCCGATTGTGAGGATGATGGAGCAGGTGACAGTGGGACAGGGTCTAAATCTGGAAGTGAAGTCGAACCCCGCGTAAATAAATTGGCAGAGCCTTTAGCAAATGGCTCTCCAGATCGTCCCCGAGGAATGGCGATAAGCCTTGTAGGCATGCGGAGAGATCTTTTGTATCTGTAAAGCTCGTCTTCCCATCCCGGATGAAAATTTGAGCCATCTCCAAAGCCAGGTTTACGAATTGGCGTTGAACTATTACTAGCACTGCTCGTATCTAACTTCTTTAGTGGAGATGATTTTGTAGGTGTTTTGTTTCCTATTTCGTTTTTGTTATCATCAGTTTTATTGATTTTACGCACACGGAGTCTACTCGCAACACTAACATCATCATCACTGTCGGAACTAGAATTATCATTTCGTTTCTCATTTTTACTTTCAGAAACCGATGTTTTGCCTTTTGTTTTGGATAATAGCCTAGCAGTCTTTCCTTTCGCTTGCTTTTCCATTTTATCTTTGGGTATTGTTTCTGTAGATTTTCTCATCTCGACTTGCTCATCGCAACATTCCAACTTCACGTAAACAGATTTTTCTGATAAATCTTTTAGCATTTGATACTTAAGTTCTCTCTGGAATTTTTCTTTCATTATCTTACTTTTTATCAATGGTTCATCTTCATCTGTTGAGTCTACTTCTTCTTTGATTACAGTCTTCATCGCGCCATCATTTTTGGCGGGTGTTGCAGAAGAATCATCTCTCGCTAATAAAGCATCTTTCCTTTCTGGTTTTGTTTTATTCTTCCCTTGTGCTTTTGATTTTGTAGGTTTTTCCTGTTCTTTTTTATCTTTATTTTCGACGTTTTCATTATTTTGAATTTCATTCGGTATTTCAGTATTAAGTTCTTCAGGCACAGTTCCAATATTCGTGTCAGTTTCCATTTTCTCAGCTTCATCAACAGGTTCTTGCTTAATTTCAATTATAGGCGTGGAATTAGTTTCATTTTTGTCAGAGGTATTTTCATCTGATCCAAGTTTTATAACTTTTGGCATCTTCGCTTCAGTGTCAGGATCCAAAGTATCATTTCGTTTTCTATTTGATTTTTTCTTCATACATCCTGTTTTGAGTTCCTCCATAAAGCTATCACAAGCACTAGCCCAGTCTAAGTCTTCCGGTGATGATTGTTCTACAGGTACTACATTTTCAGGTTCTAAGCCCCTTAAAATATTTTCCGTCTTGATTGGAGCTACTGCATCTTTTTCTATCTCATCAATATTCATTGGTTCTGTTTTCACTTCAGAAATAAAGTCGTCAGATGGTTTTTCATTTTTTATCACAGATTCCAATCTTAAATTATCTTCCCTTATCTGATTAAATAGGTGTTGTTTCTGTGACTTGGGGAGTAATTTTACTTTTTCAGAATCAGAATCAGATGACTTATCGTGTTTTTGGTTGCTGTCTTGAGACGGAGGCATTACTTTTAATTCTGCTTTCGTCCGTATTCTAGCGGCAACATCATTTTCTGGTGATTTACTTTTTGGTTCAGAGTTATCACACTTTTGATAGTCAGAATCCCTGGCAAAGGAGTCTACAGCCTTGGGTAGTTGAATATGATGACCAAATATGGGATTATTCTGATTGGATTGACTTTTCGGATTATTTTTGTTGTTCGGTTCTTGTTCACCGTCTTTAGTTAAATCCGTGATTTCTATAACAGAATCATCTACATCGTCAAGGACAATGATATCAGATATCTGTCGAATAGGTCTTGTCGTTTCGACGTATCCCGTTTGTTTGGTCTCTAAACTATTTCTTAATATACTTAAAACGCTCTTATTTGCTGGACCGTTTTGCAAATCTAAATGATGCGGGTGCACATCTTTGTGGCTCGGAATTTTCTGTATTACATGACGACTACTAGAGGGAACTCTATCGTGGTAGTGAGCTTGATAGTCACTTATTTCGCGATTAACTTTTTCTGGAAACGAAGTGCGACTATGCCTTTGCGTTGTATGAGGTAGATGATCACGATACATATTTGATCCCGTAACTCTTTTTTGATCATTTTGATAAGCCTCCAATCTTTTATGACTACTGTAACTATATACGGGTCGACTCATTAGCTCATGTTGTTCGCGTGCCGAATGGCTCAGACGTTCTATCCGGCTATCCGAAGTCCATGTTTCATATCTTACTAATTTTTCAGGAATGTTACTCACAATAGGTCCAGCTGTACGTTTTCGTTCTTCCATTACAATTTGGGGATCTTCTCGAATTCTTTCCGCCTGTCGTTCATCGACAACTGATCTCGTCAGATCAATTCTAGGAACATAATCTGTTCTAGGCTGAACGGGGCCATTATATTTACTACGATCTGAGTAATGTTGGTGGCGAGATTCTACAGGATAGGATATTCTCTCGGCAGTTCTTGCAGTTTCATAAGTTCCATTGTAGCGCACTGGTTGTGGAGGAGTAGCGCAATTATGATTCGTATTTCGATCTCTATATTGATTAAAGTCGGGTGCAAAATCAACTTTATGAGATACAACATAGCCCGGTAAAGGCGGCACTTGGCGACTACTTGAAGTACTTCGCGGCTGCAGAGGAAGTGATTTACTTTCATATGATGCCGAATCGATTGCATCATCTTGTGTAGTAGAAGAGTCAGCTGAGTTTTTAACAGTTTTTACGGATAAATCGAGGGGGGATTCTCGTTTTTTAGTCTGGTTTAATTCGTTTACTATAGAAGTCACAGAAACTGTCATCCTCGTTTGTTGATTACTATAACCAGCCTTTATTGAGGACCGGGACGGTGAACTCTGAACTTGATTCACTGGCGAATAATTGTAGTTTGCCTTTGCGACCGTCGCAGCTCGATATGATGTTCTCGGTTGGAGTGAAGGGTTGTGATGAATGGCCGACACTGCCGCACTAGGTGCGTATCTTACGTTAGATGTCGAAGGTGAGGGATAATGGTAACTTGGTCTAGTGTCGACAGATCTACTTTTCCCATGAAAATCAATTCGCGGCTGTACTCGCGAGGGCTCATTGGCAAGCGGTTGAGGTTGAGTCGGCGCGCGCTCCGGAGGTCTCACTGCAAAATGTGTATTCAAACCTTCAGGTCCACTATGCTTGTACTGTGGAAGAGCCTCGACGCGATGATTTTGCATCGGTTGCGTTGCGAGACTGGGTCTGTAGCCTGGATACGCTTGTTGAGGATCATACTTCCGTGCCGGAATCGACGGATGTCTATCGTAATGAGAAGTCCGCGATAAAGACGATTCACGACGATGAACCGGAGGCAGATAAGCTTGAGCGGAGCGTCCATCTGCAGCAACCCTCTGTGTCGAAGGCGGCGCTTGGGGGTGGTGTATCGGTGGGACACGATCGTTGTGCGGCGGCGGTGGCTGAGCGGATTGCATAGGATAGCGGGATGATGGTGGGCTATGGACGGCAGACTCTCGTAAGCGAGCTACGGCATGTTGCGGCATTACACTGGATAGCCTCGCATAAGTTGTCGGACTATGTCTTGCAGGGACCGGTTGCGGTGACGCCACCGGCGGGCCGCGTGAATTCCGTCCACCATCGTGTACTGCCGTCTCGTACGGAAAGCGAGCGAATGATTCTGGAGGTCTAGAGGACGAATAAGGATCAGGCGGTCTGCTCGGGGTGTATTGATCCGGCGGCCTCGCCGTCGGAGTTTGCACTCGTTGGACGGACGATCGGTATTGTCCATGTTGATCTATCTGCGGTTCAGAAGAGGTCGGCCGGACCACAGGCGCAGCAGAGGGAGGGCGCGCCGGAGAAGGACAAGGCGCGGCGGGCGCAGGCGCTGGCGAAGGCAGCGTGCGGGGCGTGGGTTTGCGGATAATGTGCGATGGTGGGGATAGCGCTCCCATTGGCTCCTCCTCGTCGTCTGGATCTGGCATTTCCCGTCTTTTCTCGGCTGCCTCGCGCATCACAGTCGCTTTGTGAATGATGTGGGGCTCGGGCTCGATAGGCTCCGAAGGCGGGCGAGGCGGCGGCGCGATCACCGTAGGCCCAGGGGCAGAGGGCGGCGCGGCTGCCGCAGAAGGAGGGCGCGAGGAGGGCGCCGGAGCTCCGGACTGGGCGGGCGCTCCCTCTTCCGGCGGCGGCGCGCTCGTCGGCCACACGGGCTGCCCGCTGCCCTCGGCCTGAGCCTGCTTAGGAAGCCCCATGAAATACTGGCGCGTCCCTTCGAATACATTATTGAAACCGTAGTCCATAATCTGCACTTCGGCTGCGCCCCGTCTGAAAATAATAAAAAAAAAACTGTTTTAATAACATCAATGATAAACGAAAAGTGTGCGTTAAACAAACGATAATCTAAACTAAAGTGTTCGGCCGTTCTAATTACAAAACGGTACATATCGAGCGTAGGAAAAATTTTTGAAGTCGGGGTCGTTACACGCTGGTTGTCCTTGAGCGTACTTCGCCCTCTCGTGTCCGTCTGCCGCGTCAGCGCGCACACAATGAGTTGTATTCGCCAAATTAAAAGTTCCTTGTCTCTAAACACTAAACAATTAGCTAAATCATAAAGGTCGCTCGTTAGAATTGTTATGAAAGAGTGAATGCGAGATATTAATGTAGCATATTTTGGTATCAATAAAGTTAAAAGCTATGATGTTGTAGAAGTGTATGAGATGAGGTTGGGCTGCGACGCGGTCGGGGGAAGCTGTCGCCGGGGCGACGGCAATCGATTGCATCCCCGGGACTGGCGAGCCCGCGCCCGCTGACGACACGTGGCTTCCGATTACGTCCTCGTCATACCTACGGCACCGTCTGTCCTCACGTTAAATTATGCTTGGTATATGACGTTACTCTTTTAAGTTTGCACTATTAAGAAAAAAATATCAACCGAAAGATTTCTTGTTGTCAAAACACATAGTGAAAGTGAAATTATTATCAAAAAATCACTCTAACATGTTCACTTAGTGATCTGAGAACATCTGAAGAAAATGTAACAAATGTAGAAGATTGTTTCCGGTTAATCGTATAAATACATCGTAAAGTGTGTCGGCTCGGGAGAACTGCCAAGAAAACACGTAGGTATTTATCAGGCGGCGGCGGCGATGCGTAAATAAATACCAAACAAAAGCTGACAAGCTGCCAGGCGACGTCAACAAGTGACATAATATCGATATTTATCAAAACAACTTGAAAATATACAAGAACGATTGATAATATATTGTGCGTTTAGACTTTGGTTTTGGGAAGGTTAAAAAAATAAAATGGGTCTCGTACATTCTCTGAGTACTATGTCATCCCGACAATTTACTTCTATAGTTCATTATTTGTGATTAGCATCAAAGTATTAAAACAAACAAAACAAGAGAAGTACGATTCTCGCTGACTATAGAGACGAATGACCCTGAATGAGTTAGTGAATTATTTCGATATCGTGACTCATTTATACTTGCCGGGTCGCGAAATAGACGTCGTGCACATACGAATGCAAATTATCACGCTTGTTTACATACCGACGTAGTCAGAATTTACAAAATGTTAAATAAGACATAGATCAAATAAGACAAAAGTGTTCATGATCATTTTTAACAACTAAAAATTGTGCGAAATGTTACACGTATTGTAAAAAGGGGTCATGTGGCAGCTAGTTTTTTATTGTTAGATTATAATCTCATTCTGTACATATATGATATAAAAAAAGATAATTAAGTTAACAAGGGACTATAATTGCTCATAATAATAATTTAAGTCGTTATGTCGTACATGTTGTTTCAACTGCATTTTTTTTTAATAATGTGTAAATTCTGACACATTTTCGTTCATTATTCTCTTGAAGGCATTAATAATGCGATATAAACTTCCCGATGTGTAGGTAGTGATATATGAGTAACCTTGCACATATTCATCGCAATACGCAAGACGCATATTTAACATAGAAATATTATTAATAGATGTGTCTCCATTTAATTATTGTACAAGCAACAAATTAATTTAACAATGAAATTAACATAATCATGTAACTTGTAATGTTAAAAATATATGACTCCATTAAATAATCTCGATTAGAAAAATCATGAATTGCCGTTTTACCTAATAAAAACGTATTTAATATTAGTTGGGAAGCTCATTATAGTATGTTACTATTGACTATCTAGCTCTAGTATATAATTTAAAATAACCGTACACTGGCTATTAAAACTAATGTATCGAGCCCAAGTCCCATGGGTGTAGTGAGACGAGAGAGTGAATACATAAACAAGGGGTGGCAAGCCTCGATTACGTGCACACCCTCCCTACCACTTAGTCTTAATGTATGGTCAGGGCCACGTCTGCGCTTTGTTTTTAACCATCCTCATCGATATGACAATCTTACTAATATTATAAATGCGAAAGTATAGATGGATGGATGGACGTTTGTCAGAATTTGTAGCCTAAACTACTGAACGGATGTCGATGAAATTTGGCGTTGATGTAGAGGATAGTCTGGAAGGCTACTTTTTTTTTTAATTCCACGCGCACGAAGTCGCGGGCGAAAGCTAGTATTCAAATAAATAAACTGTCGTGATTTTTTTTTATTTCCATCATGTGTTTACCCTCCCTTGTACGTTACAAGTAACGTAGTTTGTATGATATTTGATATTTGTAGCACTACACGCGTCTAATTATCAACTTCGAGAAGACAGGAACAAAGAAGGAGAATGGTACATCTACTTACCTTATAACAGCTACCCTGCTTGATGCGAATGACTATGCGGGGATGCGTTCATGTCTCCCACTTTTTAATTTCCACCACCTAGAAATAAGAAATATAGTTAAATAAAAGCTCAACGAATAGGAGGTAAAAAATCATCAAAATCGAATCCCAAGAAGTTCCGAGGTTAAATTTAGTAACCAATTGAGAACCTCATTAAACTCCTGAAAAACTTTTTTTTTCTTTACAAAAATTCTATAAAAGCCTTTGTTAATGCTTGTAAATTAGATTAAATACAAAACTCTATAATATTCGCTTATATAGTAATGGCTTTGAAAAGTATTTCGATCAGCTAAGTGCATAGTCGAACGGATAACGTTTTTCTAAGCGGCTCTGATATACGAGTAGCACCTGCCTTCGAGCTATTTATAAAGATCCTGCCGCGGGCAAGCAGGTAACTTAAGTTATCTATGTTATATTACATTGTCGCATTTTACATACGATCTAAGTATAGACTGTACACCGACTTAAAAACTTCACTTGTAATCCATACTAATATTATAAAGAGGAAACATTTGTATTTTTGTATGTATTGAAATAACTCAAAAACTACTGGGCCGATTTTAATTTTTTTTTAGCAAGCCTATATTTTGTAATTTATCGCGGGCGAAGTCGCGAGCAACAGCTAGTGTTAATTATATTTATTACATACCAATGAATGATTCAAAGTTTTTAACAATAGAATCGATTTAATATCGAATAAGAATCGATCGATATGAATTTGATTAAATCGCATAGTTGCAGTTATCATTGCCATCCTATCTATTCTGCGAAGAAACTTCTTACATCTATTTTTTCTCACACCTTTTATCTCCAAATTGTAGTCAACTTTTAATAAAGGTCAATGTCGAGGTTCGTCACAGACCATTAAAAATCCGTCAATGAATAAGTCCCTTTTTGATAGACCTGGCTCCGTGTATGGACATTGGCCTACATTCGCATCCGGCGCAAGCGATTCACATCACAATTGACTTGTAAAACGATATTGTTGTATAAAAAAACGCATAATAGTACAATTTGCATAACACATTCTGTTGGGTTCACATCTGTTACGTAACTGACGTTATTTTTTATTTAAAACTACTAAATCCGTATATACCGTAATAAGTTTATATTCAAATATCGGTCTTTTATCTTTACCTACATTGAAATCACTGATATTAACATTGTCTCTTATTCAGACCGAGATATTTGTCTCAATGGTCGAGACAATGACATTTTTTCATCCATAAACGATGAAACAATCATTGTTTCCGACCGTACCAGATTTGATATGGCGCTAGATATGATTATGTTTTAACGAACTAGTTATTTTTGCTTACCGTTTTATAAAAATAGGTAATAAATTACAGTTTTTTTTAGATTCGTTAAATACTAATATCTATATATAATATAATATAATACTAATATATTCGTTAAATCAATTGATTTCTTCCATGAACAAAAGCTAAGAATAGTCATCACTCTGCCATTAAAAGTAAAATAATAACAAATATATGTAAGTTCTTTATTAAAAAAATAAAAAAAACTAAGACAACATAGAATCAGTAAGATCTGCATTTGCATCATCAAATTGAATTAAGGACACTCTATTTCGAACATAAATCGATCATGAGTGCGACAACATTCGACCATTATGTAGAAAGCAAGATAAAGCCAATTTTTCATCGGGCGCACGAACGAGTGGAGCGTTTGTGTACATGTGTGCACTATTTACGTACAGAGCTCACAGCTGTGCCGGGTCAATGAACTCGCCGCGCGCGAAACAAGGTGAATCGTAACTTCTTCGCTTTTTGTTTGACCGTAACTTGACTCCGACCCAATATTATTATCATGAAATGTGAATACGATTGTAATCAACGTATTATTATTACGCAATTAATGTTTTTGTAATATGTAATTTGTCTTGATGCTAACTAATCTAGCTCAACGATTATTATTTAATCTAAAACACGCCACGTGTTAAAATTTTATGTTATTAAAAATCCTTACAAAAGTTTGATCGAAACAGTTTTTAAATTTCAAATTTCGAACAGAATGACGTTGATGACGTGAATTGTGACGTTCGTAAATAACTTATCGATTGAAACTTCGATACTTTGAGCATTCGATTAAATTGGAAGCGGCACTCGCAATTTCGGCACGATCAAAGAGAACTCCCGAAAAGTACTGCGAGCAGAAATTACAACACTTTCGTGTACAACTTTTTTTACTTTGTTTCAAACAATTCCTCTCGACCTCTCGAAAACCTTTAACTCAATTAATGAAACATATTATTTTTAGCTTATTTTTACACCACATTTTGTATAAACGCTAGTTATTTTATTTTATTAATAAAAATAAAGGGATATTTTCGTATTTTAATCTTTACCATGTTTTATTCTACTCAACATTTAAAGTTGTTTTAACAGAGCTTGCAAAAAAAATTCAAATGAGGAAAATAAATGCATATGCACTGATCGATAGCTAGTCGGTATGTAGATATTTCAGTTTAGTGAAAGTGGACAAATATTTTATGTAAACGATATGCGGGTGTTATAATGTGCTTATTCCAGCGTATTTACGTGTGGATATGCGTCATTACTTCGTAGAAGGTGAATATGTGTTAAATATATTATAATATGATTCGAAAAATTATTGTATCTTCTTTAGAAATCGCGTGACGATATTTCTAGCTAATAAACAGGAAAGACAATTACGTTTACATTACGTTAAGAATTAAAATTAGTCACCATTGTTTTATGCTAGTATATGTATTAGTAATCGAGTAGAATTGATAGTATTCAGTTGACACTTAGGTAACATGTCTTATCTATTACTTTTTAATCAAGGCTTCAAAACAACTGAACCGATTCCAAAAATTCTTTCAATAGTAGAAAACTATAATATATTAGCTAATTGATATAATACTAGATTTTACTAGCTATAAAAATGTATTTTAGGTAAGAACGATCTAGGACAGTGATACCCAGACAATATGAAATCCTGCGCAGTAGCGCTTTGAGATAGGAGATGACACGCCTCATTATTCATTGGTTCGTCGGTACTGAGCACGGTTTCGAAACTACGACCGCAAGATCGTAAATCAGTAGTCCAGCCACTATCTCAGTCTTAATAAAACGTTATTTATTAGTCCATCGTTTATATATGCATTTGAAAACATGTCGAGGCCTCGAATTATTAATAGTCCTTTAAATTATGTATTTATATAAAGGATACGTATGTAAATAATTGTTGCATTTACTGGAAGACTTACATATTAATAACTGAACACATCTTGGAAATATCAAACAGGATTTTAAAATGTATTGCCAGTTTTTATTGGAGTTTTAGATATTTGTAAAGCTGTGAACTTTGTCATAGAGTTGAATTTACAAATATATTTTAATCCAGTGATTAGAATATTATAAACATTAGTTATAGTGTACTGTGTATTTGATTCAAAAGATGATTTATATGGACTTATAGTGTCGCAATTTTCAAACCCATTAATTTTACACGAAATTAATCTTACAAGGCAGATATTCACAGGCTCTATTCCCCTAATACCTACTGCCCTGTTCAGAACACGTCGTAGTATCTCCGTACAGGGGTGAGTAGTGAGGGAATGAAAATTATGAAATTTCCCCCTCGGTCATGCTGTAACACTATATGGGGTGAAATTAATTAATTGACTAAACAAATTCGTATCAGGAAAACTAGATAAATTAAAACTGAATCCCCCTGTTCATAATTACTTTGATATGTCATGTCTTCGTGTTGATACACTGGATTTTGGGGGTAAGAAGTTATATGAGTCTTCTTATTCACTAAAACCGGCTCGTTTGCCAACCTCAAGTGCTACTATGGGTCAAGGATCCTCCAACAAAACGCATTGGGACCCTTTGCACTGAGCTTATGCACGACCCAACGAAAATACAGCCTTGTACTTTCATACCTACATGTATTTTAGACAATTTCTCTAGAAAACTTAATTACTAAGCACTTGTTAGATACTAACCTCAGCGGGCCTTGACACCATATGACGCGGTAACATTGCTAATTTTATTATAGGACATTGGCAAATGTGATAGCACGTGACGTATGCCAACAATTTCCACGTGTGGATATGTTCCAAAACTCATGACGTGCATACCTGATATCTACATATTAAACAAAGTAAATAAATAAGTATTTAAACGCTTAGCAAAGAATGTAAAATGCTAACAAACTGGAGTGTTTGTAATATCGCAATGTCTATTTCTCGGTATATCGAAAGATATGTTATTTTCTTACTATTATTAAGCAGTTTGTGTGATGATACGGAAACATCATTGAATTTTGTCTAACCATCTTTGTATCATGAGTGAAATATTTTGTTTACGTATTTCGTAAAAGTTGTGGTAATGGCACATAAATATCTGTATAAACTAATTAGTGTAGTGCGTCAGTGCGTCAGTGCGTGGGCCTGAAGCGAATGATCGAGGAGGTTGGCGTCGCGCCGACTCGAACAGAACAAAATTAACACTCGTATGTAGCACGTACAATATCGACTTTTTAAATCAACGCAACTGAATGTAGACGCTTTCACTTTCCTTTGAGGCTAACCGATTGATACAATCCATAACCGTTGCTTAGAAAAGAGAATATTGATTCACATGTTTGGAAATTAAGTTAATTTAGAGTTTGTATTATTCTTAAATGTAGCGATGTCATTGTTTAGTTGCCAAAACATTTAGACACAATGTCGCTATATAAATAAACTGTTTCAATATTGCACTTCCTGATGGTGTACGAGTCGAAATGTGTGAAACATTATTTTTCTTTAAAGATTCTCTCTTATAACCTCTCTCTCTTATAACCGACTTCTCTGTCTCCTGGATTGTAAACACTGTCATACTGACAGATAAGATATATTTAAGCCAAATAAGCTAACAACCATCTCCTATATCTTTATTTATCTAACTTTGATGCATATTGTACAGGTAATATAAAAGTAAATAAACATTCACTGATAATTCTTGATAAAAGTTGTTTATGCTTTCACACACAAAAATCTAAGATACAAAATCTAAGATACAAAATATTTTTTTTTATTTTATTTTTTTTAAATACGATACCATTTACTTTAGTGGACAATTTGGGAACAATGTAATGTACATTTAAGAAGAACGAATGCTAAGCAAAGGACTTAAGGTTGTAAGCAACAATTTAAGGATCTGTATAAATGTGCAAACGAGCCGGAAACGACGTGTTTTACTATTATCACGTCTATAAACTTGTTGAATATTTGCCGCGTGTAAAGCTTTATATAGCTAAAAGTACTGTTTTATTTTAATTTTAGAAACCCAACTTTGATGTTACTGCAGCGAGAAGTATATAGTCAATACTTCATTATTAAAGCTTCGTGATTGTTATTTCATGTAGAAAAAAGAAACCTCGTCTATCTCAAAAGGTTAACAAGTTGAAAAAACATTAATTTCTAGTTAAATCCTGTCGGACCGGTTTGTCAAGGTTATTATAATTAAATTCTCAATATAATTGATCAAAACATGCAGTTGTACATATGTAAACAATTTAGATAGACTACGATGCGATATTCAGATATCAGAGATGCGCCGCGCGCGCCTCTGGCCCACATATTTCGTTCTATTTTTTACCCGTTGTAAAATGCCCTCTATTTTTAAAACTTTGTTTATAGTTCGCGATGTATGACTTTACTGTTTCCTGATTTTCCGCTAATACTGCTATCACGAATCGGGATCGCACGTTTATCACATAGCTACCGCTATAAATAGCGGTTGACGTTTAGATTACGTGCGTACGGAACTATGTAAATATTTACAGCGATATATGTTCTATTCTGTGTATTCTATTATTTTATACATGCTCATATCTTTTTATATAGAATTGTTTGATAATAACGCGTATAGTTGTATTGCAACTACGTGCACAATACCCGAACGCATAAACATTTAAACGTAAGAATTTACATAACATGTAATACATTCTTGTAACTTCAATAAAAAATAGTTTTAAACGCATCGCAAGCCTCGCAAATCCCCGTAAAACCCCGAGGTCAAAGATAATGCCAGATACTGGTTCTTCATGTCAAGGTTGGAATCAAAACGTGACTCTATCTTCCTAAGAATGTTTGTATCAACATATTATTTGATAATTTTAGTAAAATGTAACTCGATTATTACAATGTCAAAGATACATTTGTCGATGACACGCTGACGTATGAGCGAAGAAAGGCAGGTTAAAAATGTAACAATATTTCTATAATTTACTATTACATACAATAACGAATTTTCGAGGAAACAGCTCGTAGATCGTATGATGTACGTACGTTTGTTGGAACGCAAATGGGTCGTATTATCAGGACGCGCTGCTTCTATTTCTGTACTGTAACAACCAGACCCCGCGAGCTTGGAATGTCTCCAACATTCACCTGCACTAACGTATCTTACATGTCCGTCTGTTTATCACTGTTATATCTATATTTTATTCTTTACTAGCTTTCGCACGCGACCGTCCGTGAAATGAAAAAAACCTAAAGTAAGTAACCTCTGTCACATTCCAGTCTAAGCTGCCATCTATGCCAAATTTCATCGAGGACAGCAGTTTAGGCGGCAAACTCTATCCATCCATCCATCCATCTAAACTTTTGCATTTATAAAATGAGTACTATAAGATTAATCAATATAGAAGCAATGTGTCAATATTATACGAATGTAGGTAAGGTGTACCTATGTTGAATTATTTCCCGCGTTTAGAATTAATGGACAGTGTCATGAAACAGGAAGATAAATAAGCTAAATAACACCATGATTGCGTAAAACTTTTGAATTTCATTTCGTGCAGTTAATATGCGTTACGAAATCGACATTACAGAGTATAAAGTTTCTTATTGGATTAAAAAAAAAACGAAAAAAACGTCTTATACGAAAGTAACTGAAACCGTTATCGAAGCGCGAGTCGGGCGAGACACGCAAGCGACTCGTTCGCCTTCCACAGCCTCTGTTTGTGTGTCAGTAGGTCAATAGCTGTTTATAAGCGAATAATTTCGCCAACTCACACACCGGACCGGTTTACAGTTACATCAGATAAGCCTAAAATTGACCCCTGTCACATTCCTCACTCAAAACATATGAGAACTTGTTTAAAATGTCTTATGTCAGATTTGACATCTGTGTATCCAAATAAAAATTAGGTCAAGATTTTAGATGCGAATCTTAAAAGACTATGGCAGATTCCTTCAGTCGTTGGAAAGTTATTTCGTTACATCTAAGTTCTACAACTAATGAGCATTTGTTTTACAAATATCGTAATAATGAGATGTAACACGGTCACGGAGATTCAACTGGTCAGATCATAACCTAATAATTTATTCATTAATTAGTTTACCAAAAGAGAAGAAGACATGTCACACATATGTTCACAAATATGTCAGAGGTAATACAAAACTAACGGGAATACTAATAAGTTACGATAGTAAATACCGTTGTGCAAGTAATTTTATTTAAAGTTTTCACAGATTAGTAGAAATTGTTTTGTGAAAATATTAGTATGATAATGACCTTGATCTCAGAGGTCTGTTAAGATGATAAAGTTTAGCCAACGAGTGTGGAAGCGAGCAAAACATTGTAGTGGGTCACCGGGCCAATGTCGCGCCGCTCCCTGCGACCTACTCTAGCTAATGTTAAATAGATTTACTTATAAACTGTATAACTTCTATATTTCATATTGATGTCTGCATTTTATTTGATCGATGACGAGAAACAATGTTACAGTTAGACTAGCTGTTCCCATGCGGCTTTTCCCCTTTCAATTGCTACTGTCAAAATGACATGACATGATGTCAAACCATGGCAACCTTGCTTCCTTGATGTTGGCAACAACTTATGGTCTCTTTCCCATATTAGTGTTTTTATCCAAAATATTTACCCCTAAGTTTAACGGCGTGAAAATATATAGCCTAAAGCGTGACGTAAGTGTAGGGCTTTTTATTAAAAAAAGAGTTATTCAAAATATGCTATTGCTGACATCTTGGGCAACAAAGAAGTGTGTGTTTACGCTTTTTTATATTAGTATAGATAATATAGTAGATAATACTCAGGCAAAATCGCGAAGTCTATCTATAACAGATAGAGTTATGTACATGCAGGTGATGCATAGTGGTTCTTTTAGTTCGTTGGGGAGTTTTCGTTTCTTTTATTTTATCATCCGTATTACATAAACGTATTGCATTTTATTATACACTGAAGATTACAAATATTCGTGTTTCAATTTTCGTGTTTTCATACATTCGTAACACAAATAAAAGAAAACCTAGTTAGTTTAACAACAATGTTGTTATTGGCTTTGCAACATCGGAAGTATACGAGCAGACGTTATCAGCCGCTTGATAACATTTGGCATATTTTGCTTGCTATGTCATTGTAAATAATGTATGATTTACTACGTAATTAGATAGCTCGCGTGTCAACAGCTGCGGTGACCTCCGTATCGTACGGTTAATTAAAATTATTTATAACTCGCTAGCAACAGTTAAATTTTCAAGGTTACATTGCGATTACTTAGCTATTTTACTATTAAACTAGCAATAAGCTAAACTACTGAAAGTAAATGCTCCTAGAGTCTACTAATAAACCCTTAATTATGATTAAGTCTTGACTATTTATTTATCCGTTACAAAATCCCTTTAGTATTTACATCACGTGTAACATATATTCGTATATATGTTAAGTTAATCAAAAGAACCAGACAGTTATATTTAACACACATGCAAGCTATTCTAAACCGGTATGGTCACGCGCATTTGGGTCAAATCATTCGCGTGATTGGATATTAAAATGCAAGCGAATAAGAAACGTTAGCGATGTCAGCTAAGCTCGGAGCAACACGGAAGTGGGCGGTGAAAGTGGTGAAAGCGGCAACGGGCAACATTTACCTAATCGCATGGTTACGTCAACGGTGCCGATGTGAAAGTCAATGTTAGGCGGATGCCGCGGAATGACACGTCTTATGCCGTTAGTGCCGTAGCTTGGCAAATTCGCAATACTTCAAGGTCCCATGGGGGCATAAGATAGCGGGGGTGGTAAAACGTGCGAGGACGGGGCAGTCTAATCGTTATCGCTGCTTTCGGTGACTTTCCGACACTTGTGTGAAAGATAGAAGTATCACTTACTATTACTGCACTATTGTTTGTCTTCCCCGAAGCATTCTATATTTTCTAAGTAACCGTAATACAGTGCGTTAACGATCAAAGTTTACTGTCATCGGTATACGCGATCTACCACTTTTTTGTCACATTTAAAGACTAAATTTGCTAATGACTTATTAGTTTTATCTTATACGCGTATGATTAAAAATATTTTAGTAAATTCCGGTGTCAAGTTAATCGCGGTAATCTAGAAGTTAGATAATGAATCCAAACTGAGCGATATCGGTACATTTAAAACGCTAAAAATTTACAGTTTTACAACTTTATTGCAATGGTCCTTTCGATCTCTGTCTATCCTATTTAAAAGACGTGAAGAGTATTTGAAGGTATAGCATCTGAGTTAGCTTCTTGTAATCTGTAGACACAATTGTGATTTGGATGTCGAGGGAAAGTGGACTTTTATCATAAGTTCGGTGATAGTGTATCTAAGTGGAGCGGGGTTCACATTCAGTGCAACACCTTATCTACGCGAGATAAGCATGTTTGTTTATATTCCGTGCGTGATTGTGAATAGTGTCAACGGTCTAATTATATCCATAGCTAGGATCGATTGGACAATTAAACGTACGTTTAAATTTTCGTTGGTATATCGCCAGCCGAGGCGACGCTCATGGTATATTCTTATAATATAGGAGTATGCTCTACTTGAACTTGAGATAAGCTTAAGTAGAGCATTAATACTGCTTGCCAGGTTTTAAACTTTCTGATACTTTCAATTCCTCGTCTTAAGTGTATATTTTGTCTCTTTTTTCATTTCTAATTAACGTTAGATAGAGAACTATCTTATGTTCTTAAAACTTATGAAATAGTTAATGATTCTGCTCAAGATAAAGTAAAATACGATTCGTGTGTCAGAACTCTGTCCTTCGGTCTATTCGTTTAGCTAATTTTAAAGAAAAGTAATAGAAATTGTAAACAAAAGTCGATGACATCCTTGGCCTAAATTTCTAAAAGATAATGGCTATCAAGTGGAACACTTTCAACGCGTATTTAAAACCGGCTCGGAATATTAAGGCAATATAATGTTCAGGTTGACACCTTGTGACTGCTTTTTGTTCTTAACATTTGAAAGTTTAAAATATTTACTATTTAGTATCTAGCGTGTATGAATAACGTAATAAAATATTTCGTAACATTACTGAAACGTTTATATAATACATAATCTTTCAAACATGCTATTCTAGTTTCTAATATTGCAAACACACATAAAAAATAGTTTAATTTAAATTTTCTCCCGATGTATGGCAACATCGAGTACCCAATATCAAATTTCGATAAAAAGGGCATTCAGTTTTATAACAACATACATTTTATAGCACCCTTATAGCCTTGTAGAAGATATCCATCGGAACATTAGTGTTGAGTAGCAATAGCAATTGGATATAAACGCGATCTCAATAGAGGTAATTCGAGGCTGTGTCGGCTTCCTCATGGCGACGTCAGCGCAGCGCGGGTAGGAAACGCGCGCCTTGACCCACTTGACGTGCAGCGCGCCTCTCTACTCGATACTAGCGCAACACGCTATTATTCGAATAAACTGATACATCGACTTACTGTTATATGATGTCTGTGACAATGTCTATTCAGGCTCCATGTCTTTGGGCAAGCGGCCCTTTCTGTCATCGTAGAATAAACTAGCATGTACGTTGTGTCCAATATAATAAAATTCATATTAAATGTATTGGAGTTTCAATAAACACAAGACTGATCGAGACCCACGAAACCCAAGCATGGTGTCAGAAGTGGGATCTATTCCATATTTAAAATCGATATAAAATTCGGATCAACTCGTAAAGATCGAATCGTATTTAGAAGGTTTTAAAAAATCAATATCAGATATGATATTTAAAAGATGTAAAAGATTTACAGACACCGTAAAAACTCATTATCAGTCGAATTATTATAATACGTACGTGCCAATAACGAGCAAAGTGTTCAAAGGCTTTTAGACTTATTTCTAAAAAGTTTACCTTAGTTTTAATTTTATAATGTTTCGTTTAAATCGGCTATAATCATAAAAGCCGAAGGTAAGTAGTTAACGTTAACAATGTGCCAATTGATCAAACCCGGCCCACTTCGATTGTTCCGAGCATAAAACACGAGCACACATGGTAGCCGCACGTGACAATCGACCATCAAACGCTTGTAAAATGTCACTACAATACAAATTATTAAAAAAAAAAGAACTAACAGCGATATATAAATGTATCTTTGCTCGTAATCATTTAAAACATTCAGTGCCATACTAACCAACTATTTAACTGTCACAAGACATCATCATTTTGACATTGAAAGTGTTAAAATATATTTTTTATACAAAAAGGCCGGCCTTTAGCAAATCACATTTATTTTTTGTATGGTAAAATTAATATTTTTCACAATATATTATAGACTAGCTTTTGTCCGCGACTCCGTCCGCGTGGAATTTAAAGAAAAAACAAAAGTGAGTGGCCTATGTGTTCTTCCAGACTATCCTCTACGTCTGTACCAAATTTCATCGAAATCCGTTCAGCCATTTAGGCTACAAACTCTAACAAACATCCATCCATCCATCTAAACTTTCGCATTTATAATATTAGTATGATTGTTTCTTCTGCAGATATATTAACACATTCCGAAATAAACTGCAAATAGAAAAGTTGACATAGTTTCTATTAACGGTATTATAAAAAACGAGTATATCCTAACGAGTCAAATTAACAAAAGCCAATCACATTAAGAAACAGCGCTTAATGGGTTTCAAGTAAAAGTAAAGTAAAAACAACAAGTAAACAGCACTGCCAATAGTTTTTGCAAATGATTTTATTATTAGCTTGTTCAAAATAAAATGAACAATGCTAATTTTGCCGAAAAAATCCGTTCATTATCGTTACTTTAGCAAAATTCTTTTTAAAACACGATCAAATACGTAATTATAAAAATGTAAAGAAACAAAACATCATAGCTGAATAATAAACCTTGTTCACCAGCAAGAGACTGGCTGGTATTATTTCGTCATTTAATTTGTGTAGAGTCAACACAAAAAGTCACTCTCTGCTTGTCCTAATCTAACATGACGCATGCGCAATCGTATCAGAGGGAGTTTACAAAGGAGTGTCAATGACATGAAATATAAAACAGCCCTATAACGAACACATGAGAAGCATAGTGGCTAACATCTGTAACGCGTTTCACCACATGCTTGTCATAAACATTGATTAAAAAAAATAGAAAAACAGTTCACAGACCGCGGCAAGTCCCTTTTTGGAAAATAAAAAAGGTAATTGAACAAATACACAAAGGTAAGGGCCTGTCCCACCACTGGCTGATACAGCCTCCGATAGCTTAAAAATGAAGTCACTGTCAGATAAGGTAACAAAATCCGATATTCCCATCACATATTACACTTTGGATTGTTATCAGACAATTTACAATTTGGTGGGACAGGCCCTAAATTATCTAAGTATATTTTATAAAAACAACCATAAAAAACTGAGATTCGAATCAAATATAAACAAAAGAAAACAATTGAAAACCGAGCATTTTATTAAAAGCAATTTGGATTATAATTTATCGAACTCATATACGTTGTCTCGGCAGCCAATTTAAGATGGCGTTCATTTATTAACGATTTCAAGTTTTCATTGGACAATAACCTTGCTCAAGAATTTACAATGTGTCGTGATATGTATAAATAAATACATAGATAAGCGTTATAAAGGCCAATGTTGCAATATCGTATTTAATTCCGATGTTATTGGCAACTTTTCAACGTTTTATAATCTAGTTTTGTTTAAACATAATGCAAATTTTTATTTATTAGTTCTTTGTATGTGAATTTAAAAATAAACTTTTTAATAAAAAACAAAACCGACTTCCAAACAAAATACACTAAAAACAAAATCTTCTCAAAAAAACAGTACACTAAAAAGTAACGAAATAATTACTTGAAAATAGTAAACCTCCCTTATTGTAGCTGTTATGTCTATATTGTACAATTATCATTACTTTGATGTCGGTGTCAGCCGAGGTATATGCAGTGATATTTCTACGTAAGGTTTTCTACATTTTTACCATAACAATTGACAATTGAAAGTATAGTAACGTTTTTAGTAATGACTGACACCGACTTCAAAGTAATAATAATTGTACAATATAGACATAACAGCTACAATAAGGGAGGTTTACTATTTTCAAGTAATTATTTCGTTACTTTTTAGTGTACTGTTTTTTTGAGAAGATTTTGTTTTTAGTGTATTTTGTTTGGAAGTCGGTTTTGTTTTTTATTAAAAAGTTTATTTATTTCTCGATTTTTAGTGAATCTAGACATCGCAGTATGATAATCACTAGCTTTCAAACAAATAATGAGTTATCTAAATCGATTATCTAAGAAATTAAGTAAAGAACTAATACATCGTTGCGATCATTCACTCATAATTCGGTGCGGCCGCGCGCCGCTGTTGCCCGTGAGTTTTAATATTTTGATAACTTCTAGAATCTTGCACAGAATTACGTACTGTAAAAGGCAATTATGATCTACATATAATACTCTATCGTGAAAACATATTTATTTGGATAAGGATTCATACCAAATAAGAATAAAAGCGTTTTAAATAAAGTCGATTGCACTTATTTGACGGTTTTCTCGAAACAAACGGTTATTGTGCGACAACCTTAATAGATAGATATATGCTATCGCAGACTTTAATTCAGCTAATTGAATGACCTACAATTCTTTCATACATCATTTTTATGTAGGTCTTATAGTTTAGGCTACGTAAGCCAAGAAAGCAAACTTTGTTACAAGTTGGTATTTTTTTCTGCGACTCGTAATTTGCTATTTATGATATCTCCTAAACTATTTATCGGAATTACACAGTTCCAAGGGTATTTATAATCTACATTAAATTCTCTTGATGATGGACACATTTATTTTGATAAGGATTCATACCGAACACGAGTAATAGCGTTGAAAGTGGGGTATAGATTTTGATCGAAATTTTAATGAAAAAAGTGGTTATTGTGCGACAACCTTAATAGATAGATATATGCTATCGCTGACTTTTATTTAGCAAATTTAAAGGGCTACAATTCTTCCATACATAATTTTTGTGTAAGTCTTATAGTTTAGGCTACGTAAGCATAGAAAGCAAAAAAGACACCAAATTTCGTCACGCAATTTTGAGCTAAACTATTTAACTACGCCGTAGTCTTTGACTCCAAAAATCAAACAAAAAAATGGGACCCACCTGCAAGCACTACCTCTCGGATAAAAAAAGAATTTTCAAAATCGGTCTACCAGGGGCGGAGTTATGCCGTAACACACATAAAAAAAAAAAAAATAAAAAAAAAAAAAAAAATATGTGGACGAATTGAGTACCTCCTTCTTTTGGGAAGTCGGTCAATAAAATATCAAAATAATTACATTTTATTTACGAAATTTAACGAATTTTACTTTAAAATCGCTGCAGAAAATTAATGCTGCAAAATTAAACCTAACTGTTATTCAAACCACGGTGCTAACTAACTATTTATAATCACTACTACTGAAATATAAAGAAAATAGATTAAAAAAAATTACTTACAGTAGCCATGGGAATGTTTTAATCCAGTAAAGTTTACAATCCAATGAGGACACTGGTCACTTGTTAACTGAGCATAACAATGAGAAAGTAATGTTGCGCAGCAAACACTTCACTTTTCTTCAGAAAAATTTGTACACTTAATTCAATCCATGAAGGGCACACACAAGATACTTCACAAAATTCCACTTGACAAACGCTTCAAAAGTATTATTACGATTACATAAAACTACACACACCGTATCTGGGCTCACACCCAGTTCCAAGTAGGTACCTGCAACAAGACAAAGCGGTAGTAAATTTTACGATATTTTACATGAAATATTTACAAACTCAATTAAAATATAACTTTTTCCTTCACAAGGAAGGAACACAACATATGACGCGTACTCACTTGACTAGAATTAAATTTAAAGTGAGCACAAAATGAACAGAGACGTAAAGAAATTCTTTGTCACGGCGCGACGCGTACAAACGAATCGACGACCAAACGCTGACTGGCTGGCGCAATGGAGGTGGAGGGAGCACGGGAGGAGAGGGGGAGCAGACGGAGGAGATACGAGGGGGGAGACCGTCTGGTCGACTGGTTGGTCGACCTATTGGCTTGGCACTCACACAGTGATACGATCGGTAAAGTTTCTAGGTTGATTTGTTTGACGCCCACAGACCCGTTTATGCTGAAATGAATAAAGAAGTTTGAAGCGATCTTTAACACAATTTGCTTGTTTGATTTTATAGATTTTTAAGCAGGCTAGACGAGTTATCTGATTGTACGTTTTATATTAGGAATAGAGGTGAGGTGAGGTGTCAGACGACTATACGACGAGCAGACGCAACCTTCAGGAGTTCTCATGGCCACGCGCTCGAGCGTAAAGGTCATCTTACTCGGTTGCTACTGCGAATAACAATGCTTGCTTATTCAGCACAATATTATCACTGCATAGTTTAAACAGAGTCCCCGCGCGCCTGCACGGACGGATATGAGGTTAACACATACAGGCGGGCCGTGCCGTAACTATGGAACGGGTTTTAATAAACTTTCGCGGGATGTATTTCGAGCAAGGTTCGTACGTAACTTGTGTTAACTGAATAAAGAAGTAAATTTCGAAACATGGCAGATTACACGTGCGATAAGGCGTGTTATCCGAGAGCAAGTGAAGGAAACGCCACACAATGAGATAACCGCTGCTGATAAACGTAACGCGTAAGTAAATACGAAGGGACTGATTACGAATGATAATTAGACGAGAATCATAATGGTTATGATAAAATACTATATTTATATTGTTAGCACGTTCATAAAGGAGCGTTTATTGCATGTAATGAACCAACTAGCTAATCACATCGCAGTTCAAATAACTCGATTAGAGTTTGGGAAGGCAGCCTTCTTTTATTTTCAACTATAGTTAAATTGAAACAGAAATTATTTACTATATTACAGCATGTTTGTCGTATGTTTTCACTCAACATAATCATAATTATCATCAGGTAGAGCTGTAGCTTACAAGAACTGTTCTGTTATGCAGATATATCGAGTACATGGAATCCAACGGAGTAATGACACCACACTGAGGTGACGACGATGATCTGATCTTCCAACTATGCGTGGGCTCCATTGTTAATGCCACTGATCATTTCTTTTGACACGTCACGTCTATTATTCATAATTAATAATTATCTCAGAATTGTTTTGATAGCAAAAGTGGCGGGTCACTTTGGGTACCACTCTAAGATTTATTCCTACCTCACTGATTAGAATCTAACTGATTGATATAAAAGTAACACATAGAAATTAGTTACGCTCTTGTTAGTGGTACCTTAACTTAAAAAATGTATCAGACTAGCGTGTTTTCGTGACTTCGTACGCGCGGAATTAAAAAAAATCTGGTTTAAGTGTAGCCTAGCCTTATTCAGTGTCAATGTAGCTTTCAAATGGTAAAAGAATTATTAAAATTGGTCCAATAGTTTCGAGTTTATTTGCTACATACAGAAATACAAATCTTTCCTCTTTATGATATTAGTGTAGTGTGTTAAACGCCACTAAAAAAATACGAAAATTTTACGAAAAAATAATCATTCAATTTCAATAGATTTCTGGTCGTTATCGTGTAATCTGATATTCGTAGTCACATCCCTAATTACGATGCAATGTCTGTTATAACAACATACATACAACATACATACATATAACAACAGACATTGCATCGTAATTAGGGATGTGACTACGAATATCAGATTACACGATAACGACCAGAAATCTATTGAAATTGAATGATTATTTCTTTGTTGTTTCTTGTGAATGTTGACTGGACTAATCCTTATCGTGTTTGGGACCACATTGGAACATAAAACGTTTCCTGTCACGTTCCAATCCAGTTGTAATGACAGACATGACACAGATGTGTGTGGTTACACACCACATACCATAGACGGATCCTGGTATATGGTTTGCTTGACAACAGAATTGATTAAACTGGTAAAATTATTGTGTTAAAAATTATCTTTATAATGCAATAGAATAGATGTGAAATATCTTGATAAATTCAATTTAAACCATTAAGCATATTCAAATTAGATTGAAAACACAGGTAAAGGACGTAAATGTTCGTAAGGTCAAACAATAGTAGAAAACTGGTTTCGCTATCTTAACACGAAAATAATTATAATGTCGCCTTAATTGCGTCCACAACTGTAGTTACAAGAAATGTTGATATTACTTATACCAATAGTTAAAATGTATAATTAAAAGATAGTATAGATGCAGACATTATTTTTTAACTGTATTTAATAAAAAAAAAAAACTATAGAGTACGTATTACTGGCCATTTGTGCACGCACGATGTAAAATAAAAATAATATACGTTGATAATCTTCGCGGGGGTAACGCACTTGTTCGGTTCAGTTCGCACCTCTCGCTCGCACGCGGGCATTCATGTTTTTTTGCTCCTACGCCAAGTCATCGCCTTACCACTTCTTTATTTTTAATGGCAACATAACTCGTGGCGGACTCGCGAACCTTTCACTAAATGACCGTCAAATAACGATACATAGATAATACAGCATATAAACGTTAATATTATAAAATTTAAGATTGACTCGACTGAAATCACTTCGCACGTTGTTTTGAACTGTGCCAAATACCCACGAACATTGGCCAACATGGCTAATTGAACGTAGGATAAATATAGACGCGTTATTTTCGTCTTTGCAACATTAAAATTCAAATACTAAAAAATATCCAAACAATTGAAATGTTGAAACACGTGTGCATATACGAGTATAACCTATTTAGTTTCATCTTTTATAGCTGCATTGTATTCAGTAGCTACAGCAGCCGTATTGTAAAAAAACAAGAATAAAACTTAGATTAAAAAACAGAATAAACTCTAATAATGTTTTTTCTAGTAAGTGAACAACTATCGACATAATACACAAACTTGTGTCACAGGAAGTATAGAATGTTAGTTTTAAACTCACGTAGTTTATAGCTTTAACTTTTCTATCTTCTAATATGTCAAAATCCATTATTCACCAGGTTATAAGTACACATGTTACACATATCAATCACTAATCTAAGTAAGTAGTTTTTTATTTTTTTTTATTTCAAGACGTACGTAGCAGCACGCGCGGCCGCCGACACGAAACTGAGACCTGTCGGAGAGAAAGTGACCGTTTCCAGGCGATTACTTTCCAAGTGGCCGTGCGGTTTTGGTTCGTGCGGGCTCTGGAGTCTACCGTTACCCTCTTTTGCGCAACGAGGTCGTGTTTTAAAGTTCACGTGGCGTCAACTATGCGCCATCTCGCGGTTATGTAAATAAAAACTATTATCATTTTATCGTTTGCATCATGCTTATGAGCGAACATATCTAAATTACGTAATATATAATTAACTAGCTGTTGCTCGGGACTTCGAACGCGTGAAATTAAAAAAAATAGCCTATGTTACTCACAGATAAATTACCTTTCTAACGGTGAAAGAATTTTTAAAATCGGCTTAGTAGTTTTTGAGTTATTTCAATACATACAAAAATACAAATCTTTCCTCTTTATAATATTAGTATAGATTAATAGCTATATTTTTAGTATTTTAAATATAGGTTTAGGTATAGTGGCAACAATGACTAAATCCAATGTTTCTTACGATTCAAGGAAAAGAAGTAGAGCAGTTAAACCGGTGGTACTCTTTAGTACCACCGGTTTAACTGCTCTACTTCCTGAACCTTTGTTCATGGGTTTTCACAACTGAACATTTATACCAAACATGCAATCCTTGAACAAATAAATTTTGTACGAACATTTCGGAAATTAAACGCAAGATTTGTTGTTTGTGTTAAGGAAAATTTTGTACATATATTTGGTTTTATCAAATAAGGTAAATCGCAAGTATGTTTTTTACAATTACTACAACATTTACAAAAATACAATGTGATAAATCTGATGGTCATATCTTGGTATAATTATATTTTCCCGTATCCATGGCCATTTCCCGAATGACCTTAAAGCGTGAGATATTTATTGTATTGTTCTGCTTAATTGGCATCTATTCTCGATTTTCCTCTTCCGTGCTTTCCTTTCATACTTGTCGTTTGTCAATAGTTTTATTGTAACACTAGCGTTCACCCGCGGCTTCGTCCGCTGGAATTAAAAAACAAAAGTGAGTAGCCTATGTGTTCTTCCAGGCTATCCTCTACGTCTATGCCAAATTTCATCGAGATCCGTTCAGCCGTTTAGGCCACAAACTCTAACAAACATCCATCCATCCATCTATACTTTCGCATTTATCTATACTATATTATAATAAATCGTAAACACACACTTCTTTGTTGCCTAATATGTCAGCAATTACAGCATATTTTTGAATAATTCTTTTTTTAATAAAAAGCCCTACACTTACGTCATGCTTTAGGCTATATATTTTCACGCCATTAAACTTAGGGGGTAAATATTTTGGATAAAAACCCTAATGTGGGAAAGAGACCATAAGTTGCTGCCAACATCAAGAAAGAAAGATTGCTAAGGTTTGTCATGTCATGTCGATGTCATTTTGACATTTGCTATAATTTGACAAATGTAAACAATAAAATAAAGTTTTTATAATTTCACGCGGATGAATCCGCACGCGAACAGCTAGTTATATAATATTAGAAAGAAGTAAGATTAAAAATTATTACCTGTACGTAGCGAAGATTTTGGTCTATCATTGAATTTGCTATAAAGATTTGTAAAAATCTACTTCGAATGTTTTACTAAAGTTTACTCTATCTTTAGTCTATACTAATAATAATCTATAGCGGAAGAGCTAACACTCTTATCTTGCTATCATTTGAATTTGAATGATTAGTTTTGCGATAGAGTGCTATTACTAAGAAGGAGTATACACAATTTAACGTCATTTTTTCGCCCTTTAGAAACTGAAAATAGTGGTGGTAAAATCGGGTGTCTCAACTAGTTTTAAACTTGGAAACTCGATATTGCTTTTATGTTATTTATTAGAAATGTAGCGTTGCTATCGATTATTTTCGAAAGGCATGAATTATGTTATCTAGACGGCGATGTCAACGGCCGTGCGAGGACGAAGGGAATGCCCTCTGCACGAGCTCACCGTACATGTGTCGCTAATATTGCGAAAAATAAGTACAACTGATAAGAAAAATATACTAAAAACACCTGTTACAATAATATTTTTTTCATATGTATTAAATATTTTACAGTAAACATTGTGAATAGGGAAAAATCTATATTACTGTTTTTGGAAAATACGTCTGATAAGTAACAAATAATGTTTTCATGTCACCAGAGTTATATTCAGTGGATAGATTTATATGAAACAAGCTTTCGCCCGCGACTCCGTCCGGGTGGAATTTAAGAAACAAAAGTGAGTAGCCTATGTGTTCTTCCAGACTATGCTCTACATCTATACCAAATTTAATTGAAATCCGTTCAGCTGTTTAGGCTACAAACTATAACAAACATCCATCCATCCATCTAAACTTTCGCATTTATAATATTAGTATGAAGTATGATTTTCTGCCTTATGAACTGCAGAATACGAACATTTATATAAAACGATGAGAATATAATAGTCTGTAATCAAGAAAAAAGTCACGAAAGTTTATTCGGTAGTCGGGTGGTATTCGTTGCCGTTATAAGAAACGGTCAGTTGGGGACCGTCGGCCGTTGTGCATACCAATTCTATACGAAATCAACTTCACAAAAAAATAAAGGCTTGTACTCATTCTCACGTGCTTTAAACATACATAGCCTAGTTGACGAAGTTGAGTTATAGCCATGTTTGATGTAGCATTTATTGATATTGTATTACATTTTGTGTTATGTTTCACAGAAGATAAAGTTTTGTATGTATGAATATATTGATGTGTTAAAATATCAAATTTAACACGTTTTAAATCTGGTATGAGACATCTTTATATTCTAATCGTTCATAAGATTACAAGTTAGGGGTAAGGATTTCCGATCACATGGTCGAGGGCTCGAATCCCGCCGTTCGACTGTTGTAAACCATATCCTAGCACAAGCGTAGAGCTTAGTTGGAATGGTAAAAAGAAATATTAGTAAATTACAAAAATCTACTTTTATTTTTAAAAAAAACTTAAATATATGTATTATCTAGATAATCGCCATAAAACTGGTCCCATAAACATCCTTAGGAAGTTCATAAATCATAACTACCTTCTCATGTGACACGAGTGGTGCTAAATTAGGAGCAATCAGTGTCAACGACGGCCTTGTGTAAATAGGACGTGTCTTCCGGAGCAGCAGCATGATATCTAATACTAGCAGGTATATTGATTCTGCTGTTTAGGCGTGTATCTCTATTTAATAAAGTCTTTAATTATAACGAATAGATAAAAGGAGTTATTTTACGTAATTTTTTAATATATTTGCTGAAACCAAAATTTCGTGATTTTGTAACGAATTACAATATTTCCGATTAAATAATTTTTACAAGGTCAAGTAAGTACTTCTTAATAACGTAGAATAGACAATAAATAATGCTTTTGAAGATTGAAATAACTTTTTCAATGTAGTCAGTTTTATTTACCTAAACAGTGTATCCTACAGCCGAATACTGAAACGGTATTTAATGTAACAGTCTTGAATTATAAGGCCAAGCTTAAACCCCAAATTCCTTACAAATTTTGACGTCTATCAGATGTAAGCGTCGCTTACGAAGCGAAGTATTTAAGATTCGTTTCAGTATTCGACCGTTAGACATTTTCTCATATAAATTATAATACAAGTTTTAAATCTGGTATGAGACATCTTTATATTCTAATCGTTCATAAGACAAGTTACAAGTTAGGGGTAAGGATTTCCGATCACATGGTCGAGGGTTCGAATCCCGCCGTTCGATTGTTGTAAACCATATCCTAGCACAAGCGTAGAGCTTAGTTGGAATGGTAAAAAGAAATATTAGTAAATTACAAAAATCTACTTTTATTTAAAAAAAAAACTTAAATATATGTATTATCTAGATAATCGCCATAAAACTGGTCCCATAAACATCCTTAGGAAGTTCATAAATCATAACTACCTTCTCATGTGACACGAGTGGTGCTAAATTAGGAGCAATCAGTGTCAACGACGGCCTTGTGTAAATAGGACGTGTCTTCCGGAGCAGCAGCATGATATCTAATACTAGCAGGTATATTGATTCTGCTGTTTAGGCGTGTATCTCTATTTAATAAAGTCTTTAATTATAACGAATAGATAAAAGGAGTTATTTTACGTAATTTTTTAATATATTTGCTGAAACCAAAATTTCGTGATTTTGTAACGAATTACAATATTTCCGATTAAATAATTTTTACAAGGTCAAGTAAGTACTTCTTAATAACGTAGAATAGACAATAAATAATGCTTTTGAAGATTGAAATAACTTTTTCAATGTAGTCAGTTTTATTTACCTAAACAGTGTATCCTACAGCCGAATACTGAAACGGTATTTAATGTAACAGTCTTGAATTATAAGGCCAAGCTTAAACCCCAAATTCCTTACAAATTTTGACGTCTATCAGATGTAAGCGTCGCTTACGAAGCGAAGTATTTAAGATTCGTTTCAGTATTCGACCGTTAGACATTTTCTCATATAAATTACAAGTTTTAAAAGATATTTTCTATCGTGAAATCTCTATCACGTAAGCGTTTAGGCCGGCGTGCGGGGCTGCACGGTGTCGCAAGTGCGAGCGCCGCCGGCCTAACCTTGCCGTGCTCACGGACACCGCAATTGGGTCAGTGGGTCAGCAATTTTGCGCCTTTTTTCGCGACTTGCATACCTTGTATATTTTTTTAAAGTAACAAAAACCAATTGTTTTTGTTTTGATCCGAAATATCAAGGCGAAAAGTGTATATTATTCAAGTCAAAAATAATCTAATAAGTTAAACTTAAGCTTACAATTGTCGTGTTGTAATAATGCATCAGAATATCACAACATTTAAAAAACCATTGATGACACATAATGAAATGGATGTTAGCAGAATAGGGATGTGGTGGATGTGGGATTGATACGACCTTGATAATACTATGGATAAAATTAGATGTATGACATTACTGATAATAGTGATGGACATGCTAATCTATACATATAATAAAATTGGAGTGTCTGTTTGTAATATCTAAAGAAAAATTCCGGATTTCGGGAAGATGATGTTTTTGCGTTGCTGATATCGAAAATCGCATTTAAATTTTTTTTGGCTGTCTGTCTGTCTGTCTGTCTGTCTGTCCACAAGCCGCGTTTGTTCCGGGTAACGGCTGGGCCGATTTTGACCTTCGACTTTCCCTGAAGGATAGCTGATATAGACGGACATGTTTTAGGCTACTTTTTTATCTTATTATTTGCGTGGACGAAGTCGCGGTCAACAGCTAGTAAGAAATAAGGTCACCAAAGCTATTAATGTTATAAAAATATAGTAATCCGACAACCATGCATTTTAAAGTATTAAGGGCCGGTTTCCCAGGTACATTTAACCATTCGTTCGGTTCGCTTCAATAACTTTATGAAATGCGTTTCCGAACTACGTAATTTGAGTATCACTCCGTTGCAACTTAGGTGAACCTAACACTAATTAACTAGATAATGATATAATAAAAGGGGACCTTAGAAACCCAGCATAAGTAGATTAAAGCGCTGTTTCGCACAGCATATGAGTATTTTAGCAGTATAAAATTAGGGTTCAACATTGAAATTGAATTTCATAGAAGCGCATAACCTTGTATTCGACAGATGGCGCATTTTCCCGCTCTCCGTGCGGGCGTTTGACAGACGGCAAATAGTCACAAACTACACATGTTTCGCAATCATTGGTTCAGTTTTAGTCGAGGAAGCAACGTTTTGTCGCCTAGTTATTTATTGTACGATGACTGGTTATTGTTTCCTATAGTATTAATCGTATAAACCTACCTTATTCTTATTTTAATGGTTTGCACAAGAAATGGAGGTACGGTAAAATAATTCTAAGGTATTTTAACTGTTGATATTGATAAAAAAATGTTTAATAACTCCAATATAGTAGGTAACATCACTAGTTACGGCTTATTCCTTTCGCATAGTTACCTTATGGGACGATTTAATACTTTTTCTTTGACTTTTCAATCCAGCCTGCGAATATCTGCTACAAAATATTTTTACAGCTTCTATGTTTTTTCGTCGCAACTATTTATTGTCATGAGGACCAAACACTATACGTTTCTTTATCCATGTAGATTAATCTTAACATTTCCTAACAAATATTTCTATTGATTTTATAACTACAGTTTAAAATATATTCTTGTGGTATAGGTACGATATTTGGTGAATATAAAGAGTATGCAGCGAACAGCGTGCAGCATTATCGATGTGGACGTATTAAGATTTATGATTGGTGATAGTTGAGTTGAGAGCAAGCGAGGCGAGGCGGAGGGGCGACGAAGCGACTCTTCCGCCGCGCCGCCGCCGGCCGCGTTTACAAGCTCCATTGAACGCATGATATAACTAAATGTTTGAAAATATATCACTACTAAACGGAGTAACTTAAATAGTTCCAATAAAAAAGTAAGTAATGAGTAGAACTTAAAAATAATAACTATTAAAAAAAATCAAACGGAAAAATGGGACCCACCTGCAAGCACTACCTTTCGAATAAAAAAGAATTATCAAAATCGGTCCATTAGCGGCGGGGTAATGCCGTAACACATATAAAAAAAACATACAGACGATTTGAGTACCTCCTTCTTTTGGGAAGTCGGTCAAAAAGTAAGTAGCCTATGTGTTCTTCCTTATGCCAAATTTCATCCAGATCCGTTCAGCCGTTTAGGCTACAAACTCTAACAAACGTTCATCCATCTAAACTTTCGCATTTATAATTTTAGTAAGTAAGATTCTTTCCCATTTGGTGTAAGTATAAGAAACGAAAAGCAATCTATTGTAGTTCGTAGCGCAGTGTGTCGGGCGATGCGGGGTGCGGCGCGGGGGGTGCACTGACAAAATAATAATAACTCGCGGCGATTACGAGTCATCGACCTTCGAAAAATCTGACCTGCGCAGCGCGCGGCAAGGTTGCGCGCACGACATCGCACCACAAACACGATACAAATATTTTAAATATTAACAAATGTCGAGTGTTTTAATCTATATTTATATTGTATTCATATAAAAATAAATGTAATTAATCATGACTATTATTTAAATTAATTAACATTGAGAATATTGAAGTAAAAAAATATATTTATTAAACGTATGAGATACTATTACTCGTTTACGGATCACTCCATGTTAGTTATATTAAAATAAAATGTACAGATCACTTTATAATAATTGTTACTTAGATCAATACGAGTAGTGTTGTTGATCGAAGTATTTGCTGTACAATAAAAAGGAGGCAAATTCAAATTTCGAATATTTACCAGATAGTAATGGTCAGTTCAATAGGATTCAAGTTTTTGTGACATTCGTTGACCTTTGCGTCGGCGTCTCATAGCGTTCGATTCGTAAAAGACTCGTTTTTCTTGAAAACAGGTGGGGATAAGGTCACCCATATAGGAACTCGCGAGGAAGGTAAACCGGTACATTTGTAACTTTCGCGATATTTGCCTTGGTTAAACATACGTTATTTATATGGTCAATAAATCTAAATTTGTAATTTATAAACGAAATACGCACCCTCAAACTAAGTTGAAGAATTTTCAAACCATCTCGATAATGTTTGTGATGTGATGATAATGTTGGCTTAAAGTTTGTTTTGTTAAACAACAATATCTCAAACACTTGATAAAATTAATTACTTTATATTACGTAACACTCTGACCATCCTCAATATTAAAATCATAAACTACTAGTTTATACTCCTGACTTCGTCCGCAAGAAGTTAATAAAAAAGCTAGTATATCCTGTTACGCAATGATAATGTAGAATACACTTTTCGTTCAGATTAACTTTACACTCCTTTTATCTCGTAGATTTCCACTGTCGAAACATTTGTACAAAATATTGTTATCTGTATATTTTAAAGAATGAGATGGAGACGACATGTAAACCCGCGGTTGGAGTCAACGATCTAAACACAATCAGTGCAACGGCTTGCGACCATACAAACAATTTACCTGTGTAAATATATGAACGAACTTGGCTCGGGACATACTGTAATTGTTAGTTATTACTTTACTATTATTTTGTTATACGTCTATATTATCTCGTTTCCTTCCGCCTTAGTAATATAAACAGAGAAACTTCAAATTCCATACTATTACACTAATTCTTTTGGCCAGAAATGTTATTTTGTAGAAATTTTCAGATAATTCTTTAAAATGTGTTAAAAATAAATAAGTAGATAATGACTGATTCGAGGAAAGTTAACTTCAGCTGAAAGGCTAAAATGCATTTGAACACCCGAGCGCATTTGATGACCCACTTACCTAACAACCGGAGATGATATAAATAAATTCAGCCCTGGATGTATGGCTTTATACATATACTAGTTTTTCCTCACGACTCCATCCGCGTGGAATTAAAAAAAATTGAGTTGCCTATGTGTTCTTCCAGACTACATGTACATATACCAAATTTCATTAAAATCCGTTCAGCCGTTTAGGCTACAAACTCTAACAAACATCCATCCCCATCTAACCTAAACTTTCGCATTTATTTATAACTAGGTGTTGCTCGAGACTTCGCCCGCGTAAAATTAAAAAATAATAAAAAATATAGCCTATGATACTCACAGATAAATTACCTTTCTAATGGTGAAAGAATTTTTAAAATCGGCCCAGTAGTTTTTGCGTGAATCAAATACATACAAAAATTCAAATCTTTCCTCTTTATAATATTAGTATAGAAGTATAGGTTATTATTTCGCAATATTATATTAGTACGAAGTACGATTGTTAAAATATAAAGCACTATATAAATTTATTACGAGAATGCAGTGGTAAAGTCAAATAAGGAAATTAAAAAATACTATCAACATTTGAATGTATTGTTTGGTGTGTGATGAATGGCTTCCAATGATTAGATCATCAATTCTACACCCATACACACACAAACGTTCAATTAACACAATAGTGTTTTGAAAAATCACTGAGTACACGGTTTATGATAGATGGAAATGATAAAATAAACTGAATTGGTTTAATGTAGAATGTCCATAATTACATTTTTGCAGTAGATTATATACTTTTTGAAACTTGCTGATATTAATTTAATTCTGTTTGTCCATAGTGAATCTATTTTAGAGAACTGCCATTATGCTATTGGTAGTTTCGATACCTATCAGAAAACATTCGATTTTATTTGTGAAATAGTTTTTTTAACCAGATTTAAATTTAACATTACACCTAAAATTGTCATGCACACTGGAGTTCGGAGCTTCCAAGATATTTGAAAAATACTATTCCTCACTTGGAAGGACTTAACACAAGTTAGCTAAGAATTTCATGTGCGTGCATTTGTTAAAGGTTAGAAGAAAGAATAGCCTTCGACAAATGTCATTGCATATCGCACGTCATTTGTTTCCATTGTCGTGCGACACTGGTTGTTTTGAAGCGGCAGCGCTCAGCTTGTAGTACCGATTTCCGTAGTGGTTTTATTTTAGTTGGTCGTGTCGAAGTCGACTGTGGACTGTCGAGCAAGAGGTCGACGAGGTGAACACCCCACCAAGGAGAACCATTGACCCCTTCGATCACATCCGTGTATGCGCCGACTTGAGGCGCTACGGGGAACTATTTGCGCACACAATATCCTTGCGAACGTTACGACCTCTTTTGATTTATTTTCTTGTTTTAATGAAGTGTTTTTTGTTTTGCAATTATAAAATTGCTTTGTTCAAGCGAGTTAAGAAATATAAATGAGCTTTATTGAAGTATAGAGTATAGAAGTCGGTATAGGATTTTCTCATTTCTTTTTTTTATCAGTTATTTAAGGTATATAGACTATTGTGCAAATGTAATCATTTTAAATGTTAAAAATAATTATTATTCAATTTTTCCAGTTAAAATGAAAGTTCCATTTTCATTTTAAAACCCTAGCTTTTAAGTAGTTTTAGCAATGATTATACAGCACCCTCAACTACGGCTTGTCGGATGCTAATTGACAAAGCAACGTGGTTAAGATCGGAAATACACAAGATACCGTTTACGACCGTTAGAGGGAGTTCTCAATATCCGGCTTTCCGGGACCAATGGAGCCATGAATGTTTTAATGCAGTTACTCGTAAACTTATTTGAGTTTGTTCTTATACGTCTATACTAATATTACAAAGAGGAAAACTTTGTTTGTTTGATTGTAATGGAATATTTCAAAAACTACTGGGTCGATTTCAAAAATTATTTCACTATTAAAAAGCTGTGTTGTCAGTGAGTAGCATAGGCTATGTTTTATATTATTTTTTAATTTCACGCGGACGGAGTCGCGGGAGAAAGCTAGTATGTTATAAAGAGACGAGATTTTATTAGTAGTTGGTTCCGTGTTGACTAAAATAGGTACTATAATCTTAAACACAAGTTTTTTGGAATATGTTTTACACAAGTTTTCGAGAGGATAAAAAAAACCATTATAAAAACACTCCATGATATATTTTCAACGGGTCAATTATTCTTCTGGATTTTTGCCGACAAATTGAAAGTTCTTTGTAAACATAAAAAGAACAAGTTATGGACATTTCCAGTACAAGTTTATAAGAATGTTTCGGAGTTTAAAGATTGTCTCGGAGGCTGGAGACACGTTTTTTCATCGTACAATGACATCGACTTGTTTAATTAAGGCTCTCTTTTGCGAGATATTTAATTTGTTTACCTAAATATATTAAAGCAACTTTTACATCGATTATAAATAATTAAGTTAATGTTATTACTATATAATAATACAAGACAAGGACATTGTAGCAATATTGTGTTGCAATGTTAAAATGCTAAAGTACATTAGAGGACAAGAAAATTAAGGTCTCCATTTGGACAACGTATTCGAACTAAGTTGTAAAGTAGTTGATGAAAGACTGCATTCGTATTCGCACAAGGCAACAGTATGCTTGTTTCACACGAGGATAGCAAAGCCAGTGTAGCAGACAGTGCGGTACTGCTACTTTTAATATAACAAGATAGAACACTTCTGTTTTAATAGCATGTGCGTTCAATCTGCACTATTTAGCTCACTGTTCTACCCTCGTGTGAAATAACTAACAATTGCACTCGTTATGTACGCGTATGTGCTAATAAGCCTCACTCCATGCAGCCGCATCGAACAAACAGACCCGCTTACGTAAGCCAAGGCTGCGTTCCGACCTTGTCAGTGATATCTCCACAGACTTTCCTTCAAATAAGTTAATTTACTCGCCTATTACCTTCTTATTTTCCTATTAACTTCCTTATGTTTAAGGACAAAATTAAAAACGCTTCCTTTTATTTCGCAATAAAGACAGTTTGTGGTTTTTATATTGTATTTTATCTTGAGTATTTGTCTATATCTGTAATAGGTAAACTTTTCTTTAACGAATGCAAATTGAATATGTTAGTTCAAATATCATCTATATGCATATAATAAAATTGGAGTTTCTGTTAGTAATATCTAAAGAAAAATTCCAGATTTCGGGAAGATGATGTATTTACGTTAATAATAACGAAAATAGCATTTAATTTTTTTTTGTCTGTCTGTCCGCAAGCCGCGTTTGTTGCGGGTAATCTCCAAAACGGCTGGGCCGATTTCAACCGGGCTTTTACTGAAGGGTAGCTGACATACATATAGGCTACTTTTTTATATTAATATTGCGTGGACGAAGTCGCGGGCAACAGATAGTATACAATAATTATACCGTCATGTTGTTTTTGTGTTTCGCGATGTGAATATAAAGCAAATTCTCTATGATTCCATAATAAAAATCTGTTACAATTTTTTTATATTATTAATTTAATATTATTTTAGACTCAAAATACATAAAGCATTAAGGAAAGAGAAATTAAACATTTATTGTCTAGATGCTGCAAGTGTAGTACGTAATGCAAAGGCGATCCAATGTGTTAGGGGAGAAAGTAAAGCATTCCTCCTGGGTGCACTCTATGTAATGCAAGTCGGAACTTAACAGCCTGTACTTAATATTTCAATACAATACCGTGTTATGAATATAGAGTGTTCAAGTTTACACGAAGATGTAACAGCAGAGTATGTAAACAAAAGTTTCACTTAATGTCGGGATGTACTTGAAATTGATTCACATTTTAATCCAGAAGATTTGCTTTTTCTTGCTCTAGGCAGGTTATCTTATTGTCAGAGTATCAAAATGGTTCATTCTACTAATATTTGTATTCATATTAAAGATTAAGAAAGACAAGTGCCTGGGAAGTACGTGCGACTCGTGAGTGCTATGTACGAAAGAGCGAACACTCACGTCAGGTCTGAAGCCGGAGTAACCGACAAGTTCAGTGTGGCTGTGGGTCTGCACCAGGGATCAGCTTTAAGCCCTTATCTCTTCCTCCTGGTTATCGACGCGTTAACCGTGGAGATCCAGGAGGAAGCACCCTGGTGTATGCTGTTCGCCGACGACATTGTTCTTGTCGGGGAAGATGCGCTTGAGGTCCAGAGTAGACTGGAGAGATGGCGGGATAAACTGGACACAGCCGGCCTGAAGATAAGCAGAGCGAAAACGGAGCAGCTATTCTGCGACTTCGGGGGCTTATCTAGTTTATCCCGATTGCCTTGGATGGCGCCCATCTTCCAGTTTGCTCCGACTTCCGGTACCTCGGCTCATTAATCCAAAGCGACGGCGATATTGACCGTGACGTGAGAAATAGAATAAAAGCGGGATGGATGAAATGGCGACAGGTTACAGGTGTAATATGCGACCCGCATATTCCCCTTAAAATAAAGGGGAAAATTTACAAAACCGTCATAAGACCTGTCATGATGTATGGATCTGAATGTTGGGCAGTAAAAGGGACGGATGAAAGGAGAATACATGTGGCGGAAATGCGAATGTTAAGATGGATGTGTGGGGTAACACGATTGGATAAGATACGAAATGAGTATATTAGAGGAAGTTTGAGAGTAGCCCCAGTGGTTGAGAAAATAAGGAGTAAAAGGTTAGAGTGGTATGGGCATGTTATGAGAAGGGATGAATCGCATGTAACAAGACGGACGTTAGTTATGAATGTGGAGGGGTACACCGGTAGAGGTAGACCTAGAAAGAGATGGATGGATTGCGTGAAAGGTGACATGATCAAGAAGGGAGTGATGACTGAGATGACGGATGATAGAGTGCTTTGGAGGACGAAAACCTGGTGCGCCGACCCTACGGGAGTAGGATAAGGCAGGGGAGATGATGATGATGATGATATTAAAGATTTTTTGCGATTGCACGTTCAGGAAAGTTATTTTGGGGATGAAAAAAATAATGCCTTTGTGTGGATTTATTTACAAAGTGACCATTTCGGCTCGGACGAATTGATTGTAACAGCGTGAAAAAATATTTGTGCGATATAGCTCGCAAACACGAGGACAAAAAAATCATGAAGAAACTTTCGACTATTTTCGGCTCGGTTGTGTTACGAAACGGTTTGCGAAAGCGGCTGTTGCGCCACGCGAGCGGCGACGCGCACATTTTGACAAGCCCGCTTGAATCTCTCGATGCCATCAAAACAAGTACCGCGCGACTCGATAATTAACATCGTTTATCGATCGATTCAGTTCAGGGCAATTAAAACGAGAATCGATTATATTTTTCGTCTCTCGCTCAATATATTAGGCTCGTTTGTCGGGGCGACGCGAAGCAGATACGTGGCCTAATTTCTGTAACGATTGCACGGTGGCGACGACCGCGGGTGGTCTTTATATCGACATGCAAAAGTTTTTGTAGGCACGAATGTAAGCTAACGAGAAGGTTCGACGGACAGGTAACCGAGTGCAGTACCTCGGTGTAAACTAGATAGAGGTGGCGGTGAGCTACATGACTCGCCCGGGAACCGGTCGCGCGGCGGAGGGCGGAGGGGCCAGACGGAGGGACGTCATCGACCTGCGCCCCGCCGCCCTCGCGCGCCCTCGCCGCCGCTTGCGCGAACCGTAACTTCATTGTATTGCACCGCGAATCGAATTCGGTGTAGCGGAGACGTTTTTGCTAACGCCGACCGCCTGTAAACTCGATTAAACGGCTTTTAGAGTGGGCGGTAATGGGAAAAGACTAGAGGGGTGAAAATCCTATATAGAATTGATTAGCGTGCGAAATGTCTAGACGACAATGGCGCGGAGTCAATAGATTCGTGTCTGTGAATTCATAACAAAAGTTTTGTCAAAGGTCTCGCGGTGGGTGTTGGGGGGAGTTGCTAAGGCGCACGGGCGAGACAAGTGAACATTTTCGGTCGTCTGCGGAGTGTCGTATCGCTACGGAGTCGACCCACTGGGTCAAGTTCATTATTTAAAGGCGACGTGATATCGGAGGGGCGCCTTTTTTATGAAATCCTTTTTACGTCTTCGCTTACCTGCTTTGTACAATGTTGTTTCGCTTGTTGATTCATTGTGTTTAATCGTCTATTCGCTTTTCTAAAGCTATTCGTGAATGTTTATGGAATATGATTTTGTTTTATTATTTCTGATATGAGCTCTAAAACTCTACTTCGTGTAATTCCCATCATAATATAAAATAGAGCCAACTTACAAGTATTGTTATCATAAATATAGATATTTCCTCGAATCAATATCACAAGCCGGCGGCAGAGGTGGTTCGGCCAACGCAAAAAATAAACCAAGGTGAGTGTAAGTGTCACTGCCTTCTACACGTGGGCGTAGCGTAGACGAACGACTCAACACGTCACTGATAAATACGTCTAACTATTTATTAAATGTAATACAATACCTATTTTATCCACCATCTTATTTAATTAAAATTATTAAAACTTTGTATGAAAGATAAAGTGTAGGTATCACAAAAAACACAAATGCGGGCCGCAGGTTAGAAACCCCTGGCTAAAAGGGTCGATCCCAGTGAGACACGTGCATTTGAGTCTTTTGTAACATTTTTTTTAATCCCTGAAAGCGAGGTCATAACTTTATTGTAGACACATTTCCGGAGACGACCGAATCATTTGTCCGTTTACATTTTTTTCTTTACTTCTTTTTGGGACGTATTTGAGGGGTGAATTAGAAACGATAATCGTAACTTTTGCGATGTACCGATAAGGTCTCTTTTTTTCTGTTCGCATTTGAGTAAACTTATTGGATTTAGACCATTATAGGTACAAAAGAATAAAATAAAACAGCAGCTAATTAATTATAATGTTAAAATTTAAATATGGATTAAACACAATATGTTTCTTTTGAGATGATCGATTAATTATAATAAATTTTGGTTATTAAAGTAAAAATAATTAAAAAATAATTACTTTAGTACATTAACAATTTAAAAAAGTATGTTTAAATACAAAACTGATAGGCGTTGAAACGTTGATATTTCGATCTCATGACCTCCTTATTTATTAGATCATGGTTAAGCATATTTACATTGCTCATTCGCTGTAATAAACACTCAAATGTCGTTCTTATCTTTAGGAATTTTTAAAAAAATATACGAAAATAAACTGACATCGAAATAAAAATAATTGTACAATATAGATATATTATAATACAAGAAAGAAGACAGTTTATCATCAGTTCCCCAACTTCCACGAGAAGAATTAAAAAAGACAGAAAAGAGAATGTTACCTTTCATAAGAGTTCGCTCTCTTCCATAGTATTTTACAAAATCAATTTGGTATTTTTTACAATATTTTGTTACGAAGCTTTTATTTAATGTAGATTTTTTAATTGTATTTATTTGATTTCATCTGCGTGTCTCTATTAGTATGCCTACTATATTCACCTTTAACCTAATTATCACCTAAATTATTAACCCTTTAAAGTCATGATCTAGATAACCTGGTCAGTATAAGCTTTAAGCATTTCAAACGCTTGTCGACACTCACCCATTGTGTTGCGAAACGCCTTCCGAATGATATTGTTTAAATTCAAATAAAGCAAGAATATTGTAGCGACTGTTCATTACACGATGAATATTCAGACAATTTGAAGGTCGGTCGATGTCCTCAAGTACCAGTAACTGATTAAACGTATTGATACTTACTTGACGATGTTTTAACGCGACCTCTTTCCGACGACTGACTGAAACAAAAAAGTAGTTTTGTTTAATTGAATAATACACTAATTTGAAACTATCTACGACTCACTAAAAAGTTCGAAACCCTTATTAAAACTTTTTACGTATTTCACAACGATTTTTAGGTTATAGCAACTTAAGTTGCGTTCCGTGTAAATATCCCGTGTCCCTTATCGGTGTTGGTGGCCATCGTAGGGTTTATACGGTGCAAGCCTGACATAACTTATCTCTATCCCAGTAAGATAAGTATGCGTTAGGCATTTCCCTGTGTTAATAAATAAAAACGCTTTAGCAACTATGCGCTAAATAAATTCCTATTGCGACAACTTGTGTAGTATTTTCTTTTACTAGAATTGATCAAATAATTTGATAAGGAATGTAAACTGCAAGATTTTTTACCTACGTCTTCGAAATTAAAGAATGTGTCCCGTTGCTTCGTGTTTGTTCTACCCAAAGATACTAAATACTTGCTATAATTGTAATGAAAATTGTGGTTCTAGGTTACACAAACATCTATCAATATGCCAGGAGACTGAGTGCACCTGTGCAAAGTACACTCGAGTGAAAATAGTAGGCTGTGACGTCACGCGGTAATGAAAGTGTTGAAATATGAACGTAACCCATTTGTGTAGAGGTTATGAATGCCAGAGAGAAAAGCATTGAATTGCGTTAATGAGGGAAGTTAGCTCTTTTTTATTAACTCTAAATAGTATTATGTTTTATTTTGTTTCATTATAACAGATTAAAAAAATTACGAAAGTTACGTTTGACTAATTGATTTAAATAGACTAGCACATGACAGATTATTCTTAACAACAAGAGAAGTCTGAAATATCCAGACACAATGTATGTTTATTAGAAATTTAAAAATAAAAATAGCCTATTTCTAAAGACAAAAGAGACGTAGAGAGGTTACTCAATATAAATTACGTTGTATAACACAAGCTTTTTAAGTTTTCTCGATTTATATCATTTCCGAGAAAGCTTCCGAACAGTTCAAGTCCGGGAACTCTTCAATATCCTAAGTACGCTTTACGTCAACGTTTTATTTCTGTCGAGGTAAAAGTTTCACATTGAATTTGTATAAAAATAGCGAAATCAATATTACTGTATGGTTTCAATAATAAGTTGCGACTAGAGATGTTTTGAATTTGTTTGATAAGGTAGATCTGTTTGTGCTCTGAATGTCAATTTGTTGAGTCTACAGAAGTTTCTTAAGCGAGTGTCTGCCGGCTAATTGAAGAGGCTTACTGGAGTACGACTCGCTTCCTTTGTTATCCTATGTTCGTATTTTTAAAAAGTATTCGTATGAAATACTCAGTAATATTTATAATAACATTCTTATGAACTTGTTATCTTTACTTTAGATAATACAAAAAAATATTCTCACTCTTTGTTTAAGAAGACGAACCTCATGTTAGTGTAGCGCCTGGTTCGCACTTGGCCAGTGCAGTTAGACAGTAGCAATCAATAACTGGACTGATATACAACTGGCCTAATGTGAACACTATATGGCACAAGTGAGTTTATACAATCCATGCCTGGCCTGCTGGTCAACCGTGAACCAGGTATAACATAATTAATCTGTAATGAAAATTGTATTCCCTGTTCTACATGTTGTCGATGTTTTGTTTGTCATTGTACAAAGATGTTTATGTTTGAAGCAAATTATTTGTTTCTAATGTGACAAAACATTGTCTTTGGTTACCTAGTGACGTCACACGCTCCGATGCCGAGGCGCAACAATAGCCGCGCCAATTCGTCAATAAGCGCGGCAAACGGCGCGCACGACATGGCCGCTGCCAAGATGGCGGACGGTGAAAGTGGACGGTGGCTCGTTGGCCGATCGCATACCGTTTATTCGGTATATCTAAATGCGCAATCCGCACCTCCACATAACTACCACATATGTAACTTAGTTACTGGCTTGGTATTACTTTCGTTTCTTTATTTAGTATGCGTTCAGACTAAACCGGCATGATGCGAAGCTTACACAACGTAAATTCCTCAGCCTGTACTTGTAATACATGAGTAAAGTAAATATTTAGATTTGTTACGTAAGATGTTTGTACCTTTATTAATATAATGATTTTACTATTATAATATCCTTATTTCACCATGATAGACAAATTTAAAGCATAGTAAAATGTAAGGACGTCCTGCTGTGACAAATTAGAACAAATTATTAATTCAAGGACCTTTTTTAATCTGTACAAGTTGCATATTCTATTGTTATTTTACCTCTACTGGGCTTAAATGTAGGAAAAACCTCTGCTATAAAATTGTATAAAACTCGATTTCACCAAGAATTTTTTTCTAAAATCCTTATTTCAATTTCACTATTAAATACAACTGAAGCTTAAATCTGTAATAAAATTAATTTTAATTGCTTTAGTTGCTGAATTCTAAAGTTGCCAATTAAAATTGCAAAATATAATTCAATGTCAATAGTTGTTGCCAGTTAAAAGCTAAGTATTCGAAATTCAAATTGTATACTAGTGACATTGGAGGGTAACAATTGAGGTCAGTCGGCCGGTTTCTCGGACGTATCCGGAAGCCGTTACGAAATGTTCTTAAATTCGCTTCTTTACAAACTTGAAGATAATTACGTTTTTTAAGCAACTAAGTTTAAATCTACTTCCTTATAACCTTTATCGTTATCTTGAATAATGAATTAATCTAAGAGGTATCAATTATTTATAATAAATTACGTAAAGATTATTATAGTTTCCTGATTGGTTTTTGCTGAGTAGTGCTAGTCAAGTAATTTTCATAAAGTATTTATAAATACATAGTCAATTATTAAATAATCAAAGATAGAATAAAAATAGACCAACCACTTTTCGCTTTGTGAATTAATCTTATTTTAGAATTTAAACATAGATTAACAAAATCAATTAGTTTGTGTTTCTTCGCGATAAACTCAAAAACCACGCAATGCCCACTGCAAATAACAAGTAGGGTAGTTAATTATAGTATAGCATATCGTGATTGCAATATAATACTAATAAATTTATTCTAGTAATAAGAATACAGTGTTAATAATTTAGGTAAACGAGAACAACCAGATAAAACGGGAAGGAAATCGATACTTCACATTTATTTATACGTAGTACTGAAGGTCGGGACTCCAGTATAGGAACTGGGGCTTGCGAGAGTTGCAATTTATATGAAGGGATCCTAAATTCGATAACGGCGTCATATAATAAAGCCTAATATTTATGAAATGAAAGAAGTGTGCTTCATGAGGAGCGGCAACGCAGCCTAAGACGAAAGCATCCTAAGTAATGTATTGTTGAAGGGGATCACTTAACGTTTGAGATCACATTATAATATAAGACGTAGTTTTATTCATTGATTTGTATTGGTACTGTCATCCCTCAAATTCACTTTGATAAAACAGAGACAATAATTTTGTCAATGTTAAGATGGACGTGTGAGGTAACACGAATGGATAAGATACGAAATGAGTATATTAGAGGAAGTTTGAGAGTAGCCCCCGTAGTAGAGAAGGTAAGGAATAAAAGGTTAGCATGGTATGGGCATGTTATGAGGAGGGATGAATCGCATGTTACAAAGACAACGTTAGTTATGAGTGTGGAAGGGTACATCGGTAGAGGTAGACCTAGAAAGAGATGGATGGATTGTGTAAAAGGTGACATGATCATAAAGGGAGTGATGACTGAGATGACGTATGATAGAATTGTATGTGGAGGACAAAAACCTGTTGCGCCGACCCTACGGGAGTAGGATAAGGAGATGATGATGACGAATAATTTTGTCAATACAAGTATTAGGACAGTCGAAACAATATTTAATTAATATCTGAACGTAAACGATCCAATTAATGACGCATATTTGTAATCAACAAAAGTGAACGTACACGTGCCGAGTATAATTAACACAAACAAAACAATAAACAATTCAATAAATATTATTTAGCAATTTGCGAGTCGAGCCTGTAGACATAACATAACAAGACTCTCTCTACCGTGTTGACGTAATACGCCAATTTAATTTTAGTTTATGTATTCTCATAAACATTTCATTAACTAGCAAAACATAAAACAGGCCCAGAAATACCAGTTAGTTTCACAATATTAAGACCTTACAGAACAAATGATTGTCGAAACTTAAATTATTTAAACTTTAGTGAGACATACCAACTAATAAAACTCTTGTTAATTATAAGTGTTGCCATTTTAATATCAAAAACTGTGTTTTAAACAAATTATTATATATAAAATGATAAATAAATTACTCCTTGAGAAGAAACTAAGACATATCTCCATTAGGCAAGAATTGTTAGATATTTTAATCATGTTAGATCTAAAGATTTTCTTAGTAGTAGAGTTGGATATGGAACATTGAATTATAAATCATAGCTGTGTATGGCAATCTTTGCCAATTACCGTAGAGACGGGCAACGTCTACTCAAATATCGATATTTCTTCATCAAATCGACGTGACTCGATCGTTATAATACGTTAATAATCGATGTTGTGTGGTCTGAGACTAAATTGAACGTTTCAAAACTATTCAGATGCGATAGACAACTCGCCGTTGAGATAAATCCTGCTTTTTAGTAGAGAAAGACGTAGAGTCGCCTTATTTATGGTTTCTTTAATATATCCTAAGTATTTCTTACTCCTAAAATAACGGATTATTGTACGAACTTGACGCATTATTCGAATCTTGACATGTAATTTCTTAATTTACATAATTTAAATATTTTCTATAAAAAAAAATATGAAATCGCGCAAATCTTTAAACTCAACACTGCTAGATGATATCTAACCTTGTAGTGTAGTTAAATTGGCAAGGATGTGACGTCACTTGACAATAGCGGATGAAGCAACAACGCTATAAAGTTTCCTTCTACAATGATCACTATTGCTTTTTAATTGATTACAATCAAGTTCCCAGGTTATTGGCCTTTGATGTAACCTTGACTACGAGGTGTCATACAAAAATTAATATTTAATATTTGCAACCAAAAATAGTAAGTACGAAATGTCACAATATATTGCGGTTTATTATCGAAACGTATATTTTTCCTTCTATAGAATAAATAATATGTTATTCTATTTTAAACCATAGTTATATATTTATGTCTATATGCTAACATATTGTTAAACATTGCTTGGAACATGGTAAAATATGGGATTAAATACATGGATATTTTTGCGCTCACTTGGATTGGCAACACTCTCTAAAACAAACAACATAAATATTCTAAAATATTTATACCTTGAGTAAATTAATACAAAACGTGCCTTCTTAAAAGTATCGTGTTGTATACATACATCAAAGCGATCCTTTTGTTTCGCCAAATACGTGTATAGATAATTAAATTGAAGGTGACAGTTCGCGACGAATGACTTTATGCATGTGGCAGAATCTACGGTCATTGCCTGCTTGATAAAACATGGCGACGTCATCAGATTAGATTTTATATCTTTTGCTATAAGGACCAAATAGTTTTTCATTTCGTGTTTATATTTAAACAAAAAACACGTTTGATTTGTTTTACATCCATCGTTGTAAAGAAAATTGTTAATTGTGCTAACTTTATATGTTACTAGCTTTTGCCCGCAACTCCGTCCGCGTGGAATAAAAAAAACAAAAGAATGTAGCCTGAGTGTTCTTCCAGACTATGTTCTACATCTATGCCAAATTTCACCCAAATCCGATCAGCCGTTTAGGCTACAAACTCTAACAAACAATCATCCATCCATCTAAACTTTCGCATTTTTAATATTATAAAGTAAGATTAAGAAATGCATAACGGAAAACAATAAAATACAATTGCAATTTGCCGAATGGCGTCATCTTTATGAATACTGCACAGAACTCAGACCAAATATATTAGAGCAATTTACATCGTGCTTATCGCATATTGAGAGGTTATATTCAATATCAAATCTAAATGGATGCATAAATTTTCTGATAGAAAATTATCTGGTCCGTTTTAGTTTATCGAATTACTAAAAGGATTAATAAAAAACTAGCCCGATAACCCTTCGACCTCGTGTCGCGCAGATAACTGCGACATGGAGACAAAGTCGCGGCCACCGACCCCGGCTATCAGCTGACGACATCGCTCCAGTCGAGGGAAATTATCTTTCACGTCATATTTCGGTCATTCACTACCGTCACCCTCTCTTCGTAATATTTCACACATTCTAAACAAGATCGATTGCAATTAATAGCGCACCCTAGCGGTGGATGTATAAATCTATTATTAAGATTTAGGGAGGAGCTTTGAGAGCTCTTAGTTCCTTCACAAATCATGATTATTGAATCAAACATGATCATAACATTGTTAGATTGTTTTCTTTTTATCATCTTCCCACGCACTTTGTCATACTTAAGTTTTTGAAATTAAAATCGCGATGAAATCAAAGAATATCTTAATGCAAGTATGATTCAGAAAATCTTCCGCTCATTAATTCATTTTGGGTGCCTGACCCGATTTTTATTCTGAGATTCTTCGAAATAAAGCCGGTGGTATCGACGAAATGCACACCGATGTACAATATCATTCACACTTCAATATAGTCAGTGCTTTAGGTCACGTATCCTACGTTTAGTACGAAAGTATAAAAGCCGACGCTCTATTTTGTTACCTTTTAATAAAAAAAAATAAAGTTAACCTTTGTAACCGCAACAGCTGTGAAACCGCAATTTATTTCGTTTTGTACCAAATAAAATCCACAACACTAAGTAGTGTTTTCAAGTATGAATGTAGGAAATTGTTCGACAAAGGTATAAAACAAATTATATTTACACTATCAGATCCAGAAAAGATATCTTGCTTGTTTTTAGTTCATTGAAATAGTTCTGCTGACTTCTGAAGCCGATCACATCGCCAAATAGGTCTGATTCCAAATTTAAATCATCAGAAAACTCACTCAAACACACAAAAATCCAGAGAAATGCTATACACCAAAACACTTTATGATAAGTTTAATACTTGCACAAAAAGATTAATTTGTTATGAAGACTTTTGCTGTCAAACTTTGGGGCAAAGAGAGTCGTAGGCGCAGGTATGATACGTCTCTGCGTCTCTACAACGCGAACGCAACACACTAGCACGGCGACCTACTTGTGAACTCCGCACCCCCGCGCCCCCCGCTCCGCACCCCGTCACCGACACCACGCATCGCATCGCTAAATATAGATGAAATGTTGTGAAAGCTATAAACCATACTCTAATACTTATGTTCTGTACATTATTAATTACATAACTAAATACAAATGGCCGTAAAATCAATCGTTAAATAAGGTTTTAAAAAAAAACTGAAGGGAAACTGAAGAATGTGAATTGTTTGTGTCAGGTAATAGGTAACAAAGTAAAAAAGGAGTGAATTCAGTCGGTACATCTAAAATCCATTTACCACTCGTATGTATAAAGAAAATAAGGGGACAAAGAAATTGAAAAAAATTGACACCAGCTGATATTAAAGGTCGAGACTTCAAACTTTAGGTTAGTAAAATGCATGTATTCGAAAATAGAAATAAATCGATAATAACCTTTCACGCAATGTAACCAGGTTAAAATTGAATTATCTATACCTAGTTATGTCTTGTTAAATTATTTTGTAATACCTACGTTTAGAGTATTTTACTTACAGAGATTGCAACATCACGTGTAAAAAAAGTCTTGATTACTAAATCAATTATTTACCAATTTTATGGATTGATTTACCAATGATAACTTAGACTTTTGTACATTACTTATTTCATTCATTTTAAAACATAAGCTTGCAATGAATCTCCTCGGTTCGGTTATGTCGAAATTTCTCAAGTGTGCACACTGTGCACGATTTAAAAACCAGTCCCACGGGCCTTGAGGCACTTGGACACTTGCCACGCCCATCAAGACGCACTCGAGCGAATTTTAATGATAACTGTTAGGTTCAAATAATATAATTCGCACTTCATTATTTCCCTAAAACAAGATCTTAGTAAATCAGCTTATTTTCAAAGCATCACCAAGTAATAAACCTGTCGTTTTATCATCGTTCACCAGATGTTCAATGTCCGATGATAAAGGAACAATAAAGTTTCACGCTACTTCCGCGTACGTAACGTACGCTTTATCTAAGTAGTGGCAATGAAGAATGCTAACACGGACGAGTTTTCCGTATTCTAATAAGCGACGTAAGCATATAAAAATTAATGTTACTTGACAAGCGTATGCTGCAACAACATGAAACGATGGACGATCCCGAACACGCAACGTCAGCTAACGGTACAAGACTATCGCTCGAGCTGCGTTCACCTAACTACCACCGTTGGCTTAGAAATCTGCTTGATATCATATTTATAACACCTAGTCTTAATAACTAATTGGTTTTATGAAACCACGACACGACACCGCAATCCGGTTTCCTTCCACGTATGCGATCGCTCTCGCACCGCGCAAGAGTCGGTATTTACCTCGAGTGCCGGAGGACGACGCCGACAGACCCCGGACGGAGTGGTCGCAGTGCGAGGAGCCACACACCACTCTCACTGTAACAACACTATAAATCCAGTCACTACGATTGCGACCACGCGCTTGATCCACTTAGGTGCTGAAATGTCTGATAGTTTTCCGTAAAGAACACGAATAAAAGTCGGATAAGAGCGAGTACACAACGACACGTACAGCTAACCGTAATGCCTGAAGCAGACTGATGAAAAAGAGCGAATTGAAACGAGGCGCGTCGAGCGATGGCACTCGCGGGCGGGGGCAGGAGGGATGCCGAACTGAGGTCTCGTTCACTCTCGCAGGGCTCGCGTATTTTACATCTAGAGCTGAGACGATGAAAGTCGAGTAGCGCCGAGGGTGGCCGAGGGGGCACCGCTAATCCCGCTATCATCGTCGCTAGCTCGCTCGCCGCTAGCTTGCTGGTCGCTGGTTGGGACGGCACGGCACGGCACGGCAGCAGCACGGTATCGCAGGAGATGAGAAACGTGAATGCAAACGTGCATCCATCGAACGCACTCGACTTGGCCACGGATACGAACAATGCCATTGGGAAGTCAGATAAGGTGCACTCGCTGATCGCTACTGCCACTCGTGAAGGAAGCCATTAGTTATTACAACACAGTAAAGTGTGCATGCTAATTACCCGCTTTTATATTATACTTAAAGACTTTGTAGTGTTTCTCATTCATTTGGCCTGTATAGAGTAGGGCTTGCCATTGCTCTAATTCTATGCTTACGTTTTATACAAGGGGTGTAAACTACGAGTATATATCAGATTTACCCTACGATAAATCGTCTAATCCATCAGTCGTCATTTTTTAATGTTAATATGGAAAATATATTTTTACATAACAACTCTTTGCAGCCTAGTAACAAAAGTTGTTTAAGCCGTGTCTCGGTGCATTACAAGAATATCACGTTCCACGTTTTCAGCACGTCCTATTTATCTTGGTTTAATTTATTGCACATAGTTATGATCCATCTTGACTAAAATCTTTAAAACCGTAACCCCAACAGTACAGTAAATGGTAGGTACTACAAATTTTTCAGCGTTCGTATGATATTACAGATGCAAGGCGCTTAGTATTATTTTCTTCGACCGAGATAAAAGTTGGTAACTACCAACCTATTTAAAAGGATAATAATGGAGGTCCCATTAAAAAGTTCGATCAAGCAAATCAAGGTACGAAAGAAAATAAGAGTTGTCAAGAACAAATGTGTTAAAAATCTTTCCGTTTATATTGCCGGAGGTAATAGGTGTCTTCGTCACACATAACTGGAGAATTAGCACTTGCACAACGCTCAAGGTACAAATACAGGTAAATATCAATGCAGGATATTGAAAGACAGCTCTTAATATTCGGTTAAATAATAAAATAATATCCGATTAGGTTCTAGAAATAAGGAACGATTCACTTTGTTCCGCTCGACATTATCGCGTTCGGTGCGAATATTCCGTTATAAAGCGATTTACATGAAACAAAAACTGGAATATGACGGAAATTTCTCTGCTCGCAATGTTTTTGCGCGGTTCACGGTTGGATCGCGCTCCGCGACCGTCTCGCCTATTACTTTACCGTAAGATAGAGCGAGATAAACGTATCCAGAGATACCTGCGTCTCGCTTTACCAAAATTGACGTTTCATGGTTAGCAGCTAGTGACGTAATACCTGCTGTTAATAGAAAAAACTTAGAGCTGTATACATTTTTGAGTATTTTTAATATTTAGAAAAATCTAACTGTTTCAACTTTCGATTTAAGAGTTATTTTATTGACTCTTCAGAAACTTTTCAATAAACGAAATATAGTTTGAATCTGGTGTTTATTTGCGAAATTAAAACTATTATGACAGGGAAAAGCTATTTTATTACTCAACCGATTTCCGAGCATTCAAAGCTCGTTGTGCGCTTTTAATCAACTTTATGACTGCTGCAGTTTTTTTCTCAACAAAGTAACTTCGTTTCTCAATGTTTTTTTTGCCAGTCTCTTGTTCACTTTTTGGAATGATTGTCATTTTTTTGTGTTGGTATATAGATATCGAAACAAAAAATCATAGGATTTTGCGAGCCTCGAGTAACTTTTTATTCAGAAACTTCTCCTTGGGTGTATCAAAACATTATATTAAATCCGATATTGATGTATCAGGACATATGTTACTGATGATGTATGATAACTGAGGCTAGAAAAAATATTGAGTGTATCCTCTAGTAGTTATCTGCAAAGTTCGATATACATTACTAATTTAAAATGTAAAAAAAATCTGAAACCAATTGATTGAGCATAAAAAAAACAACTTTCTTAAATACTTTTTTTTGTGACGGAGTTGCCATTGTTTGCCTTGACGAGGCGTTTGCAGATTAAGGACTCGAGGTGGCCGAGCGCAGATGGTGCTTAGTTTAAACCTCGTTTATGAGTTACTAAGCTCGAAGACTCCCTCAGGAACCGGATTGGTTAGTTACTAGAGATCGAAGTTGTGCGCTTATGTTCCTACCTTACGTCACCATAAACTAAGTAAAACGTTACAAAAAAAACTTAGGGATGTTCATTGTCAAACTATTAAATTATAATGAATAAGGTACAGGCCTAAAAGCATTGTTTAAGGTTTTTACGTGAACTTTGTATTTTTTTTGCAGCCAGATATGAAACGAATCGTTTATTCTTCCAGCTTTCTTTGGCGCTAGTGTCGCATTCGCACAACTTTCCGCGCTCATTGTACGCACGTGAGAACTTGAGAACTCTTGTTTTTGTTTAGCTTCGCCATGTGATTCTCTCTGCATCGCGTTTTGATGACAACACTCGGTAAAACGATTGAATATTTGTTACTCTACAATTTCTTATTGTAAAAAGCTAGACGCTATTCTATGCGTTTAATCGAGAATTGAAGTGATAACTTAATACGTGTTGTATTGTTTTTTTAGTGTTTTTGATATTTTGATTGCCGTGATACCTGATTGAAACGTATTATTCTTTGTTTCTTTTTAAAATATTTATATCAAACTTCTCAAAGTAGGGGGAGACATCTTCCCCTTCTGCTCCATCCTGGTTACGTCCATAACCAGAAAATAAATAGCATCTATCGCACCAGTTAGTTAATGGTAACAAAGAGAAGTTAAGTAATCACTCTTGGCATTTGAGGTGAAAAATCTACTCTAAGAACTTTCCTTAGGAACCAATTATAGACTTTGTACAATTAATGATCACTTACCGAGATTCCAATTTTAAAATTAATGTTTGTATATTTACATCGTACTACAGGAATATACATTTTTCAATGGGACCGCTTGAATAGTGACGTGGCGTCATGCTAGACCCGCATCGCTACACAATACAAGGTCACTTCCGTGTACGTTGGTAACTAACCAACACTGATCATACTTTATAGTTATTTACAGTTTCTTTACACAAATTCAAACTTAATATAGACATAAAGATAGGGTTCATAGGAAATATAATTTCGATTGACTGGATGATCTCATTTTTTTCTAGTAGCAACAGCTAAACCGATTTTGAAAAGTGAACTGCCAGTATTCTTCTCCGGATTGTCATAGAGTATGTATATTATAGAGTGTCGTTTCCTTTTCGGAACTTTACCGGAATCGATAAATTTTCAAATTGTCCCTTTTATTATTGTGTAATTTAAAAGAATTAAACCTATATTGATGTATTAACCTGCTGCTTTTACTTTCTAGCAGTATGATTCACTTGCTGCCGTTAAATGCAAATCCGCCTGCGCAGATACCGGTACTTGTTTAACGAGAGAATTCACTTAGTTTTATTGTGATTTAATAATATTCTTACTTTATTTAGTTATTATTTGCGTTGTCTCCTTTACTTGTCTTAAATTAATTGTTTTAATGGTGTTTCATGGGAATAAAGTCAAAAGGACTAATTGTTTTTTTTAAATCAATCGGTTTTAATACATTTTTCATGTCTTTCATGGTATGTCTTTCACTTCGAATGAATTCATGAATGACATAAATGTAGAGAGTGAAATTTTCAATTTACAATCCAATAAGGTTGGTAAATCGATAAAAAATTGCAAAATTGAAATACTATCGCTAAGATCCGCTCCGTGTGCTCGGTATAACAACCGGTTTGCGTTGGCTTTTTTGCTATTCTAAAACGACTTTTAACTCACGCGATAGTTAACTTCGGTAGAATCCATCTTTCGCTTTCTTGGCTATCTTTTTTGAGGCAGACCTGAGATCGTTCACCTCTTTTTGAAGGGCAAAAACCGCGCTTTTCGCTTGTTTTTAACGCTTTATAAGTAATTTGTTTGATCAACGGTTATGTGCTGATTGAAGTCAAGGTTTTTTGAGTCCAGTGTAATCTATACTTGGTTCTACCATATTTTATAATAAAATTAATTGTACAAAATAACGTAAGATTATAACATAAAATTAAAGATTTGTAATGAGAAAGTTGAAGTACAAAATACATACAAAAAATCGAAAACCAAACGTGACGTAACAATTGCACATATGTAGTTTTGTCTAATTTTGTACGCGAATTTTGCTCAATAAACTGCCTAAATGGCATTTCAGTGTTGTACAAATGCCTACCATTTTTGTCTATCAAACGTAATAATAACTAAGCGAGTGTTCGCACGGACGTGAAAACGCTAGGCGGTAGAAATGTGTCAAAATGCAACGTATGGGATTGTATGAAGCCGTTCATACGGAGGCGTTTTTCGACTTGGCGTATTTCTCTACGCGCACTGTTCCATTTTGGGCATTGGGCGTTAGCGTAAAAATAAAATGCAACATATGGAACTTCATACAAGTGTTCGCACGAGCGTAGGAGAAATCACGCGTTACGCTACACTACTTTCCAAAATTATTTAGACCATCCAATAATAAACATTTTAAAAAAATCTGAGAATGAAAAAAATATCGGTAGACTTTGAGCACTATATATAATGCGTGTTTTCTAGTCAAACGACATTAGATAACTACTGTAGAAATATTTTTAGTAGTTATTCTATATTTTACTTGTTTTAATTTCACAATAGCTAAATTAAAACAAAATTGCAGCTTCAAAAATGAACATCATACAAACTAGGAAACATAATAAATTGTCTTTATAAATTATTTTTTTTTGGGAATGTAGTCAAAATGTAGATGGACAAATATTTTTGGAGCCTAGTGTAATTGTTCTAACGCTCAACGCGCTGTCAGCCGTTCGCACGGACGTGAAAACGCTAGGCGGTAGAAATGTGTCAAAATGCAACGTATGGGATTGTATGAAGCCGTTCATACGGAGGCGTTTTTCGACTTGGCGTATTTCTCTACGCGCACTGTTCCATTTTGGGCATTGGGCGTTAGCGTAAAAATAAAATGCAACATATGGAACTTCATACAAGTGTTCGCACGAGCGTAGGAGAAATCACGCGTTACGCTACACTACTTTCCAAATTATTTAGACCATCCAATAATAAACATTTTAAAAAAATCTGAGAATGAAAAAAATATCGGTAGACTTTGAGCACTATATATAATGCGTGTTTTCTAGTCAAACGACATTAGATAACTACTGTAGAAATATTTTTAGTAGTTATTCTATATTTTACTTGTTTTAATTTCACAATAGCTAAATTAAAACAAAATTGCAGCTTCAAAAATGAACATCATACAAACTAGGAAACATAATAAATTGTCTTTATAAATTATTTTTTTTTGGGAATGTAGTCAAAATGTAGATGGACAAATATTTTTGGAGCCTAGTGTAATTGTTCTAACGCTCAACGCGCTGTCAGCCGTTCGCACGGACGTGAAAACGCTGGGCGATAAATAATGTGTCAAAATGGAACGTATGGGATTCTATGAAGCCGTTCATACGGAGGCGTTTTTCGACTTGGCGTATCTTGGTACGCCGCGATAAATTTTATTGGTCCATTTTAATAAAAATACGTCGCGTTTGGCTGTTAAACATGTTTGTTTTGTGTTTATACAGATCAAAACAAGTTTGCGATCACTAGCTATAAAAGTTGATCTGTTTTGTAACATATCTTTACATGTAAAAAATGTATGTAATGTCTTATAGGAAATTAAACCACATTTTTTTCCATAAAGTAAAGCAATAATATGTTATACTTGATAAGTTACACTTGAAAAACATATTAACTAGTGCTAGGGATCGCAAACTTTTAACAAGTGTACATATTGTACTATCATAGCTCTGTCGTGGGTTGTAGATCCCAAAGTTCTAAGTATAGCGGGGGGCAAAAGATGATCACCAATAAGATTTACTAATTATGTTATTGGAATATACCATGTTATAAAGACTAGGCTACCTATAACATTGTATTTAAAGTCCTGTTACATCCGGTGCAGTAGTTTCGGAGATTATCCATAACATACACGGACTTTCGGACACATTGATTTCTTGTCCCAGAAATTAACGCAATAAATACATTCAATACGAAACACGATTTTTATAATACTTTTCATTTTATACGAATTAACAAAAGGAGCTTATTATAACTTTGGCAGACGTTCTATGACAATCAGTAATTGTTGTCTATACAACTAAATATATCCCGTTAAATAAAATCCTAACTCATAGGAGTTACGGGACGGAAAAATATGTGGCAGCAGAACTTATAATGCACAGCTACAATAAAAATTATCTTTTACAAATTTCGTTAATATTTCGATCATTAAACTATAGACTGACAAGGATGATATCAGGGGAGTGACAGGGGCAAACTATATCATTGAATAAAAATGTCCTATAGACAGTGGCGCAATCTCGTGGAGTGGAGAGGGCGACTGAACTTTGTAACCGGTCAGTTATAGTTTATCTAAATAAGATATACTAGTTTGATAATTGACGCATATGAAGTATCGAATTAAATTTGTATGAAGAGAAATACCGTACTTAATAGACAGGTATCGTAGTGTCGAAACAAACACGTATAGCGAACAACTATGAACTATCGATATTCGGTTAAATCAAATTTATCCAACTTAACTAAAATTATTATTTACTTAATAACTAATTTAGGGGACAATTCTAGTATTGATTATAGTGTAGAGAATTTAGCGATGACAATAATAATAGCGAAATCCAATTCGATTACGTACGGCTGTAGTAGTAATAAATATTTATTAACTGTCATTATTTGTAATAGTTCTGCAGGTCAGTATTAATTTGAGAAAACAGTGATTTTTTTTAATTCTTAAGTAATAATTATGAATCTATCGATTTCAACTTCTATAAGAATAAAAATCGAAAATCGATAAGATTCATGACTGATTGTACACAACCCATCCCTACTAAATTTCAAATGAATTGTCAAACTAATCCATCTTATTTAGACAAACTATAAATAGCTACCATACTCTTTACTGCTTTGACATGATAATGTCACATGTCAAAATTAATTAAATAAATAATGTAAATGAAACCAAAATGTCAGAAATTTTCTGATCGTATTTTCTTCTTTTCTATTAACTTGGTGTGTTTTTGGACCCTGATAATAATTATGTCACTGTTATTTGGATATTTATCACGGACTCTGCCTTATATTCCTTACGTAACCAATGAATGTCATGGTGATAGCGTGACGTCATTGCGGTGCATTTGTGTACTTTTCATATGTTATTAAATTAAAAACACGAATTGTATATGTTTTTAAAATAATAAATACAGTGACTTGAAATAATTTTGCTAACAGTTGTTTTATTACATATTCGTTTCAAATTTAAGCGACCAAACCCCTAGCTGTAACATGTTTAATCCAACAGGAACCATCGCTTTCATGAAATTAACTTGACAAAGATTTTAATATTTTAACATACATAACTAAATTAAGTACCTAAATTGACCTTTGCAAATAAAAATAAAGTTTATCTCCTAGTTTGTGTAAATAAGGATGATTAGTTTGGCAATTAACTTGAAATTTTTTTTAGGGATTGGTGGTATAAAATCAAAGAGATTAAAAAATATATATAGAGTAGGCATAGCTTACACTTCACTTGAAACATTTTTCACATAATCTCATTACCGTTGTCTATTGATAGATCCCCATAACCACGTCTCAATATAATTAATTATATTTAAATTAATTGCCAGTAAGTGTCACTAATTCATATTTATATGTTAATTTATTTGTTATTTTATTTTGTGATACTGTTTATTTTGCAATAAAAGATGGAGCTTATAATTTTGTAAAATGTTTTATCATAGGTCAATACAAGGTTACGAGGCGGCATATTACATTTGACAACTGATTTATAATACATAGTACCTTCTAGAGAAAGTACCCATGAAAACATGCCTAGTCTTATATATTTCTTAAATGTCTTTGTGTAAAATCAAAAGAAAAATAGTTGGTTTGATTTCCTACAATTTAAATCGCGCACCACTGGTTCCAGGACCCACGGGCCATGAGCCGCTACTGGTTAATAGAAATCTAATAAATAAATTTTCTACATAATATGTAAACTTATTATATGTATCAAGTAGAACAATTTTTATCAATATTCGGGTGAAAATAAAATATAACATTGTATGAGAGCTTTGTTAGTGCGTGTAGAAAAACCTTTTTTTAAAAACATTAGCAAATGTTAGTTTTAAAGAAAATGTACTGTCTACTTTTAGTTTGCTCTCTAACTACGTGACTTCGGATTCAGTCGCCAGTTTTCGGCTCGGGCTAGTAATTTAACAGAAACAATTTACACGTCTTACTGACACGAGATACGATTCAAGAGTGGATTTTTTACGCTCGTACGAACACCTATCGCGTGCGCGTAAAAAGTCTGCTGACCTTGAATTTTACCGCGGCGTACAAAGTCTGCCCGTGCGAACGTACGCTAAATGTTGAAATTGTAATATTTAAACACACTCATCATGACTAATCATCGAAATAAATGTAACAATGAATCCTTCATTGTTACATTTAATAAATAATTATTATTTACAAAAAATTACAGTGTCTGTAATATCAAAAGAAAAATTTCAGATGTCTGGAAGATGATGTAATTGCGTTGTTGATAACGAAAATCGTATTTGTTTTTTTTTTTGTCTGTCTGTCTGTAATATCCGAAACGGCTAAGCTGATTTCGACCGGACTTTCTCTGAAGGGTAGCTGACATAGACGGGCATATTATAGGTTACTTTTTTATCTTAACATTGCGTGGACAAAGTCGCGGGCAACAGCTAATTTCAAATAATTTATTTCCTGATGTAAAATATTAAGAATACTTCAAAGTTTGATGTTTTGATAATACTGACATCTTATAATATTACAATATGAGCCATTTACCCAATCAGCTAATTATTAATTAGCGCAAATATTGTAAACTCAGCAGGTATCGTAATTGTTAGACAGCTGTAAGTTTTAAAAGTTCAATGACTGTTGTGAGGTCAATCAACTTTGTTATTGCAATTGTCTACAACAATATAACAACTGTTCAATTTTAATTAAAAACATTGTTATACCTATTACGTGTAAATATAAACATATGCTCGTACATACACAATCATATATTGTACATAGTAAAGATCGTATGTATTTTATTGAACTTATCGATTTAAAGTTTTGACACCAGTTTACTTTTCCAAACGGATAACATTCCTTCCTAGTTCGTCACCAGCTCACTATACGTCCCCACCGAGGGGCTCGGAGCCTACCCTAAAGTTAGGGTGACTAGGCCATAGTCAACCACGCTGGCCAAGTGCGGGTTGGTTGACTTCACACATATCTTTGAATTTCACGATGTTTTTCCTTCACCGTAAGAACGTCGGGTAAATTATGTACATATGAAAATTCGAAAAATCGAAAATCACATTGGTACATGGCGGCGGGATTCGAACCCAAGACCTGTAGATTACAAGTCAAGTGCTTAAACCACTGCGCCACCGATGCTCTTACTAGTTACCATTCTTCCTAGTTACCATGTATGTTATTTGAACATAACTAAGAATAAAAATTACGAAGTAATTTAAAAATATATCAAAACCCTAATATACTGGCGATTCGCCTCAGCAGGGTTTGGCAAAGAATAAACGTCTTATTTCTTTTCTGTCATATCAATACCCTTCCCGGTGATAGAAAATATAGCCGATGTGAATCAGCTTCATATTAAGGAAAAACTATTCATATCGGTTCAGTAGTTTCTGAGTTGATTCAATAACCATCCAATTTTTCCACTTAATAATATTAGTATAGAAAAATGTTATAATGTAAATGCAATCCAATATGTTTGTCTGTACAGTCGGCAAAACAATCGTTACAATGCTCCACAAAGTCTGACAGTGACCTATATACAAGTACGAGGCCAAGTTCATCTGCGATTCGCTTTGTTTCAACACCTAGATTCAAATAAATATAGTCAGAATAATTGTATTATAAATTCTACTTTGACTGTATGAATAAAATATTTATTATTAAAACCGTAACTCTCAGTCAAAGCATAAATGTAAATTATTAAAGCGTGATTGTATGAGTTTAAAAGATCTAGGAACATCGACATATGTAGAGAAATATATAGCTATCCCTTTCTCACGCTATCTCTTAAATAAGAAACAAACAGAGATAACTTATTAGTTACTAAAGTAACTCACGAAAAGTGGGATTTAGAACATAAGTTAAATAACATAATAAACAGTAGATATTAAATCATTTATTTATTTTCATAAAACATAGTACTCTTGAGAGCGTTAGATAAGATTTGCGTAATTGCTTATCATCTCGACCTACGAGCAACATTCGATCGCGTAACAAGGAAACAAATACTAACTATTAACTCTACAATTATTATAACACTACTAGCTGTTGCTCGTTGCTCGCGAGTTCCTCGTGATAAAAAAAAAAAAAAAGTGGTCTATGTGTCTTTCCAGGCTATGCGCTACATCTATGCCTTTCATCGAGATCCGTTCAGCCATTTAAGCTACAAACATCTAAACTTTCGTATTTATAATATTAGTAAGATTACGTCTGAGAATATCACAATAAAATGGTCAGAATAAAATCTATATTTATTTCTTCGGTGATATTTAAAATTCATAATTACTTTCACGTGTGACGTATCGATTGGCACATCTCTACATAATTCAGTGGCAAAAGAGATTAAAGTGGCACGAATAGATCGATTTCTCTTGACCTAAATCCGTTGGTCAAGGCCACGTCGGCCGCTGCACACTGCAATAGGAATATTGTTAATCTGTCTATATCTATCTATAGTCTATAATATAATATAATAAAACGTAAACATACACTTCTTTGTTATGTTGGACGACACCTATCACAGCATAAATAAGTATGCTTTATTTGTTTAACATATGATGACACAACAAGCTATTTAATTTTGGGGGTGAATACTTTGAAAAAAAAAAGTGAAAGAATGTTTAAAATAGGCCCAGTAGTTTTTGAGTTATTCCAATACATACAAAAATACAAATCTTTCCTCTTTATAATATTAGTATAGAATAGATATTGACTAATTAAAAATTGGTAGGAATTCTAAAAAGAAGGAAAGTAAGACAGTAATGTCAGTTAACTAATATTTACGTAAAATGAAATGTAATGCATAATGTATACCACACAAAATGAAATTTAATCAATGATAGTTTGATTCATTTTTTGAACCAATACGTTGGAATGTTTTAAGCACAACATAACTGTAAGACACGATTAATAAAAATAAACGCGTGTCCGCGAGTCGAGCTCGGGCGAACGTCGTCGCGGCCGCGGCGTTAACCCAATTCCGCGGTATCGCTTTCACAACGCGTTGCGTCATCTAGCGGCGGGCGGCGGAGATGTTCGCAGCGAACTTGTCTCGCATTGTTAGCGTTGCGTAATTTTAACCAACAGAACTTTAATCGTTTCTAGTGATTTTGTCTTAGAATTAAGTAGAGGCTTGGTTGAAAATATCCGTATTTATATAAACAACAATAACTAAATGAACTTAAATGCTCTAGCTAAGCTCACTAGTAAGCTTAGAGAAATTTTGACATCAATTGACAAAAACAATGGTTGTTTGTTTGTTGCTTGTTTATGTTCGCTGAACATTCTTCAATCATTCGGTCATCGGCAAAAGTCTATCTTTTAGGGCCTAGCCACCACTCAGATAGCTCGGATAGCTTAAAAATGACGTCATTGTCAGATAAGGGAACAAAATCCGATATTATCTTCACATATTTTATACGTTGGATTGTTATTAGACAATTTACAATTTGGTAGGACAGGCCCTTAAAGTCTTAAATTCATCAATTATTTTGAGAAAGCCACAAATCGAATATGGATCACTTTTTCGCTTGTACCGCATTCTTATAACAAAAATGCCGTCACTGTTAAAGATTCTTTCAACATTCCTTTCCTTTAAAAGAAAGTAAAACAAAACAACGTAACTTGTATCGGCATCCGCGACACAGTTTTAGTGAGGCGATAAGTCGCCAGTGGGCGCTCGTGTCGCCTTATTGCAATTTAATTGTTCCCCATTCGTGATAGCCTCATTATTACAACTTACCTTAAGATTAGGATCGTTTTATACTAAACAATAATTTTCAAGTTATAAAGCGTTTCATACTTAGTAGCATTGGGGTCAATGAGACCTACTTACTGGTAACCCTATAAACGCTACTTTATCGGAAAGTTTTGTATGGAACACATAGATTGATCTATTAAACGATGGACAAAAAAATCCCTACGAATTCGTGCGAACATTTGATTCTTCTGCAGTGCCGGATTAGCTATATAGCAAGAGTAGCAAATGCTACGGGCCCCGCGAATCTGGGGGCCCGCGCTCAAATGCCTGTCTAACAGTAAAAAAATGTTTTATTTAAACCCTAAACATGAGAACCTAAAGCAAACCCAGGGCCATTGACAGTATTTGCAACAGGCCCCGCTCTGGCTTAATCCGGCACTGTTCTGACAGTAAAGTCGAAAACTCGTTTTTCCAAAAGAATTTAAGTAAAATAACCAGATCACGCGCTGTGCTGAACTGGATCATATTTTACATTCGAGTTTTAGAAAGTTAATTCATAAAATCTGTTTATACAATTTACAATCAATGTATGTAGAATCCGTGTAAGGATTTCTGACTTCGATTTTTTTTATAATAAAAGGGGCAAACGAGCGGCGAGAACACCCAGGTGGTTGACGACGCCTATGGACATCCGCAACACCAGAGGAACTACAGATGCGAGGCCTTTGAGGAAATCATAGGCTCGCTTCTTGAAGGACTCTAAGTCGTATTGGTTGTTCGATAAAACTTTTATACGTTAATATTTTTCAGAGTTAATAAAGCCTATACAACAATTATTCATCGCATTATTAAGCAGCTCGTCGACCTAACACTTCATAGAAACAATAAAAAAACTTGATAAATCTACATGTAATCGATCAATCGCCCACACCGCAGATATTTGTGGGAGTTGAAATACTTTGAACCTTCAATGCTATAAGTATTCCTATTAATAATAAAATGCCGTTTTTTCAACGTACTTGTAGTCTAGAATAACGGATTTAAATGGCAGTTTTGGTTAAGGTTTTATTTTATATATATTAAGGTCAATATGTATATCAATTCACAGTACAAATAAGGGAATTAAACATTTGTACACCCAAATACAAACAGAACATAAAAAAATGTGTTCAAAGAATTGTCCAAGTAATACTAAGTTGAAGTGTCAACAGGGCTATTATAAATATCTACGAAATGATAAACCTTCAGACAGAGTAAACAGAAAACTTTGATTATCTTATCATAAAAGATACAAGAGCCTATGACGTTAGCATACAAAAATTTAAAATGGTCAAAAATAATTCCAACGACCACAGGCTTGGCTAAAAACATAATAAATGATAACTGTATCCTAATTTGCTTTGTTTATTCACTAGAGGGCTTCAAAGTTACATTAAAAAATCACTCTTGCAAATATCTTGTAAACGCTTGACTGCATCCAAAAGTTTAACAAAAAAGCAGACCAAAATATTGAAGCAGATATTTATAGTCATAGACATTTTTTTCAGTATTTAGGTAGTAGCCACCATAATATGTACTAGGTCTAGTACAAATTGCGTTAGTAAATTTTACATAGATAGTGTCATTTGGCGTCCTCATTTCGCGTTTCGCGCTTGGTGCGGTGCGGTGTCGTGGCGCGCTGCACGTTGCGCAAGCCGCGCGAGGTCGCCGCCTGCCCTCATTCGCGCGCTCTCCGCACAAATGTCAGGATCAAGGTCGCAAAATATCGTATGAATTTATTCCCTAATATCGATTACATTATACCCTTATTTGTAATTCAGGTTTTAAGACATTTTATAAATATTTGTCATTTGCAAAATTTATTAAAGTGATTATGTCCAACCGCCGTTTCATTCACGCCCCTACATTATAGACTTCTCTGATTGATCTTGAAAAAAATATTTAAAAATAAAGGGAGTTAATAAGTAAAAAAAACAGCAGCAATGTATTTTTTATTTTATTGATCGCATCTATGATTTGCCGAGAAGTTAAGATGGAGAACTAATTTATAAAAAGCTGCAAAAGAAAAAAACAATATGACACATTGCATTGGCTACATGGTATAGTTTTATTCAGTCTTTATACATCTACTTATACAATAAAATCTTTGTTTTTTTGACAATGGTTAGTTAAAGAATGATCAACAAATGGACGGCGTAAAAATACATAAAATTCAAACACTCGATTTTATCACCAATTTAATTTAATTAATATAATTTTAATGACATCAATAAAAATTTATAACTTTTCGTATCAATTAATAATTGTTCGTTCTAAATCGATAATCGTTTTATTCGAGTTTAAATAAACCAAACAATAAATATTAATTCGCAAGAATTGTCACACAATAACACGTACACACAGACAATCAGCACGCTATTTCAAGACCACTCGAAATCATCGTTTACATACAATTTCTTATCGAAATAGATGAAACTAAATTCGAGTTTCTAGCAAATAATTAAATCTGATCCATTCATATATTGTATTTGGCTGTGAAGGTACAATGAGATTCGCTGGCAGTATTCTATCTCTAAAGCGAGTCTTTATGAACGTTTTGTATGCTTTGAAAATAGTAGCTGATAAATATTGTTACAATAGCTTACATTATTATTACACAGAATTGATATTTAGCTTCTCGAATCTTATTAATGAAATGTATTGTTTTTTTTAAAACTGGAATATCGCGAATGAAGCTGACTGTACCTATAAAGTTATCATCGCATTTAGTAAAGGAAAAATCACTGGATATTTCATAAAGAAAATTAAATAAAATCAGCCTTTGCTTTTACTCGTGACTTAAGTTAGGTAGTGTGAAATGATTTTCTGTATTTAGGTCTCATTGGGCAGGAATAACGGCTCTATATGTATATTAGAAAACGATAATTTTAGCATAACTAGGTCGAGATAATGATGGACTAATAACCAATTAGTTCAAATTATCAACAACTAGTATGTAGGTTACATGTGTATTTTTAAATATTATTATACCAAACGAAAAAGAAATTATAATTTTGTACACAAAAGTGAAAAATCCAAACCTACATAATCCTTAGTAATATTTTTATAAAATATAGATCTAACACCGTGTTAGTAACACTTTCAGTACTATTACGATTTTACGTATAAAAGGGGACTAGCCAGTTGTGTCGGTGGCACTCAATGTTTTAAGAAGGTCGACTTATCAGAACTCTTTCGTAAACTGAGACTATTTTTTTCATGTCGATTTAGTGATCAATCTTTCGTTACTTACATGAGCAATTAGTGGTCTCTCAAACTAAAATTAAGATGGATACTAAAATGTTATAAAAAATTGCACAACGTTACATGTCATCCTTTTTCAATCGAAATTCTTAAAATTGTATTCTATAATGATGTTGGGGTCGTTTATTATCTTTCGCCGATTCAGCGGATCTTCTGCGTGCGGCGGCGTACACTGCCAGCTTGGAGGGAGAGGGCAGGCTGGAGTCCCGCGGGCGCACCAAGGACTCGCGGGACTCCGCTGCGGGAAGCGACGCCGACGTGGGCACGGAGGGAAGCTTGCGTACCGTATCGTATGGTAGGGGGGAGCTACGTGATGCAGTTGACGCTATCGAACCTGACCCATCCGAATCCTAGAAGAGTCAACGATTAAAATAATTTTTCCTCTATAAGCTAAATTACGCACTATTCAAAAACTCATAGATAGTACACGTATCTAATATGCCCAAGTAGTTGTGTAAAAAGTAATGAAACACGAGAGAGAATCGTCACTTTCACTAGATCGGTGTAGCGGGGCGCAACGAGATATGATGCATGCATGTGTCAAGGACGCGGCCCACATGTGGCCTGCGCTGCGCCCACGTGAGGAAATATAATACGCTCGTGTATTCATTTCCATATGAAGCTAATTTCTAAGAAAGTTACATACTAGACGACTAGGTGGTGTTCCAAGAATTTGGACAAAATGGACGAAAAAACACTTTCTTAATTATTTACTTTGATATACTATTTAAAATCTTTGATTTGAGTATGAGTATTTCACAATTAATAGCTATTTTTCCCCTACAAGTACGTGTCTCACCTTTCTATTGTTGTGTTCTAGCCTGTCATATCTAGTGTTCCTGGCGGAGGGCTTGCGCGGCGGGCGGGGCAGCGCGGAGGGCGGCGGCGGCAGGCTGGCGGCGCGCGTCTGCTGCGACGCGCGCCCTTGCCGCTCCAGCAGCAGAGCCTCCTCCCCGCCGCCCCCGCCCCGCGCACCCCCTGCTCGACCCCCCACACCCACACCGCCCAGCCCGGGGAAACAGCACAGCCCGCGCTACGCACGCATCACATATATCTAGATAACTTTGTCGATAGTTACATATTTGTAGACTACCAAAACTCAAATTATTTGTATTTGTTAGGAAAATCTCGCACAAACCAAAGCAATTAAATGTAGTCACTTACCTGAATCGGAAATCGCTTCACGTCCATATTTTGCTTAGCTACTCCAATACGAGTTCTCCAATGTTCATTTAATTCACGAATGAAATGTTTCGAAAATATTTACATTTTCCATCTCTTATTGGAGCAGTGTATTCGTTATTTCAACTAAACACTCCAAACAAAGCATTTGTTAAAAGAAAACACTCTAAATGCAGCCTGCATTTTTTAAACGGTTAAATGTTTCATTTATTATTTTCGACGCAAAAAGCTGACGTGTTAGGAAACTATTAAAACTACAACAAACAAAACATCATTTTTTATTTATTAAACATGCATCTCTCTCTAGAAAATATATCGATTACAAAATTATATCTATTTAAATAAACATTTTGTATACATTGCATTAAAACATCTTAACTTTAACCAGAAAGCCTCGGAATTATAATGTTTTTTTTTCTTTTTTTTTTTATAAAAATAGTAGATTTTTGGTAATTTACTAATATTTCCTTTAACCATTCCAACTAAGCTCTAGGCTTGTGCTAGGATATGGTTCACGACAATAGTCGAATGGCGGGATTCGAACCCTCGACCGCAAGATCGGTAGTCCATACCCCAAACCATTAGGCTATTGGCGCTTATATCTTTTTTATTTTATACGAAATGTGAAGAATACATATTGTATACATTACCTTAAGTTTACCTTTTGTATAAAAGATAAAAAAGGCACTGTATAGAGGTAAAGCTGCCTATAATATACAAATATAGTTAACAAAATACAAAGATGTATATTCCACAGGCTTTTTTTAGTTATAAGTATTAAAAAGACAATAAATATGTTATTAAAAACTTACTACCTAGTCAAATCATTATATACAGTGTCAAATACATAAGGAATTTCAAACATATTTTTATCCCAACTTTGGTATTACTGTAGTGACCAATATTATATTTTTTTAATGATTAACAAAAGATCACTTCAAGTAATTAGTTGCTAGGACTAGTGGAGTATTCGCGAGATTCCGTTACTCAATGTTTAATATTGGCACTGATACTTAATATATACCAAATGTATACAACATGTATACCAAATGTATACAACGTGTATACAAAATACTACCTGTAATATCATAGAACACCACATTAAGGCACATTAAATATCATTTAATTTCGTCAATTACTTCGAATTCAAAAAATACATAAAACTTCGAATGGACAACAAATATTATAATCACATTCTTTAGACCTATTTGCCGTTAAATTGTGTAATTCGTAACTTTTTATTAATAAAAGATTTATCCTTATATTTTACTTTAAACATGTAAAATACTACATAAAAAGTTTTACAAAATTGTTAGAAAGCTTGTTAGAATAAAAATCACTTCACACAAAATCACACAAACACGGAAGCTCAGTTGTTGAAGGAATGTTACATTGAAATATCAGAAACGGAATGTATATAGTGAAATCTGAATTATAACAAATCGTACATTTTATTAAAAAAAAATTTCAAGCAAACAATTTAGGCCAAAACGTTTTACTAAAGCAACCGGTCGCCAAATATAATAAAAAAATAACGCAAATTTTAGATCAAATTTTCAAATTATTAAATACAAGCTTTCGCCCGCGACTCCGTCCGCGTGGTATTAAAAAAAAACAAAACCGAGTAGCCTATGTGTTCTTCCAGACTATCCTCTACATGTATGCCAAATTTCATTAGGATCCGTTCAGCAGTTTAGGCTACAAAATCTAACAAACATCCATCCATCCATTCATCCATCTAAACTTTCACATTTATAATAGTAGTATGATTACAAGTCGAATCACAACACTCAAATAAAAATTTGTTGTAAGTTTCCAGTGCCCAGCACATTAATTGGTTATGTTTGGGGTCTTCGAGGGTTGTCTCAGTGGAAGGGGCGGAGGTCGCGGACGAAAGCGAAAACGTGCCCATGACGTGGGTATGCCCCGCAAGGGGAGAGTCCAACATAACTGCTCCCCAAGGTAGTTTGCAAAAAGGGGGGCGGGGTCAGTAGTAGTTGTGCCGGGGCGTGTCAGCGGGGGCGGGCGCGGCGGGCGCGGGCAGGTAACTCACGGCGGGCACGGGCGGCCGCTCCAGCCGCGACTCCAGCGCCGCCAGCTGCTCGTCCAGCCTCAGCGACGTGCTGTCGAAACCGCAACCTGCGACACAAACATAACTCACATACTTAAAATAGCTAACCTTTGTTTGAAAACATAGTACTTCTTTGTTTTTGAATGTATTGAAATAACTCAAAAACTACTGGGCTGATTTCAAAAATTCTTACACCAATAAAAACCTACGTTATCAGTGAGTAACATGGGCTATATTTTTCATTTTACGGGGACGAAATCACGAACAACAGCTAGTGTTTAATAAGTGTGTGTGAGATATTATTACCACTAGCGTTGTCGTTATGCGGGGAGTAGTTCCTACGCGCCAGATGTCGGTAGCGCGACACGCCGCCGCCCACCGAGCCCACGCCCACGCCCTCCGCGCTGGAGAACGACGCACCCGACGACAGGCCCACTGCACAGGATAAAAAATACCATAAATATATTTAAATATATCCTCTGATTGTAAAAATGTAAAAGTAAGTTAGTGCTTTTGTTTTTTAATTTTTTATACACTTTATATTAAAAAATTAAATTAAATTTAATTACCGAGCTCCTCGCGGCTAGAGTTGTTGCGTAGCGACGCACCGCTGTCGTAGGCGGCGCTAGTGTGCTTCTGCAGCACTTTGATCATCGCGTCGCGCTCCGCTACCTTAGATTCCAATTCTTTTACTCTGAAACAAAATTATACATTGCAAACTATTTTACTACGAACAACTATCCTTATTAATGATCAATATTACTAATATCACTAATATAATAAATGCGAAAGTTTAGATAGATGGATGGATGTTTGTTAGCGTTTGTAGCCTAAACTGCTGAACGGATCTCGATTAAACTTGTCATAGACGTAGAGGATACACTAGGACACAAAATCTACTTGCTTTTGTTTTTTTTTTAATTCCACGCGGACAGAGCCGCGGGCAAAAGCTAGTTGCTGTAGAAATTAACGTAAATTAACGTTTTACCTGCTCTCTTGGTCAGCGAGTTTCTTCTGTGCGGAGTGTAGCTCGTCCATGTGGCGGATCTTCTCGCAGCGCGCCTCCGCCATCAGACGCTCCGACTCCGCTGACGTCTTCTCCAGAGCTGCTATCTTTGCATCTCTGAACAAAACCAATATCATTATCTTTTAAAAATATCAAAATTTTATACAGATAGACCTCAGAAAAAAATATATACAGACAAGGACCAATTAATTTCACACAATTTTACAATTCAACATTCTATCTAAGAGTTAATGCTGCAGTACAGGGGAACCTAGTGCAGGAGCGAAGGCTCCCGTGAAATATAATATAATTTAATTAGTGTGAAATAATAAAGCATTGATTTTTCGAAATATCATATAACATTAGAATTATCACACCAATAAATAGTTTTTTAAATAAAAATCGAAGTTAGAATATGTTAAACTGTGGTGTGCTGACTTGGGTATGGAGGCTGCTGAGACTGCGGCCTGGCGCAGCGCCGCCTCCTCCAGGTAGCGCTGCTCCCACTTGGCGCACTCGCCCTCTAGCGCCAGCAGCCGCTCGTCGCGCTCCCGCACCTGCCGCCGCAGCTCCGCCTCCGCCGCGCCCACCGCCCCGCCCACAGCCCCGCCCCCCACGCAGTTACACTCCCGCTTACTGCACACAATGTATACACTTTACTTATATCCCCATTGTACTAGATGCTTTACACTACTTCTCTGTTCTTACTTGTATAATTTCGCAAATTGTATTGTCTTTTTGTCCATCCATCGGCTGCTTGTAATAAAGAAAATCACCATACACATTTAGGATTAACATTCTAAATAATAAAAACTCAAAAACTACAAGACAATTTTTAATTTTGAAAATGAAAAAGGACCTAATGGCATCTAACTAAAGATACACGAAAAAACAATCAGAGTCAATCAGAAAAAAAAATCAATACAATTGAAAATATCTTTTTTTCAAGTGTATTAAAAACAAAATTCTAATGGACGATTCAACTAGGTAATTTTAGTGTATGTGTTTTGTATGTATGTTACCGCAGCGTCTGCAGCTCCTTCTCGAGCTGCGCGCGCAGCTTGCGCTCCGTGTGCTCGCGGCGGTCGGAGGCCTGCTGCAGCGAGGCCAGCGCGCGCTGCAACCCCAGCACGCGCTCCACGTACCCGCTCGCGTGACGACACTGCTCACACACACACATACATACATACATACATTTTAATACCACTCGAACAAAACGGTCTAAGTCCCACTTCTTCCAATTCTTTCCCAAGGAGTGTCAAAAGTGAGTCAATAGAAGTCAGCGGTAGGCCAGACTCCCAACACCTTCGTTTTTTTTCCTTTTTTATTCCTAAGAATGAGAAGGTGATGGTGATGGTGATGGGTACCTCCTCCTCGAGGCGCACGACGTTGGCCTGCGCGTTGGTGAGCGCGGTGTCGAGGATGTCGATGTGCGTGCGCTGTTCCTGCAGCGTGGCGCGCTGCGCGGACATCTCTATCTCCTGCCGCTCCTTCGCGCACGCCAGCTCCTTGTCTACACACAACATGAAGGAAATTATTAATTAAATTAATTACTAGACTTCCATCTTTGGTAACTTTGGGTCAATTTAATGCTTTATTTCACGTTTACATTTGTAATTTTCAATTTAAAATGTCAAAATTCGAATGCACAAATGACAACGAAAATCTTTGACATTGGATAACAATTACCGTTACCATAGCAACCTTGCTTCCTTGATGTTATCAGATTGTAGTTTTTGTTTACCCGCATGACAATTTTTGTCAATTTATTCACCCTTTAAATTAAATAGCTTGAAAATATATAGGCTATAGCGTGTTGTAAGTTTAGGGCTTTTTATAAAAGAAAGAATTATTCAAAAATATGCAGTGATTGCCGACATCCTACGCCACAAAGTAGCGTGTGTTTACGCTTTATTATATTAACTAGCTGTTCGCGTGCGGATTCATTCGCGTGAAATTATAAAAACTTTACTTTATCATTTACATTTGACATATTATCAATTGCAATTGTCAAAATGACAGACATAATGACAAAGCATTGCAATCTTACTTCCTTATGTTGTCAGATTGTAGTTTTTGTTTACCCGCGTGACAATTTTTGTCAATTTATTAACCCTTTAAATTAAATAGCTTGAAAATATATAGCCTATAGCGTGTCGTAAGTTTAGGGCTTTTTATAAAAGAAAGAATTATTCAAAAATATGCTGTGATTGCCGACATCCTACGCCACAAAGTAGCGTGTGTTTACGCTTCATTATATTGGTATAGATAAGTATATAAGTATTAGTATAGATATAGGTAGATAGATATATTATAATAATATTACTCTGAGTGATGAGCTGTGCGATGAGCATCTCCCTGTTCTGCAGCTCCTTGCGCAGCGCCTCCACGCTGCTGTCCGTCTCGCTGCGCACGCCCTGCGACACCACCTCCACCTGCACAACACCACATTCACAACATTACAATGAACAACACACAATAAAAAAGAAAAAAAAAGCGTAATATTAAATGCTTATTACTTTAGCAGTCACTGCTAATTTGTTAATCTATAGGCTGTGTCCACTGATTTCTAAAGATGGATAGGCCATTGCTTGCAAATAACTGTTTAAGTTCCCGACAGTTAACTTTATCAACATTATTAATTTGAATCCTCACCATACAACCGCAACAGTTAACATCAAACTAGTGTTTTTAGAGGGACCGATAGCCCAGTTTAAAACCTGTCTATTCATACGAGGTCAGTGACCTGTTGTTTGAGGGCCCTGTTGATGTCGTGCAGCCGGCGGCAGTCCGCCTGCAGCCGCAGCCGCGCCGCGCGCTCCAGCCGCTCCCGCCGCTCGCACGACCCCACCAGCTCCTCGTGCGCGCGCCGCACCTTCTCCACCTCCTCCTCCAACTGCACAACACTACATTGTCAAATACTGACCTACAACGCTTATGGAATTGCACATTGTAAAACTAAGATAAACAGGTCACCGGACACAGGGTTATTGGTAATAATGTTTTCGGGTTTGAAAAAATATAAAGTACCTAATCTTATTAAAATAGCTTTCGCCTGTGACTCTGTTCTCGTTTAAAAACACAAAAACAAATAAACTATGCGTTCTTCCAGATTGTGCTCTTCATCTGTGTCAAATTTCATCGAGATCCGTTCAGCAGTTTAAGCTAAAAACTCTAACAAACATCCATCCATCCATCTAAACTTTTTCATTAATATTGTTATGATCTTATCAAAAATCGAGTACATTTCTTGAGCATCATTAGTATCTCACCAATCATGTAGAAATCGAAATTCCATAACAGCTATGAAACCTACAAAAGTTATCTAATAATGTTAAGTTGTATACCTTAGTGGTCTTGGCGACGCGTTCACAGGCATCAGCAAGCTGCCTCTTCAGCTGGTGGTTCTCAGCAGCGAGTGCGTCCAGCACCGCCGCGAATGCGTCATCAGACTCCTCCAGCGAGCCCTCGCCGCCGCTGCACCACCCGCTAGACTCGGACCCGCCCGGAACCGCGCGCACGCCCACTCCCACGCCCACGCCCACACTAACACATAAATACAAATACTCAAATACAAACACTTTATTCTTAACAAAGACAATTAAGAAATAAATAATGTAACATTTTAAAAATAATGGTAAAATTATTACTACTTGTATACCTGGTGAGATCAGGCTGTGACCTAGATAGGCTGAGTTTCTCCTTGCTGAGTTTGTCTTTATTACGGTCGCGGTGTCTGGGGGAGGTGCGGGGCGAGGTCCTGGGGGAGGTGCGCGGCGAGGCGGGGGGCGTGGGCCCGCGCGGCGTCGGAGACTGCGCCACCTCCTTAGCGAGGTGCTTCAGCACTGATGATTGATTCAAAAAGTCATCTGGGATCTCCGTTATTTCCTGTCATGTTAAAGTAATGGATAATGCAACTAGAATTTTACCATCATGATGAAAAACATTTAGATAAGTACAACATATCACACCCATAACCTAGAGTGGTAGACAGAAAAAGGTTTCATATAATTTGGCCAACTAGAATTTACTCAAATCTTTCCAACAAATAATCTAAATTAATAAGAAAATTGTGAAATACTTGTCTACCTGCACTCCGTGATCTGGTGGGCTAGTATAGATCCTTTGTCCGCCAATATCAATATAGTTAGCATTGCTTGTCACAGTTTGTTCCTTATGCATCTTGGGCAATGGTATGCCACTTGGTTTCTTCCCTTCAGTTTTCTTTAAAGTATGATATGGGGAAGACTGAGTATTAGGATGTTTAACCTCACTATTTGTTCGTTCATGTTCTCTAGAATAAAAATATATACTTTAATATCATATGTAATAATGATGAAATCTTTAATAAAGTTTTTTCATTTATAATTATGACTAATCATTCAGGGGTTTTAGAAGGTATTAAAGTAACATGAAAATTGTATTAGCATTTTTATTGAGTATTAAAATAAAATAAAAACTGACCGAATCGGCGTTGGTCGTGTTGGCCAAGAATCATCCTGATTGTGTATAATTAGAGTATTATAAGAAGATGAGGAAACATCTAAAGAACTCCTATTGCTGTTTCCACCTCCCACAGAATCTTTCAAAGAATTGCGATTGCTGCCTGTTACACTTTCCTTAAAATAAATAACTATTTAAATCAATTACTATTGTAAATCTGAAAAAAATACTAAAAATGGAAATTTTAGTATTGAATATGTGATCATTTTACAATCTACCTAGAAATATGAAGGTATAATTATATAACTTTAAACTGTCATGGTTTTTAAAACTGACTGCAGTCAGCCCGTGAACATAGCGCATGCAACTGTGCCGAAATATCAGGAACTAAAAGAACCCAATTGTGGTAAGAAACCCATATCTTATGACCATTAAGGGATAATTATTTGACACAAGATTTAATTGCAATGTACCTTTAATGAGTTTCTGTTATTTCCATTATTATTCTGACTTTGATTCTCTTGACCCTGGGGTTCAACCCTAGCGGTATGCCGGACGACATAGCGCTCCTCTCGGGACAAATTCTCATTTGATGTGGATACATCTGTCTCACTGCCTGACAGACTTTGTGGGAAACCACTTGACACTGTTAAAATATATGAAATAGATTACCAATATCTTCACTGGGCACTTCCAGAAAATGATTTAGGCTAGGTCAAATAAGCTCAAGGGTCAAGTCGTCACATTTTTTTAAATCTCTATGCGGCAGCTATTACTCCCTTCTAGCTATGCTCATGATTTCCCTAGTCTTATCCTGCTCATGTGGGATAACTAAGATTTTATAAACCTTAATGTTTTGACATATTTTTTATGTCCTTCCTTCTACTTGCAAACTTTAGAGAATCAGATTACCATAATGATAAATTTAGTGCCACTACCTTGCCTAGCAAATTCATTTTGATACAAAAATATGTTTAACAATTACATAGTTAATGTGAATTTTTTTTTCAATCACCGCTTGTAAATCAAATCAAGAGGATTAGACAAAATAATAAAAAAACCATAGGCTATTGTAGACTAAATTTACATGTGACATGTGTTTCATTTATAAACAAAGATAGATAACATAAAATTGTATTGTTTAATTTAATAGTAACATAGTACTATGTATAATTGAAAGATATATATTTTTAAATAATCCACATGAATGGTATTCTTCTTTAAATATGTTTTATAAATTGTATACACTTATGTGTGGTATATTTCATATAGAATTTTTATTATAACATATATCTTTATTGAACGATTTTTGAAAGTAAAAGTGAGAGCAATTACCTTATTATGATCAAATGTGATTCATAACATTGGAATGCTACACTTTAGTTCTACTTTCATTAATCATTTACTTACCAGGCTGTTTCTGTGTCCTTTGTATATTGTTCGTAAACGAAAGGAACCGTCCCGTTGGACGCATGGATCCCATGTTTAATGATTTATGACTATATCAACAGGAAACCATTTCACACTACACCAAAACTGCACTGTATCGACCCTCCTGTACACTATGTTTGTAACATCTGCAAGTTAAGTCACTTGTGTTTATTAACACACAACTCATGAATAGAAATAGAATGCAATAAGAAATACAAAATATGCAGACACATTGTAATTCGTAACCATAGGTATTTTGATCACGATTTGCTGTTCATTTAATAAAAAGAAATGACACTGTGTAACTTATAAGCTTAAAAATAACTTACAATGGATGAAAGACTTAATTTTATATTAAGATATATTACATATTTCCTAAAGATTAATTCGATTGCTGAAATAAATTGGGTGAACCAGCTGTCAGATAAGTTACTTTTGTTCTTGATTTCACAAATTATCTGTGCAAATAAATACAGATTATAACAACAAAGACTATAAACTCTTGCAGCCGGGTAATCTATGAAAATATTGATTGACAACGAAAGTGACAGTGACAGCAGAGAAAGTGACAGTTAAGTTGGAAACTTGACTTTGAAGTGAAAATTTTAAAAACTTTGGAAAAGCATTAATATTTAGGCGGGGCATACGATTATTTTAGTGGAAAAACTGTAAAGACACATACTGGAACAATTTGAGAAAGTTCCCAGATAAAGAATTGTTTAGTCTTGTGTCCAATACTAACAAGTATCTCAAAAATGTCCCTAAGATTTTTTACTAGAATGATTTTGCCAAATACACTTAACAAGTTACAGATGTTAAACACATCTGTATATAATTTAAATAAAACTCTGCCATCCGTGCGTAAGTTACTTTTTTATCAAATGCTTCAAGCAAATTGACTCCCCTATCGCATAATATTAATCTTATCCACTTTCTTTTAATCTCTTTTTGCAGGCACTTTAAGCATAAATTTACCAATAAATACGCACCAGTCAAGACGATTGTACTCTGAAGATGCCAAACTTCAAGAAATGATTGTAGACTATGATTTTGTAAAGAATGCTACAACAAACAAAAATATTTTAATTGTTGATGTTCGCGAACCAGAGGAAATTAAGGAACATGGCAAAATTCCTAACAGCATTAACATTCCTTGTAAGTTTAAATTAATTTAATATTCTATTTGATTGCACCCCATCTCCACAGTTTAAAGGTAGGCGATAAATGTGCAATTGCAAATGTCTATGTACAGTATTCCTTTTACTATTTTGGTGAATCTAGGTGGCTATTTGCTACCTTATTATATAAAAAGGCAAAAGTATAGTGGTAAATTAAAAAAGTTTATTTTGTTAAACCTTTCTTTTAGTGGGAAATGTTTCAACTGTCCTGAACTCAATGTCAGAGAAGGAATTTGAACAGACATATGGTCAGAAAAAGCCATCTGAAGATAAAGAAATCATCTTTTATTGCATGATCGGAAAGAGGTCTGGAATGGCCCAGCAAAATGCTATAAGCTTTGGATATAAAAAGTAAGTTAATTTTGTAATACCATACTTCTATATTATGTAATATAATCAATTTTAAAAATTATTTCCTTGCAGCACTAAAAATTATGTTGGAAGCTGGAACGATTGGGCAAGTAAAAATCAGTAGATCCAGTAGTATTCTACAAAATCATTTTATACATTTTATATATTTGAAAAACTAGTCATGTAATGTTATCCATGAATATTGTATCTTTATTATTAAAAAATATTGTGGTATAAAGCTTTTCTTTTATTTTATGTTGTATATAATGTAAACACATGTATTAAATGTTATAATGAATGATAACTAGAAAGGATTTTCATTAGTTAATATAGGCCAAACAATAGTTTTGTAATCTTATGATTTTTAATTCTTACTACAGGGCTGACAAACCTTTGCCTATCAATGTGTCATTATTTTGTAGAAAGTCAGTTTAGGTGGAATTGTGGTTAAGCACTGATTTATTTATGATTTTAAAAAATGTTTAATGCAGTAAATAATCAGTTGGGTACATTACATAGCATTACACATACATGATTACTGTGCATTGGCTCCTCATGTAATAGCTACTTCATACAGTTTTCATAGTGGATAATGCATTTAGAGATCAGTGAATGACTAAAATATTATATTTTCTGCAATGGGAATTGGTTTGCCACCCCTGCCCAACTAACATACTGTTATAAATTATGATTTGATGTATGATACATCACAATATGTTTAAATAAAACATAGAAAAACAATTGATTATTATTAATTATGTATTTTATATTGGTTACAAGAATAATTCATAATAAACCCCAGCACCATATTCAATCTTATTAAATCATATTATGCTTTAGTAATCATTACAATAGAATTATTGCTGTCTGCTAGACCAGTCATTCCAGCTGCCTAGGTATGTTTTTGAACTGAAACAATACAAAAATAATATTATGATTAAAGAAAAACAAACAATATTACACATTCTAAGAGTAATTGTTTAAAAATATGAATTCTTCAAGATGTTTCTCTTTAAAATATTTTTAAATATGCTTTCAATGAAGAGTGGAATTTATACATTTGACCTGAGATAAGAGTTTATAAAAACAAAATTCTGTAACTGTTATTGATAATATTTAAATCAGAGTAAGAAATGAGCACATGTTTTAAATTATCTTCTGTATAATTTGCATAAACATTTAAAAATTGTCTTACTTAAATGCCAGTCAAACAACCCATGGAATACAAAATTCTAGGATTTGTAGCAAATCTAATTTAACAGATACATAGAATACTATAATACATACTTGGAATATCCAAGCTTTAATGCTTTATCAAGGGCTTCAGAGGACCGTCTCCCTGACTGACAGTAAAAGATCAACTCATCAGACGATGTCGGCTTGCTGCGTTGGAAATTCTTTTTGAATTCATCTTCAGACATTGATGTCAATACATTTTGTACTTGGCCCACTAAATATAAGAATTAAAATATATTTAAACATAATCAAAACAATAGCAAGAAGAGATATTTGCGAAGTGACACTGGTTGAGGCATGAAGTAAAGCACAAGGTGGTAAAAAAGGTTCCACCTGTCCTACACTAGGTTTTTCTATATGTATCTTCCACTTATACTCAATGTTGACTGGTGAATGAAACAAAACTGTTTTTTGCTCTTCACATCATTTCATCATCACCAACTCACTATACGTCCCCATCGAGGAGCTCGGAGCCTACCCTAATAAGGGGTGACTAGGCCATCATTTACCACTTACAATTTGGTTTTCAAATAACAACAGCAATAAAGTTATAGAAACTGTGACTTAGAACATTTGAAAATTGATAGCTATTTATCACAGTAACAATAAATAAAAGAATTACATGGAATATTTATGCTCGAAGGTATCTTTCCCGTTGCCTTAATTTCATCCGTATTCCTAACATCAATGATAACCTTTTCAGGTTGATGGATCACTTTCAGCATGTCTTCATAGCTCACCACTCTCTTGGGATCCACCATTATGCTCTGAAATTCTTTCTTACTGCTGAATTGTCTTGATTGCTGTGTACCTTGTAAGCCTAATGTACTACAAGGCTGCAAGACACCTAAAAATATAGATACAAAGTAGCTAATATTCATTAAGTACACAGATATAGTACAAGAGCCACTTGAAGTATATTAAACAACACACAGAAAGTAAAGTAGAAGCAATGTAGAATTTTAAGCAACCCATTTTAAAGTGAATAGTCAGGTGGCAATAAAGTTCCATAATCAAGTTTAAGCACATTTAAACCCTTTAGTGGTGAAGTGTATAGTAGATAGCACCACAATATAATAAAATATCCCACCTCCTGCACATATAAATATACAAATACAAATATAAGTACATTTTCCAGCCCCCAACGACGTTATTATTTTCGCAGCACATCTGATCGAAGCTATTAATGCTGACATGGTTCACACCACGAATAAATTCACACTAAATCACACAAATGTATGTATTCCTCCCTATACACACAGCAAAAACAAAAACACAATTTAATAAAACAAGATATACATATGCCACAACCGATGTAGATTTAAAAGTATTTGTACCTGCAGACCACTTGCATAAAATATTATTTTACAACAGACAACCGAATGATAAAATCTAGAATCTAAATGAGTCTTATGTTTACACTTAACATCACAGTCAAATCAAATCAAACAATTATAACAAAACAAATAGAACCAGATGGAACCAGAATAAGGCTTGACAGTGACACTTGACAATGTGTCAGTGACATAGGAAAACTTAAAATGTCTTATAGTACAAAGAGTATAAAACTACAATCTATTTCGGTACCTATTAGGAATAAATTATATTACTGGCAAGAGTTCTGATTTTGGTATTCCTACGGATTTTTTTTACTAATTGTATTTATACAATATACCTATTGTATTATTGTAAAGTATGCGTGTGTGTTTATGTGCGTCTCCTCCTCCGTCAATTAAGGATAGGCAACGCATCTGCAATTGCGGATGTTTATGGGCAGCGCTCGCTTTCCATTTACGTGGATTCAGGTGGCCGCTTGCTCGTTTGCCACCTTGTATTATAAAAAAAAAAGTATCACAATAAGAATATATAAGATTTGTCTAATTACACACATTATTTCTAGACGGCTAGCATGCATCCATCTCCACGCCGCCGAATTGCATCACCTTTCCTATCCTTTTATCAGCTTGGCAAAAGGATATTGATAGGATGTAACATTTACTAAACAGTACTCCCATTTTATATGCCTGCCTTTTGTGTGGTCATGGTGTTGCATCAATGGAGCTTGCCATTTGTGAGATAGCTGATGCTACTCGGATGTGAAAACTACCACTATCAGTAACAGTAAAAGTATGGTATGATTGTACTATTAATTCTTAAAATTAAGTAAAAAAATCCAACGATAATAGAAAAATGTTTAATAAAATAAAGTACCAATGATTATAAAAATAGCATTTAGTGTATATCAGTCTTGATGATTGATGACAAAATTCATGAAATAAAAATCCAATGATAAGCCTATCAAAATGATGATAAGAATAATTAAAATAAAAATTATATAATGTACTTACATATTTTTACCATCCCAAATATCTTTACCATTAAAACTGTAGAGTATTTAGCAAAAATATTAGTATAATTAATGATTGCTAATATATAAAAATATGTCTTATAACAAATAGAATCTAATTCAGAATTGTCCATTTTATCCTTAATTTTAAAACACTGGTCTTTGCTTTTATTAAAAAACTGTTACAATGTAATGTTTATGAAAGGGATTTTGTCACAAGGATAGGACAAAATATTTTTTAATATGCTAATTCCTTGCCACTTTTTCAAAATATTTTTTCTTTTCAGCTGGGTTAGGTATAATCTGTAAAATACAAGAATTTTTAAAATCATTGTATTTACTAATTTATTTGATGAATAAAATAAGTTTACTTACTGTATCTTGACCTGGCTTCCACCCAGCCGGGCAAACTTCACCATGATTATCTGTATACTGGAATGCTTGAACTAATCTTAAGGTTTCATCTACTGACCGGCCCACTGGCAGATCATTCATGGTAATCTGTCTCAATATGCCTTTGTGATCAATTATAAACAACCCTCTGAGAGTGTGACCTACATCCTCTAAGTACACCCCATAGTCCTTAGCTATGGAATGTGTTAAGTCACTCAACAGAGGAATATTTATCTTCCCAAGACCACCTTCCTTCCGTGGTGTGTTAATCCATGCCAGATGTGTAAAATGTGAATCAACAGAGCATGCCACAACTTCAGTGTTTATTTTCTTAAATTCTTCAATCCTTTCCGAAAATGCCAAGATTTCGGTAGGACAAACAAATGTACTGAAAGTAAAACAGTAACTCAGACTTTAGCTCATAGAGATTCATAACAGTTTTATTACTGAAAAATACTTACAAATCCAAAGGATAAAAGAAAAATACTAAATATTTCCCTCTAAAACTAGACAAGGAAAGTTGCGTGATCTCCCCATTTACAACTGCAGTTGCCTCCCACTCCGGCGCCGGTTTGGATACTTAAAAACAGATTTATGGTATTTTTTAAATGTAAATATGCAATATATTATTAGACTGAAATTCAAAATACGTACTCATTGCTTTAGTAAATTGTAGTTTATGATCGATTTTCCTAGCACCGCCGGGAAAAACATTTCCACTACCAAAGGAATAACAGGAATCACTTTCAAATATAGACGAATTAGAAGTATTTATTGACCATATTATAAATAATATTGCACTATATATCGACTTCATGTTACAGTAGTAGAAAACTTCTTTAAAAATGTATAATAACAATGACCGCCAGTAACAGCAACCATGTAATCAGCGAAAGGGACACGTTTCCGATTTTTGAACAGAAACAAATCACAAATCCAATTCCCAATCACAAAATGATAATAATAACTGTTAACATTAGTGAAGTGACTATACCGAAAACAATCGATAGTATAGTCATTCGCAATGGATTTGAAAAGAAAAACAATGAAACATTTTAGACGAGAGCGGTATACTTTAGATATTACCATGTACAATAACATACCTAAGCATTTTTTTTCTTTGTATAGGTTTAAATTAACTTGTCTGGAATTCAAAAATTATATAGTTACTTAGTTCGTCATGGACATTTTCAAATTGAACTGCACAGCATGTTTGACATAATACTAAAACGAATAAGTTGAAACTAGAAAAATCGAAATGAACGATGAACATCACTATTTTACAATGACAGCATATATAAACAGTTGTCTATGGTCATAAATCATTTTTACAACCCGCTCAGATAAAATATTATTTTATATGGACACATATTGTTATTTTTAATTGTTAAACATTATTTTAAAAACTCAAATATTTCTTGTAATATGAAAACATGGTTCGAATTACATTAATTAATCTAGAAAAGTGGCCTCAAACTCAAACTGTTCACGATTAATTAATTTTCAAAGGATGAGTAGTAAAGGGGCTGCTGGCTACACTATATTTTTAATCTTTGGTTATTTCTGATTCGCATTCGCAGTCCCAAGCGAATGTCGAATATTATTTCTTTTGACTTTGTAATTATTTTTATCTTTTAAAACCACCAAGAAAAATGAATTATTTAATCATTTTTAATATAATCTCCTAAGTTTGACGTAATATCAGTCCATCGCAACTTTTTGCGGTAAGATTATCAAAGTTTCTTGGTTGGATCCACTTGTCGTTCATTATGGCGGTCTGATTACATTACTTTTAATGTTTGGTGTCATGTTGTTCATATTTCAGCTTTCTGTAAAGTTAAAAAGTTTGTATTGTGTTAAGTGTATAAATTTATAATTTCCTGTTTTGTAGATGGACGTACAAGACGAAGGTGTTTTGGATGTTGACTTACTCCCTGACGATGGGTCAGACGATGAAGGTGAAGCGCCGCCGTCTTCTGGTATGACATTTTGTTTACAAATTGTATAAAATTTGGGTTTATTTAGCCAATTTAAGTCGGTTTCTAATATTTTGTTTGTGTCCTGTCAGTTATGTGTCAATCAAAATAGGAGCGAAAATGCGTATATACCATACCTGCTCGTACATGCGTTTGTTCTACCTCATTAAAGCATTCAAGTTATTAGCTCTATACAGTTTACCAACTCTAATTTAAAAAAAATTTAAAATTGTCAATACTTTCCTACATTACAGGATAACTTCCTTGTCTATTTTGGAATTTTTATTTAATATACTATGGGCCTAGTCACCCTAACTTAGGGTAGGCTCGGAGCCCCTCGGTGGGGACGTGTACTGAGCTGGTGATGATGATGATGATACTTAGTTGTGGGACCAATTACAAAATATCTTCATTTACCAACAAAATTAAATCATAATAATTATTGCAGATTTTTATGCGGGGCCAGGGTCAACACCAACATCATGTGCTTCATCCCCCCGTGGGGAGGAGCCTGCCTCCCCGCACGGGGGTGCAGCACAGCCAGCCTTCTTCCACCATCAACCATACAGCCGACCATTCTTTACATCTGTCAGAAGAGGTCCAGGTAGGCCTAGGAAAGAGGGGCCCAAGTTAGCTAGAGACGGAAAAATTGTTAGAAGGTATAGTAATATGAAATCATTCCAAAAGAACATTTAACAAAGTTTTCTAAAATTAATTTCTATTTGAAATAAGTTTCTAACTATTCAGTTAAATCTAACTATTCAGTTTCTTTTCATTGTTTTTTTTTTAGATATAGAGGGAATGCCGGCTCAGTGAGAGGAGCAAAGCGTCATCGTACCAGCCGGGATGATGCTCTTGATGAGATAATGGATGAGGATGACTTCACTATGCCTGCCCCAGAAGAGCCACCATATATGCCTGAAAAATGGTATAATGTCTTTTAAATACTATTTTCTTACCAATACACAACATAAGTAACCTAAGCAAGGTTACTTATGATGACCAAAATTAGTACTATAAAGTTAATTTTTGGTTAATAATATGTAGTTTTATTTTACTTTTCATAATTTAATGTTGTAGGCCTGGAAAAGTTTGTGCTTTCTGTAACCTGAGTGAGAAAAGTCAACTAGGGCAGGGTGAGATGCGTCAGGTAGCTTGTAACATTGAGGAGGGTGATGGAAGTTCAACACCGGCTTTAAATTCTGGAGGTGCAACACCAACAAGCATCTCAACACCAAGCACACCCACTTTACCAATGATACCTGGGTTATCATCACCACCACCTGAGTCAATAGATCCAATGCAACAACATTTAGCTTTACCATTAAGTAGACGGCAGAAGGCTTTTAATAAATGCAAGTAAGTACATCAAATTCAAATCAAATTATGTCTAATAATTCTCATAATTAACTAGAATTAATAAATTCACCATCATAACTCACTATATGTCCCTACTGAGAGACTCAGAACCGATAGTAAATTAAGGGTGACAACTTCAAAATCAGCTCTTTATATGTCCTTACTAAGAGACTTGGAGCTATCAGTAGGTTAGGGGTGACTAGGCCATAGCTCAGAATGTCAGATATATCATGTACAAATGAACTTTTGAAAAATATGGTAAAATTAGCAACTTCAGTAAATAGTGGGATTCAAACCCAAAACCTGTAGATTACAAGTCAAGTGCTTAACCACTGAGCAACTGACTCTAAGTAACTAATCTTTTATAAGTCACAAATACTTAAAGTTGTCAATTTTTGTTCTGTCCCAAAACTTTTTTATAAAATCTATTGAAATGTCAAAAATTATTTTGACCCATAAGTGATGCATGCAGCTTTAAATCCATTTCGGTTCTCATATAATTTGTTTTTTTTCTAGAACACCTCTGTACAATATGGAGCACACAGATGAGTTGTCCATCATTGGTTACTTGGAAATTCTGGAGTTACCATCCGTTGTGTCTTCCAGTGCGATATACATACATAGATGTTGTTTAGAATTTAGTCCACCCTTTCAGGATCAGGTATGTTTGCAATGAATTTGTATTTTTTTAATGATTAAATAAAAAATTGTATTATAGTCAATATGTGACAACTTTAAAATTAATTTGGCTAAATTTCTATGTATTTGGGATTATTACTATACTAATAAAAGATTTGTATTTTTGTATGTATTGAAATAACTCAAAAACTACTGGTCCAATTTCAAAAATTCTTTCACTATTAAAAACCTGTGTTATTGATGGCTACATAGGCTATATCTTTTATAAATTTTCAATTTCACGCGGGCGAAGTCGCGAGCAATAGGTAGTATTGAATAAACTTAAAAACTACTTGTGGATTTATAAATTGTTTCGCCATTAGAAAGGTATATTATCACTGAGTAACATAGTTCTTTTTAATTTCGCGAGCAAAAGCTAGTATAAAAATAAAAATGATCCTATTCCTTGTGACTAGGTGGCAGCAGCTTCTAATGAGGAAGATAAAAGCCAATTAGAAGAGGCAAGAGTTAAAGGAATTGTTAGCAATGCATTATCAAGAAAGTGTGCCTTTTGTCAAAGACATGGGGCAAGCATTCCATGCAAGGTATTTACAAATAATAATCATACTAATATTATAAATGCGAAAGTTTAGATGGATGGATGGTTGGATGGATGTTTGTTAGAGTTTGTAGCCTGAACGACTGAACGGATTTCGATGAAATTTGGTATAGATGTAGTCGGGAAGAACACATAGGCTACTCACTTTTGTTTTTTTTAATCCCACGCGGATGGTGTCGCGAGCGAAAGCTAGTTTATATATAAAATGATATTTATTAAAAAATTGATTAATTATGTGAAATTAATTATTTCAGATGAGCTGTAGTAAATATTTCCATTTACCATGTGTCTTGGCATCGGGAGGTTTTATTAATTTTCACACAAAATCATCTTTCTGTAAAGATCATTTATATCAAGTACCACTTGTTTGTAAGTATTGTTTACTATTGAAACTGTAATTTTATCTATTAAGGGGTAATTACTTAATGTATGTTAGACTATGTATTTGATTTTTTGTAAGAAATTGATTTCAGTAATAAAATAGTGAAAAGTATGATTTAATATCTCGGAAGAATTTTACTAAGTCAATGTAATTTTTTAAAATAAGGAAAACGGCAACTTTATTCTTTTTAAACTTTTTAGGTACAGCTGATATTGAATGTAGGACGTGTAGAACAATCGGCGACATTTCCAACTTAATGACGTGTGTTACTTGCGGAGGTCACTACCATGGAACTTGTGTAGGACTCGCTCAGATGCCAGGTAAGTCATTCTGTAGATAGTTTTTCTTCAAAATATTCAATTTATAAACTTTCATTACTGACCTTTGAATAATTAGTATATGAAGATATGTTAAAATGACAGTTTTCAAAAGATATTACTTGAGTAGTCATAACTCGACTAAAATTTAATACCTCCACTTCAGCTCACGATTTGCATGTTAAAAGTTGATCAGTGAACCGCCTAAGAGCTCTGTTCAATTTGTATATGATTGGAATCTTTAGGGCCTGTCCCACCACTGGCTCATAGAGTCTCAGATAGCTTGAAAATGACGTCACTGTCAGATAAGGCAACTAAATCCGATGTTTCCATCACATATTTTACATGTTCGATTGTTAGCAGACAATTTACAATTTGTTGGGACAGGCCCTTAGTCTTACAAATAAGTTAAACTTAGGAATAAACTGTGTATAAGAAAATATTAGTACAAATTTTGCTTACACTCAGTTTATTACTAAGTTTAACACTATACCACGTTTATTGGTAAGGCTGTTAAATCAGTTCAGAGCAGATTTATCTTAACTTGAGTATGGGTATTCCGGTTTTTTCTCGGCTACAATTTCCTCTTGTACAGATGTACTTGTTGCAGGGGTGCGCGCGGGCTGGTCGTGCCGCGGCTGCCGCGTGTGCCAGGTGTGCCGCGGCGAGGCGCCGGGCGACGCGCGCGCCGTCGCCTGCGAGCACTGCGACAAGCTCTACCACGCCGCCTGTCTGCGCCCCGTCATGGCCACCGTGCCCAAGTACGGCTGGAAGTGCAAGGTACTACTGACACACATTACACAGAAAATATAGTTTTCACATATCACTGTTAGAGCACACAAATAAATACACCTGTATACTTGTAAATATATTCATTACCCACTGATCGCTTTGTTAGTAGTAAGGTAACTCTTTTAGTCTAACTAAAGTCAGCTGTTTAGCCTATCAATTTCTATTTAAAATGTCGTGAGTTTCTAAAGTTTAAAAAAATAATAAAAAGCAAACTATTTGTAGCGGGACATAGTGAGATGCGGGGTGAGGTTACTGCTCTGCGCGCCAATGACCTTGAGCCGAAGAGATATTTGAAAAGATCTATAGCACAAATAATGTTTTAGTTCTAACCAATATGTTTCATATTTCATCTCGACATTTGCTACAGTTTATTGAATGCATTACCATTTATGATTGAGGTGACAGATCGCAGGCTCTCCATATAGGGTTAGTTGGGATGAAATTGTTTCAACTTACATTTGCTAATGAGATCTTAGGTGTGTCATTTGTCTATAACTGTTCTTAAAAATATTTTAATTTGACAAAATTTACTTCTGTATGATTTACACAATCTAGTTTAGCGTAAAATGTGCATGTTGTGATAGTGAAAGAGGATATAAAGTTAGATCTTGGTGATTATTGGTGAACATTTAGATCGTAAATAGCCGACCAACAGGTTGTTTCTGAAATGCGAAAGTTTAGATAGATGGATATTTGTTACAAAATATATTCAGATCGGCTAAACGGATCTTGCTCAAATATGTCTCAGATGTACAGTCTGGAGGAACATATAGGCAACTCGTTTAGTTTTTAAATTTTGCGCGGAAGTTGTCGCGGGCGATAACTGGATATGTAAAGGTATGTTCTGTATCAGTGCTGCCGCGTGTGCTCGGACTGCGGCGCGCGGTCGCCGGGCGCGGGCCCCTCCTCGCGCTGGCACGCGCACTACACGGTGTGCGACTCGTGCTACCAGCAGCGCAACAAGGGCTCCTTCTGCCCGCTCTGCCGCCGCGCCTACCGCGCCGCCGCCTACAGAGACATGATACGGTGTACTGCCTGCAGAAGGTAACACAAACTGACATACTTTTCAACTTAAAACAAACTTACAGATGATATAACTCTAAATATAAAAACAAAAGACTTTACACTCCTTTTCGCCGAAAGAATGAAGCACATTTCTGCAATTACAGATGCGTTGTACACCCTTAATCCAGTCCTTCGCCGACATACACATCAAAAGGATATTTCTCCTTTCCATGCCCGTCCTGCGTAAAAATCCCTTTTTGTTTCCTTCTTTTACGTCTATTTCTTATGTCTTTTTAATACAAAGTGCAGTATAGAGATTATGATTGATATTTTCTTAGTAAAAATACAGGTTATGTTAATGTAAATGGACATTGTTAGATACGTGCACGGCGCATGCGACCCGGACGCAGAGCCGCAGCAGTACAGGCAGAAGAAAGACCAGAACCCCTCCTATGAGTACAACTGTCCCATCTGCAAGTCTAACATGCAGATGTCCGGCTCCAAATCTGCTTGTAAGTTTTATTTTAATACAAAAAAATTATTCATTAAACTTTTTGTCTACATTTCTGAAATTATAAACATTTTTTATTACAACAAAGGATAATGTTTATATTTTGCCAGCATTTGAAGATGATAGTTTGACCCAAAGTGGACAAGATTCTTCTTATGGCGAGGAAAATTCACAACAAGAACAGGATCCTCTAGCTATTGAGCCCAAGGTAAGATTTAGTTTACTTTTAAAATATAAAAAGTGGTTTTGAGATTTTAATTCTGTCTTTTTTGTTGTTTTTTTTTTAATAGCCTTTACAGCAGGCGGATGTTGGTTTAGGGAAGGGCAAACCATTTTCGGTGTCATCTAAAGTGGCGAAGAAAAAGATCGGCGGGTATAAATTAAAAGGCGGATTCCCTCCAGCGGGTAAACTAGGCTTCCAAAAGCGGCAGAGAGCTGTGCTCGATTTCGGTCGGAAGAGGGGGTCAAAACCTAAAATGAGGGGGGTGTTTGGTGTTCCCGGCTTAGGACTACAAAGACCTCAAGCACCAGATAACAAAACTCCAGAAGATGACCCAGGTAATAAAATCTAATATCTTCTGTAATACAAGTCTATATTAGATACCTAATTAATTGGTTTTTGTAGGTGTAGAGAATAAACTTGTGCTGTGTTCGAGTAAAGACAAGTTTGTACTGACACAAGATTTGTGTGTCATGTGCGGTGCCATTGGGACTGACTCGGAGGGCTGTCTCATAGCCTGCGCACAGTGCGGACAATCATACCACCCTTATTGTGTTAACATCAAGGTATGTTATCTGTATTTATTTTTATAGTGTACAAATAAAAATGAAATATTTTATGACTTGCTAGATTTCAATTTTTTAACTGATTTTAAATCTTACTAAAAAATTTCTTTGAATATTTTACATACATTACATAACAAAGTAAAAATGTACGCTGTCAGTTTTAATAACATTGTAAGTAAATAAAATTAAAATCCAATTTTCATTGCTAGTCAGCATAGCTTGAATATCGAGTATAATATATTCTTACTTATATTATAAATGCGAAAATTTACATGAATGGTTGATGGATGTTTGTTAGAAGGTCTAGAAAGGCTCAACATATCTTGAATTTTGGCATTGGTATAGAACACAATCTAGAAGTTTTTTTTAATTCCGAGCAGACTCACGGGTATAAGCTAATAATTAAACAAATAATAGTGAAATGATCGATGTTGTGTAGGTGTCTCAGGTGATAGTGGGGCTGGGCTGGCGCTGCCTGGACTGCACGGTGTGCGAGGGCTGCGGCTCGCGCGGCGACGACGCGCTGCTGGTGCTGTGCGACGACTGCGACACGGCGTGGCACACGTACTGCGCGCGGCCGCACCTCGCCGACGTGCCGCGCGGCGCCTGGCGCTGCGAGCGCTGCCGCCGCTGTCGCGTCTGCGGCACGCGGGACACCCTCGCGTGGCGAGACAACTACACAGGTATTAACAACCCTTTAAGTGTATATTTAATACTAGCTTTCGCCCGCGACTCTGTCCGCGTGGAATTAAAAAAACAAAAGTGAGTAGCCTATGTGTTCTTCCAGACTATCCTCTATGTCTATACCGAATTTCATCGAGATCCGGTCAGCCGTTTAGTCTACAAACTCTAACAAACATCCATCCATCCATCTAAACTTTCGCATTTATAATATTAGTATGATAAGAAATTTTACCTAGTATTATATTTTAAAAAAAATATGAATCCGACTGCAGAGGTAGATAATGGGTAAGCGAATAGTTTTGTATTTAAATTATTGAAATTAAAAATCAATCTGGTCAATTTTAAAAGTTACTCATTAATACTTTTGTGAGACTTCAAAATAAAAATCATGCACATGCATCTATTGTCTTGATGTTTACATGATACTAGCTGTTGCTCGCGACTTGGTCCGCGTGAAATTAAAATATAGTATAATTGTAATTCACAGATAAATTACCTTTCTCATGGTGAAAGGATTATTAAAATTAGCCCAGTAGTTTTTGAGTTATTTCAATACATACAAAAAATACAAATCTTTCCTCATTATAATATTAGTATAGATTAACGCAATTTGGATTTATAATAAATCATTCATTTAAACTTTGTGTGTCGTGTATGTTTTGTGTTTTTATTGTTTGTGTGACGTGTTGTGTCAGAGTGCGCGCCGTGTGCGTCGCTGGTGATGTGCTGCGTGTGCGCGGAGCCGTACTCCGACGGCGAGCTGATCATCCAGTGCGAGGCGTGCCGGCGCTGGCTACACGCCTCCTGCGACAGCATTCGCAGCGAGAACGACGCAGAGATCTGCTGCCGGACTGGGTAACATACTTATAAGCACAAATTTACATAACAAACATTTAGAAAGAGAATGTTATATATTGTTATAGATCTAAGACATCTTAAAATTATTTTTCCTGCGACTCCATCCGTGTGGATAATAAAAATAAGTAAATAGCTTATATCTCTTTCCAGACAAATCTCTATGTCTATGTCAATTTTCATCAAGATCAGTTCAGCAGTTTATGCTACAAAACTCTAACAAACATCCATCTATCCACTAATCTTTCGCATTTATAATATAAATAAGATTAAAATTGTATATCCAACTTAGCGTATTTTCAAACCCCTTGCTGGGAAAGTGTATGAACTGATGACAATTATATTTTGCCATCTACTGATAGACGCAAATTGATTATTGATCCTTAGATTTAATTATACAAAACCATAGCAATGATATTTATTTGACATATGAAAGATTTATAGCCTAAATTAACTTGAGTAACTATAAACTAGATGACTGAGAGCCAATAAAAACTTCTCTTAGTAGAAACAAACAACAGTATGAAATTTATGTTTGTGTAGATACAAGTGTATAATGTGCCGCGGGCGCGAGGTGCCGCCGCCGCACGTGTCGCGCGCGCTGCCGGCGGCGGAGTGCGGGGGCGCGGCGGGGGCGGGGGCGCGGCTGACGGCGCAGGCGCTGGGCCTGGCGGGCGAGTACTACGTGGACGACGTGTGCCTCTCGCAGCGCGGCGCACACCACATGAAGCAGCTGGAGGCCGACATGGGCATCACGCATACCCGCCGCAAGAGACGATTCAAGAATGAAAATGCTGATAAAGACGCCGGTGAGATTTATACTTGTACATGTTTTAAAAAAATAACAACAAAAAACAAAATTTACAGAACTTATAAAAAAAATCAGTTCTTGGCCAAAAGGAGAAGGCTCAGCTGATGCGGCCTCCAGCTTGACCCTGAAGGCCGCGCTGGTTTTCAGCCACCCCTTAACCTCTATTGCATCGTTCAATTTATTCCATAACTTAAATTTAATTTCTTATATAATATTTTCTATCATGGTATTTGAAATTATGTTATACATTTTTAATAAGTAAAGTAGTTTAAAGTAAAAACAATTCCATTTCATACTTTTTAGCGTATAAATATTTAAAAAAAAATCTTTCATTCTGGCATTCTGCTATAAATCATTTTATGATTAAGTTTTTAATCAAAAGATGGTTGAAGTCTAACTGAAATTTTTCTGTTGGTCGCTGGCTTTATGGACTAGAAATAATGGCATCTATTGAAACAGTGGTTCAGAATGCAGACAACGAGATGGGCGAGGATTCCAAGCCCGACAGCACCGCTGAAGTCAAAGATGAACCCGGTATGTCCGCTATTAACTAGCTTTAACACAATCCTTGATATCACTATTTTATTCTATGGATTATTATTTTGTCTTAGGATTAGCATCGAATACAAACTTCAAAGAAGGTATGCTCTGGAACGTGGCGAGCGACGGCCCCCCGCCAGAAGGGTTCACAGTGTACTCTATAGAATCAGGTCTCACTGTATTGAGACGGAAACGACAGAGAAACCTAAACAAACTGGGCATTGGAGGCTTCGTGGTGCGACAGAGACAGGCGACCATCAAAGCGCAAGCTGATGAAGATGACGGCACACAGGCGTCAGGAGGTAAGGAAATTATAAATAATTACAGATTACAGATATATTGATTAACTAGATTAATCAAAGGACTTCGTTTGCGCGGAATTAAAAAAAAAAAGTAGCCTATTAGTTCTTCCAAACTAGGCTAATTTCTTCTAAATCGATTGTGGATATACTTTCTAACATCCATCCATTGAGATTAGTAATATATGCAATATAGTTAATTTTTAACTTGTTATTTTTGTACAGAATCTCCCAGCAACAAACGTAAACCTCGTCGCAAGCCTCGCTCTAAGCTGATGGAACAGTTCCCGTCTTACATGCAAGAAGCTTTCTTTGGCAAGGATCTACTCGAGCCCGTCAAGCCCACCGTCAGCTCTACTGGTAATCTTTTTTGTTAATTTATTCTTATTATTTTATCTATCTATTCCATATTCAATTTATTTTTTTTCCTTCAAATAGAAAATATTTCTTTTTTTTAATTTAAAATCAATATTACATCTACTTTTAAGCACCCCTTCACTAAAATGTTTTTCCTTTTATCATAACTTGACGAGATTAGAAGAAAATGGTAAATATTCGAATGCTTTAATAACCTATTTATATCCATCCATACATGAAATGGTAACACGTGTTCTGTTAGGCAATCCATCCGAGAGTCCGGGCGGGTCTGTGCGCGGCGGCACGCCGGAGGGCTACCGCGAGCTGCGCGATTTCAAGCTGGACTTTGACAACTCTGATAGTGAGGGCGAGGATGTGCTCGCAGCACTCACTGCCTACACCGAATATGACACATCCTTTGTTATTGCACTTAATACGGTAAGAGATATGTTTACTGCCGTTTAAGAAAATTAAATCTGGCTTCTATTTAAAAATTGTATCTCCTAAAATGTAGGTCGTATGTTCTTAAACCAAAAGCATTTTAACAAAATATTTATTCTGTCATGTATACTAATAGAGAGATTTGTATTTTTGTATGTATTGAAATAACTCAAAAACTAGCCGATGTCAGTACCATATGCTATTTTTTTTTACGCGGTCGAAGTCGCGAGCAACAGCTAGTTTTTAATAAAATTAAATTAAAATCATGAATTTGAATATTATCTCATTTTAATTATACGTTTTTGATCAGGAGGAACTCGATTTATTGAACTCTCTAAAACCCAAAGAGGAGAAAGAAGATGTATCAAGCAATATTAATTCAGATGGCACAGCAAAAATAAAACTGGAACACCCAGAAGATGGTCAATTAAAGCATACAGAGGATTCTACAGCACTTAAGAATGCAATCTTAGGCCCTCAGCCCAGCGAGGCTGAGCAGCCACCTCCTGCTGCAACGGAAAATATACCTACAGTGCATAGTACTAAGACTGAAACTGTTAGTAGCGGTAAGTATTTTAAATAGTTAAAGAATATTAACAATTCACTTTGTCTTCTGTATTGTTTATAGACTTACAAGGATATCTGTCCCTGTGGGCGTAAGTTAAACTAAACTATGACAGCTTCCTAGTGTTCTCTGTTAATAAAAATTGTCACAACATCCTTATCATACTGTAGTTGATTGTTTATGTCATTTTCTATGTTCATGTACATTTGACTAATTTTCTAAAACAATTGGCTCCTTTCCTCAAATATTCGTGATAGACTCTCTGATATATTTGTTTGACTGTATCTTACCTTACTAGTATTTTAAATGCGAAAGTTTAGGTGGAACGGATCTCGATGAAATTTGGCATAGATGTAGAGGATAATGGAAGAACACATATGCTATTTACTGTTGTTTTTTTTTTAATTCCACGGGGACATAGTCCCAGTCTTATTTTGACATTCCTGTAGTACCATTTGGACGTATGTTGTGAAAAGGACATTTATATAACTGTTACGACATAAATAACTGAAACACTCTGAGCCACTAATCGGTCAGGATGGCGCGCTATACAGTACGTCTTTTGACAGCTGTCAGATAGGGATGGGACGTCCATGCCGTTCTAGTGTTGTCCGATTTTCTTCTAACAGTTGTGTTTTGTGTGGTAGAGACGGGCGGGTCTTCGCAAGGGTCGACGATATCGGCGAAGGAGGAGCTATCGCTGCTGGGCGTTAACCTGGACGCCACTCTGCCCGACATGGACGGCAATGATGTCGACGAAATATTCAAAGGAGTGCTCACTGATGACTCACAGGTATAGTTTATCTGTGTCTTTTATAACTACGATATACCGCGATAAAATATAAAAATATATGGCTCATTGTTATTACTTTTGTTAGTCAATATTTTTATGTCAGACTGGAGAAGAAATTTGATTAATGGAACATTAAAAAAAATCTTAACTATATGTAAATTTTCTACTAATACTAGTTTGTAATTTGACACTAAAATAATGAACTTGATATCTGAAATAAATTATTATTATCATATCTAGTTAAGATTTAAAACATTTAAAAATTAACTAACATTACACTGTGTCTCGTTTAGTAATTTTAAAATAAACGTTTGTTTCAGGAGTCGCAGGAATCGTCAGCATCGTACGTGAACTCGATGGCGAGCACGCCGTACTCGCAGCAGCGGCAACAGCTGCAGAGCCCCATGGACTATGCCTCGCCCTATCACAATGACTTTGGTAGCAGGTAACGATCATTGATTGAACATTAAACTTATTATTTTTTTTACTATGCAATTCAATACAGACATGCCAAATTTTATTTAACTTTATGGATTAATAGCTTTAAAAATAAACGAATTGTTCCCGTGTGGTGTCATCCGGATGTAATTATAAACACTTTATTTTATTGTTTATATTTGTGAATTATTGAATTGCAAATGTTATAATTAAAATGCACAAATGACAATGAAGACCTTTGACATTGGATCACAATTACCGTTGCCATGGCAACCTTGTCCCTAAAGATATAGATATGTAGCATAAGATTACCTAATCACGAGCACAAAAATAACGCTTCTCCGGAAGCCTTAGACGTAAAACTTGTACTAAAGGGTTTTTTTAACAGTAGCAGCAGTGCGCTGAGCCCGCTGTTCTCGGAGTGCGGGTCGGGCACGTGGAGCGAGCAGCCCGCCGCGCCGCCGCCCTCCTACAACCAGCGCAGCGCAGACAAGATGCGCGCCGACGAGAGTCAGTGCACTTACTGCAACACGTTACACACCACACAATCACCATCATAACTTACGTACTTCGAACAAACAACCACAAATATATTTTTTTTCAATGATGGAAAAAATAGTCGTCCAGACACTTATTTCGCGTTACTCATTTTGATCCAAACACATCGTCAAACCTAGAGGCGACTGTCCAATATGCAAAAACCTACTAATGACAAGCGTGTGAATTATTTTTGTTCGTCAATCTCTTATATCTATATCTCTTATAGTCTCTTTTCTATGACTAAATAATGGCATGTCAAAGATTCGACCTGATTGCGCCTGATTAAAAAGTTATGTAAAGTATTATTTTAAAATTAATTATAATTTTGATCTATAGGTTTAGGTTCAGCGGCAACCATATCAGCGGTACTATACGCGAACACTAACCATCCAGAATGGAAGGCGGAGTTCCCCAACTGGGTGGACAGATGCAAGCAAATCCTCAAAAAGTGGCGCGCGTTGCCCTCCGAGCAGAAAGCGCCCTACTTACAACGGGCAAGAGATAATCGCAGCGCAATACGTATGAAGAAAGCACAACAAGTAAGTCCGCTTTCCGTGTGTAAGATGTGTGTGCTAACCCAACTCACTTACCACTGTGTTTACAACGTGTGCCTTCACCAACGCTTGTTCACGCGAAATATTTGTTGGCAAATTACTACACAACTATAATATTAAAGAAAATTATCATGAAATGACACATCAATGATCACATCTGTGTTCTCCCTAGTAGTTTGTCCCATTTTCTTGTAAAAAAAAATTGTGTCACTGTTTTTACAATAAAAAAAGTAAAGGATGCCAATATGTTCTAATAATAATGTTACTATAATTGAAAGCCATAGTAATTGCATACAAATATTTTGATGAGTTTAAGCTATAGACATTTTAATGAATATTGCCTATGTTGAATTCATTTTCCATAATGTTATGGATTATTTAAGGTAATATGCATTGACATGAATAGATTAGTTGGTAATTGCTAGTCACTATAAAGTGATGACAGGCTCTGGATTCTATTGCTTTGATGCAAGTTTAAATGCATTTGTAAATAAGATATGTCTAGATAAATACTTTATAGTGAGAATTTTAGTATAATATCTAAAAATCATAGATTGTTAGAAATAATTGTTGAATCTACAATACTATAAACAGATGTTATTGTGTGCAAAGCGATAGGATCTACAGTTCTTAATTTATCTTTATATGTAATAGAACAATTGTTATACGTCTTGTTTTGTATAATTTTTTTATAACATTTTCATTTAAAAGCGAACGTATTTTTGGATGTGTGTTAAATATAGAACATACAGTTTTATTCGAAAGTTTGCATTTACCTTTTTAATGTGGGTCTTTTATATGCTTTAACTTGGGAATCACAATGTACTAACGTTAGATATAAATATATTTGAGTTATATTCGTTTCCGAAGTTTTGGTCTCGTAAATATGCGATGTTTTGTTCTAATTTGAGTGCTGGATATTTAATCTATATAAATAAAAAAAAAAATTATATATCTAAATAACAGAGGTTTTATATATTTTTGTTAGTCAATGGTTTTGTAATTATGATAATTTATCAATAACGTACAATAAGTAATCGGACGCGGGTTACGTCTCGTTTGTTGGAGTTTTACGCTAACGACACGAGCGCACCGTGCGTCGCGACATACTAAGAGTTACGTGCGCGACAGAGCACGGGCGGCGCGAGCGAGACCGAGGGAGCGAGCAGCGTGACCGTCCCCGCCGGCGTGACGGGCGTGACTGGCGTGTCGAGCGTAACCGGCGTGACTGGCGTGCCGAGCGTGCCCAGCGTGCCGAGCGGCGTGACGGTCATGCCCAGCGTGCCGAGCGGCGTGACAGGCGTCGTGTCGAGCGCGGGCCCGCCGGTGCGCGCGCCCAACGTGACGGTGACGGCGGACGGGCTCCTGGAGGCGGACGCGCACATCCGCGTGCTGACGCCCTCTGAGATCATGCGCACGCTGCCGCGCCTCGCGCACAAGCCCCCGCCCCTCGCCCCCGCCCCCGCCCCGCACACACACACGGTACCGCCGCAGCCCCGCTGCCCCGCCGCCTCGCCGCCTCGCCGCTGCACACTCGCACACACATCACTGCTGCCAATTTCTATTCTATTTTAGACACACTTTTATTTTATACACATATTATTCACTTACGATCTTCGTTTGCAAGATCTTTTAAAAATCAATAAATAACAAGTAGACACATAACAACTACAAAAAGTACTTCTGTATACTAGTGTTACTACTATTTTATATGAATAATTTTTGATATCTATTTATTTGTATTTTAACATTTACCTTTCCTTAGGTACTTATGTATAAATATAAGATTTATTTAAAATATTAGTTAAACTTTATAGCCTATTTTAATACTTATTGAAATTAATAAAATCTTGGAGATATTTATCATAAAAACTTAACAAAATACACACACAAACCGTAAACAGAGAAGGGTAGCAGAGATGTGTATGCGAGCCGCATATCAAAGTTGTTGGGTGATCGCGATGCCTTCCGCTCCCTTACCGGTCTCTAAATTACTAATCACCCAACAAACAAGTTTGGCATTTCAATGGCGTTGTAAAGCTGTGTGATTTTTTTTTTCAAATTTTCTTTTAGCTTATTTGAAATGAGGGAACAGTGTCCTATTCTCAGATCGCCTCCCGGACTCGTATCCCTGTCGCCGTAATGTTGTTTTATTTTATTTGATGCTTTGCCTTGGTAGTGTTGGCTTTAACATTGGTTCGTCGGTGGCTGGTTGTGGTTCTTATGGTGTGATAACACTTCTAACATTAGTGTTTGTAGTCTGTTGATTTGCATTATAAATGTCGTTTAGTTTTAAGTTTATAATTATTTTAATATTACACTAATGCTTATTAGTCCTTCAAGGACTATGATTACACTTAGTGTAGAAATTAACATTGAAAGTTGTTGAAGAAGTTTATTGTTTGTCTTGTAGATATCTGATTTTGAAGTTTATAAAAATGTAAATTTAATGTTCAACAAGTATAATTTATAATAACAAAAGCATGTAATTTGTAGGTTTTAGGAAATCGATAATTAGTATGAGTTAACAGCAATATTTTCTGTACATAGTTATTACACACTGATTAATTCTTGCAATATTCATTGGTCAGGAAATATTTGAATATTTCGTTGTTCAAAAATAGCAATAGTATACGCCTTACATAACATATTTTTTATGTAGTTTGTCATTCACAAGTAAATTAAGTTTAACATGCAAAAAGTACAAATACAGATTTAGGGAAAACTATTTGTATACATTTTAAAATGTACAAAAATAGTTATAAAAACGATCAATCATAGAACAAACAATAAAATAAATAATAGAATGAAACTAATTAAATATTTGTCGTTAAACGAAATGTAGTTTTTGTCATATAATGCCAATATGTGACTTATTTTTTTCCAAAAATCTAAAGAAAGACCTCCTGTTTTGGTAGATATCTCAATTGGACATAACTATCCATTCCTGACTGGTTCTTAGAGGTGGCAATTAACGAATATATTCTTATAGTCCTGATCAATAGTTGTTCAATTAACAATAATTTCTATCTGTACGTAATTTGGATCATGTAAAGTTAAATTTTAATAACATTTATTGGTTGCAACTTTTTACAGTCTTTAATTATGGATATTTTCTGTTTTTTGTATCTATCAGTCCGAAAATCATACGTCTCTTTTAGGTCTGTCTTTTGATAACTAAGATAACGTCGTCTATTTAGACTCCTGGATGGACGATTTAGATACAGGAGAAAATTATGAATACATAGATATGGGGAATATAATCTGCACAGTATATTTTTTCAGTATAATAAATGTACATAAGGTGTCTTGTTTAAATTTAAATTCAATTGATTGAAATTAGTTGCAATTGTTGTTTAAATCAATTTTCCATTTACAACTAAGTCTATTTTTGAATGTTGATAGAGGTATTACGATGTTATAATTACGTTGAGATAGTAATGTGTGGTGTGGTGGGGTTGCCCTGGCCGACAGTGGCAGTGGCAGGCCCCTGCTGACGGTGCGGTGTGGGCGCAGGAGCAGGAGCGCGCGTGCGGCGGCCAGCGCAGCGCGCGCGAGGCCGAGCAGGAGCGCCAGTGGAAGCAGCTGCAGCAGATGCGCCAGCAGCAGACGCAGCAACAGCAGCAGATCATACACGACCAGAGGATACAAGGTAACTACGCTGCACGCCATTACGTCACCAAAATACCATATATTTATAATAGTATTATAAACTAGCTGTTGCTCGCAACTTCGGCCACGTGAAATTTTAAGTTGTATTATAAAAAAATATAGTCTTGTTATTCAGCTCTTAATGGTGAAAGATTTTTTAAATCAGCTCAGTAGTATTTGAGTTATTTGAATACATACAAAAATACAAATCTTTCCTCTTTATAACATTAGTATAGATAATATTTAATAGCAAATATTTTGTGTATTAAAGCAGCGATGCAGCGCATGCGGGCGCCGGACAGCAGCCCGCCGCCGAGCAACGCGCCACCGCAGAGCCCCGCCCCCGCCGCGGCCGCGCCCGCCCACCACCCGCACCGGCCACGCCCACCGCCGAGGCGCCGCGCAGCGCCTTCCCCGCGCAGCGCTTCCCGCTACACTACGCCACCAACGACGACATCAACCGGCAGCTGCGCGACCTGCTGCAGCGACACCCCGACAAGATGTGGCCGCCGCGTACGTACACTAGCATAAGCCCTTTTTTCTTTATGAACGACTTACACTTAAATTTATCATCATAACTGTTCACTTTATTCTACAGAGGCGGGAGGGGAAGAAGGTGCGATACAAGGCATGAACCTAGAGGGCCAACCGTTCAGGCAGCCGCTGCCGGTGGCGCTGCGTCCTCGTACGCCGCTCCAGCCAGGGCAGAGGCCTGATCACCAGCGTTAGTATTAAAGATAATTTTACTATTAAAAATTGTGTAATATTTACGCTTTTATTCCTCGTTTTCGGAATCTTTCGAAATTTGCTCTGTATGCAATTTAGTATAGATGGTTTTAAAAAATGACATGTTTGTTAACAGTGATAATGCAACAACGCATAGTGGGGGCGGAAAGTAACCCGCTGCAACAGAACATTCCACACTCGGTCGCTCAGCACCTCATAGAACAGAAACAATCCATGGCTGCACAACAATCTAATGGTTTGCTATTTTACATTATTACCTATTGCTTATTTTCTACTAATTTTATATAAATATGTCCTCAAAAAATATCCACCTCCATTGTTCTGCAAGTCGGTTGAAGTTATAATCGTCTTGTTTGTAAATGGAGGAGATCAACTAGCAGCGTTGAATATAGACACAAATGAGTCCAATGATATCCTTCATTCTCTGACACATTTGTTACATTTATGTAGCTGACATTTTAAATGACAATTATTATATTTCTGTCTTTAAAAACTTTATAACAACGCCTGTGGCATACAAGTTGTTTGATGTTAGTAAAATATTTTTACCAGTTTCAAATTTGGGAGCGGACAACAAACAGGATTCCGCCTCTGAACAAGGAACGGACGAGATGGACATGGGAGATATGGATAAACTGGAACAAGATACAGGAAACATTGGCGAGGTGTGTAAGATTGCATTAGGATTGACATTAAAATGATATCAAATAACTTGAAATCCTTTTAAAAAAAATTGGGATGTCTCTTTGTTTAAAAAGTTTGGTCGTGGAAGTTAAATATTTTTATTATTCGGTATGATATAAGTAATATTAATGAACCAGGACATATTGACTGGTCTGGGCGGTGAGGATGACGAGGCGCTGCTGGAGTCGCTGACGGCGGAGATGGGCGAGCAGTTCAACATCCTGGAGTACGCGGACCCCGAGCTGGCGGCGCTCAACGACGTGCACCTGCTGGACGGCCTCGAGCTGGCTGACGACGTGCCCGACCGCCCGCCTGACCGCGTGCCCGACCGTGCCAACGAACGCCCGCCCGACCGCAACGCAGACAGACACGTCAGGCGGCCGCAGGAGTGAGTACACTATAACGAAGCAACAATTCTAACTGCTTTTTGAATTCCTTGTTGATAATTAGTTCCGGCTCGAAGGACCATATATGAAAACTATGTTTAGTAGAGAAAAGCAAACTGTTTTACTTTCTCATCATAATAAATCTGTTATCATGCAGGCATATGCAGAACATCTTGCGATGTTAAGGTTTTATTAAACTTTTTGAACTGATATATAATCAAAATTCATTGTTTTAGTAATGAAAATGATAATAAACCAGAAGTGAAAGCAGAAAGGGATCTTCAAAAGACCGTTAACATAATGGAGAAGAAAGTGGAGGTTAAACCTGAGATGGACGCTATTAAAACTGAGAATCAAGACATGAAACAAGAGATGTCTTCTACACACATCAACCAGATGTACCCGGAGGGAGTTCATAGAGTTATAACACAGAATCAGCAGATGTCTTTACAGGTACGATATTGAATAATATTAAAAACTTTGCTGTATTAGATAATAGTCACTTTTTTTCTAAATACATAATTTTAAGTGTTTTCAATGCAATAAATTTAGTCATAAATATTGTAGACGCCCATGCAAGAGATAAAATCGGAAATAAAGCTGGAGGGCGAGGAGGACAAGGGCGAGGGCGAGTGGCGCGCGGTGCAGTCCCCGCAGCGGCCCGTCTTCTCGCAGATGTTCACGTCCGTGCAGCGTCTGCAGATGCCCGTACAAGTAAGTATAACGAGCATTGCGTACCGGAGGCTTCATTTTAATTCTCTTCCCCATTACAAACCAAGGACCTAGGTAGGGGAAATATCTTTTTACTGTGCGTATACGTTTATTTAAGGTAGGACGCATCTGAAAATTAGGAACTATTTTCCTACGGTTTTCATTATTTCTGTTCGAGTTAATGGCATTTGCAACTTAATAACAATTGTTTCAGCAACAACAGAACATGGGCCAGCGCGCGCAGCAGTTCGGCCAGCCGGTGCAGCAAGTGGTGGGGCAGCAGCTCGTGCAGCGCGGACAGATGCAGCTCTCCGGACAGCACAATATACACTTCACACAGGTGACACATATAGCGAACTTACATTATTTTATTACTCAAATAACCAATTGTCCCTTTCATTCTTTATTATATAAGAAAGAGACAGAACGATATGTTGCACGGGTGTTTCAATAGAAAGTGACAATGAAGCATGTATTGTGTTGTCAGAACGCGCACACGCAGAGCATAGTGAACGCGATGACGGCGCAGGTGCAGGCGGCGCTGGCGGCGGGGCGCGCCATCGCCCCCGGCACCCGCCTGCTCGGCGCGGACGGCGCCGTCGGCGTCGTGCGCCACGACCGCTCCGTCGCACTTGCCGCGCTGCCGCACTCGGGTAACGTCGACATTCCTCATTCATATTATTCAAAAAAAAATCATTTTTACCATGTCAAGTCTGCTACTTACGCTCAGTTCTATCAGTATTATCTGAATGATTGAACTCTTTGCGAAAACTGTGCGTTTGTAAGCACAATTTAACTGTTAGTTGCACTACAGATAAGAATCTTAATTTAGGCATTTGTAGCGGGTTACAGTCAGTACAGTCAAATGTATATGACTTGTAAATTAAAATAAATCGTAGTTAGTATAGTTCGGTATTTCTAATATACTACGTATATGTTGGGTATAGTTAGGATTGAACATGTGATGTGTGTTATAGCATCAGCAGGCGTGGGCCGGCCGCCGCCGCCGCCGCCGTACCCGGGCAAGCTGCGCGCGCACCCGCCGCACGCCCCGCACCCGCACCCGCCGCCCGCGCAGCCCGCGCAGCCGCAGCAGCCCCCGCCGCCGCCCTACCCGCAGGTATGCGCCCTCTCCACACACAACATTCACACACACCGTACATTCTTATTTAATAGAGGTTTTTCAATAAATATCTCCCAAATAGTAATTCAAATATCGAAATTTAAGAAACATATGTCTTTTAAGTTTTTCAAACTATACTTATTTTAACTTGAAACAAAACAGTCATTCAAATAAATGAAATCATTTCAAACGTGTATACAATGTGCATGTAGTAATTTTTCCGATATCAGTGTTATATCGAACTGGTTTTGAAAGATTCTTCAAAATCAGTTGATATGCTTTAAATGTATGTTGTTGCAAAGGACCACATTTATAAATATATAAAATTAGTCGCTACGGAGTCTAGGGTTTGTACCGGCAAATGGAAGTAGTAATTACAAAAAAAAAAAAATTATAAACGTGGTCCTTGATTTCATAATTTAATTCGCTTAAATATGATCGCATCGCAGTAAACACAAACTGCGTATCAATATCCATAGCAATATTAATTCTAATCATACATTGGCTATCATGAAGGTGGCGGAGACCATTGTGAATGTAAATACAGAAGCAAATTGTAACGAACTCGCTTCATTCGGAAATTGAAGGACTAATATTGCATGGGTACATGCCATTCCCTCGCTTTTATGAGAGCTTTTTATTTTAAAACGTTTACATAGTATTGAAAAAAGGCATTTGTTATCCCTTAGTCATATTATTTATGTTTCTGGTCGCAATTTAAAAAAAAAGCTCTCGTGCGTACCGTGCGAGGTGAGACGTAGTCGTGTTGAGGTCATGCGGGCGAGTGCAGGCGAGTACAGGCGTGTTGTTTGCATGTCGGTGATCGGTTGTCGGCGTACAGGCGCCGTATGACGCGGAGGCGTGGGGCGACTGGCTGCACCGCCGCCCGCTGCTGCTGCAGGTCAGACCACGGCCGCCCGCACCCCCACACCCCCACCTGACCCCCCTACCCCCACCTCCAACAAGTACCGCGTTCCACCCAAATAACTACACTTTAAATTTATCAAGTGTACAGTCAAATATTCAGTATTTTATAATTTTACTATACTATTCTTGTATGAAATATCATCTTTTGTGTCTTAAATTCATATTGAATGTGGTCAATTAATTTTAAGCTCATTTAGTTTATATGTTTGAGACTGAATTCTTAAAATTTTTGCATTCGTCTTACTCTTTGCTCGACTCGGAATTTTTCTTAGTCCCAATATTTACACGGGATTTACTTGTGACTTATCTTACCTATACTTACCAGTATTAGTATCCAGTCATAGATGTTATTTATAATTTATTTCTTCCTCAAATATCCTACCTTCTACACCTTAGCTCCTCAAAGCACAAGGCAAATCTATGAAAAAATCTGTTAGCCTTGTCACAGCTGATCACCTGTTGTGCTTTATCTCTGCTTGTATTGTGCACGCATGCGTACTGACTAACCATTTAAAACTTTTCAGCAATATCTAATAAAAAAATAACCTTAAAATAAATAGTACCAGCACTAAACATACTAACATAGGCAATCGAAGTTACCTTAATATTCATTGTTCTGCTTCAAATGTCAATTGCCTGTCTCATCTGTTGTGTCACGTGGTGGAGGAGATATACAAAATGTTTGTGTACGCAATCATCATGTTTTATGTAAAATTTCATGTTTTCATCATAATTAAGTAATTATTGTATTGTTTACCACTCGCTTTGTAAGCGAAATGAAATAAAGATTAAATATATCATGTATTGTTAAAATTAATAGTGTAAGTATTAATAAAAAATGCATATGTAATCAAAACATTTAAACATAATCGTCGATATTTATTACAATATAAAATTTCACTACGCATTCTATGTACTTAGATTAACAATGTTCAAGTACTAGTATTTGGCACTATTTAGTTCTTACCTATTTAGCTTACTTTGCACCTTCTACGTTTATGTATATTTTCTGTTGTTACAAATATGTTAGTAGTACAATACTTAATTCTTTTATAATTGTATCCTTCTTTGATATACTTTTATCATAATGTACTCCTATTTGAGGTTTTACATAATGTACAGTTTTTTCATAACTGTATAAAAATAAATTACAAAACAGATGTTATAATTTTATCGCAAGATGAGACGGGTACATTGTCTAAAATAAAAATTCCTAAATTGAATCCTTCGACCCTTCATAAACGCGTGCATCACATCACACGCGAGTTAATCGAACGCAACCGGCGACAAAGTCAACGGTAGCGGGTGACGTCACTCCAGGAGCGAAATCACCAGAGCAAAATTTAACCGTCAGAACGTAAACCAGGAGCAACCGTTGCTTCTGGAGGAGCTACTGGAGCAGGAAAAGAGGGAACAAGAACGGGAGGGCGGGGAGTGGTCGAGCGCGGGGCCGGGCGCGGGCGTGGCGGCGGCGGGCGCGGGCGTGGGCGGGGGCGGGGGCGGCGGCGGCGCGGGCGGAGTCAGCAACGTGGCGCCTCCCCCGGCGCCGCCCGCCGTCGCGCTGTTCTCCGCGCCGCCGCCGCCGGCGCCCCCCGCGCCGCCCGAGCGCCCGCTCACCGAGGCCGACCACCACGCGCGCCTGCTCTACGAGCAATGGCTCGACCAGTACAACGCCTTCGCCGTCGACCAGCTGCGCTACTACGAGACCGAGGTCCAGAAGCTGCGCAAGACCCGCAAGGTGAGCCCCGTAGCTGCTTCCGTGTTCGTGTGCTTTCAGTAGTAGCGTGTTACACTCCTCCCGTGTTCCTTAAGTCTTACCCGCAGGTCGTGTATCATTTGGGATGACAGTATATAGCACTGTGACTAACTTGGGACTCGTAGTGCACCTCGCACTCGTTCGTTATCCCGTACGCCGTCTCTGTAAGTGTGCTTTACTTGCAGTCGCTGAACAGCAAGCAGCGTCAGTTGCGCAAGTCTGGCAACGAGCTGATGCCTAACGACGCGGCCGCGCTGCAGCAGGTATCCACGCAGCAGCAGGCCTTACAGAAGCATCTCGAATCTGCGAGGAAGCAAGCCAGGCAACACAGTACACTTATTCAGGTCTGGGTTTATTCATAGTTTTTGTTATTCTAAGTTGAACAATGTTAACAAGACAATTTTTTTTAATAATCTTTTATAATTTCAGGAATACCAAACTAAACATCGTCAACAAAATCCGCAATTGGCTCAACAAACTATCGTAAACTCACAACAGATATCAAGTAACCAAGGTGTCTTTACTCAGAACCAGAATGTGGGCCAATCTTCTCAGTTGCAGCAGACCACTATTAACCGTCCGATGCAGATCGGTCTGCAGGGTGCGCCCTCACAGCAGCAACAGCAGCAGCAGACGCTTATACGTACACAACAATCTGTATTAAATTCGGATGGGCAACCGATCTCGCAGCAGAGAATAGGTTTAGTAACCTCACCGCTAAGTGCACAAGGTAGAATCCTACAAGGGGGTCGAACACTTGTCATCGAGCAAGCTGGAGCGCCGCAGCAACAGCTCGTGAGACAACTCTCCGGCGTCCAGGAGAGGCCGCAGTCGGTCGGGGGCATGGTGCAGTTCAGTCAGCAGCAGCTGTCCGGAGTTAGGGGCGCGATGCCGGCGGGAAGTCAAATGCCGCGCCAGCCGGGCTCGCGGCCCGCCATGTCGCCTCTGCACGTGCAGTCGCCGCACTCGCAGTCGCCGCTACACTCGCTGGCGCCGCAGTCGCCGCTGCATCACCTCACCTCGCCGATGCAGTCGCCGCTACATTCGCAGCAGTCGCCGTTGCATCACACCTCGCAGTCCCCGCTGCATCAGTCGACGCAATCTCCGCTTCATACGCAACAGTCGCCGCTTCATTCCCAACAATCGCCGATGCACGCGCAGCAAACGCAGAACATGCCACAGCAGTCGCCCATGCATCCGCAGCAGTCTCCGATGCATCCGCAACAGTCCCCGATACATCAGTCGCCGCTGCACGCCCAGCAGCAGTTATCGACGCAACATTCACCTATGCATCCACAACAGAGCCCGATGCATCCGCAGCAGAGTCCCATGCATCCGCAGCAGAGTCCGATGCACCCTCAACAAAGTCCCATGCATCCGCAACAAAGCCCGATGCACTCACAGCAAAGTCCAATGCACATACAACAGTCGCCGTTGCACACGCAGCAATCTCCGATGCAGTCCTCGATGTCTCCACAACATTTTCTTCAACAACTGCAGGCGCAAAGAACTAGTCCTCAACTACCGACACCCAGCCGCAGTCCGCAGGTTTGTACATTTTATACAATTATGTTTACATAATTTATTGAAATAATATTTACATTAAATGTTACACAATTAAAAGAATAACACCATTTTGTTGTTTGAGCTTTTAAACCTATCAAGCCTTTCCTAAAAAATTGTATGTCTTATTTAGCGTTTAATCTTTTATTTCAGATTTATCAACAATCACAAATACAGAGCCCTGTAGCTTCCCATTCTCCTCAACTTCAAAATGTAAGTAACATTTTTTTAAGAACATAAAGCTGTACAACTAATTTACGGTTATCAGTATTTTTAGAAACGTTAATTATTTTTAGAATGACTATGCTACGGGTAGATTTTCGAGACCCGCCCCTGGATGCTCTCCTTTGCCAACACGGTTTGCAAGACCACCTCATCATCAACAGGGTAACTATATCAGATAAGCAAATAAAAATAGTCTTTATGCACTATACAATGGTTTACATATTCAATACTTTTTTTTAGGTATGAGGGTCGGTGTACCCTTCGGGAGTCGTCAACAAACGTCACCGCTCGGCAGCCCACAACCATTGCCATCTCCAGGCAACACTGCTAACGAAATGGCTGTGAGTTCCATTAGTATCTTAATTGTATATAAAAGTGACATCGCAATAAAAAAAGTATAAAGAAATAAATCTACATTACTTATAATATGAATGAATTCCAGCGCCAACAACTGCTGCAGAGGCAACAGTACAGTCCGATGGGCGGCGCGCCGGCGTCCCCGTCGCTGTCGCGGTCGCCGCACGTCGCGCGCACGCCCACGCCCTCCGCCTCGCCCGCCGCCTCGCCCGCGCCCCCGCACCAGGAGCACGGCGGCGGGCACCACCACCACATGGCGCCGCACGACCAGCGCGGCGGCGGCCGCCCACACAACGTGGCGCCCCTGCCGCCCGGATATAGATACTTCAAAATCGGACTCTTTGGCGGCGCGCCCGTTTGGCCCAAAGAAGAAGATCGCCGACAACCTTCACATTTAAATAAAGTATCGATACTCAAAAGACGGACTCCTCCTCGGCCGCGTTTCGCAGGAAAAACTGCTGCACCCAGCGAAAGGTCGGAAGAAATCGCAGAAACTAGCGATGGACGAAAATTTGTTCTTTATTCGACCGACGCAGTAGAATATGCAGCGACCTCTGATGATGCAGCGCGTATAAGTTTTTCGAAAGATGATAACGACGATGACGTCGAGGAATTTGTAGAACATCTAGACGATGATGACATAGTTGTCGTAGAACCCGGAGCTATATCGCCGGAGGAACGCATCGCCACCGAGGAGGACTTTGAGGAGTTGATAGATAGTGGTAAACCTGAAGATGATATGGAAGAGGACACATCCCATCAGGACAAGTGTTTAACGAGAACTGAAACTACCACAAAAACTGTCGCCGTAATAAGCCTCGCTACTGCGAAGCAGCCGACGTCGAATGTTCCGCAGTATAAGATAGTCAATACGTCGCAGAGCTCGGCGCTCTCGCGGCTGCCGGTGCTCAACGCCGCCATGCTATCGCAACATGCTAATACAAACATTATGAACGAGTCGCAAGCCACTGTGGCGTCAGTTTCCATAGCCAATCAAACTATTTCTGTACCGGTTTTAAAGAATCTCGCAGTGCCTATTGCCAGTGTAACTGGTCATGCTGGTGGTCCCAAACCCCAAATAAAAAAAGTTCCTCTTAATCTGACAAATCCACCTCTTACGGTTAATATGTCATCCCAACCTCATTCTAAGCCAATCAGTTCTGTAATAAGTGTTATATCTTCAAACGTACCTAAAATAACAAATTTAAATCCCGTGATCAGTCTTGCAACTTCCAACGCGGGAGCATCCAGACTGCCAGTGTCGATTTTAACGCAACATCAAGTGAAACAAAAAATTGTGAAGACAATAGAAAAGCCGATTGCATTGTCACTGTCTAACACCAAACTATCCAGCTTATCGGTAACACATGATGTAACGCTGCCAGCAAAAATATTCCAAGATGATGCAGCATCCCCTGATAGCACTGTTTCGGCTGATAATAATGACTCACAGAATTCTACTACTTCAGTGTCTTTGCTGAGCTTAACATCCCACGGAGCTCCGAAAGATCATAAAGCTTTCACTATCATGAAAGATTCAAGCAAAGACATTGACATTGAGACAGAAATAAGCCAGCAGACTGAATTACCTCACACACTTTGTATCACCGATAGGACACCACTTCTTTTAGGAAAGGCAGACATAAAGAGTCCAGATCCAATTCCTGAAAAAATTCCTGATAACATTATGGAAGGTGACGATGAAGACAAACCCGAAGACAACTTGCAGGGCAATTTATTACTATCGTATAATAACACATTTATTCAAAATCCATCAACAGAGGGCAAACAAGATGAAAGTGTTGTTAAGACCATAAAAGCTATAGCAAATCAAACTAAAGAAATGGTTATCGACTCGAATATGCAAATAACATCTGATATGGCCCAAGAATCCGTTCAGATATCGATACCATCGCCAACGCCGTCCCAAGAACGGTACCTTAATGATATAACTATGCGAGAACATTCCGAGGCAGTTGAGGGAAACACAAAACGTGTGGAAAGTTTAGAAGACATGCTCTGTATATATGAAAACAGGACCGAGGAGAAAACCTACGAAATAAAGCAATCAACCCAACAGCATAATGTGCACTTCAATGTCCCTAATCAAAACCCAAACAGTAATACACCAACGAAACAAGACAACAAGGACATTCAAGAGCCATCAGTTTTATTAAAACGTGAACAAGATAAATTGAGTCTGCAATCTACCATCGTGCCGCAGTTGTCACCGTTATCGCAACCAGCAGAGTTAACTTCGAATATGGCGAATGTTTCACAACAGCTTCGCACTATCATGTCTTCGTTGAATACAAACTCGTCAAAACTAGAACCACAGAATATTTCTACCATGAGAAAAAATAGCGATGCTACCACTCCAACACAAGTGAACTTTGAAAATCTGCTACCTTCTTCTAAGGTAGAAGTAACTACTTCACGTCCATCTCCTATTCAGAGAATCGAGAAACCACAGTCTTCCATTCATAGTTCAGAAACTATTCCCATAAGTGCCGCTCAAATGGTGGGCTCACGTGTAAACACATTGTCGTCTATGGGGCAAATAAGAAGGTCTCCTACTGTGTCGCCAATAAATTCCCCCATACAAAATACATTAATGAAATCCCCTGCACAGCCCTCTCTCATATCGAATCAATCTTTTTCGCAAAATGAAGACACTATTATTGCTACTGTGGCATCACAAGTAATCCAAATGCCAGCTCTTTCAAAAATACATAGTAATTCGTCAGCACCTGTATCCTTGATTCATTCTAATAATACTATTACCACAAGTATTAGTAGTTTTCAAAAAGGACAGCAGTTGCCCACAAGTATATTGGGCCACACCTTACTTCAGCCCACTAGACAGATCAATACTAGTAACATCTCGTTCGGTTCTCACAACATTAGCTCCAGTCAGCCACCGGCTTTAGTAATGACGTCGAGAGCAGTAATGAGTAGTAATAAAGAACCACCGCCGAACGTCACTGTGCGAATGCCACAAATGCAAATGAAGCCTAATCAACCTCCTGGCTCGATAAATTTTATAACATCGTCAAAATTGTTACATACGCAATTAACGTCCCCATTAAAAAGATCGAAGTCTACCGATGAACCCAAAAGCGAGGTTATTGTCGGTCACATACAGCCCACGAAGAGGCATAGCGTCGAATCTGTAACAGTTAAATCTGAACCTATGGAAACGGATGAACCTAATGCAACAGCAAATTCAAATGACAACGCGGCAAATAAAAATACTGGCGCTGGAAATCAAAGAAACGACGAGTCACAAAATGTTCTTCTAAAACAACTTTTACAGACAACGACCACAGCGGCGGCTGTGGTCCCACAGCGAACAATGACAATACAAAGGACGGCGCCTGCTTTGGGCACAATTTCTTCTTTAGAGGCTCAGCTAGCCAGACCTTCGATACCACCTCCAACTTTGGCATTAACCCAAGAAGTAGAAATACCAAATAATTCTCCAAGACATTTGACTAACGTCAGTTCCAGTTTTAATAATCGTCCAACACAAAACTCAATCCCTATATCAACCATTTCACCACTGAGTCAGACGTCGACACAGTCATTAATGGACGTGCGAAAACAACCAATAAAAATTATGTACAAAGAAGAAACTACACCAGTCCCAGAAAGTTCGCCCACAATCAAATCGACGCCAATGTATTCGATGAATTTAGAAAATCACCAAATCAACTCAACAATTAAAAAGGAGGTCGCACCACCACAACAAAGCCCAGTACATAGGCCGTTTACACCGATGGATGTTAAGAAAGAATTGTTAGATGAAAGTTCTCAACAATCGGCAACATCCGGTATCTCGACTGCATCCGATCAAGGAAAATTGGATCAACCAATGAAAGAAGAGTATCCTGAAAGTGTGACTATGGACTCGACGTCAGAAATTAACGCTCCGGAAACTGCCACCGAAGCCAAAAAACGTAAGAGACGAGAATATCAGCAGAAGAAGCGCAAACAAATGCAAATGAACATGAAGGCCGCCGCCGAAAGTAACCTGAGCTCAGTTAACGCTAAGAAAAGACCGCGAAAAGGTTCTAAATATGAAGAGGACTATGACACGTTCATAGACAATTTAATGACTCAATTACGACTTTTACCGCCAATGCAAATTCAAGAACCTACTCTAGGAGTTAATTTTTCAGTTTGTCCATTGTTTGGTTCTGGTGACTTAACTAAATTAAAAAGTAAAGATTATGACATTTTGAAAGGTGATCTTATGGGAGAGTTTGGGAATGCTAAAATACCTAACGTCGCCGATTACTATAATACTAAACCATTTGGCGATGAAGAACCGATACCAGAAAAACAGGCGACTACCACTCAGCGAGGTTTCTATGACCAAGAATTCCCACCGATAATATTTGACGAAGATCCCGAAGATAAGAAATTAGACTTCATTTGCAAAGAGAGGGATACAGACACCCCAGATAGCATCATCAGCTGTTCCAGCCCAGAAGGATTCGAGATCGAGCCGTCTGACAGATTCCCTGGACTAAGGTTTATCGATGACGACGATGATGAGGATGATAGCGATACACCCTCAGGAAAAATATCCCCAATAATACCTTTGATTGCTCCCATACCGATACGTATGAAGCCGTTATCATTGTATCAAGTCAAAGACGAAGAAGAATGTCAAAAATCAATTAAAAGCGTCGACACCAATTCACCACTTAAAACTAAACTTGATGATTCTCCAGGAAGTACAGAAAGTAATGAAAATGTTACTGTCACGCTCACACTCACCTCGGGAGCCGCTGAAGATATTCTCGGCGTATTGAAAGAACTCGCCGGAATTCTTCATATACCGCCTCCTACATCATACCAAATTATTGAAAGGACGGCCACACCGCCTTCTCATAAACTGGGACTGTACAGATCGAAAGGAAAAGACGGCAAAGAAGGAACACCAATCGACATTCAAAGTATATTAAACGGAGCAGCGAAATTCTGTCGGCACTGTGACGTTGTAATATTAGATTCCGTCGTCCGCGCAAAGGCCTCCGAATTCCCTCTGCTTTCGGCTAACAAAGGGAACGCGGAGGAAATTCTTTGCGACAGCGATTCCGAACTTTATTTTTGCAGCACCCAATGCTACGAAAGATTTGCGTGGCGACCTACCAACATTATTCTCGATGGCAAGTCGAAAGCTACCATAAAAGACGACAGTAAGTCTGAAATCGATAACAACTTGTCAAAGGACAGGGACGACTTCGACACGGCATCCACTGAGAGTATGGAAACGGATGATTTAGATATAAAACCGGATATAAAAGATGAAAAGATGGATTTGTCTTTTATCGATTCATTAGATAATGATGAACTAATGAAGGAAGTCGGCGACGACGTGAGCGCTCTAGATGAAGACCTGAAGAGCGTAGAGCAGGATGAGAAAAGTAACCAAAGCGTGGAAAGAGAGAAATATAGAGGCATCCGCTACAAAGCTTGGTCTCCGGGCTGCATCGGCCCGCCAGTTAAATATAAACGTCCGACAGATAGGGAACTAACAGAATTAGTGTTTAGAACGGGCGTGGCAATAATGCCGGTGACGAACGAGGACACGCGCAAATGCGAACTGTGCGGAATCCAAGGCGACGGTGTGGGCGATGGCGTGTCGCGGCTGCTCAACTGCGACGTGGACCGCTGGGTGCATCTGAACTGCGCGCTGTGGTCCGCCGGCGTGTACGAGACCGTGAGCGGTGCGCTCATGAACGTGGACGGCGCGCTGGCGGCCGGCATGAGCGCCACGTGCGCCGCCTGCCGCCGCCTCGGCGCCACCGTGCGCTGCTTCAAGGTGCGCTGCGGCAGCGTCTACCACCTCGGCTGCGCAGTCAAGGAGAACTGCGTCTTCTACAAGAATAAGACCGCCTTCTGCGCCTCACACGCACCTAAGGTAAATACTACGAACAATTGTATTGGCTAAAAGAACTAAATAAACAAGCTTAGGACGAGATTATTAACTATGTTTTGTTTGTGTGTTGTGTATCAGAACGAGAAGGACAACGAGCTGACGACGCTGAGCGTGCAGCGGCGCGTGTTCGTTTCGCGCGACGAGCAGCGGCAGGTGGCCTCCGTGATGCTGCACTCGGACGCCAACCATCTCATCCGGGTCGGCGGCCTCATCTTCCTCAGCCCCGGACACCTGCTGCCGCACCAGCTGCCCGCCTTCCACACACCCAACTACATATACCCTATCGGATACAAGATCGTTAGTTATCTACATAATTTCTAATAACTAACAAAACTTTGTCATTTATACTATTAACCTTAACCTCCATTGTGTTTTAGGTACGTTTCTACTGGTCGATGTCGCGCGCCAACAGCCGCTGCCGCTACCTGTGCTGGATCTCTGAGGAGGAGGGGCGGCCGCGCTTCCACGTGCGCGCGCAGGACGAGTCGCGCCGCGAGCTGTGCGCGCCCACGCCGCGCGCCGCCTGGGCCGCCGTCAGTACTCCGCACACGACACCTCACACACACACACAAACACATACATTCTTACTCTTAGTTTGAAGTTTTCTATCCTTTTTGCAGTTTAAAATGTATCCTAATGTCATTTACTGTATTTGTGATTTTACACTATAGTTTACGGTCTTCTTCTTCCTAACTTGACAAATAGCTCGATTTCTAGAAATTTATTCGTTTATTTATTATTATTATAATACTAGGTATTGGACGCGGTGGCGGCGCTGCGGGAGAACCGCGACGAGGAGGGCGTGCTGAAGCTGTGGCCCAACTACGTGACCGGGGAGGATCTGTTCGGCCTCACCGAGCCCGCCGTCGTGCGCGTGCTCGAGAGCCTGCCCGGTTAGTGCCTCAAATATTAACACTCCCCTTAATGCGTTCACAGAATATTACAAGATACAGACTTTTAACATGAATTGTATTTTAAAAAAGGAGTACATAAAAGTATGAAATGATAGTAGCAGTTATAACTGGGGCAATAAGATACTGTGTAATATTGTTCGTGCAATTTACAAATTTAAAAGAATAATTAAATCATCTGTTACAAATATTAAGGATATGATAAATATAAGGTTGCCATGATCGTTATTAATAAAGAATATTTCAATTTACGTAGGCAAAAACTGACTGATGAGATGAAAGCAAGTGCCACATATCGCCTTATTATCGACCTGCAATTGTACAAACGGCCAACTTCGCGCCGCCGCGACACCTGACTGAGCAAAAAGTATAAGCACATATCAAGTTTACCTTTGCAACACATTGCCGACAAATACTGCCGTGTTCGATACGAATAAACAAGATACTAGTATTACTATGTTAGTATATCGCCACCAATAAGGCTGTAACGTCGAAGTTCAAATTCTAAACACCATGTATACTTTGATTGTTGGTGTTTTTCATTATTAGATGTATGGAGAAGTAGACTAGCGTGTGTGTGTTGCAGGCATAGAGACGCTGTCGGACTACCGGTTCAAGTTCGGGCGCAGCGCGCTGCTGGAGGGCGGGCTGGCGGTGAACCCGTCGGGGTGTGCGCGGTGCGAGGCGCGCGGCCGCTGCACGTGGCGCCGCGCCGGGCCGCCGCGCGCGCCGCGCCCGCACGCGCCGCCCGCCGCGCCGCCGCCCGACAGCCCCGCCTGCCCCTACACCAAGCAGTTCGTGCACACCAAGAGCTCGCAGTACAAGAAGATGAAGCTCGAGTGGCGCAACAACGTCTACCTCGCCAGGTATATATCTGAACAAACACTACATATTGTTACCATCATCACTGTTGGTCATACGCCTTCCCTAATCTATTTCACAGAATCCGCCTTCGCCATATGAATAGCACTAAATAATAGTCATAGTCCTTTATACAGTTAAATATGTAATATGGAAAAAATATTTATTTTTTATCGTCATCAATGTAAGTATGTTGTGTTATATGATTGATTTGTTTGCAGGTCTAAAATCCAGGGTTTAGGTCTGTATGCCGCTCGGGACTTGGAGAAGCACACGATGGTCATCGAATATATCGGAGAGATTATCCGATCAGAGTTGTCTGAAATGCGTGAGAAGAAATACGACGCCAAGGTAACTAAAGTTTTAATGACCAGTTTATTTTTAAATAGATTACTTTAAAAATGATTACATTTCATTTCGACGTGTAAGTTATGGAAGGGACTTTGTGTTTTCAATTTTAGAGGTCTGAGTTTGGTCTGGTTTATTTCATGTATGTATGTGTATGTGTGTGTAGAACCGCGGCATCTACATGTTCCGACTGGACGAGCGGCGCGTGGTGGACGCCACGCTGAGCGGCGGGCTGGCGCGCTACATCAACCACTCCTGCCAGCCCAACTGCGTCGCCGAGACCGTGGAGCTGGACCGCCACCTGCGCATCATCATCTTTGCCAAGCGACGCATCGCGCGCGGAGAGGAGGTACACAACTGACATGTAGCACAAGACATAGTGCCCCCAATCTATACCTGTTGCATAATTGAAAAAACAAATACATAATCCATTCACATTGTATACATATTCATGTATTTCCGGTGTCTGTTTTATATAAATAATATTTGTTTGTACAGCTGGCGTACGACTACAAGTTCGACATCGAGGACGACGCGCACAAGATAATGTGCATGTGCGGTGCCCCCAACTGCCGCAAGTGGATGAACTAGTGCTCCCAACTGCCGCAAGTGGATGAACTAGTGCCCCCAACTGCCGCAAGTGGATGAACTAGTGCCCCCACTGCCGCAAGTGGATGAACTAGTGCCCCCAACTGCCGCAAGTGGATGAACTAGTGCCCCCAACTGCGCAAGTGGATGAACTAGTGCCCCCAACTGCCGCAAGTGGATGAACTAGTGCCCCCAACTGCCGCAAGTGGATGAACTAGTGCCCCCAACTGCCGCAAGTGGATGAACTAGTGCCCCCAACTGCCGCAAGTGGATGAACTAGTACCCCCAACTGCCGCAGTGGATGAACTAGTGCCCCCAACTGCCGCAAGTGGATGAACTAGTGCCCCCAACTGCCGCAAGTGGATGAACTAGTGCCCCCAACTGCCGCAGTGGATGAACTAGTACCCCCAACTGCCGCAGTGGATGAACTAGTACCCCCAACTGCCGCAAGTAGACGAACTAGTGCCCCCAACTGCCGCAAGTGGATGAACTAGTGCCCCCAACTGCCGCAAGTGGATGAACTAGTACCCCCAACTGCCGCAAGTGGATGAACTAGTACCCCCAACTGCCGCAAGTGGATGAACTAGTACCCCCAACTGCCGCAAGTAGACGAACTAGTGCCCCCACACCCCATGACCCTGACCCCTCACGTCGCAGAAGGCGAAGTCAGTCACCTTGCCCCTAGTTAAGGCTATGAAGTTAGTTTTACGTACCAAAGTGACTTTACACCGTGTTATAGAGCTATATTTTAAACATATGTAATGGATTGAAGCTGACATGTGATCTAACATTATTTATAAGACAATATCTACAGAGTTTTACACATATTTTGGTTCTAATGTAATTTTGTAACTCAATTTAGACATCAATGATATAGAAGTCGAACATTTTGTACATAGAGGTAAGTGTACAAATCATTGTTACATTTTTGATGTGAGTCTTTTTTTCGAATGTACGTAGGATATGATTTCCTTAAGTATAATGTTTCATGCAATCTAGAGATATTTTCGAAAACATTTAATTTTTATTGACATTTAAAGTTCATTATTGAAATATTTATTTTTAGTAGAGATTTAAGTGTATTTCTTTTGTATTAAGCACATTTTATGTAATTATTAGCTGCTAAGAGATGTATTTTTTATTCGGTCGTTGTTTGGATAATCTCAATGATGGTTGCGGTTGTTGGTTGTCGGTTGGTTAGGTTAAGTTACCAAATATAGGTGTGCATTTAGTGAACGTAGCGGGAGTTGTGTAGTTAGGTGATGCCACATCGTGCCTGACCCGTTTTGTACGTATATATAACGTAGGTTAATACTGCTGAACACCACACGGCGCCTTACTCCACTTGTGTACGTTTAACTGCACGTCGTACAAGTGTATGATTCTATTTAACAAATGTTGACATAAGAAACCTCATATATAAAAACGAATTGATTTCTAATAGAACATATACATGAGTAATACTCACATATTCCTCAAGTTATGGATAATCCATCCTTTCTAAAAAATAAAAAGTACCAATCGAATTGAGAACCTCCTTTTTGAGGTATCTTATTAAAATACTTCATACTTCATACTAATATAAATACAAAAGTTTAGATGGATGGATGGATGTTTGTTAGAGTTTGTAGCCTAAGCTGCTAAATGGATCTCGATGAAATTTGGCATAGATGTAGATGTAGAGGATAGTCTGAAAGAACACATAGGCTACTCACTTTTGTTTTTCTTAATTCATACATTAGCAGTAAATAATTTTTCATAGTTACATGTATGGTAGATATTTTTAATTTGAAGTTATTTTGTTCCTAGTATGATGAGCAGTTAAACATAACTCAATGTGTATTAGCTATTGTAACAAGCTTTACCTTTGCGCGCACGAATTCACGGCGTATATCGGAGTACTCTTGTTCCCATTGCACAAAACATGTTTCTATACAGGTGTTTGTGCAATGGGAACTACTGAAATAGTATAATAAATTGTACATACATATGTAAAGGTTTGAACAGGGTTTAGGCCGTATTCGTTTTCAATATTATATGTGAATTCAGATAATATTGCGCGCTGACGGCTGTCTACCTATTTGTAAGTTCCTAGATATTTTAGTATGCAATACAAGATGTGTTTTAATATCAAATTTTATGTAAACAAAATCACTCTGAAATTATTTTATTAAAATATGTTGTAACGGAGTCTCTAACATTCTGAATGTAAGCGATCATGTGGATATTATTTGTGTAAAAAAAATCAGTCTTTATTTGTAGAATCTATTTAATTGAGAAGAAAATCATGTTTTATGTTTACATTTAATTTTATATTGAATTATTCGCAAGTGTTCTTGCAAACATCTCCCTCAGGACGGCGACTTGGTCACTAAGCGCTGTTGCAGTTTGAATGAGCCGTTAGAATTCGTGCGTGTTATGTAGTTAGTATAATTTTTATAATGTTGGTAGCATGTAGAGTGACGTCACGAAGTTTAGGAAGGTAACGGCTACTCGAGCTTAGATGGTGTGAACAGTAGGCGTAATAGAAATTAATACTTTATTGTAGAACTTTTTCAACCGTTTTTAAAGCAATATCCAAACGTTTTCTGAAGTTTTTAATTATTTTATATTATTAATGATAAATTAAATAATTTTGTATCTAACTGTAACGTTTTTGTAGGAAAGTTCTGGGTCACAATTAGGATTTAATGATGGATTTGTGATTATTCGCCACAGGTTGAAAAATATTGTAGAGTATTTGATTTAAAAATTTAGTACGGTATGGACATTGTAAAATCATGTAATTCTTATTTAGCTGTTTTTATACTAAGAATCGAACCGGAATTGAAAAAAGTTAAACAAGTGCGTGCGTTGCTCTTATCATGTTCAAGGGAGTGATGAAATATTAATGATTTACATATTGTAATCGAATAAACTTTATATTTCCGTGAAATTGTATAAAATTGAAATCTCATCATATCATTTATTTATACGAATTTAAAAACAAAATAGACGAATATACAATGTGAAATATAAAGTAGCTTCTGAAATATTGTGTACTGTGAAATATTGCCACTACTGTTTGTGTCGTTGTCAGGTGTAGTTTGTATGTAGCCATCGGTTTCGGTACACGAAATAAAACCTGACCAGAAATATAGAAATCCTGCCATATTACGAAATGTTATGGAACTAAATTCTTTGTACACATTAAAAGGTGAATCAAAGCCGATCGAAACGCTCTCAGTACATGGTTTTTATGTTCTTGGTTAGGTTATAAATAATTGCTGGTTAAGTCCGAATATTGTATATCAAACAATGTAATTTTAAGTGTTATAATGTGCAATATCATCTCGATTTCAGATTGTAAATAATTGTAAAAGATCGATATGAGATCAATCTTGGTTAAGTTTTTTATAAACAAGATAAATGCATCATTTTTATAAATGATATTGCATCGCTTCACCATCAAATTATTTATTTAAAGCATTCCCATATTATTTTTAACATTAAACATTGTTTTTTTTATTTGAGAAATTTGTGTATTTGTGAAATTATGTATTTCTTAAGAAATATTCTATACTAAATATTTTTATCACATTATTTTCCTGTCATTAAACTTTTAATTAGTATAAAAGTTTGTCTTTTATTTATGTAACTCTCAGTCTATATCCTCGTCCCATATAAAAGCTGAGTCCTATTGGTTCAATGCATACAAATTGTTTAAACGACTATCTTTTTAGGTAGAACACTGAGAAATTCTCTGATTGTACATTACGTTGTTGAGTGCAAAATACAACCTCTTTGGCCGACAAGCAGTATGTATACAGCCAAAGAGGTTGCATACTGGCCACCAAGGGATTTATCGGGAGATAAAGAAAATATATAGAGAAAATAGGTGAAGAATTTTGTTATGTGGTAAAAACGGAATTTAAGTAAAAATAAAGATGTGAGTTTGAGGAAAAAAGTGTTTTGTATTTTTGGCTGCCGCGCTGTCGGTAACAAGTTAAACAACGTTGGAATGTTCGATTTGTCTTATAACACAAAAAGGCAGATTGCAAATAAAACACGCTATTGCTTTGTATAAATTTTTATTACAAACTTTGTTTTTTGTTTACTTAACTGCAAATAATATAATCGAAGAATGTCCTAAATAAAGCTGGAGGGCCAACGTTTGTTGAACTCAACAGTGCGGTTGAAATGGCTTGTCTCAACAATTATTTCCGAATACACTACAATATACTTATGTATTCGACCAACTTGATATTCTTCCATCTTCAAATTCATTAAACTATTACATTAAGGATTCTTTTAAATCATATTATCTACGAACGGACAAGTTATAAAAACTTTGTTTATATTTTTTGTTTCAAAACATTTTTCTATGAATCTCCGGTAACAGCTTAAAGGGATTAAAAGTTTTAATTTTTTTAACAGTACAGTGAATTCGATTTGTATTCTACCCTTGTATTTTCATAGGAATACGGTCAGGTTTATAGTTTTTATCATTAATATTAAAACTAAATTAAATGATTCTACAATACAGGTAGTACTTGGTAGTAGTATATTTTGTTGCAGACTTGAGCCATTTCGCTGTTTTAATAGATGTATTATGTACTTTCTGACAATAAAACAAACAATTGAAAATTTTTATATAAAAATATACCAGATGTCGCTTTTAATACAATGAGATATGATGGGTCAAAAATTAATTCTCAATACAGTTGGAATGAAATAAATAAGAACTGCAATTAATATTTATAAAATAATATGTCTATTATTGTATATTTTTACACAACACACTTATGCCTTGGCCGAGCTGACTTCTTAATGTCCATAAATTACAAGAGACAAAGTCAGTTTTGGAGAAAAAACTGCCAGTGGCCATACAGTTGCGCCTTTACCTTGATTGCAAACGAAAAATTAAACACTCATAAAATTAATGAAGGAATAGCATTCCTTTTATTTGTGGAGTTGCATAACCTATTAGGTTATAGTTCTAAATAAATGAGGTTCCCAAATTATAGATATTTTCATTATAAAACTAATCTTTACAACATGATAACACAAGTATTTTTTATCGATTGGCATTTAACATTTAATATTTTATATTTCGTAATGTAGTTTACAAGTTGTAATTTTACATTGCATCGGAACCTGAAATTAACCATAAGCTTAAACTATTCGCAGTAGATGTTGACTGCTCGTGTACGTCGCTACCGAATAATGCTCACATCTCAACAAGCTCCATTTTATATTTGTACTGTTCTAAGTACATTGTTTTATGTAAACATATTTCATAAGTACAAATACTTTATGAACACAGAATAGATCATTGTTTGAGCCGAATACTGAAACATATCAGTCAGTAGCATACAATCTGAGAGACTTCAAAATTTTTATGGAATTTAATTGTTCCACCACTGGCTGATAGAGGCTCACAAAGCTTAAAATGACGTCACTGTCAGATAAGGGAACAAAATCCGATATTTCCATCACATTTTACACGGATTGTTATCAGACAATTTACAATTTGGTGGGACAGGCCCTTAGTTTATTTAAGATACTTTTTTATACTCTTCGACGGCCTTGGACATTCACAACACCAGAGGTACTGCAAGCACATGAATTGTGGGTAAATAATAACATTTCAGACGATGTTACATATTTAGAAGTTTCAGTATCCGGCCGTGATGTATTAATTTTATAGATTTTGTGAAACGTAGTGATAAGTATTTTTTGTACTTAGAATGTGTAAAAATTCTTCGAACACTTACTTATATTTGAACACATTATTTAAGAATTTATTTTGAATATGTAGCTATTAGATATACACTAAGTGTTATATAAATGGGAGCCTCTTAAGATACGCAGTCAGGAGCGACGCGGGGCTGCTTACAAACGGCCGCGTTCGACCATTTCTTAAACGTAGCCGATCCTTAACATGCTAGTAAAAGAAATATAACAAAATATTACGTTTTTACTTAAATAGACTGTCATAGATGGAATATTTTACAAGACATTGTAAATACCTTTAGATTTATGTATAGTTAAAGTTTCAAAGCAAATTTATATGAAGACGGCTACGTCTGGAGTTGAATGATAAAAGCATACGATTATAAGCGAGCCGCGTGTTTGTGGAGCTCAGTCGATGTACTGCGCCAGCCAGCGGAAGCCCTCGCCGTAGCCCTGCCGCTTCAGCACCGAGCACATGAACAGCTCCAGCGGCCGCCCCGGCAGCTCCGAGCGCGACACCTTGCCCTGCGCAACACAACTCCTCACTGTGCTGCTGCACCAGACATAGCATCCGCCACTCCCACACATTTTGGGAAATATTAGCTCCACTTAGTGCAGTTTCTCATGTTAAAGTTACAATAAAGAAGCCACAATGTAGCCAATTAGTAACTGGCAGTATATATCGGTATTGCCAGCCGTTGATCTAGGGGAGGGCGGGCAAGTTGTAAAAACTATTCTTTTTTTGCAAAGTGCATGTTCATAAATCCAATTTTTATATGAAAAACTAATGTTTGGAGTTGAAAATGAAAACCTATGTATGTGGGTCTATAAGAGTTGCTGCATATGGCATGTATGTTACCTTGCCGGTGGTCTGCTGGTAGAGGTTGAAGAACTGGCGCAGCTCGTCCTCGCTGGCGGCGCCGGGCTTGTCTATCTTGTTGCCGAGGATGAGAACGGGGCAGTTGCTGAGCGTGTCGTCGGTCAGCAGCAGGTCCAGCTCCGCCTTGGACTCGGGCAGGCGCGCGCGGTCGCACGCGTCCACCAGGAACACGATGGCGTCCACCGCGGGGAAGTAGTCTCGCCACACGCGCCGCGCCTGCTGGTGGCCGCCCAGGTCGAACGTCGTGAACCGCATGCTGCCTATCGACAGCTCCTCCGATGCTGCAAACACACATATGCTGTACTGTTCATCTTAAAACAAACTTAGCTGAGCTTGAAGAATAAAAACTTACATAAAGTAATAAAAATTATCATAATATAATATTACTTCTTACAAAACAGATGCTTTTTAATCTTACTTCTTACTAACATTATAAATGTGATGCTTTAGATGGATAGATGTTTGTTAGTTTACCATCTAAACAGCTGAACAGATCTTAATGAAATTTGGCATAGGTGTAGAGCATATGGAAAACACTAATTAAGATTTTTTTTCATTCTGCACAGTCGGGCGATATTTAATTTATAGTAATTGCATTTACAAGCAAGAAATAGGAAAATTGCACATTAATTTGTAAGTAAAATTTATGTGGCATTATTCATAACACAAATAGCATCATAATTTATTTATTTAATGGATTCTCGTTAATGATATGACATTACATCATAAATTAGAAAGTCAATACTTGCATTCATAAGCAAGAACAAGGACTAGTTTAATAATGTACTGACTAGTTCATACATCTGTACTACTAGCTGTTGCTCGCTACTTCGCCCGCGTGAAATTAAAAAATAATAAAAAACATACCCTATGTTACTCACTGATAAAGTAGCTTTTTAATAGTGAAAGAATTTTTGAAATCAGCCCAGTAGTTTTTGAGTTATATCACTACATACAAAAATACGAATCTTTCCTCTTCATAATATTAATATAGATTATTATGTAGTACCTCAGCCATCAGTATAATCTATACTAATATTATAAAGCAGAAAGTATTACATTTTTGTATGTATTGAGATAACTCAAAAACTACTGGCCCGAAATCTATCAACATCAGAAAGCTATGTTACTGTTGACTAACATAGGCTATATTTTTAAATTTTAGGTGGACATAGTCACGAGCACCAGCTAATAATTTATTTATTAGATCAAATATTTATCTTACACAAAGTCTTATTCATAAAACTTTTTATAAACAATGAACTATTACAGTACATAAGGCCTTCAATGCGGCTACATTAAAATAGTTGTAGAGTTAATAAATATTGTTCATATAACTAACTGGGATGGAGTGTGGGCACATGCTGTGCCAGTCTGTCATCCTTCAGCATGTGCAGGAGTGTTGTTTTGCCCGCATTGTCTAGACCCAGGAACAATAGTTTGCCTGATTTCTTCCATAATCCTGTGAAATAAATAAAACATATAACTGTAAATAAAATAAATACTCTTGTCTATGTTGATATTTCAAAATAAATTAAGTTATGTATGTGTTTTTTCTCAATAAACTAACACCATTTTTTATAGATATTTTCTTTATTTTTACTTAAATTCTGGTCTATCACATATCAAAAATTCTTCCCTTCATTTTCTTTTATCTTGACATTTTTTCTTCTTTTTTCCGTTGCACTTTTTCTTCCTTTTTTTATTCCATAGATTGTCTATGCAGCCAGTAATATACATATATAATTTCATTTAATAAAAATCTAATATAACAGAATACAGTGCCATCTCTTGGTCGATTACATTCAACCATGCCGCCCACCAAGAACTTCATTGAATGTTCTTTACCAATTACTAACAAACATAACCCGCTTACCGTGAGGGGCAGGGATTATAAGTTAAAAACAAAACATCACGAAACAAAAAAACACTTCTCAATACATCAAAATAATAAAAAAAAATACCTTTTTCTATTTTTTACAATTGTGGACTGTATAAAGTGAATTAATTATAACATTCTAACTTTCTATTACCTATATACGTTGACAAATTTATGATCAATAAAATTCTTGTAATGAAAAATAAGGAAAACGCAAATTTTTTAAACAAACATTTTTCCACTATCAAATATATATCATGTTAACTTGCATGACACAAAAATTAATTAGACACAGGCAATATGCACAACTTAGAAATTGGGCGTTTAATTAAAGAACCGTTACATAATAAAGTTACAACTCTACAAAGTTTGTCCAAACCAGTATGCTTTTCTACTATTTTACCTAAAAGCCAACGCGATGGAGGCATATTATCCTCCTTTACTAATACAATGGCACCTAAATTTGGTTCTGAGATTTGTTTGTTCCATTTATATCGATGTAATAGATTAACCAAATAATCTTGTGACCATTTTCGCCAGAAATTCTGTAGCATACGCTGTGTCAATTGCCAACGTTTTAAGGTTCCCATATTTCTGTCTTCAAAATTACGATCAGGCAAGGTGATTAAAGGTTCTCCGATTAAGAAATGTCCGGGAGTGATTGGCAGTGGATCGTTTAAAACTATTGGGCATCATTGATATGGGTCGGGAATTAAGGCAAGCCTCTATTTGGCTCAATAACGTTGATAACTCTTCGTAGGTCAGCGTAGCTGAGCCTATTATTCGCCGTAAATGATATTTAGTGGATTTCACTCCAGATTCCCATAAACCTCCAAAATTTGGAGCATGTGGTGGAATGAAGTGCCAAGAAATGCTTTTGTTTCCTAAAAACTCTCTGATTTCTTTGGCGACTGTCGATTTTTCCACTTCGACCAATAGTCGCAATTCTTTCGCAGCACCAATAAAATTACTGCCATTATCACTCCAAATCTCGCTGACACTGCCTCTCCTGGCGACAAATCTCTTCATACCGGCAATAAAACCATTGGATGACAAGTCACTAATAGCTTCTAAATGGATGGCCTTGGTTACCATGCATACGAATAAGCAAATATATCCCTTGTAAGATTGATGTCCACGTCCTTTGGATGAACGAATTGCTATTGGACCAGCAAAATCTACACCTGAGTACCGGAATGCTCTCGCAGGAGTTACTCTACAAGATGGTAACTGACCCATGAGTTGAGTTTGAGCAGTTTGAGCATATCTCTTGCAGGTTACGCATTTGTGAACATGCTTCCTTACGAGAGTTTTGACAGATGGTATCCAAAACTTGTTACGCAAGTAGTATACCATTAAAGTTGAACCTCCATGTAATGTTTCCTTGTGTGCTTCTGCAACTATTAACTCTGTAACATGATGATGGTGTGGAAGTATAATAGGATGTTTGATATTATCATCAAGCGTAGCGTTGTTAAGGCGACCACCTACACGTAAAATTCCTTCGCCGTCGATAACTGGATAAAGTGATTTCAACTTGCTGCTTGAATGAACATGTCCTGTCTTTTTCAGCATTTCGATTTCCTTATTAAATTCTTGCCTTTGAATACTTTTTATACAAGTTTTAGTAGCTTCTTCGATTTCCTCTTTGGATAAACTTGACACGTACAATTCCTGTTCTTGTCTGCGACTATTCCACTTCAGTACCCTTCTACAGTAAGCCACCACTCGCACTAATCGTTGAAAAGACGAAAATCTTGACCATAACATGTTTTCCTCTTTATCTTCTATATAAACATGCACCTTTATTGATTTTTGCTCTAAACTTGTGGTTACTGATTTTGGTCTATTATACTCGATCGTTTCCTTTCTTAGCCAAGATGGGCCTTGTACCCATAAATCACTACAAGTTAATTCTTTTGGTGTTACTCCTCTGGAAGCGATATCGGCAGGATTGTTTATAGACTGGACATAAGACCAATGGGAATTTTCTAATTCGTTAATGATGGAAGATACTCGATTTCCTACAAATGTGGACCAGCGACTAGGATGACTGCTAAGCCAGGCCAATACCACCGTTGAGTCAGTCCAGGCATGAATGTAACATTTTTCGATTCCCATGACTTGTGCAACCTCAGAAATTAATTCCGATAGTAAGACAGCGCCCATAAGTTCAAGTCTAGGAATTGTCTGTTGCTTTACAGGAGCTACCTTTGTGCGGGAAGCTATGAGACTAGTGGTTATGTTGTTCTGCGCATCTATAACTCGAAGATATACCACCGCAGCATATGCAGCCGCTGACGCGTCACAGAAACCATGAAGTTCCGTGCAAAGATCATTAGATTTTCGATTAATCCACCGTGGTAATCTAAACTTGTTTATTTCTAATAAGTTGTTTCTATATGTTTGCCATTCTGATAATAATTCTGGAGGTAACTCATCATCCCATTCTATTCCTGAAAGCCACAATTTTTGGATAAATATTTTGAAATTTACAACACAAGGAGTTGCCCAACCTAAAGGATCAAACAAACGAGAAATGTCTGATATTACTTGTCTTTTAGTACTTGAATTTTTATGTAGCGGAAATGATACAGAATATTTGAGTTCATCACCTTCACGATCCCAGCTAATACCCAATATCTTGACTACGTCATCCATTTTTATATTTTTAACGCCATTCACTTCACTTGTCTCATCTACTGTACTTGTTGTAACTGAAATCTGTTCCTGTAACCTTTTACTGTTGCTCATCCATTTTTGTAATTTAAAACCTCCCTTTTCAAGTATCTTTTCTATGCCATTGCATAATTTTAATCCTTCATCGATCGTTTCACACCCAGTCATTAAGTCGTCTACATAAAAATTGTTTATTATCGTGTCCGATTCCTTTGCTTGATTACTGCCTTCATCTATTGCAACTTGTTGTAGAGTCTTTATAGCGAGATACGGAGCAGAAGCCGTACCGAACGTGACCGTTAACAATCGGTATTCTTCGACTTCATCTTGGGAATTCTCGCGCCATAAAACTCTCTGAAAATCTACATGTTCTTGAGTGACCTTAACTTGTCTATACATTTTTATGATATCAGCGCAGATACATATTGGATGCATTCTCCATCTCATAATTGTGTGGCGTAGCGGCGGTTGTATTGTAGGGCCCACGATAAGGTCATCATTTAGTGATACTCCATTCATCCCTTTCATAGAGGCGTCAAATACTATGCGCACCTTCGTTGTAGTTTTATCAGAGCGTATTACCGCATGATGCGGTAAATAAACAGCATTTGAATCATTTTTTAAATGTTTCGGTATACGTTCCATGTGACCGAGATTAATATATTCTTGAAACACTTCGCAGTATTGATTCTTTATTTCTGAATCACGTTCAAACCTTTTTTCGAGATGATGAAATCGGCGTAATGCTAGTTCTCTCGATTGTCCGTATTGACATTTAGGACCACCACTTCTAAACGGGAGATTGACAACATATCGTCCTTCGTCGTCTCGGACAGTGGTTTTCTTGTAAATGTCCTCACATACTTGTTCTTCAGGTGTTAATAGCTTAACCTTTGGAGTATTACATTCGATCTCCCAAAATCTTCTGAGAACTTCATTGTCTTCAATATGCGTATGCATACTCACTAAGAAATTATTAGGAACTAGCTGTTGCGGGCTTTGATTACTGTGTGTTGGACCGGTTAGAATCCACCCGAGCGTTGTACATTGAGCCGTTGGTCCATCTCTGCTACTTTTGATTAAGCCTTCTCTTATTATTTGGCCGTATATATCGGCCCCGAGCAAAATATCTATTTTTCCAGGTGTGTGGAATTGAGGATCTGCTAATTTAATCTCAGTAAGCCCATTCCATTCTACGTTTTCAATCTTTTTCGTTGGTAATAAACTCGTTATAGCACTGAGGACGTGCGCGTGGACTTCAATAGAAAAACTAGGATCAAGACGAGAATTGATTTTAACTGCAATTAGGTATTTAGAAGAAAGGGTGCTTTTGTTGGCACCCAAACCTGATATGTTACTTTGGCAATATGTCTTCTTCAATCCCAATAATTGTGTGGCAGATTCAGTTATGAAAGATGCTTCTGACCCTTGATCCAGAAGTGCTCTTAATACATAAACTTTCCCGTTCTTACCTACAGCATTAACAAGAGCGGTTGCTAACAGAATCTGTCTACTAAACGTTTTCTTTGAAAAGTACGACATAACTTTAGATGTTGATGCAGAAGTTTCCACAGATTCTTTTGTATTAGAGTCAGCTTCCTCGGCCTTTGATTCATTGACATCAGAAAGCACTGGATGAAGCAGTACGTTGTGCCTTTTATTGCAAATTTCACACCTATCCAATGAACGACAATAATATGCTATGTGATTACCAAAACAATTAAAACAAAGTCTATTGGTTTGAACGTAACTTTGTCGCTCTCCGCGTTCTAAGCCTATAAATCCTGTACACTTAGCTAATTTGTGTTCTCCTTTACAATATATACAACAATTTCTTGTATTAAAACCTACATTTGTACGTGCTGTATATACTACATGTTTTCATTGAGTTGCAACATTTGGTCTTATAATTTTATCTTCGTCTACAAACTCAAGGGATCTGAACCTAGTTTCCAAAAATTCCTTTAACTGTCTTAAGGCTGGCAGCTCCGTTGTTGATCCAATATTGGTCTCCCATGCTTTACGCGTTCCGCTATCCAACTTTGAGACAGTTAGGAATATAATAATAGGATCCCATGAATTGGTATCGATACCTAAATTCCTTAAACCATTTATTGTATCGTTCATCACATCCAGCAAACGCTTTATGGCAGAACTTGACTCACTTATAAGCGTTGGGTGGTTGAGAAAACGTTTCAATAAACAGTTTACTAAATATCTTTTATTGTTATAACGATTATTGAGCGTTTCCCATGCCTCCTGATAATTGGCCGCTGTGACTGGAACATGTCTTAACAGCTGTTCCGCCTCGCCCGACAAATGTCCCTTAAGGTAATGCATTTTTTGAACTGCGTCAATTACAGGATTGTTATGAACTAAAGAGGTGTACAGATCCCTAAACGTAATCCATTCAGAATATGAACCTGAGAAAGTTGGAAGAAGTATTTTTGGTAATTTAATGTTACATTGGTCGGGTCCGGCTTGTGGTACTAAAGTTATACTAGTACGTTTAGCTTCAACTAAACAGTCCCTAAGATCGCTCTTGTAGTCGAAGTAGGTTTCTTCAACTGCTTCATACATTCTTTCGACGCTGTACGGCGTTTTTGCCAATTGATCAATGTCAAATTCTAGAGCTAATTTGTTATGTGTCTCAGAGAAGGCTCGCCATTGTTCCTCTAACGTTTCAAGCCTTGTGAGCAAATACGACTCTTTGAGTCGTCTTTCTTTGGGACATTTCTTGAAATTTGAAAATGCTCTGTCGATAATACATTTATGGCTCGCTTGAGCATTTACCAAAGCTGACATTTCCATTTTATAAATTTTAAATCACAAATATTTTCAATATAACAACTAAATTACCCTACGTATTCTAAATTTATTTGTACAAAGTAACACATCAAAATATGTTAATTATTATTAATTATTATTAATTATTATTATTAAAATAACCGTTATTAAGCGATTCCAAATTAAACTACAACACAAATAAAAATTGACACACAATAAAACTACTAAGTTCATATAAACAAAGTCAAACTGCGCCAATTCTTCAAAATTACTAATACCTCACTTTTGTAATTTTCACTTTTGTAACCAAATAGCACGAACACGCCGTTGATACGTAGTCCGCTTGCTTCCGCCGCCCTCCTCTCCTTCTGGCCCCTCGCTGCTTGTAGTTCGTCGCGTCGACTCAGGTTCGCGGCTCGCGGCTCGCGGCTCGCGGCTCGCGGCTCGCGGCTCGCGGCTCGCGGCTCGCGGCTCGCGGCTCACGACCGCACGGGACCCCGCCAATATTTTAGCGCGGCGATCTTCCCATGCATTTATAACGATTGGGCGCTTTAACGTGGCTTATCACCCACAACTTATATTTGCATGTCATGCAATTTGTTTCTATTTTACGAAATGATTTACTTATGTGCTTCGCATGTCTGTGATTTACTTAATGGTGTTATTTAATAAAAGGTGCTCTCACCAAATCCAGCTCGTTTGGACCATGTTTTTTCTCAATAAACTAACACCATTTTTTATAGATATTTTCTTTATTTTTACTTAAATTCTGGTCTATCACATATCAAAAATTCTTCCCTTCATTTTCTTTTATCTTGACATTTTTTCTTCTTTTTTCCGTTGCACTTTTTCTTCCTTTTTTTATTCCATAGATTGTCTATGCAGCCAGTAATATACATATATAATTTCATTTAATAAAAATCTAATATAACAGAATACAGTGCCATCTCTTGGTCGATTACATTCAACCAGTATGATTAATGACATTAAGCTCATATTTAAGTAAAATAAATACATAATTAAATTAAAACTTTTCTACTACTAAAACTAATGAAACACTTCTTTCAAACGAGACATTTTAGCAATTGTTTAAACTGATTTAAACATTATTGTATGTATTCTGAATGAAATTTTTGTAAGAATCACAAAATTTGAGAATGACACTACCGTTTTTAATATTATTAAAATTTAATGTTCTTCAAACTTGGGTAATGTTAGACAAAACAATTTGATCACATTGCAAAAAACTATTCTTATCCAAACATATGAATTAAACATAATCTATTAGTAAGGTCAAAGTTTTACACTTGAATTTTAATGAAGTTGAGTAAACATTATGGTTCATAAAATAATCCCCAAATATCTGGTGAATTTAAAATTAACAATGATGTAACATACTTTTTAACTTATGTGATTATAAACATTTCAGAAAGTAAGTCTGTAAATAAAGTAAATATAATGACTTCTGATCATTACACAACTTACCCAAGAATCCTAGGACACCAGTGAACCAATCCAAGATAAACATTATTAATCTGGAATTAGGAAATAGTATTAATTTCAGCACATCTCTTCAACTTCTGCACAAAGGCTGAATAAAAATTGATGACTTGCAAATATTTATGTTATCTACTGCGTAGTTTAATTTGGCATCACTGTATCACGATGATAAATCATTGAAGAAGGCACACAAGTTCAAGTTTCTTCAAGGTGCTGTGGAAATATTCTTTTGTGAATTGAGTAATATGACAGGACGTCATTTGCGTTGTCGAAATTGTACCAAATATCACAAAAAAACAAATGAAATACTCACTTATTAAAATTGAACTAGATTTACTAACGCTAAAGGAAGTTATCACAATATTTCGCACGTTTTTTATCACGTTTCGTCGTTAAAATCGACGAATTTTACTATCAAGAGTTAGTGTATGCGACGAAATATCAATCTGTTGGCAATGAATGACGTATGCTACTTCCGGAAGTTGTCACATTGATAAGGTTGTCACCTTCCACAATATGAAATTCAAAAAAAATCCCTCTTAATATTAAAATAGAAAATATATTTAAATTGCAGTAGTACAATTTACATTCCTCACTTTGTAATGATACATAAAATTTAAATTTTCGCTTTGTATTTTAACGAACAGTGTCACGTTAAGGATTAGGGTATCGTTTTCGTAATTAATTGTAAAAATGCTAAGACTATGTAAGTATTTCTACTACCAAAAACTGTATCACTTCTTTATTGTTATGTAGTATTTTACATTTTGTGTTCCCTCCACCTCTCAATAGCTCTAGATTAATGCTTTAATTATCTACATTTTTCTTAATGGCAAACAGATTTATTTGACAGTGACATTACTATTGTAAAGCTGGAAACACCGGCATCCGGAAGTCTTTTTAGTGTTTGACAGCTTTTAAAGCTAAAGGTATTTTCAAGTTTTTCTTTAAATATGTTAAGAAATCAGTGAATTTGAACAGGAATATGAAGTCTGTTTTGTAGACTAGTATTATGTTAATATATAAGTAACGTTTTATAGCAAATAGTGCAAAGATTACTCTGATTTTTTGTGGTTGTAAATCGGTGCTGCAAAGTGTTGTTATTTTCAGGATAAGCCATGGCTCCAAGAAAAAACAAAGTTGCAAAAGAAGAGGTCCAGGTTACCCTGGGACCGCAGCATTTGGTGGGTGAAACCGTGTTCGGCGTAGCTCATATTTTCGCATCTTTCAACGACACATTCGTCCATGTCACTGACTTGTCTGGTCGGGAAACTATCGCCAGAGTCACAGGTGGTATGAAAGTAAAAGCTGATCGTGATGAAGCTTCACCTTACGCTGCTATGTTGGCTGCACAGGTTTGTACAAATCACAATTTCGATAATACCTTACACTATTTATAACCTCTTTTGCACTCTGTTTACTATTACAGCCTCAGTTCATAAGATCATTTCTAGTTCTTCATGAAACGTATTGTATTGAATATAAGAACTATACAAGATGAACTAAACCCATTCAAACATACAAATACTGGATATGTAAACAAAAGATACTTATTTCAAAGTTTATGTATTGTAAATCAACAATCTGGAGAATCTGTTTTGTTGTCTGTTTTAATTATTATGCTACTTATAATGTTTTAACAGGAATACTTAAATAAATAACTTATGTCCTTAATGCAAAACATGCAAAGTAAGTAATTCCTGTTGAGTGTAGAATTTTTATTGTTTTCTTAGATAAAATAAGATAAAAACGAGTCAAGTAAAATACAAAATAAATAGGTTGAAATTAATATTTATGGGTAATGGTAAAAAAGGTAACACTTTTTTTAATTGTGTACAAATAATTTTAATAGAAAAGTTATAGCTATAATATTTATCTGATATAGTGTATATTTTTTAGTAAATAAAATAAATTTATTAAAACCAAATGTGGTGGGTGTAGTCCTGTTGCAACATTTATTAATACGGTGGAATATTAAAGTGAAAATTGTAATTAAAACTTTGATATTTTCCAGGATGTTGCTGAGAAATGCAAAACCCTTGGAATCACAGCTCTGCACATCAAGCTGCGTGCGACAGGTGGCAACAAGACAAAGACCCCAGGACCTGGTGCACAGTCTGCTCTGCGAGCGTTGGCTCGCTCCAGCATGAAGATTGGCCGCATTGAGGATGTCACTCCAGTGCCATCAGACTCTACGCGCAGGAAGGGTGGTCGTAGAGGACGCAGGCTGTAATTTTTTAGTTTAAGGCAACTGTGGACTACAATAAAAGTGTTTACAGTTTCTATGTGTTTTATTTTCTGTACTGAGAATACTAGAATGAAATGTCGTGGCTGCTGAATAAGAAATTACTGGAGACCTATTTTTTGAAGCATCAATTAGATAATGGCCAAAGCTTAGATATTTTAACCAGCCACAGCACAGTTTACTTCTAACATAGCCTTTTTTGAGAAAAAGGAGTAAAAGGTTAGCATGGTATGGGTATGTTATGAGAAGGAATGAATCACATGTAACAAGAAGGATGTTAGTTATATGATTGTGGAGGGCTACACCGGTAGAGGTAGACCTAGAAAGAGATGGATGTATTGCGTGAAAGGTGACATGATCAAAAAGGGAGTGATGACAGATGACGGATGATAGTTATTTGGAGAATGAAAACCCGGTGCGCCGACCCTACGGGAGTAGGATAAGGCAGGGGAGATGATAGCCTTTTTGAGAACAAATAAAACAAGAATATTGTGAAACATTGTATGTTATTTTTTATATATTATCAATGAACGATTCAATACCGATAAACAAATTGTTAACTACTAAATACTACAACCCCACAATGACAAAGTGATTTATCTAAAGTTTCAACTGCAAATAAACATTTAACACATTTTTTAAATTGTTTTATCTACGTCTAAAATTATTGCACAGGTTAATGTTGGCGTTAATAAAACATTCATAGAAATTTATTACAAGATTGATCCATCATACAAAAATGATCGGCCGAAAATGGAGTCATTTATTTTGTATTTTTCATTCATTCCATGAGTTTCCACTCCCAAAACATCTGCATAAATCATGTTAGTATACATGTTTAGGTAGTGAGAACTCACAGTTAAAATCGATTATTTCTATTTATAAATATTTTACACAGATTTTGTGACCTAAAATTTTATGTGCTTATGACAATGACGTCATATAATTTTATGAGATCAATAGACAGATATCAAACATTGCTCCTTGAGCGCACTAGCCTAGACCTCTAGACACTACAATTTACAACATCCATTTATAAAATAATTACATTTACTATTTCTTTACAAACCTAAGTGTGTTACATAAAAATTTAAATAAACATCTCCAAAATTACCTTGTCTGTAATAAATGATACATTCTCATATAATTAATATTCAGCTTCCTATAAAACAACTACGATCTATGCTATCGGCATTAAATTGTTATACATATAATTCGCTATTCACTAAGTTTAGTAAGAAACATTTTATATATATCTACAAGAATCACAAAAATATATTAAGTTTTTTTTTAAATATGGCAAGTATCGAAAAACACGAAGTTTTCGCCTCAAACGTCGTGAAAGTATATTTAGATATAATTTAACATAATTCAAAATACAAGGTTCAATCAACATGTCTGTTGTGATGTGGAAAAAAATAGTTGCCTTACGCAAAAAAAGCAGTCTCAATAATGTCAATTTTTTTTATAAAATTCATAAAATGTAAACGTTTTTTATTTTCTTTACACTAAATACATTATAATTAAACATTTTAACTACGAAGTTGGCTGCCACTCACGTCGCAGTCCCAAGTCCGAGCTTTAATATATGTATATGATAACAAATGAAAAATTTACGGAATTTTTCTACTTCTACTTCGCGTTTCAAATAAAATTGAAACATTGGCCAAAATACGCTCTTACTATTTTTTATAGTAAACGAGTGTTGTACTAATCTCATACAATGACTTTCATGATAACGGTTTTTAGTCGGACTAATAAATTTCTAATATTATTTTAGCCGCTCACAGAAAAGTAACTATCGTACAGCTAATGGTAGGCCGAGGAAGTTCGTGTGGGAGGCGGTTACGCCTCGCTGTGTGGGCGTGTCGGGGGCGGGTGCGGGGGCTGTGCGGCGGGGCGGGGGCGCGGCCGGCGCTACAAGGCGGTCTTGATGCGGATCTTCTTGAGGTGCGGGCCGGGGTTGGGGAAGGAGCGGCGCTTGCCGGGCGGCGGTGCGGTGTCGGCGAGCGCGGTGCCGCCCGCGATCTCCTCCCAGGTGCCGGCGGCGGCGATGTCGTCGGAGGAGGAGGAGGCGGCGGGGCGCGCGCGGGCGGAGCGCAGGGAGCGCGCGAAGTTGCGCTTGGAGGGCTTGGCGGAGAGGGCGGAGCGCGAGCTCTCCGAGTCGTCGGCGGAGCGGCGGCCGGCCTTGGCCTTGCCGACGCCCGCCTGGCTCTTGCCGGAGTTGGGCTTGCGGATGGCGAGGATGTTGCGCCGCTTGGTGGAGAGCGTCTTGGGCTTGGGCTCGGCGTCGGCGAGGTAGCGCGTGCGCGAGGAGGACTTGACGGGCTCGGTCTTCTTGACGTACTTGACGACGTTGACGTTGATGATCTCGTGTCCGGAGCGCGGCGCCAGCACGGGCGGGCTGCGGCGGCGCTCGGGCTCGGGCTTGGCGCCGACGTACGCGTTCTCCTTGCGCTCGTCGACCACCTTGGCCTTGGCGCGGGCGTAGAGCGGCACGCGCGAGGGCGAGGACGTCTTGGGGCGCAGACGCGACATGGTCAGCTGTAAGGGTATGTCGGTGAGGGCGGGCGGCGCCGCGCTGCCACACCTCACTATGTTTTAGTACGCGTTCGTGGACTCGTGCGTTGTTAGACAATTTAATTGGGACAAAACACATTCCACTCTGAAATCGTTTTCTTACCCTGGATATTATTAAATTGCTGGTTCATTATTTATAGCAGATAAACACTGAAAATTAAAGACATGTGTTACAAACAAAACGGTGTTAGGGTTTATCAAGGATTAAATATAACGTTGAAAAGTAACAGAGTTATTAAATTAAGTGTGAGTAGTGTGAGTAGTGTGAGTAGTGTGAGTAGTGTGAGTAGTGTGAGTAGTGTGAGTAGTGTGAGTAGTGTGAGTAGTGTGAGTAGTGTGAGTAGTGTGAGTAGTGTGAGTAGTGTGAGTAGTGTGAGTAGTGTAAGTGGTGTGAGGAGTGTGAGTAGTGTGAGTGGTGTGAGCAGTGTGAGTAGTGTGAGTAGTATAAGCAGTGCGAGCAGTGTGAGTAGTGCGAGCAGTGTGAGTAGTGTGAGTAGTGTGAGTAGTGTGAGTAGTGTGAGTAGTGTGAGTAGTGTGAGTAGTGTGAGTAGTGTGAGTAGTGTGAGTAGTGTGAGTAGTGTGAGTAGTGTGAGTAGTGTGAGTAGTGTGAGTAGTGTGAGTAGTGTGAGTAGTGTGAGTAGTGTGAGTAGTGTGAGTAGTGTGAGTAGTGTGAGTAGTGTGAGTAGTGTGAGTAGTGTGAGTAGTGTGAGTAGTGTGAGTAGTGTGAGTAGTGTGAGTAGTGTGAGTAGTGTGAGTAGTGTGAGTAGTGTGAGTAGTGTGAGTAGTGTGAGTAGTGTGAGTAGTGTGAGTAGTGTGAGTAGTGTGAGTAGTGTGAGTAGTGTGAGTAGTGTGAGTAGTGTGAGTAGTGTGAGTAGTGTGAGTAGTGTGAGTAGTGTGAGTAGTGTGAGTAGTGTGAGTAGTGTGAGTAGTGTGAGTAGTGTGAGTAGTGTGAGTAGTGTGAGTAGTGTGAGTAGTGTGAGTAGTGTGAGTAGTGTGAGTAGTGTGAGTAGTGTGAGTAGTGTGAGTAGTGTGAGTAGTGTGAGTAGTGTGAGTAGTGTGAGTAGTGTGAGTAGTGTGAGTAGTGTGAGTAGTGTGAGTAGTGTGAGTAGTGTGAGTAGTGTGAGTAGTGTGAGTAGTGTGAGTAGTGTGAGTAGTGTGAGTAGTGTGAGTAGTGTGAGTAGTGTGAGTAGTGTGAGTAGTGTGAGTAGTGTGAGTAGTGTGAGTAGTGTGAGTAGTGTGAGTAGTGTGAGTAGTGTGAGTAGTGTGAGTAGTGTGAGTAGTGTGAGTAGTGTGAGTAGTGTGAGTAGTGTGAGTAGTGTGAGTAGTGTGAGTAGTGTGAGTAGTGTGAGTAGTGTGAGTAGTGTGAGTAGTGTGAGTAGTGTGAGTAGTGTGAGTAGTGTGAGTAGTGTGAGTAGTGTGAGTAGTGTGAGTAGTGTGAGTAGTGTGAGTAGTGTGAGTAGTGTGAGTAGTGTGAGTAGTGTGAGTAGTGTGAGTAGTGTGAGTAGTGTGAGTAGTGTGAGTAGTGTGAGTAGTGTGAGTAGTGTGAGTAGTGTGAGTAGTGTGAGTAGTGTGAGTAGTGTGAGTAGTGTGAGTAGTGTGAGTAGTGTGAGTAGTGTGAGTAGTGTGAGTAGTGTGAGTAGTGTGAGTAGTGTGAGTAGTGTGAGTAGTGTGAGTAGTGTGAGTAGTGTGAGTAGTGTGAGTAGTGTGAGTAGTGTGAGTAGTGTGAGTAGTGTGAGTAGTGTGAGTAGTGTGAGTAGTGCGAGTAGTGTGAGTAGTGCGAGTAGTGCGAGTAGTGCGAGTAGTGCGAGTAGTGCGAGTAGTGCGAGTAGTGCGAGTAGTGTGAGTAGTGCGAGTAGTGTGGGGGGAGGGGGGTGGGCGGTGTACCTGCGGGCGCATGGTGCGCGAGTGCGCGCGCAGCCAGTCGCGCAGCGCGGCGAGCGAGCGGTGCTCGGAGCAGGGGATACGGGAGTTGGGATGCTGCCCCGTCACGTCCAGGATCGACGCGCCCAGGGACCGACCCACCTGATCACAGACAACATTCCTATTACAAATTCATCTATTGCTATTTAATGTGGAATTCTTAATTATATTTCTTTTGTTTGGCAAGTTTTTAATCGCGACTTGGGTCAACGCAACCGCACTTCACCTTAGCCAATGTATCTAGCTGGATCCATCAGTCTTAATCTATGATATAGGAGCCAATCCAGTCAGATCCAGTACTAAGATTGAAACTTTCCACGTTTCGAAACAGTATTTTACTAAATGCTTTTGAATTGTATACTCTGCGGCAACTTCAAAATATAAATCAGACAGCGACGTGACTTTGTATAAACAGTGTGCTTTAAGCCGCGTATCTGGAGGTTTTAAAAGAGACTAACGAGATGAGCTAAATCTATGATGTGTAGAGCTACGTGTGTGGCTAGTGTGAGTGTGGTACACAAACTACGTGAGTGAGAAACGATCGCTTGTGAGCAAAGAACAAACCTTCATCGGGTCTATCTCTTTGAAAAACTCCAGATTCCTATAGCGGCTGTGGCTTACCTGAAACGGTCATCACTTCTGAAATATATTTTAGTTGCGATTTTCTAAAACGATAACATACAAATATATGTTCACAATTGTAACAAAGGGTACAAAGTTTATTGTATTTTCATACAGATAACACAAAAATATATTTAAACAAAGTGATAAAACCCGGCACAAGGAGTTAGAGCTAATTTTGCTATTTTTAGTTTGTCTATTAAATATTGATTAGTTTGATGAGTGACGGATATAAAGTATCGAATTAAATTTATATGACGGTAAATGCCGTAATAGACGGGTATACATAGTGACGGAGGACAGTTCAAGTAGTGAATATAGTGATAACGATAACAATTATAACAGATTCCAATTAAATTACGTATTAGTACTATTAATTTTCAATATCTCATTATTCATTTGACTTTGAAAAACCGAATGCAAAAGTATTGTTTTATTTTCCATAAAGCATACATATCGATTCCAATTTCTATGAGAGTAAAAATCGACAATCGAAAACATTCATACGCGATTTTACACAACCCATCCCTAAATTGTCAAACTAATCATCACTATTTAGACAAACTATTAGCTATAGCTGTTATATTACCTCTTCGAATATGTGCGGCGTGTACTTGGGCGGCAGCGGTGTGTGCGGCGTGGCATGCGGTGTGGCATGTGGCGTGGCATGCGGCGCGGCGTGTGTGGCATTGGGCGGTGGCGGCGCGCGCTCCCTGAGCGCGGGTGGCAGCACGTTGACGAGACGGCCAGTGTTGTAGTTACACTCGAGTGTGTAGGAGCGCACCAGACCAGTGGCCTTCAGGACGGCCACGCGACCGGAGCCCTCGCGGGACATGCCGTCGCGTCTATCCCTGAAATTAAACACATTTACTATAACAAACGTATTTATGACACCCTTACTATTGTTAGACATTAATATAATTGTAACAACGTAATTAACTTTAATACTCAAATCTCGTAACTCCCGCCAGAATGGCGCGCTTATGAAACGTCTAATTGACATTGACAGATGTCATAGGGATGGGACGTCTATGTCAAAGATCTGTTGGCGCCGATCCAGCGCAGTACTGATGTTTTTCTTAACAATTGAGATGAAATTGCAATTTTAGCTGTAATCCCAGATTTTTTAAAAAAAGTCATTTTTATATCATCAATTTGTTGGAGTTTTCCGTCAAAACGGCCTAACTGATCTCGATAAAATTTGGCACAGATGTAGAGGATGTTTATATAATTTGTTATTTGTGCGTGTGTGTGTGTTGTGTGCACGTACTTGAGGTACATGTTGCGCTCGGTGAAGTTGCAGGAGGCGAAGTGGAAGTGCAGGTTGTTGAGGGACATGATGCGCGGCAGCAGCATGCACTCCACCGACCGCTCCACGTCCTCGAAGTGGTTGCCGTACATGAAGATACCTGCAACATCACACAATTACAATAACATATACATAAACTAGCGATTCCCGTGCGTCTTCGTCCGCATATTATCATTCAATTCTAAACATGCACATATGACATCGATATTTTTTTCGTTTTTTCGAACGAACGAAAAAAAAAATGCCTTTGGCTAACAATTAATTTTACCATGGCAACCTTGCTTTGCTGCTATTGGTTTGTTTTTTTTGCATGACCATTTTTTCACCCCCTAAATTAAATGCCGTGGAAATATCGTGTCGTTAGTTGAATTTTCGACTAAAAAATATTAATTAAAAAATATGCTGTGGTTGCTGACATTCTACATAACAAAGAAGAGTGTGTGAGTAAGATTTAATGTGGAATTTATGCAACCTTTCTTGGAGGCGTGTCCGTGCAGGTCGATGTAGAGGAAGAGGCCGGACTCGGGGTCCTTGTGCGTGCGCGTGCTGGAGCTGGAGGCGCAGACCGTCTTCTTCTTCACCTGCTTCGCCGACACCGGCTTCGGCTTCTCCTCCTTTGTGCTTACAGGCACTGGTTGCTACAAGAAATTGCTTTGTGTTATAATGTATTATGGACTTCACATTTGGTTACTAAACTAGCTTTTTCTTTCTTATATTGAGCCAAAAACTGTAGTTACAATTTTTACTCACATCTAATTAAAATCATACAATTTATAACTACAGAAGTTAAAACATGTAACTACATTTCGACATAAACAATTATTAAAAACGAAAATTGCTGATTCAGAATAAGTAACAATTTTACAAAATTATATGAATATCTACTTTTCTTTTACATCTCCATATACATATCTTTATTTCTTATTTTTATATATAACTAGCTTCCGCCCGCGACTCCGTTCGCATGGAATTAAAAAAAAAGTTAGCCTATGTGTTCTTCCAGACTATCCTCTACATCTATGCCAAATTTCATCGAAATCAGTTCAACCGTTTAGTCTACAAACTCTAACAAACATCCATCCATCCATCTAAACTTTCGCATTTATAATATTAGTAAGATATATTACTTTTTTTATTGTTAAGTTACCGGTATAGATATTTCAGGCGAGGGTCCGTCGCCGTTGCCCGCCGACACCGCCACGCTGATAGTGGAAGGCGCGCCCGGCGCTTGCTGTTATACACGTTTAAGCATTTATTCCACTAGCCTAGATTGATATTACTGTTAGTTATGGGCCAGTGGAAGTGCTGTATTGCTAAAATAAATGTTACGCAGCTAGTCGCAGAGCAAGTTGTGGTAATGGAAATGATTTCTTAGTGTATAAATTTACTAAATACATATTGCAATGAACTGGTGGCATAAATAAAATGTAAACTTATTTATTCAAATTTAGCTTTTTCATCTACAAATAAAAAATAACATTTACTACTTTTATATTCTGTCAAGACTTACTGTAAACATGGTCGCCGGTTGGTCCTGTTTGTAAAATTAATTTATGCTATTTAAAAAATACTTTGAATTTTATAGAATGGGTACAAATACACAAAGAGTGAACAATTTTTATGTGAGAAAAATAAAAATGACTTACAACTTCCTCGTGTGGGCCGGACATGACGTATCTCTTGAAGCAGTTGGTGCAGAAGTACACGGAGTCTTCGCTCGCCGCCTGATCCATGTCTTGTAGCTATAAAAATAACACAAGTCAAATATTAGAACAAGTTACTAACAAAAACGTGTTTTTCTAACTATTGGTCGTTTGAATAATAAATACCTCTAGTTCCTGTCTGTCGAACTGCTGCAACTGATGCTCCCTGTACTCTGTTATGGAACTGAATGTGGGGGAGCCGGAGCGCGACGACTGGGGAGAGGGTGGGGAAAAAGGTATATTAGATTATGACTAAGGAAAAAATAGTATATGAGAAAGTTTATTACGAATGGGGTAGGATTGATTATTAAACAATGTGAAGTAAGGATTGTCTTAACTCATTGTACTCTACATCTATGCCAAACTTTATGGATATCTGTTCAGTGTTCTAGGCGACAAAGTCTAACAAACATCCATCCATCTAAACTTTCACATTTATAATATTAGTAAATTTACCATTGTAATAGAACATTTTTAATATGTTTTACAAAGTCATTTATTGTTGCAGCGTGGTACCTGTTGCGCGGAGAGCAGGCCGCCGGCGCCGTAGCCGGGCAGCATGGCGGCCACGCCGGGCATGGCGCGCTCGAGGCGGCGCAGCGCGCGCCGGCACTCGCCGCACCAGCCCATGCGCACGCCGCTCGCGCGCGCGCCGCCGCACACGGACCCGTCGCTACGCAAACGCACACCGTATCATCTCGTAGCAAGCGACTTACATATACCGCGATAGCCTCACAACCGCTCCGCTCGACTGCCGCAATAAGACTGCCTCACGAGTAGTCAATACACTATCCGTAATCAATACACTACATGTTAAGGAAACTGGCGATTTTCCACTTTAAACTCTACAATCGTTTGAACCGAGACGCGGAACAAAAATCAATACAGTGCTTAGTGTTACACGACTAATTTCTTTTTTATTATTATCCGAGCGAATGCACCACTCATTGCTATCTTTCCGGCAATTTTTCCTGAAGTGTAACAACAGCGGGTTTCCGCGACTGTACATTGCAATAGCCCAACAAAATTACACACATATGGAGTTTGAGGACTCACCCAGCAATAGAAGAGCCCGATTCCATGAGTAAACTGATACTGTTTTTGAGCGTGTCCCTGAGCGGTTTGAGGGGGTTGCTGCCGGGGATGTTGAGCTCCTCGGAGGTGCTGACGTGCACGGTGGAGCCGAGGCAGGTGCGCAGCAGGTCGTCGCTGAGCCGGCACGAGCCCTCCTCCGCGGTCGACTCCTTGGTCGTCACGCTGCTCAGCTGAGACGGCATCTCTTGCAGTTTCATGTCGTACACCTTGAGTACACGGAAATATAACGCAAGTACCTTAAGTCTGCGATTCCGTTCGCGCGGAATTAAAAAAGCTAACGCTATGTCTTCTTCCAGACTATGCTCTACAAATGTGCCAAATTTCATTAAATTCCGTAAAATCGATTCTGAGATACCTTCTAACAAACATCCATCCATCCACCTAAACTTTCGCATTTATAAGATTAGTAAGAAGTAAGATGATTACTCAAAAAAAATAAATAATAATTTGCTTTCAATTATGATATTAAGTGTCACAAATGATGACTAAAACAAAATCAGATTTTAATTAAACCAGTGTGTTGAAACACCGTAAACAAGTGCCTTCGATAAGGGAGCTGAAATTTAATATTTGGTGACATGTTCCTGATAAGTTAAACACTAATTGGTGTTTCGTAGAATATTTAACACAAACGAAGGCATTATTAATTTCTATGCATCGTACTTTTTTAATTTATGTAATTTTTGTCTTTTCATTATCAGAACCTGAACATAAAAGAGTCTTGTTTATATTTAAAACGAACTTTTTACTCAAGAAAGAAGTTCGGTTCCCGATGTCTTATTGATATTAAGCGAATCAGATTATTTCAATCACCATTTTTGTGCACTTTTAAGAGTCGTATCTTGATGTTAAATAGCCTATGACAATCTTTAATAAATAGGCTATCACATACGCAAATAAATATTGAAATGTAAATGCTAGTTTTTGATATTATCGCGTACAAACATCGTTTGCTATAGATATAGTATAGTGCACCTGGTCAGCCAGGTGCGTGGCCTCGCCGCAGGAGACGGTGGCGTCCTTGCAGGAGGAGTCAGCGGAGAGCGGCTGCAGGTTGCCCGAAGACTTGTTTGAGCCCAGAGACTTCTCTTTGTTCTTGTAGTACTCCCGTTTGTATGGACTTTTTTTCTTCTTCACATTGTCTAACAGCTATATTTACATTTTTATTTCAGACAATATTTATATTGCATTTGTAAAAATTCAATAATATAAGTCTAACTCACCTCTGCGCTTTCACTTATGTTCTGCATACTCCGAGAAGATAATGCCTTGTTGTCCTCGAAATTGTCCTCTTTTTCGCAACCAAAGTGGTAATATCTAATAACAAATAATATGCAAAACTTTAACTTTACTAAACCAGTCGCTAAGCGTCGATTTCTTTCATTAAGACTGACAGGATTTTGTACCTAAAATGACTGTAAAATCATCCTAAATGTTAGCTGTAAGTTATGTACAAGCATTAGCTGAAGGGTACGGATTTGCGAGCACATGGTTGAGTATTGGAATTACCATTCGACTAATGTCGTAAACCACATCCTAGCACAAGCCTAGAACTAAGTAGGAATGGTAGTACATCATACTAATCATACTAATATTATACATAAATGCGAAAGTTTAGATGGATGGATGGATAGATGGATGTTTGTTAGAGTTTGTAGCCTAAACTGCTGAACGGATCTCGATGAAATTTGGCATATATGTAGAGGATAGTCTGGAAGAACACATAGGCTACTTACTTTTGTTTTTTTTTATTCCACGCGGACGGAGTCGCGAGCGAAAGCTAGTTATTAATATAACAAAAAAATTACATTTTATAATAATAAAAAGAAGTGTGTGTAGGATTTTCATGTCAAAGACTATTTTTATGTCTAAATTTCTGAAAGCCTTACCTGATGAGTGCTCTGGAGGCGTAGACGGTGGGGTGCAGCGTGGCGGAGGGGCTGAGGTAGACGCGGTTGAGGTTGACGCCGCGCGTGTCCGTGCGGTAGTGTCCGCGCGCGACGCCGTCAGGGTTGAGGAAGGGGATCATCTTGAAGACGTAGTTCTTGCGCAGCTGCAGCGCCACCGGGTCGTGCCGCGCCAGCAGCAGGCTCAGGAAGCCATTGAACACGAAGCTGGACGGCGTCTCCCCGGGGTGTACGCGAGCCGATATGAAGATCACCTATATGTGTACCCTTTTTGATTTGTTTTTTCTTTATTAAGGTGGCAAACGAGCAAGTGACCGCTGCCCATAGACATTAGCAATAGCGGATGCGTTGCCTACCCTAATCGACTGAGAAAGAAATGCACATAAAGAGGATATATACATCCCCTTCCTATGCGTCTCCTCCAGCGTCAGATCCACGTTTCCTTCCCCATTCTTTTCTTATAAGAAAAAGGATGGGAAGGAAAAGGGACTAAAGTTGGGCCTGCGGCACCACACTCATCAGACGAAACACGGAATTGCTCCCACTTCACGCCTGTGTTCTGTGTGGTCGTGGTATTGGGGGCGAGCCGACCCATTCGTACGAAGATGTTAAAGCGGGCTCTACCACTGCTATGCTAATTGTAAAGCCTAATTCCACTCGGGTGGCATTCGCGATAGGTATAGTCCAAATTACAAAAAAAAAATCTGAAAACTTCAAAACGCGGAATACATTTTCAAGCGAATTTCAGCTTAAAGTGGTGACAAAACTTTGTCACTTAATCAAGCTTAGATCTTAAGTAAATCAGTGATACCTTTTTATTCTGGAACTTTAACGGCCTCTCCTGGTTCTCTGGGAAGAGGTTCTTGAGCCTCTCCTCGTGCTCTGCCGTTATCCCGTGATGTGACGTTATTGTTAACAAGTCCACTCGCCTTCCTAACATTAAATTAAACCGTATGAATAAGAAGTAACAAATATTTTGGATCTCTCTGAAGCCATATTATAAATGAGATAGTTTAGATGGATGGATGGATGTTTGTTAAAGTTTGTAGCCTAAATGGCTGAATGGATCTCAATGAAATTTGGCATAGACATAGAGGATAGTCTGGAGGAACACATTTTTTTAATTTTTTTTTTTAAAACATTGGCTACTCACTTTTGTTTATTTTTAATTCCACGTTGAGGGAGTCGTGGGCGAAAGCTAGTTAGTTATATTATTAAGAAAGTGGCATTGATTAAAGTGGTTTTTCACTTTTGGACTAAAGATAAATGGAGTTATCTATAGAAATAGATGCAATACTATAGTTATCTACCTTCAAGTGAGTAAGTAAGACATTCGCGGCAGTAGTATATATCGTCAGGGGACTGTGGGGTGGGCAGCGGCAACATCTTGCCATCCACAGCATTCAATGCTAGCTGCAGTTCAGCAAACGAGTATGGATACGTGAACGCAAAGAATGTTGTAGCTTTAGGATTTTCTGACGTCTTATATTTAAAGCTCAGTGTGAATGTGTTATCGTCCGTCTGGAATACAAGATATGTTTTTATTTCCTACATCATACTAATATTATGAATGCGAAAGTTTAGATGGATGGATGGATGTTTGTTAGAGTTTGTAGCCTTAACCGTTGAACGGATTTCAATGAAATTTGGTGTAGATGCAGAGAGTAGTCTGGAAGAACACATAGGCTACTCACTTTTGTTCTTTTTTTTAATCCCGCGCGGCTGGAGTCGTGGGCGAAAGCTAGTATGGATATAAAAGTTTGGATTCCATTTATAATTTACTTACGGAGTGAACTGGGCGATCTTTTATCCTTTCCCACTGAGGCTTTCCAGGTAATGTCCTTGTGACAGGCGCCATGCCCTGGTTGTACATTTTGCCTTGCTTGTTTAGGTTTATCAAGTTAAGTCGAACCTACGGCCAGAAAATAACAATAATAATGTTAATGCAGTAAACATTTGCATTATATTTAATCTTGTAATAACTATAGCCTGATGTTACTCAGAGATAAGATAGATTTTTAATGGCAAATACAAATATTTCATCTTTATAGTATTAGTTTTGATAAACAATACCAAATAAGCTCAAAGGAACAGAGATCAACAAACATATCAATAGTTCATTTTTTGTAATTATGTTCTAATACTAAACTAGCCTTATTATAATTTATTTTATCTTCATAAATAATACCTTACCAGTACGGCAGGTTGACTGGCTTGAATGCCAAAGTAAAACCAAGTTCGGTTGCCATTTTCAAACTCTGTCCCGGCACAATCCGGCCTTGTCCATAGATTAAATTCATATTCAGGTGTTTCTGGAGAATTCGTTTTCAGATTTAAACTGGGAGCTAAAATGTAAGGGAGTGATGTATATATTTTGTTACATATTTAATATTATAGAATTTAAAAGAATTAAGAATGGCAATTCTAAATAAGTTTTGGTAAAATATTGTTCTTGTCTTCGGTTAAACTGTTACACAAATAACAATTTTATCACACATTGTAATTTAAATAAACACAACGTATTGTTTGCAAACAAAGATTTGAAGTAACTCAAATTTCAAATAAGAAATAATTTGATATTTGTAAAGAATCACTTTAAACTCACCAATTAGTTCCGAGGGAACTTGTTCTACATGACCCAAATTCCCGGAATCGAAATTATGTATAAAATAAAATCCGGCACACTCAATAATGCTTTTATTATCCATAACTGTTTTTATTAACTACATTATACGAAACAGACACAAATGACTCGTCAAAACTATAGGTTCTTTATCCGCATTCACTTGAAGAATTTGAATCACGAAAAATTTAATTTTGTCATTTAGTTTGCCAATTTATTGACATCCAAAAATAATACTTCACTGTTTTTCTAAACAAAATTACGTAATTTTGTTGACATCGATTGACGGATAACAGCTGATTTGCTTTATTGGCAAATTGAAATCTTTTTATAATTTTTTATAATATTAGAATAATTATGGTACGTTAATTAGCCACTTATAAACTTGTAAATTTTTTACGTTGTTATCAAATTACACTTTATTGTTTAATGTTTGCGATCACTAATGAATGAAGTGATAGTTTTCCTATTGTAATTTTTAATTCAAGATGGCTGCCGTGGTACATTTACAACACGTTCCGAATTGCAATTTTGACTGCCAGTGTGAAGGTTCTTTTCTTTCGTAGTTAAAACATTATACTTAGATAAAAAAAATATCTTAAAAAACGCAGAATATTTTTTGAAAACTTGCAATTTGCTTTTAGTAACCGAATATCGAGTATTAATTTAGAGACATAGATCATTAAAGGTCTTCAAAGAACCATATGGACCAGCTTTTTAACTTTGCAAGTTCTTTGAGGCCACCTGCACTGATTGGCAGTTTTTAGCAAATTTTAGGTCACTGGTCAGCTAACCCAGTCACTTGTGCCAAGGTTTGGATTGGACTATTTGATATTCTACGACAAGTCTGAATTAAGAAATCAATTAACACTATGCTTCTAAGCCCATATACGATACCTAACCATCCGTAATCAAATTAAAGTTAAACGAAAACAAATTTTCTTCAAATAACTATAATCACAATTTTGGCTTAGTGTCGAATCGCAGCAGTTTGCCCTCTGTACTCGTTCTCAATGCATTGCTGTAATTCCTATCGCAGCAATCTAATCAAAAAGCGTGCGGTTGCCGCATGTTACAATGATGAGGATAAAACCTTTATGTAAAGTAAGAAGCCGCTGGCTTATTATGTATCCCGATCGAAGGCATTGTAACTACTCATGGACAATAATATTGTTAGAGTTTGATGACGTTACGTTATTGTATATCCGAAATTATAGAAAAGGTTTCGATTAACTGACGTAGAACTACGCATATGTAGAGAAAACAGCGCTTTATAAGGCCATTCAATTTATTAAACTCAATGATCATTTTCATGTTTTACAATTAATTTTAAATGTACTTAGTTTGTCGTGTTTTACGAACTATTCCTTCTTTTTCTTCGTAGGAATTATCACAGGATTTAACTCCTTACGTGTTCGAGATAATTCTGTGCAGCTGAGGTTATCCTTAGCTGCCCAGGATTATTATAATAATTTAAGGTTTTAAAGAAAACAAATCTATTTTAATCCAAACTTTTTTTTCATCATTCTTATATCTATAACAATATTAAATAAGCTTAATCAAGTACAATATAGTATAATTCACTTAGGCGTGGTACTTAATTATGGATTATAAAAAATTACATTTCGTATAATTTTCAATAACTCGGCCAATAAATGCCTTCATCACCAAAACTTAGTACTAATAAACATACCTACAATCAGCTACATTTCTTGTATCCATTCATCCTTTTATTCCACTAAATTGTCTTTTGTGAGCACAATTCTTTGCATTATTACAGAAATAAAACTATTACTAGCTAATGATGGACGTGATGTAACGGCTAGTGTAGTTTGGCAACACTTTTGGCTCCTTCACCAAATTAATATTAGTCAATGTAGAGAGGTATAGAGTTTAGCCTCTAACACAACACTATTTCAATTAAAACAAAAGCTTAGTTAATTTAAATGATAGTTTTTTACTTCAAAATTAAAAAACTTAAAAATCAAACATGGCGTTGAAATTAAATGTCATTTTATTATTATATTAAAAAAATATATCACAATTCGGAATCTAATTCTAGCGTACGTGTTTGATTCTTAGCATACACGACTAATAATATTAAATCTAAATAACAGCAACACTCAATTTAAATAATGATATATTAAATGGCTCAGGTGAGGGCGATGTTGCCAATGGCGATGTTTTTTTTAGGGTCTATATACAAAAACTTTGATTTAAAACTGAAAGTTTTTGTACATAGTATAGCTGTCGTTTACCTTTAATGGGAAGTTATAGTAAATTTTAAATACAGCATTTTATTGTTCATATGAGTATAATAAAAAAAAGTGAAATATTTTTCTTTTGTCAACATCAACCAACCACATCGAACCATACAGGAACATCGAAGTAATGAAACCAAACAAAATGTGTCCGGTTCCTTTATGATGATGAACAATTATAATAATGGACTAGAAAGCCTATTTACGAGCATTAAGATTTTAACATAAATCAGATAAAAGACACTATAATAATTAGGCAATCCATTTTATATTTCATTGCAATACATTACAGCTAAAATTTGTATTACATAAAGGCGCAATACATTGCTGAGAAATAATAGAGTTCATTTCTAAGATATAGCATAATATTAAATACATGAACAATATACAGATTAAATTTAAAAGTCGTATTGAAGCAATTAAAAATAAATTACTACTTAGTTACTGGATGTAAATGCAGATTAAAATTGTCATTTAATAAAAAAAAAATTGCGATTATTATTTAAAAAATGGATTCTAATTTTTTAATCTGGGAAGTAGTCAAATAGGTGAGCGCAGCGGAAGACGAATGTGATCATTTGAGCAGATTAGAGAATAAAATATGGAGATGAAGTGACCGTCCGTTCACCAACCGATACACATAAATGCGCGGTATTCATCCATTTGTAGCACATTTTTTGTACAAAAAGGACACAACAATAAATTGTTTCACATTATAGCACATTCCGATTGTTTGTACAGCGCTCCAACCTCAGTATTGACACTTTGAACAACTTGTCTATGGTTTAGTTTCGTGTTAACCGTTACCGTCGTGCGGTATGACGGCCACTGTGTTGGGTTTCTGCCTGTCGTAGTGTGTGGTGTTGCCGGGGGCCGGGGGGGCGGCGGGGGCGGCGGGGGCACTGCGGATGCCGGCGGGGGCGCGCACCTCCTCCGCAGTGGTCATCTTGCACTCGACCACGCGGTAGCTGAAGGCGGGGGCGCCGCACTCGAGGTCGGGTCGCGGCGTTACCGCGTTCGGTATGCTCTCAGTAAAATTCTTCGATTCTTCTTTAAATGGTGGACAGCTGTAATAAGAGAAAGTATTGTTAATATTTTCACTAACGATCCTAAGTGCCCAAATTAATGCAGATTGGACGCTCGTATAACAAAAGTAAGGGAATTTAAGTAACTCCCAATATTGAATTGTAATAATATTTGTGTACTATACCTTAACGGTGGCGGAGTGGGCGAGCGTGATAGCGGGAAACTGGCCACCTCGCGCGATATCGCCAGCGACTTAATGGAGCCGAACGTCTGCTCGGGGCTGAGCGGGGCTCCCAGCACCGATGCCATTCCTCTGTTGATATAAGTCATAGTTAACACTAACTTTTACTGATAATAGCTCTACTAAGAGAAGAATTCTTTTCTTTATTTGAATAGTGATGTCATGTCCAACTTACACAACAGAATCGGATGGCACAAGGAAGGGCAAAGGGGGCGGGCAGGGCGCGTCAGCACGCGCAGGGGAGGCGGGCTCTGCGGAGCGCGGGCAGCGCGCCGGCCCGCACTCCGCCGCCAGTCCCAGCCACGTGCGCACGCGCAACCACAGACCTCGGGGGCTACCTGAAATAATCACACAACTTGCATGAAGATACTATTAAAAGAAGAACATTATAGCAGCAGTTTTCCCCAGTGGTTGTAGCCAATACAGTGTTACGAAAATCTCTAGCTATGTATACATTTCCCACATTTTTCTTCTCTTATCCACGGTATACAAGACTTGCAACTCATTTGTAAGACAATTGCGGAGTTAGTACTTATTTATGTTTACATATTATGATAACGAACTTGCTTAATGACCTCTTCATAGTACTAAAACTCATTTTTAGTTGACGTGTACTTACGAGAGTACTTCCTACTGTTCTGCGGGCTGAGCGGGTAGAAGTCTCCGTGTATGGGGCAGTGGAACGCCAGGCGGCGCTGCCGGCGTTGTGCTGCACGCATCAACATGCACAACACTATACCTGGAACGGACATTACCAACATAGATTTAAAACAAGTTAAATACGAGGTGTGAAGGGTTTCCTATTAGATTTAGAAATGGTAACCATTGGAGTTTCAGTAACTAGAATATTACATTATCTTATCTGCTCTCCCCCAGTTGCCGTAGGTGTTGAAAATAAGAAATGTGGTAGTTACCTGCGATGGTCATGAGAGCGCCGGCGACGATGCAGACGGGTCCAAGTACGCGCGAGTTACCAGTAAAGGCGATACGCGCCGCATAGTGGTCAGGCTCCTCATTTTCTCCACAGCCGCGATATGAAGCCGCTGCAAGACAAAACAAACAAAATATTAGATCTCACGTTTTAAGTTATAACGTTTGAAGATTAGAGGAACTTCTTAGGGAAGACTCACCAGTGAGTACACATCCGACAAGCATGAAGAGGAAGCCGAAGATGGGTAGGATGATCTGGCAGTTGGCGGCGACAACAACGCCGGCGACCGCCAGTCCGCCCTCGACGCGTTCAACGCGCAACCGCGACAGTGCGGGCGGGCAACGCGGCTTGCCACCCACCACCAGCGGCTCGCCCGGCGGCGACGTCGTCCTGAAACAAGAAAACATTAAATTAGGAATCGTGGTAAACTATTTGAAGGTAACGAAGATGTCTAATAATATCTACTTGATCAGAGAATTCACGAGAATGTAAAGTAAAAGAAATTGGTTGGTATCCATCATACTATCAAAATAATTTCTACAACGATTTTCAAACAGATTAGAATGTGCTACCTAATGACACATTATGTTTGTTTACTGAGCACTTTATATAATTGTTGTTTGAGTTAACAATGTGTTTACTGTTTCCAAATTAATGAATTATTTATTAAGCGTTTAATAATCATAAAAACATTTTTACTTAACGAATACAATGGTTACAAACTTTGACTGTCTGCTACAATATTGTATCTATCTCAATAAATTATTATAAAAGAATTACACAGTAAACGTCAGTTTACTACAATAACAGACGCAATTCTTCCAAATATCGATTCATTTTTAGCTTCTGCGGTAAAACCTGTGTTTGAGGGTTTATTTTAGCAATGACAGTATGATGGAATGTATTCCCTGATCGCAGTTTTACGATCTCGCTTAAATCTGTGTGAGACAAAACAGACAGTACGTGATTTCAGCCACGATTTCGCTGAGATATAAAAAAGCTATATATTTTCGCCAAAATATATAGTTTTATTTGTTTTTAATGATAGGATTTTAGTACAACACATGCTTTATTGGAAATGGTTTATGAAAGGAGTGACGACTGAAATTACGTATGTTAAATATATGTGGAGGACGAAAAGCTGGAGCGGCAACCACATATAGTATAGGAAGTTAATAATGTTGACTTCAGAAAGGAATATGGTGAGATAACACACTTTCGCTTATTTAAAAAAATGTGAATAACCTTATTTCCAAATATACTTCTTCATCTTGTTAATAAATCATATTAACACAACATATGCAGTAATTTATGTCGAGGTAACTAGCGTGTTAGGTTTGCTATTCTGTCGACCAACAAAGTTGTTAGCGCGCCTGTTTCCCGATTTGGCAACTTGCACGTAACTTTATGCAGCATATTTATAAAGCAAGGTCTAGCTTTATTTGAAGAGTACATACTGAGGTAAAAATGATTTAGGGCCTGTCCCACAATTCTTGTAAATTGTCAGATAACAACCAACGTATAAAATATGTAATGAAAGTAACGGATTTTGGTACTCTATCTGACAGTGACGTCACTTTTAAGCTATCTGAATCTCTATTAGCCAGTGGTGGGATAGACCCATATTCTTGTAATGTAATTAAAATAACATTTCACAAGCTGCACAAAACTACACATTATAAATTTAATTTGAAGTTAAACTACAGTTTGATTTTCATAATAATATGTGATGTTCCCAATAAAATGCCTCATCAAAAACAACTGAAATGAACCAAAATATTGACCATCTTATTTCAGTAATAAGGTTTGAAAAGCATCTTAATTTATTTCCTCATACAAACACTCCAACAAACAAAATAAATTTTATTGAAGGTAACTTTGGGATGTAATGAATATCTTCTTTCAACGCTTCGTCTGAAGTATTCATATTTTATTTATAAGGAAAATAAAGTATGCCGAAATATCGTAAATATAAGTGAGTAACAATTTCTTGTACATCTTGAGTTTTCACTGTTTTTTAGTGACGCACGCAGGCGGTGTACGTGATAACAACATTTATTACATACTTCTCAGTAAACATAGCATAAAAAAGGCAGAAAATACTTTATTAATACTAAATATCTTAGTTCTTTTCAGGCATAGATAAACATAACTTTCAAGGATACTAAATTTACAAATAAAGAATTGGTATTTTTGTTCGTAAACATAATTTTATTATAAAAGTCTTTTTCTTCCTAAAGAACCTAAACAAAGTGAAAAAGATAACAAGGAACTGCGAACGTTGTTGCACAAAAACATAAACCTTTAAACCGAGACCTTAATGGAGGCCATAATTGTAATGGCGGAACGGCAATTATTAGTTTTGCATTATTTTATCCAAAAGGAATTTAACATCGTTAAGGTATACCTTATAATTAGATTAAAAAACAATTACATTCTAATTTATATGTTTTAAAATGTTAATGTGAATTCATATTTAACACAAACATGAGAAATTCCGAATTAAAAAGTATAACACAAAATTGGCAAGGGAGAAACCAACTTTTAGCTAGTTTTAAAAAGATTTTTGGCTTATTTTCAACGGACAAGTGGCAGGAAACTATCCCGGGAATAGCCATACGACGTGAACGACGACCGCACGTGTGTGGCCACGTGTCATACGCACCAGTTTTATCACATGGATTTTTATATTATCTCTACAAAATTGCATTATTTTTTGTACACTAACCAGAATTTAAATTAAAAAATTAGATATAAGATTTAAGATTAACTCCACTAGATGACCTGGTAGACATTTTTTTGAGGTGAAAATAATGCGAATCACTAATTTTGATATCACGGATTTGACAATATCTACTTTGTATTATACTTTACCAAGTGCCTAACTCAGTAAAAACAAACACAGCTTTAAAAGTTTTACAAATCAGAGTTTAATTATTTGTTAGGTACTGATTTTACGAATTAATCAGTAACCAGATAGAGTTACGAATAAAATAGGAATGAATTACAATACAATGGTAGAACGCGTAACAAAAAGTACAGTCGATGCGACAAACAATGAGTATGAGTAGAGTATGTTGAATAATTATGGACACCATTGTCATAATATTTGATCAGCCTGGTGTTAAATAATCTATGGCTTTGATTTACATTAAAATGTGACCTTAGCTAACTTTGGAAGTAGTTTCCACATTTAGTATTGACAGTCTTGAAAGCGGTGCTCGGTCACAAATCATAGCACACTGATTATGTCTCTGACTGTACATGTATTACGTTTGTAGGACAATGGATGGAAGTTGCTATAACAATACGTCACTTCCGGTAGTATTGTGTACTAAAGTTTAAGGGTATTTATATACGTTTTCTATTTAATTAAATAAGAAAACTTTTAAAAACATTGTTACGAAGGTCAAGTTCACTGTATTTATGGTACTAATGACAATAGTTAGGAAAATATATCATTAGTTTTTAATTTAGTAAACCGCAAGATTACTTTTATTAGTTATTGCTAAACTTATTGGTATTACTTAATTTTACTAAATGATTAATTTCCAAGCTAGAATATAGTATAGAAACTTGAATGAACGTAGTTATAGTTACTGCGTAATAAATAAAAGTTCATAATTTTATAGTGTTGGTATCACAATATTCCATCAAAGAGATGACGTCACCAACCTGGCAGTACTTTGCCGATGTCGCCAACATCACATATTAAGATTGATGTGAACAAATATTTTAGCTAACAATCACGCGCCAGCGAAAGTTATCTCAATTTGAATTACTCCATAATCTCTACCTCGAAACATTTTTTATCATTTTACAAAATACATATATGTACAACTTGATTTTAAATATTGATATAAAAATCCCTCAATTATTACGTCTACATAATTAGGGACAGCTGTTTCTTACAGTTTTGTCAGACTTAAGTAAACCCTTATATACGATTTGATGTGGTCCGTATTTAAAAACTTTACTGTCCTTTTTATGTATAGAATTTATTTAAATAGTTTTTATTCGTCTTTTTCTAATTGTTTATATTTACGATCTCGTGCACTATCCTGCACTTTACCAATGACTCAATATTCTCACGTATGGTTTGGAATTCGAACCCATGACTCAGTAAGCGGTCGTCCATCGTTCAATCAGGTAGTTAATTTTGCGTTAAGTAGGCTAGACTAGCGGACTAGCGGCTTGGCTGTGCGACGCACCGATGATCTAACGGTTGTCTCAACCGACTTAGACCAACGAGTTTCCGGTTTTGATTTACTTGTGTACTAGAAATCGCTAAATAAAGTATTCACAAAGCGATAGAAGAATTGAAAAGAGAGAAGTCAAAGAAGGTATAGATATCAAAGGTAAGGAAATGAATACACATTTCCTATATCTATATCTCTTATTAAGGTTATACATTATTGAAAATTAAAATAAATCTAGCATACAGTTATTGAAATAAAATTTTCTGAAGTGATTGAATATTACGTAATATTAAGTTGCACGTCACAAACAGATATTTGCGGTGACAGAGCACAATCCGCTGGCAACATCAAACCAAATACAAATATTTGTTGATAAAACGTCCATCGTATACGTTGACATCCCTTTTGGAATGTCTGCGTTCGAATTTCTATTTTACTATTTGCTCAGCTTCGCTCTACACCTCGTTGCGTATATTGGAAAAGTTTTTCCATTTTATATTTGTTACATTCGAGTTAGGGGTTTAAAAATTGAATTGTAGAATTTGATTAGAGTAGGCATACGCATGGTCATAAAAAGGATTTTTCTTAGAGATCTGTGGATTAAAAATATAGGTAACGTGTGAAGTAAATTGTCCACATTTGGCCTAAACAAGTCATTCCTCAAGAACCTTATTTTCTACCCATTTCGAACTGAATTTAATTTTTGTACAATATTTTTTGTAGTTTATTTCTGATATCAAGAATGCAACAAAACAATTGTAGGTTCGTATAACCGTTCGTTTACCGTATTGTATTTGGTCTGGTGAGCATGGACAAGCGATCCAGTGATGTCCGCGGAAATCACTTTGTATTTCATCATTTTAGTTCCTACAGTTGAACGTCGCATTGACAATGGATTTGTTGCGTCACTAATTGTGAATGTTTCACACAATAAAGTTGAATTTATGTCAGTAGGATCGGTGAAATGAAAGTTTTTGAAACATAATTAATAGTAGAGTTAAGAATTATTATAATTAAATGTTTGATTTTATAACAATTGACAGATTACTGTTTGCGCTAAAAGTTTTAAGAGCTTTTCTAGTAACATAAGTTTAGAACTATACTCGTAGAATTCCAAATGATTAATGTTAGCTACATTTGTGTCGTTCCACTAAAATATGTATGTAATTCTGTATCGTTAATATTTCGTAGCCGCAAGTTCTATTGTAGATGAAAACTTGATAAAATAACTAATAATTCCAATGTGTTGGAACAATTAATTATTCACATAAATTGTACAGTTTCAATGTACGATATTTCTAGCGTTCACACGCGACGTTTATTTCTGGATCGTATTCTGACCAGGGGAGGGGGCAATTTGCCGTCATTAGCTCGGCTGATACAAAAATACTCACCGTCCCCCACACGAATTGAGTGACAGAGGACGCCGGCAACGACCATATCCTGTCGCTCACGACGAGTTTTTAACACAACGTCGCAAAAAATCAACGTGTCAATTTCTTGGCTCCGTGTCGGTTAACTAATTATATGCTGTAGACTAGCTCAGGTTATTTGCGTTGAAAGCCACGAATAGACCGACTAGTTTCTGTTGTGTTGGTGATATTGATCCAAGACACTAGGTAATCAATTTACTGCTTGATATTTTTTTTACCATCCGCGCGACCACGAAAGTGGAAAAAGGATACAAGGCACACGTGGCCACTTTTGTGCAAATGGAAAAAGCCTTTATCTATACTATTATAATAAAGCGTAAACACACACTTCTTTGTTGCCTAAGATGTCAGCAATTACAGCATGTTTTTGAATAATTCTTTTTTTAATAAAAAGCCCTACACTTACGTCACGCTTTAGGTTATATATTTTCACTTAGGGGGTAAATATTTTGGATAAAAACCCTAATGTGGGAAAGAGATCATAAGTTGATGCCAACATCAAGGAAGCAAGGTTGTCATCATGTCATGTCATTTTGACATTTGCTGTTGAGAGTTTGACAAATGTAAACAATAAAATAAAATTTTCATAATTTCATGCGGATGAAGTCGCACGGGAACAGTATCTAATAAATCATCTATGCCATATTTTTTATCTATATGCTAAATGAGCGAAGTTCTTTCATAAATTTACATCTCCGGACACAGGAGTAGTCTGGTATAAATGTATATCAATCATTTGATTATGAAAGAATGTTTATATCTGAATCTCAAAATATCCGAGCAGAGACGCGTGCAAATGTATAATGAACGAGAAAATATTCAGTCGCAAGCACTTCCAGTTTATAAACGAACTATAATGGATTTAACGACAGACGAGACGAATAAAATGACTCATATATTTGGAGGAATGGAATGTGTAAAATAAAACGATGATAAATTGAAATAAAAAAAACTTTTAAAGTGACGTTTAATCTATTTATAGAATATACAAACAGTAGTTAAACTGTAGTAATCTAAATAAATACTTAAGAATAATTAATAAAGTCGTAGAATAAGTAGTAAGAAATATCACCTATTACGAAACTTTATTATGTTACATAAGTTGATTACATAAAAAGCTTAAGATATCTAAAAGATATAGCTGTTTAATCTCTTCGTAAGTCTTCTAAAAGCTGTTAACGCATTGTTTGAAAACAATGGCAGCTTTAATTGTATGTTACATAACCTCACTAACCACAGAGGTGATAGAGGCATGATTGGAATGCGCATCTCACATTTCTAAGTCAAAGTGTGTGTAGCGTTATAAAAAAAAACAAAAGTGAGTAGCCTATGTGTTCATCCAGACTATCCTTTACATTTATGCCAAATTTCATCGAGATCCGTCCAGCCGTTTAGGCTACAAATTCTAACAAACATCCCAAAACATTCTAACAAACAAAAATTTTGCCATTTATAATATTAGTAAGATTAATGGAGATATAAAAGCTAAAGTCAAATGACGTCACCGATCTCATTTTATAGATAAACTTTTCGTTGAATAGGTTTGTTAGTTTGTCTTACTTTTAAGATCCAGAGATAAAGCCTGCATCAAACTGTTGTATCATGCATTCTGTTAGTGATCGTTTACACCTCGTGCTAATATAATGATTGTCACCGTCAGTCGCTAATTCTGTCTTTGAAGCTTCAATTGCAAGTAACTGACGCGACGGTTCCGTCAGTCTAAATATAGCGTCAGCCGCCGACGTGACAACGACCCGCATGTAACCGCAATATATTTATAACGCTGATTTACCGTGTACATGAAAGGTGAATTAATTGAAATCGACAATATACATTCGAAGAAATGTATAATATCTTTAGGGTTATTGATATCGTGTGTTTACTTTCTTTAAATCGCGTCCGTTATTTTTGAGACTGAATTGCCACTGTTTGCCTTGATTTGATCGGGCTGGAGGTGGCCGAGCGCAGATGGCACTTAGCCTAAACTTCGTTTATGAGTTACTAAACGCGAGGGCTTCCTCGGGAGCCTCGGCACGGGCTGTTACTTCGTTATTATTATCTGATTGGTCGCGCCCGTCTGTAGCCAAAATAGTTTGAAAAAATTCTGAAGAAGGCGTTATCAATCTATTCTTATGTCTTCGAATTGTCATAAAGGTATAATCAGTGTTAGTTTTCTGTCAGCTAAACTAGTTAAAAAACTGAAACTGCAGTGAAGTACAATTTGTAACATTTAAAAGGTTGTGCAATTAGAGAGCTTTTAATGAAGCGGCATTATGTATGTATGTAGTGCGTACACTCCTGTGCATAATTGTAGGCACTGCAATTTCCAGGAGACCGTATTAAAGTACGGCGGAGTGCTCTGAATCCTTTAATTACGACTTTCCTGTCTGGCGGACCTGTTTACCCTTTTATTTGTAACTACATTTGACTTTAAGTGTACGTATACTGCGAAAGACATTTGCAGTGAAACTTTCGTTGACATTGTACGAATTACTAATAGAAATAAGTTTAGCATAATTTCGCATTGATGTGATACATATCTATGTGACTAAAAATATATTACACTAGTTGTTTTCATGCGGCTTCATACGCATGGAATTATAAAAAAATATAATATTTTATTGCTTACATTTGTCAAATTTTCAATTGCAAATGTCAAACCTACCGTTACCATAATAACCTTGTTTCCTTAATAGTTGACAGCTTGTAGTTTATGGTCCCTTTCCCACATGAAGGTTTTTTTTCATTTTTTTTACCCCCTAAGTTTCATAGCGTTAAAATATATAGCCTAAAGCGTGTCGTTAGTGTAGGGCAATTTAGTAAAGAAAGAATTATTCAAAAATATGCTGTGATTGCTGACATCCTACGCCACAAAGTAGTGTGTGTTTACGCTTTATTATATTAGTATAGATATAGAAGTATAGATTTGTTTATTTTATGTCCCGAGAAAAAGTTCATTCCCATGGAGTGCTGATTAAGTCTACATATCATTATGATTGAAAACAATTCAATTATGATATGCTCAAATAAATGGAAACATCTGATAGGGTAAACAGCATTGTTATGCAAATTTTGCAGAGAATGTCATCAAACAAGCTTTGCAAACAGAACAGGATATCCATGTATTGTTTTAAATTCATTAATATTTTTTAAATATAGTTTATTAACCTTACTAGAATACAGACGATATATTTTTTGCCTAACTACTCGTAATACAAGAGTATGGTTTATCAATCATTTAGAAGAATGAGATGTTATTTCTTTTGTAATATTCCCCTGAGTAATTTATTGGTAATTGGATTCCTGTTTAACAAATTAATTGTCTGTTTTTGCTACAAATGTTATTAAAATAAGGTGAATAACGTCTTTACCTACTTCCCTTTAATAAACAGACATACCCTGTTTCCGTTTTCAAACATCGCGCATTATTCTGGGAATTTAAAAATTGAGAAGACCGCCACCTGTCTAGACGTGCGTAGTTTGTGGGCGTATAATCTACTTACCCGTATTTCTACATGTTTTCCTAGTAAATGGTACACAGGTGGTTGTTACCAGAAATTGACGTAGGCAGTAAAGATTTATCGGACTTGCTAGTTAACGCAATGTTTAGATTTTGTCTGATGACAGGCTCGATTTTTTTTACTATCAGACAGAAAAGTCCATTTATGTGATTACATCAAAATTTAAGAATGCCAATATTTTTTTTATCTCGACATTAATTTATATTCATAGATTGAAGTAAACAAAGACACAAAACAACTTTCCTTATTTCTCTAGCATAAGGATTTATAGCGAGAGTCGACCGTAAGCTGACCCTGTGTAAATAGATTTAATAGATAGGGGGAGAAAACCTCGTCTCGGCGCCAAAAACATAATCAAAGATTTGTGTAGGAGACATTTTATGTCTACGGTACTTTGTGAAGGAACGCGTTACGTCAAAGGGATTTGAGGTTATTTTCGTCTTTCATTGTTACTCAACTCCTTTTGTAGGTTATAAATATTTGTATAGATCGATAGGCGATAAGAAAAATACGTATCATAAAACGATCAGTTTTTCTGTATAACAAATTGTTATCTTCCGCCGGCAAGAACCAGTTAATTAATTCATTTCCTACACGTGCAACGCACGATACGCTCTAGTTTAATGCTCTTAATTGAAGCTTGCAACGAACGATTCCTTTGTCATGCCTCGACCTAATTAAAAAGGATAATACAGAAAGAACAAAGAATTGCACAGATAAAAAAATCAACATTTTTTTTTTATTCACTCTTTTCTGTGTTTTATTATTATTTTTAATCTGTGGAGGAATGCTTCACTGAAATGTAAGATGATTGGACAAATTAAAGCAATTACTCTTATGATTCATGGCGTTGGATTTTTGTAATTGGAATATCTCATCACATACCATTATAACAACTATAATTTCTCTTGGAGATGAAATATTGTACATTTACGTACGAGTGTAAAAATATTAAATCGATACTGTAAAACTTGCAAGTTATTTATTGCCTTAGAAAATCAACTCCAAAATATTTAGGAATGTTTTGTTTAAGTTGTTTTAATAAGAACGTTAGTCATTTGTCTATTGTAATTTTATATGGTGTGTCTGATTTCTTTATTGCCGTATGATAAAAAGCGATGGTTGGGTAAGCGTGATTGGTATCATGATCTGACGTTGGTGGGAATTCCAGTAAACTTAGATATATGGCTTTCTAAATGCTGTTCCCCTTGTATAGTCAAGGACATTTATTTCCTACCCAGTCCGGTGAAATGTCAGTTGCTCCTCATAGAATGGCCTAAAACTTGCCATAGCACATACAATTGTGTTAGATTATATGTTAGGGTGACAATTTGTCGTAAAAAATTGTGTCTGAATGGGCAGCGAATTTAATTCTTTGACTGTACATCATCAACTGAGATTGCTATCTCTAACGTGGGATTTTAATTTTCTTTTCATAAACACTATCATTCGCAGTTTAAAAAATGCTCCCAAAAAGTGTTGACGATTTATTCGCGTCACGCTCGGGGCAAGCGACGCGGATGTTGAGCACGTCATTAAATATGCACCACACGGGAAACGGTTTCTTTGACTATTGGTGCAGATTCTAAATAGAAAATGGCGGCGGTGTTGCATCATTTTGTTTACATTCAACTATCTTTTTTTTTTCGCTGATCAATAAAAGTTTTTTTTTATTGTTATTCAATTGTTTTATTGTTATTTTCAATTTGGAAGCACGTTTTCTGTATTAAAATTAAACCTTCTTTATATAAAAAAGCGGAAAGTTAATCTTAGATTTGAACTCCGTGTATACAATATCAAATAGGTAAACAGATGACGCCAACAAGCCGAAAGTGTGTAAACAAACAAAGAATAAAAAGAAACTTCCAGATTTTTCCATCCAATTCATCTCGAAAATCCATTCGATCGGTCAAGGCCTCGCGTAGGGTGGGACGAATTACGATTTTTCTCCAACAATTTGATTCAAACGAAATGGAGAAAAACAGGATCGTAATAGTGTTTTTATTGGAGATATTTGAGTAGAAACAAGTTCTATACATTTAAGCTTGTAGATCTATCCAATCTCATTTTCTACTTGTACTATGTAAATGAATAAAAACATCTAGATACATGAGAAGAAATTAGATGGATCTTTCAATTGCAGTGTGTTGTTTCTTAGAACTTTCATTTCTATTTTCCATATAAAGTTATAAGAATTAATTACAATAATATCGCATTCCCTTAGTACATAAACACGATAACCTAACATTTTCCTTTTTAAGAAATTCCCTCGTCAAATATCTCAAGCTCATTTTGGCAGATAGCATGTTGGTAGCTGTACCTTATAAATCATGTATAGAAAGGGCTAATAATTATAATCTGTGGATGTGTTTCTGATAAACAAAGGGACAGTAGAGGCGGAACGAGTGGAAGCGACAGCGCGGAAACGGCTAGTTCAATAACCTTAAACTCCCGTTTGCTCAGTCGTTGGGTGAATAAATAATGCAATAATTAATATTTGTTATGTAAGAGTTTCTTGATGAAACACGGAGAACTACGCAAAACAACATTTACCATAAAATATCAATTACTTCTTTTCAATAAAAGTACGAAAAAATGCCATTTTATTATGATTTATCATCATATAATCATCATAATCATCATCATCATCAACTTGCCCTTATCCCTTATGGAGGGTGGGCACAGTATGTGCTTCTCTTCCATACATCTCTATCAGCCGTCATATCTGAATCCACTCCCTTATACTCTTTCACACAATCCATCCATACTTTCGTCGGTCTTCGTCTTCCTTATGATTTATTTAATGATAAACAATAGATATTATAATATTACGAAAGAATAAGAAACAAGGCTATGAATTTAAGAAAGAAAAAAAAATTAGCTTCAGCTTAACTACAAAATGGATTTTTTAAATAAACGTTTTTGATTTCGTCAGTTCATGATCCTATCTTGATATATTACAAAATTCTTTCCGTAAATAAAACTACCAAATTCCAGGCTAATCCTTTTAATGTGGGGCCCGGCTTCCTGTGAGATAAGCACCTCTTCCCGTGTCTACGTGAGCGTGTTTAATAAGGCTTTGTGAGTTCATTCGATGTCTAGACAGCTTACTGCAATGTGTACATTTCTTCCCCTTTCATGTTTTAAGCAAACTGATATTGACTAAGTTGTCTTTTTAATTTATAACAAAGTCTAGCTGCCAGATAGTCTCTTATGGAACACCGAGATCATTGACGCTTTTGGAAATCCACAACACCAAAACTGCAGATGCTTTAGCTTTTAGAAAAGAATTCGTAAATTCGCTTCTTCCAATTAGTAAATTGGGTAAACATATAATAAAAACGAATCTCAGTAATCATGTTGTGATAAAATATTTATTTAGTCTTAAACTACTGCGACAGATAAAACAAGCAAACAACTACTAAACAGATAAGGAAGACGACAGATATAAGCGTAGAAATGTAGATGGTATGCAAAACAAAGCGATTTATCATAACAAATAAGTACGCGGGAAATACTTATCACTTTTACTATACGAGATATCTAAGCACATAAAAACAAAACTAGTAATGTTATAGCTTTTTAATCGCAGCTATATTTTTCTGTTGTGATACTGGCTGTAAAGATGTTTTTGGTTTTTTTTTAACAAATGGTGCCTGTTTTATTTTTGTCGGCCAGTGATGTTCATTCTTTTAGAGATTCTTTTGGTAATAGCGGGGGATACAGCTTTGAACGCCCTTGTAACCTTTTCTTCTTTGTATCTTTTATTTCTTTGATTAAATTCTTTACAAGCCGGTGATCTCGGGGATTACACGCTTTAATCCGGGACCGCGTTGTTAATCTATTGTACGAAAGAATTTAGGCTAAGAAAGTGGAACAAGAAGGATATAAACGTTTTTTATCATACCTTGATATTACGATATACAAGATAATATAAACGAATGTGTTAATTAGATTTTAGAAAAAGAACGACCCCTGAAATTCAGTGAAATTGCTATCAAACAACGTCTATATTCTGTCATTTTTGTTCTTATGTCATCAACCTTTAAACGAGATAAAGGGGAAGACAAAAGATCGAACAGGATGTACCCTAAACTCCATTCCTTATACTTAAGGTAAAAGTATAAGTAAAAGTTAATAACGCATGTGTAGCAAATAGCTGTTATACATCTCTGTTCGTTATTGTACCGTTGTTGTCGACTATATCGTTATTATAGGTTACTAACACAAACTGTTTTATCGTAATCCATCACAAACAACTCTTAGATGTAGATGTACAACAATTTAGTTTTTTTTTAATGATAGTTATTGTAATAAATCTGTCTCAAAAGCTTTAGAAAATGTGATACCATACGTAAAGCTGTCATAAGGGCCTTCTACAAAGAGCCCGTATCAAACCTAACGAGCGATCTCCCGATTGTCAAGTAACAAGCGAAACAACAACGCAAGTTCTCGCTTCGTCGCTCTTTATTATTCATGGAATATTTTACCAAGTTTGTAAACTTTGCTAGCAAAATACGCTATAGATTTATTCTCATCTTCTTTCACTTCTTTTGTTGTTATATGTAAAGTGAATACAGTTTGTAAATATTCACTCTTATTGCGAACATCTACTTTCAATTTAAGAAACTGACATATTTTTTTTATTAGGGGTCATGTGGGACGCTAAAACTGGACACTAATATTCCCTCGGTGGCCAATCTCGAGTGTAAAAGGAGAGATTTCCAAGATCTCCAATTAATGCACCGAAACCCTACCTAGGTATTACTTTGTAGGTTTGAAAAAGGTCTTTAAAACTGTACCTTTAGGATGTATTTCCACTAAATATAACCGTCAATAACCTTTCATTACAACGTAACCCTAAATGTGTAAGAAGCATGACATAGCAACACATGACGTATTTAACAGGAACCTACGTCACCGTTTTGACGTTCACGCAATTGACCAAAAAGGAGGTCGACACCACACAGGTCACGACAACGCTAATATGTTATTCAGGTGTACATATATCTTGTCATTCTATATTAAGTACTAAAGATCGTGATTTACTATGTTTCCTTTTGTAGTTCTCTGTATATTAAGTGACGTCACAATGTGAATCAGTACCATATTGGGATGACATGATCACTTGTGACCAATCAATTCTTCTTAAAATATGATTCGTAAGTAATCAAATCATCATCATTATCAGCAGCTCACTATACGTCCACATCGAGGGTCTCGGAGCCTACCCTAAGTTAGGGTGACTAGGCCATAGTCAACCACGCTGGCCCAGTGCGGATTGGTAAACATCAAATCAAATACTATGATTGTATCATTTCCTAACAATAAATGATTCCTTCGAGACATGAAATGGATGTTTTAGTACCTACTTAGATATTTATTTTTTATTTAATTTATTCATATAATGTCGATTTATATGCGCATTCATGAGCCGAAACTTTTTACTATTGGTATATAACGAAGATGTAAAAAAATATATATTTTACTAAGTACAAAACATACTCATAACCTTGAATTGCGATGTCCGGAGTTCGGTAATTGAATTATTAATCATAATCAAATATTATTTTTTCTTCTGATTAGTATTCTTTAATCGTACAGAGTCCTTATTTGTATGTATTGTATAAATATTTAGTGCATCAAATACTGGACATAAATCAACAATGATTAATTAATAATTTACATTAATTTATGCTTTACTAGCCTTCGTCTGCGACTCCTTCTGCGAGGGCAACTTAGTAAGTAGCCTATGTGTTCTTCCAGACTATGTTCTATATCTATGTCAAATTTCTGCGAGATTAGTTGAGTTGTTCTGGATATACGAGGTAACAAACATCTATGTCATTTTTCTCCAATTTCTAATAAGTTTTTGTGAAGTCAATATCTGCTTACCTCTTGTGGTAATTTCTTGTTATTACGGTGTATCGGAGAGCGTGTCTCGTCGCGAAATCGTAAGGTTTTTGAACTCATTTGCTTTGATTCAATTCGCTGGCTACACTCAAACGCACGCAGTAATGTCAACTTTTCAACGACCACTTTATAAGATTTCAATTCGATTGGAAAATAATATTGAAATGTTTTTCTCGATTTCATTTGTGGTGATGTCGAATTCTTGTTTATTATTTTTCAATATTATTTAAGTTTCTTTACTCATCTTCGTATATTTTTTTCAATTTATCATTTAGTAAAAGACTCTACCTGATTAATACTTATGGATTTATTGTTACCTTCTAGAATGGTGTAACGTTATATGGCATATCGCTAAAACAGGTTTCCTGCTATCGAGCTAAGTACAACCCTTTGCACTTAGCGTTTATTTGCTTTCCATAAGGCTGTTTCGCACTGGCTTTAAGGAAGAAATAACCTACAATGTTTTTTTCCTTGAAAACCTTTTACCGAGAGAAACTAAGTCACCGTTTTTAATACTGACAATTTGCTCCAATTCTTCTTTATAAGGAGTTAACTACAATTTGTCCACGTTGCTACCTAAATGTGAAGGTTTGTATTTGGTACGAGGTACTGTAGAAGCCTAATTCCAAAAACATCTACAGCAAAGAGATTTAAATTAATTTTATAAGAGAATTTCAATCATTCCTCATGAATCTCTTATTCAGATTGCTTGATTTCTAGTTTATCTCTACAATAACGTTATTATAATTGGCTTACATGTGTCCTTTTGTCAAGGTTCGTGTAATGTGATAGGGGCCTAAACGGCACGAGGCATGAAGCCGTACGACTGCACTCGGCAAATCACGTGGCGTTGCTCGCAGGTCACGCGGACCCGTCACTTTCAGATACCCGTGTCGTAACATTTTAATCTGTCATATACAGAGATAGGGTTTATTTACAAGTGATAGCTTCTATTTTATTAATTATTTTAATGTAACCTTTTCATATGATGTTTAAATATATAAAGTACTGGCTGTTGCTCGCGACTTCGTCGGCTTAAAAAAAATGCCTATATTACTCACAGATAAATTACCTTTCTAGCGGTGAATTAATATTTCAAATCGGATCAGTATTTTTACAAGTATCGCATACATACATAAATTAAAAAATACAAATCTTTCCTTTTTATAATATTAGTATAGATGGACAAAGGGACGAGTAACAGCGCGTAACGTAATATGACAAATAATTAAATTTTTTCATATATTAATAAATAAGTGTAAGTGATGAATTTCTAAGCCGATATTCTATCAAACTAAGGTATAAAATAACTGTCAATTTCAAGCATTTTAGTGTACATTCAATATATTTGCACACGTAACAAGCTGTCACTACGCGGTTGTAAAACAATATGTTTGTGTTAATAACTTTAATAAGGGCCTGTCGCACCAAATTGTAAATTGTCTGATAACAATCCAACGTGTAAAATATGTGATAGAAATATCGGATTTTGTTCCCTTATCTGACAGTGACGTCATTTTTAACCGATCCGAGCCTCTATCAGCCAGTGGTGGGACAGACCCTAAGTATACAAAGACATGAATAACCTAAACCTAGGAAAATATCAACTAAATCGAACCTATACTATGATTACTAATAAAGTTTTTATAACAGTAATAAAAATGATGTATCAGTATTAGACATTTTCCTTATAATATGGCGCCTATAGTCGCGTCACAAGCTATCCTTCAGACAGTCAACAAATCTTCATTATCATACAATTCGCAAGACGTATTAACACATGATAAATTCATCAATCAATATGCTACGTGTACAGACGCCAGTGTTATAGTGGGCGCATACCTTTGACTAAACTATCGCACAACTGTTGTGCGATTGTCGATTATTTCGCAGCCAATTCAACTGTTTATTTGCACAACTAAAAATCGAGTAATGTGCACACCTCCATATAAGCTCATAGGAATTAAAGCGCGACTTAACAGTTGTGCGATAATTTAGTCAAAGACGTGAGCACGCTCTTAGTCTCAATTTCCACTTAGCGCCTGGCTTGCGACATTTTTTATAACGAGTCGCGCGTCTTATTTCCACGGAACGGCTGATATAAAACAAACGCTCGCGACTGTCCTCTAACAGCTCAGTGGAAGTATGAACTTAGAACTCGGTGTATAATATTTATAAGCTGGCTTCAAACACGTCTTTGACGCGTATGTTCGTTAGAGTATCATAAATAATGTGTTAACAATGTGTCGTATGAAGCTTTTGTTATAGAACCTTAGGGTGTGTCTGTATTTCACATACATTTTTCATGTTATGTAGGGACGTATAAGACAATACGTGATATATGAATGTGTGTATGTACAAGTTTGAGAATCAATCAAAGTGATATAACTTATTTAAATAATGTGAGTTTTTATTTTAGACAGGAGTCAATCATCGATTTAGATTGAATTAGGAAAATAATGTTAATAAATTGCGCAAATTTTCCAACAAATCCAGGTTGTTTTTTAAACTCCTACATTTTTTACGTTTCAAATTTACAACATTGCGTTTTCGTAATTACGTATTTGCATTTTTATGGTTGTAAATGATTATAAACTTTTATAAATAATTCGCGGTGCATATATCAAAAATTTAACTTGTTATTAAATTAACTTTGATAAATACATCCTTAATTAATTTGTCTGTACACACGATTATTAACTTTCCCCACACTTGCAATTACATGCTCTTAATTAGCACCATTCGCTGCATTTGCTTCAACGTAGAACTCAATTTAAAACGAAATTAAATTGAATTGAATTGAAAGGAACTCTTTAATTAAAAATATTAGAGTTACTGCCGTACTCAGAGTTATTTTAGACTAGCTTTCGCCCGCGACTCGGTCCGCGTGTAATTAAAAAAAAAAACAAAAGCAAGTAGCCTATTTGTTCTTCCAGACTATCCTCTACACCCATGTTAAATTTCGTGGAGATCCGTTCAGGAGTTTAGGTGGCAAACTGTAACAAGCATCCATCCATCCATTTAAACGCTCGCATTTATAACAGTAAAAAGTAAGATAGTACGGTATATCTAAGTTATTTGGCATGTTATAAAATTAAGCTTGTTTGCGGGCTACGGTTTGGCGAACGGCCAGGTTTTTGGCGCATGTGTCACATGTTATGGCTCTCCTTTTGTGAAAACTACACCTCACTGTAAATGCTAGATAGAAAAAATTGGTTTTCAATGTGCACTGAGTTCTTTATAAAATTAATTACTTATTATGCAGATCTCACTGGAAAAATGTTTTATTTTAATTTGTTAAAGCAAGTTTTTCGTATTAAAAGGTTAATACCAATATTTCCAAGTCATAGATCACATATAAATAGTATTTTAAAATATAACTAGTACATGCCTGCGGTATTGACTATTAACCGCTATAAGATGAATGACTGAAGGGTCACCTGTGGAACGTACACGAGGTAAAAACAAGCTAGGGCTGCCACAAACAATGAGGGTAGGTAAGTCTATACACGACTATGTGCTATGTGAGTATTTAATGGTCAGGGAATATGAAGCCCTTTAGACAAATTATTGGAATTTATACTAAATATTTGAACAACTTGATCTGAGGTAGCCCTATGAAAGCTCTATTTATAGATGTCACTCTTGACACGGTTGCGGAATGACACTCGGTCGTGAATGACGCGGCAGCGGTATGAATTGCATAATTACAAGGTTCATTTGATATTTGGTCATCTGGCGAATAGACACGTGTCGATAAATATAACGACAATTCTGACATTTCTTCGGTAAAGACGCAACCATAACACAAAGGTGAAATGATATGAATGAAATTGAATGTTAAAAAAGATATAATGAACGAGTGGAAGAGCTCCATGGAAGACACGCAAAGGTCGAGGACGAAAAAGTCATGTGAAGAATAAAAAAGCGAAGCACAATGTTTTAAAATAACAATAACAACAAAATATGTAATAATTATAAAACGGTGTTGCTCATGCTATCCGCAATGCGTTACTGCAGTCTCGTTTAGGATGTTCACTGCATGTGGATAGGGTTTAAAAATTCAAAACCAAACAAGAGTCTCACAGAATGAAAAAGCCGAGTGTAGATACAACACTCGACTTTTACTATATTTTTATTTGCTTTCAGCGAAATTGACAATTTTAATCAAATAACTGCGCGTGTGGAATATGCAATCAATATTAATACAGCTTTTAATAAGTAATTCAATTACTGGCAACACGGCGTACGTGACGTCATCAATCAATAAGGTTTATCGCTGGCCGTTATGATTAAACATGCGACTGTATTTTATGCACAACCAATCATACTATCATACTAATATTATAAATGAGAAAGTTTAGATGGATGGATGGATAGATGGATGTTTGTTATAGTTTGTAGCCTAAACGGCTGAACGGATTTCAACGAAATTTGGTACAGATGTGGAGGATAGTCTAGAAGAACACATAGGCTACTCACTTTTGTTTTTTTTTTAATTTCACGCGGACAGAGTCGCGGGGGAAGGCTTGTCAGTAATAAAATAAGAAAGTAATAAAATCCTTATATTTTATTTAATTACAAAATTAAATATCTTTTACCAACTTTGTATATAAGTTTAAAGATTTTCTATTGAACAAAAGTGAATGCAACGCAATCACAAACACTGGCAAATATAATTTAAAATAATAAAAAAATTTCATAATAAAATTAAGGTAACCTTCATATCTCATTATATGCTTTAGGATCTTACATCATATATCATTTGCAAATTTAAAATTTACTTTATTACATAGTTTTATCGCTTTAATAGCAGCGTGAGTTACGAGCAAAAGTGTGTCAAAGTGGAGGAATTTCGCTTAGAAAATGCGGGCAACGGCTGCTAAAATACAGAGCAAATTTCTCAAAGTACAAAAATTTTAAATAAACCAAACATTTTCTACGACATGGAATTTTAAATACAACACTGTAAGGTTCCTTTAACGTTTATTTTTAACAAGTTTCATGCGGGCAAAAGGGACTTAATTGTATAAAATTCTTTACATTTTTACAACGTAAATAAAATAGTTGAAGGAAAAATGCCTTTACATGTTTCTTTACAATATTTTGAATTCGTCGAGTTATTCGAAGAAAGCAAATGGTTTAGCACTGCGATAACGAACGTGTATTTATAGTCAACAACTTAAGAAGGTTAATCCAACCACGTCTTCAGCTCTAACTGAACTATTAAAACATGTGTGTATGCAAAACTAAGCAATGTACACTTTAACTTTTAATTTACAGACAGTTTTAATGTTGCCTACGTATCTACGGCTATTCTCCACAACTCAAGGTATATCGCGAGACTTTTTCCCTGTCTGAGGAATAAAAATGTTTATTAATTCGTATAAATATGTCGAAAGTCCTACATACATCGCTAGTATGAAACAACAATATCAATTGCATATTAAAGTCGAGGTAATTGACGTTTACAATGGAGTCATTGTCAGACCTCTGCCCCGCTATATGATGCAGTACCAACATCCGTTCATGTTCGTTCCGTGAGAGAAAGGATTGAATGCAATTTGATAAACAGTGTATAATTAAATGTTCCGGAGTTTCACAAAAGGTAGTTGTATTATAAACATAAGACTTTTTGTATATATTCGTGTTATTATAGACTGGATGTTGGTCGCGACTTCGCCCGAGTGACATAAAAAAATAACAAAAACATAGCCAACGTTACTCACTGATAACGTAGCTTTTTAATAGTGAAAGAATTTTTGAAATAGTTTTTGAGTTATTTCAATACATACAGAAATACAAAAATACAATAATACAAATCTCTTTATAATATTAGTATAGAAAAACTAATATATAAATGATCGAACTACGCCATTGCGCGTAGCCTTAACAGAATCTACACAATGTTGCCACATATGTGGCCTTAAGAAATAAAAATGTTTGATTATATTAATTAGTTGTTCATGAACATAGTAATTATTGATATCAAACCTATTTGAAGTTATTTTCGCGTATAAAACATCGAACTTGTGTCTGTTATCCTTTAACACACGTCTAAAGTAGCCATTTTATTATATAAATAAAAAAATACAGAACGCATTAAGTCACCACAGCATATTCAGTGTCCTAGTGTTAATTTTAAATGCAACCAGACACGTATATAAACAGTTATCGTAATGCGAGCCATTTGCTTAGCTTTATGACTATTTAAAGAACACATGTAACCTCATTAGCTCGACTCTTTATATGAAAAGCAACTATGATACATATAAAATGTAGCTTTTTACTGTAATATGGTTAACTAAAATGTGAGGAAAAGCAAGTAATTTTTTTTTACGATTTACAAGCGGTGGCGGGCTGTACAATTCTACGTAGTACTTTATGAAAACAAAAGCGTATCGTTTACTTACATGACTTTTCAGCGCGTATGATAACACCTGGCGTTGTTACATGTTTAGCTTATGTTAACTTTTTGGTTATATTTTATAGATGGAAAAACAACATAGTTAATTGTTGAGAACTAAAAAAAATTTTTTAGAGGACGGTTCTATGTAACATTTTGTTAGGTTTTTTGTTACACATAATTAGAACTAAGTTTAGGAATATTATATGAATTGCTGTATTGTTCTGTTTTAAATATATAGTCATTATCCCTTTTATTTGTTTCATTAAACGTGTATATTTCGTTAAAACATGTTGCCGTACCCAATTGTATGTAACACGACCGCTGACATCGTAATGAACACTTCCGGCCATTTAAAAGGGACACGGCAAAACATGCCACATCTGTTTCCAACGATTGCATAGACATTCTTTTGTTTCATTGTAGTTTGTATACATACATCTACGAGTAAACTACGGTGCGTATTGCCAAAACTCTCTATCTCTCACCTTCTTTATATGAAGAAATGAGATGCAAAATTACGTTAGTAAAGATACTATTATCTTTAACGAGATGAGAGTGCTAAGGGTTCTTTATAGGTTAAACTTCCAGTTATATGTACAATCGAGGAAACTGGCGGTCTAAAAAGTTACAATCTTTTGAATATTTAGAAACGAGACGCGGAACAAAAACCAATATAACGCAGCTTATAAATGTATTTATACAAAAAAGTCGTTTAGTTTCTTATTATTATTATTATCAATTCATTTGCACCACTCATTCGTTAGTACCTAATTAGCTGTTTTAGAAAGATGCGGAGTTTGTCTCTTTCTGAAGTGTAACAACCGCGGATCTCCGTGACTGTACTATTGTTTGTAAAGCAAAGTTGTGAATTAACATATACACAAATCGTATGTTTATTTGAAAGGTTGAGAAACCATGTATGTCAATTGAGACATAAGTCAATGGTATATGGCAATTGCGAGTTCTGTCAAAGATTAATGTATTTAGCTGGTATCCACTTTAGTTTATTTATTACATACGTAAATATCGTGTTCAATAGCTATTAGTTAATGTAGGATCAACGGCCTTATGTCCTATGTCATGAGGCGTAAATGTTAGATAGACTTTTGCTTTTTTTGTCCATACCTTTAAAAATCATCGCTATTAATCTATCCATAGAAGATAATCCTTGTTAAGACTGGCATTATGACAAAAAAGCATAAACAGAAAAGATAGGCAATGTTTAAGTTGAGGTAAGATTTTATTATCTATATCTATACTATTATAATAAAGCGTAAACACACACTTCTTTGTTGCCTAAGATATCAGGAATTACAGCATATTTTAAATAATTCTTTTTTTAATAAAAAGCCCTACACTTACGTCATGCTTTAGGCTATATATTTTCACGCCATTAAAGTTAGGGGGTAAATATTTTGGATAAAACCCCTAATGTGAGAAAGAGACCATAAGTTGCTGCCAACATCAAGAAAGCAAAATTGCCATAGTAAGGTAATTGGTATTTTGAGATTTGCAATTGATTATTTGACACATGTAAACAATAAAATAACATTTTCATAAGTTTATGCGGATGAAGTCGCAGGGGAACAGCTAGTTAAGTTATATTATAGAGTAAAAATAGATAAAAGCCACAGCGTATTTAAATTATTGTTAACAATTTATAAAAGTGCAGTCGGCAGTATCCCGGTTTCCCTCTTTTTATAGTCTTACTTCTTTAAAATTGTTCAGTGTTTTGTTTTGTTATTTATGTATTGCATGTTGTGTTACGTAACTTGTACTAGACGCATATGTGCGATGCAGACGGAAAACATAAACAAGACATGGGTTTAATCTCCCGTTCGTAGTTAGCTGTGATCGATTTTACATTGGTCTACTTTTGCGTAACATGTTTTATATGGATTATAAAAGTTGTTGACGCTGTACACGCCGTACACAATAAAAGTCTAACTTTACTTTTTTACTACTTTTACTTTTCTACAATAGAAAATTGTGTCGCTAACTTTGCGATTCTAACGCGAAAAAATATGAAAGAATACTCTGTTCCGATACCTTTTATACCTTTCTGCTTTTATCTATTTTTGTGAGCAGATTTAATATTAGTTCGCAGTATTGCATAACGCTTGTCGTCAACGTAATTAATTAAAAATAATATTTTACTTCAATCTTCCGCAAAAGTTTTCTTTGATCTTTTTCGAAGCTATTCCAGATGTTTTTCGTTGTTTAACGTGTTAACACCTCATTAACGATTATTAAATATTTTTGCTGCTGCTAAAACTGCAACTATATTTTCTCTACGTTATTTTTTATGACTACACATCTACTTTAAGACTTTGCCGAAAATATTACAAATTCTAACAATTTATTTAAGCTTTCGTAGTAATTAATATTGAAAATAGCAAAAATACCTTCATTTATGTTTTATCTCACTTATCTTAAACATAGGATGAACTCGCTTACCTGAAAAAAACAAAAAACAATGATTAAATTTAATGCATTTTGCGCAAAATGTACAAGACATATTTTATATACTATCCAGTATACGGTTATAGTAAATACTAGATAGAGACCTCGGTAAACACTTGAAGAGAACCGAGGACATCAGACTTGATTTTACAGTTGTGTTGGGCGGTTTGCCGAGACAGAGCGAATGACTTCGGGTGAGGCAGATTATCTCCGCGATACACGTCTCGAGTGGCATCGACCTTGTTTATATTAACACAAGAAATATTCTACACTAGTTTTCGCCCGCAACACCGATCGTGTGGAATTATATAATAATAAAAAAAACAAAAGCGCCTATGAGTTCTTCCAGACTATCCTCTACATATATACCAAATTTCATTGAAATCCGTTCAGCTGTTTAGGCTACAAACTTTAACAGACATCCATCCATCCATCTAAACTTTCACATTTATAATATTAGTATAAAGTATGATTATACAAAGTACAATATTAATATCATTTTAATAGTTAAATTGTTATAAAACGGATAATATATGACTTATGAAAATTCCAGTTAAAAATATAGAAAACCTTAGTTTTATGATTGGCGTTGGTCGTATGTTTATCGTTGTATAATTGTAGTGGGGCAATGTGTGAAATATCGCTAACAATATCGCATGTAGCTATAATTCGATTAATCCAAACTACATGGTACATAATATGAGAAGTGAAATCAAAGGTTTTTCAAATACGTCGATATGAAACAGAAAAAGAATATCTACAAGTTTCGATACTAAAAATATAGTTTGTATGAACTTTCCACATTGAAATAAGTTCATTTTGGTTTGAAAAAGTTCATAAATTAGATATACAACGAATGTTACATAATTCTAGCTTCGTTTATTTCGTCTTTGTGCAATGCAGACTGTATACTAATCGTATTTTAAACCCAGAAATACTTAAGTAAATCTACTTAAATTTGGTAAAGGTTTTTCAAGCGATTTCGTGGGATTAAGTTAAGCTACCGTAACTTAGCAGACCGAATATATAGCCTGAATCATCGAGGTCATTCATGACAGCTGACTACCACTTAAATTATTTATCTTCACGCCAGTAACATAGAGGGGTAGGTTGATTAGAATCATTTACATTCGTACTGTGAACAATTTCTTGTTTTTTCATTTTAAGTAAAGGGAGATAAATGCTTAGTAACTGTGTCTTTATTTTGTGAATGAACGAGGTTAATAACAACTTTGTTTATGATTGTATTAAATGCAACTGGGCCACACAAACCTTGTATCTGATTTTTCACTCTGTACATAAAATGAATTCACTACTGTTTAGTAAGCAAATGTATACGAAATTATATTACTTTGTTCTAGTTTCCTATTATTTCAAAAGAGTTAACATGTAACAGTATAAGGACAGGATCAAAGGAATGAAATGTTAAAACAAATAGTGAAAAAATAATTGACTTACATTGGAATATACTTTTTTTTAAGAAATCCTTTTTTATAACATAGATAAGATCAGTTTTGGTCTTTTTTTCATACTAGGTGTTCCCGTGCGGCTTCGTCCGCATAATTTCGCATTTCACACATGACAATTTATTTCCAAATGATTTACCTCTAAATTAAATTGGTATATAGCCTATAGTGTGCCGTTAGTGAAGGGTTTTTATTGAAATAAGAAAATATGCTGTGATTGCAGACATCCTACATAACAAAGTGTGTGTTAACGCATTATTATAGTAGTATAGATTTGCAGTACTGCCAGGAATTAAACTATTATGTAACACTGATAAACCTTTGGAAATGCATAAAATTAGATCTAACTTAAGAAAGTCTTGTTCAAAGTTACATAGCTACAGTTTACAACATGCATGTGATCGCTTTGTTCTTTTGTATTACGGAAACATTACGCATGACCCATATAGTGCTTATCGGGAGAGCCGGGGCAACTTCAGACGTGGCCAGGACGCGGCGAGCATTATCGATCTAACCCGGGACACTTTCGACATCATTCAAATATAAAACATTAGAAATTTTTAGCCTAAAAACAAATTCTTTAACAAAACTGTGAGAATTGAAACAAGTGACTAATGAAAAAATTAGGTAACAGTTTTTTTAGAATTGAATGATTTTTTTAGAAGCATTTTTTTACCTCAGATTTTTAATTCCTTATAATTTATTTTCGTACTCTAATCTGCTATGATTTGCACTATAATTATGAAAACTTTTGTATGATATGGTGACACATATTTTTAGCTTCGCAAAGTTGACGGAATATATGTGAACAACACGATTAGAGCTTTAATTAATTAACTTTATTCTTATAATAATTTACTTACAAAAAATGATCTTAGCTATCGTCTGAAATATCATTAATATAACCAAAGCTTCGTTAATTCAATTCACGGCCGCTTTTACGATAAGCTTTAGCAACTGCGTACAATTCGGTCAAATAAATTACTCTAACAATTAAATATTGTACTTTCGTAAGATTTATCTTAAGATTGTTAGTATTTATTAAAATAATTTGTCCGTGTAAAATAAATGAATATGTTATTTGTGTAATATTTCGGTTCAAAGTCGTGTTTTGTTTTTTTTAAATTTAAGACAGCAATCTTTGAAAAAGTCCAGTCTGGATGAATAGATAGATGTTTATTACTACGTATCTCAAAAACAGCTTAACAGATCGTAATGAAATTTGGCATAAATGTAGAATATAGTCTGGAAGAACGCTTAAATATATTTTTTTTAATTAAGCGCTCAGCAACTATTAGTAACACAAATACTACATTTGTATAATGTTTTGGTATCGTTTCTCCACACGTGATACGGCCGCGGCCGAGGATAATGTTTACATAAGTTACGTAAACTGGCGCGTGTTGGACCGCCTTGTAACTTAACTGGAATGTGTCACTCGTAATGACATTATTCTTATACCTTGAATCTTAAAAGTTATACAAATGAATAATATATGCGGTGTTAGAATAATATTTTTTTTAATGATTTCATAGTTGTAGTTAAATTTAAGATACATAGATCCTTATTATATTTATAAGACGTAGGTTTTTTTTACATTTTTGCTTTAACTTGTGGATTGTACGACGCCGGGTGGAATTCACATATGAATAAATCTCCCAGGCTTGAAGGATTCCAGGGAGAAGTGTAATTGAGTCTTCCATAGACAACATTACTGACAGAATTCGATAACGATCCATCGCAAAATTTGTACGTGTTAAGCATCGATTTGTAATCGTCTGTATATTAATGGTACGAAGGCTCTCACGGCAGCTTTCCGTGTTCTACTGAAATAAGGCGGTAATTTGTGGCGTGCAAAGGAACTTGGATGGCTCCTTTAGAAATTAGCGGAGTCGCGTGGCAGCCGGCAGCCGTAAGCCATGACCCTGGAGGCACGAAGGTCGGGCCAGCCCGCGACGGAGCTCGTTCCACGGAGTTGGTAAGAAAAATGTTTACATTTCAATTCTAGACATTATTTATTATTGCACTGCACGATTTAAGTGAAACTGCATTTATAAATTCCTATTTTGCAAATAGTTAAAACAAAATGATAGCTTAGTTGCATGTTTTACTTTGATTTAGTACAAAGTGGAATGCATTTTATATAGATTTATGTATGATTATAGATTAAGTGGACTTATTAAGCATTAGCGCTCATAAAGCTTTCATATATTTTCTCTTTTCTTGCGGTATAATCAATGCGGATAAGAGAAAGTTTTCATTGTAACATTTCGGAGCACATACCACAATTTAACTTTACTATTTGAGAATGTTAACACATTTAAACTTTACTATTTGAGAATGTTAACACATTAAAATACTATATTGTATCACATATGATGAAATTGAATGAAAATGTCCATATGTGCAAAATAATGCGTCTTTCATATTCATAGCTTGATCGTATAATTTTCTCAAAACGCAATCCGTATTATAGGCACACAAGTGCGATAAAATGCGATTCAGTGTAAAGATATGAAAAAATGAAGAGATCGATTCGGTTATTTGCGTACAAAACAGTAAAATTTATGTTAAAAATCTACCATTAAATTATAACATTCGAAGTTTAAAACGCCTACGGGATTTTACTGAGAGAAATTAACGAATTTTTAGGGATACTCCTGTCAAATCTGTGCAAAACACAAAAGATACTACTACTGTAAGAATTTCTTTGAATTCACAATCTAAACTACCAGGAGAACATAAAACGTGATAAGGCATGCATTTTTAATTAGCACGTTCGAGACTGAGTCACGCCTTGCCATAATTTATAAGCCAACTAAACTTTTTACATAACATTTAGCAAGCAAATAAATAAATACAGTATGATCAGATAAGTGCGAACTTTCCCGCTAAAACAAAATGGCTGCCGTTGCGTGTCAGAAGACAGTTCCTGGACGATTTCTCAAGCAGACTAGTTGGATTGCCACACGTCGCCTTATATAATCTGTACTGCATTTCAAATGTAATCTGTGCAGAGTTCACTGATCAATCTAAAATGATACTTTGAGCTTACATTGATATCATTTATCTTACATCTAAAGTATGTTTGTGCATTAACCCGCGCCATATTGTGACGTCATAGGTCTCAAATTAATATAAACTGGAATCTCAATCGTTAAGTTCGAAAAATGATAATTACGCATGTAATTTTTTTATCAAGAACTGTTCTATATTGAACTCTGACAGACCGAGGTCATTGACTTGTACAATCTTATTCGAATCACATTGTATAAGATTTTAGATGCTAAGATATAAGAGCTGTTAAAAATTTTATACATAATTTACTCAACAGTTAGTTTGAGATTAACTTAGACGTAATTAGACCAGCTAGTTTTTCAAACTAACGAGGCAATTTATTTTGCTTTTTAACGTTTCACATATGTTACCTGCTTAAATACAGACAATATATTCGTGTATTCTTGGTATTTTCCTTTGAGACAAAATTTGTAGGCGAACGTCACCAACAAATCTCATAGCTGAACTAAACTGCCTAGATCCTCTATATACCTACGCATTATAATATAAACCTTTTCAATTTGTGGTATAAATTCCCTGTCTATTTTTTATTTTTAAATTAAATAACCCGTAATCGAACAAAAAACGTATTAACTTTTTTCGACGTTTAAAAAGAGAAGGTCATTGAACCAAGATGGAGTCAGATAGCGATGCAGCCATTTAATAATACGGAAACCTGATTTGGCTTCGCGTTTTATACGTATGCCTAATAAATGTGAAAATAAGAATAAACCTGTGATAAAAATTATCAAATAAAGCTGAATGAGTTTACCTAAATGTTATGCAGTCAGTGTATACTTTTTAAATAAAGTCGCGAGTAAAAAGAATGTAGGTTAATACTGCCAGTATATGGCTCTCATATAAAACGTTTGAAAATATATTTTTATGATACAAGCGTAAAGAGCTCGTCTGTTCGTAAACTACATATAGTAAGTTGGAAATAAGCGTGGCAGGTGCCCTTGCAAATTGAATTTCACAGAACTGGTTTTTAAGTACTATGAATTAGTAGATTTTAAAAACAAAGGTTTTAATTAGAAAAAAGCATATTGTATAAGATTAACGGCCGAATGAATTTTAAATATGGAACTGCGTTTCAAAATGTACCTAATTTATCTGGCCCGGTGGGTAAACGTAATGAAACCAAAGAAAGTGATTTACGTTACCGCGATAGCAGCGCTACTGAACAGGGCCATATAAAAACGTGTTTCTATTTTCAAATTATTTTGATGGCTATTTAATTATAAAAATAAAGCTCATTTAAAAATTGTTCACACATGTTTTATTTTGTTCAGGTAAACGACCTATATGTTCTTGAACTATCAAAACATGTTAAAAGGAAAAAGTTAGTACAATAAACATATCTTATTTGAGTTCGATAAAAAGCGTTATAATAAATCGATGGCTCGCGGAAGCAGCGGAAATGCGTGACCTACAAATCCCAATACGAAAGATACATGAAGTGTAGTTAAACGTGATTTTTTTCCACTCTCACGTAGTGACACTGCGATTTTTAAAGGTTACGGACATTTTTAACAACATGACAGTAATAACTAGAAATATAAAAAAGCAGACATCGTTTCGATAGATAATTTACAAATTACAAATACTTCCTACGTGTAATATCAAAATAAATAATATTTTTTAGGCCGCAAACGCCGTTAACTATTGTGCAAAGGCGGTTAAAGCTACACCAGTGGAACTTGTTAACATATTAAATGTCCTGTTTTACTTTGAAATTATGCTCAACAAGTTAGGAAAACATGTTTAACTGCGTTCGAGCGTAGACACAACGTGTACAATGATTCATTTGCTTTCGATTACGTTGTTATTTACAGTTACACGAACTCTCTGTAATTAGTTAACGGTTAGACAACGCTAAATTCGTGCTAATTTATCTTACAAATAAAGTAGTGTACGTCATTTAGGTTAACTCTTGAACTTTCATTCTGAGATAATTAGTATAATTTAAAAAATGGGTCACTAGTTTCATTATGGTGAAATGAAAACTTGCTAATTTAAACAGTTTTTTTTAACTTCTTTCGTTTTTATGACCTCTCACGTCAATGTTCACATCTCAAGACGGAGTTAGCATTCATTTGTTACTTTTACTAAATTTGACAGCTGTCTAATCCATCACCGTACACCGAAAACTAATTTACGATATCAAATAATTTTTTGTTTTCTTTTATCAAAATATATCGTCACTACATATTATAAAACAGTCACTTCCCGCTGTCTGTCTAACTACGCAACGGATTTTGATATATTTTATACTAGCTTTCGCCCGGGACTACGTCCGAGTGGAATAAAAAAAAACAAAAGTAAGTAGCCTATGTGTTCTTCTAGACTACGCTCTACATCTAAGCCAAATTTCATCGACATTCCTTCAGCCGTTAAGGCTACAAACTCTAACAAACATCCATCCATCAAAACTTTCGCATTTATAATATTAGTAAGAAGTAAGATAATAGATAGAGTGATACAAGGGGAAGGTTTATACGTATAATTTAGTAGAGAAATACTGATAATTTTAGAAGATTCTAATGTGATTTCGTAATTAATCAAATTTTCATATCAACATGCGAAGCCGGGATTAGATATAAAATTATTACTTTCATAGGAAAGTAATAAAAACATTTTTTAAATTTTTTATAAGAGAGGGGGCAAACGAGCAGCGGGAACACCGAGATGTTCATCGACGCCCATGGACATCCGCAATACCAGAGGAACCGCAGATGCGTTGCCGGCCTTTGAAGAGGTGATAAGCTCGCTTCTTGATAAATCCTAATAAGTATTGTTCATTTATTTTGTATATATTTAAAGAGAGTTTAGAAACACTCCTCCAGCCTTCACTTTAAAGTATCAAGAATTGTTTATACTGTGTTAAATACGTTTTATTTAATTTATTGTAATAAGTATTGTAACAAATTGCTCCTGTCAGTGCTTCCGGCCGATTATGACGTGAGCTCGTTCACAAGAAGAGTGGATAGGTTAATGTTAAATGAGTTACATTCGATTACATAGACGTTTAACATCAGGTTTTAATTCTACGAACTTATAAAATCAATACTTAAGTACGCAGAATTGTTATTGATTAAGCTCTAATTTAAACAAGAATTATTCAAATAAAACATTTTCAGTTAAAAAATACTTTACCTATTAATTACTAAAGACTTTTAACTACTCTATTTTTTTAAGTTATAGTGACAGTTAACAAAAAAAACTAAAAAAGAAGCAATAAAGCTACGTTGAAGTATTATTTGATTGATTAATTTATCTTTTTCTGTGTTGTTTCATAAAAATAGTATAACATTATGTAGTTTTGTTTTGTTTTGTTTAATAATTAACAATTCCTCGTATCTACTCGTATGTTGCCTCTATAAGAAGAGTTAATAATGGAAACGGTTACTAAGCACCGCAATGAAACAGTAAAGTCAATACAATACCTAAGAAAGTTTACTCAGGCTATCTCATAACAGCACCGGCGACGGAATGCGAAATGAGACGCGGCGAGGGAAATGGCACACGTTTAATGAAAACTTGGATAACGCTCACTAAATTAAGGGCGGGAACACACAACACCAGCAAGAATTCCACGCGGACGGAGCCGCGGGCAAAGCTAGTTAAAAGATAAAAATATTGCAATGTTCAATTTGCTAACCACAAATTTTGTTTTTCTTGGTGAAATTAATGTATACTTTTACTGAGTATTCTAATCTATCTAATAACTAATGCCACCGATGACGGTAAGTAAATGTTAAGTAGAAATTGCTTTATTTTGTGCATAAGTTAACGATGAAATATCATATTGTTGTACTGAAAAACTCTTAACTTGTTAGTAAACTTATGTAAACTTTTAACACAGGCTTTGACACCATGCAAAGAACGACTACGTCTACGGTACTGAAAAAACATCTAACGCAAAAGTATTTAAATATATTCAATGATCGGTATTGTCTTATTTAATTCAAATTGAACATTGATTTTTAAACGTGACGAAATTTTTTATTTCAATTTAAATTTCGAACGCAAATCTCTTTGTACGCGAATGAATTTACAACGCTATCGGAATTTCTAAACAGAAATGATTTCATTTATACCATTAGTCTGGCATGAAATATTTGTTTATCTAGATATATTTTGACAATAACTTTTAAAATGAAAAATCCGTCTCTAAGACTAATAAGACGGTTGAAAGATGCTGGAACTGGCTTAGCTGTAATAGTGAGGGCTTTCTAATCTACATTGGAGTGTCAACTCACCAAACCGGTTGACCCTTCATGCCGGCGTATGATTCCTCTATCAACAGCGAGTGCAGTTGCATCGCCTCCTCAAATCGTTACCACATAACAACGCACAGAGAACAATCACAACTCATCATTAATTATCCCTATTTTAAAAATAATTTACACACACACACACGTAAAATTCGTTATTCGATAAATAAAACAGCAACACCACCTCACTCGTTCGCTGCTTTCGAGCGACTAAAACTAAGAGTCGAGTGGAGGAACGACAGTCGAGTCGAGTAAAATTATGCGTATCATGTGCGCTGTACATAGCAGTAACAACTGTAAACCAGTTGAATAAAGCTCATTTTTCAATGGCAATAAATTAAATTTACAGTGGTTTTCGACTGATCCGTAATCCATAAGGAATAAAGTACAATTTTAATTGTTTGTTGATTCCACAATTGTTTAGGTCGCGGGGTTGGCTTGCAGTAGAAAGCAGGCGTATTCTCGCGATTTCGTGGACTCCACAGATTTTGTATGCTGCGTGGTGACTGGAAGTGGCATAAATAGTAAAGCGATCAGTATCATGGCAAAGTTTTGGTTTTTGTTTTGTATTTATGTTATACAGACATTCATTTTGGTTGACAGTTTTAAACAAAGGTAGAGTTGATGCACTAATTCACTCGACAGGTGCACAATTACGATCGAAAGACAGGTGTTATGTGGAAGTACTGCGTTTCGGAAGGTGATTGTGGAGCTGGAGGCTTAATTACGGACCGTCCCACCCTGTAGGATTCAAAAGTCGTAGTTGGAGACCTGGTTTTTAAGCCATTTATTTCGACTAGACTGTTTCGGATATTTTTTGTGGCCATTTTAATAGCAGAACTATCGCGTGCAGGTAACGCTTTGTTACTGGGTCAAATAGGTCATAAAACTGACGTACAGCTAATTTCAGTTCGTTAACTTTTTATGTAGAGTTATTATAATAATTAGATGAGCAATGCTTCGTGTCTTTATTTCGTTTGGAGTTAATTCGAGGCAGCAAATTGGATTATTATGATCGTTATTTTAATATCTTTCAGACAAACATTGAGACTATGAGATAAACAAACATCATTACAAAAATAATATTATAAGGATAATATTTTTTATTTTTTATTTTCACACTTATTGGACTTTTTTCCTGTATTTATCATTAATATACGAGAGTAATAATAGAAAAATAATATCTAACTTCATTATAAGTGCACTATTATTGTTAATATTTTGTACGTGTTATTTAGTAGCATCCTTTAACAAGAGTTATAAGAAATTTAACACAATCTATAGGGAACCGTCGCGATTGAAATAAGAAAAGTAAACTTCGGACCGGTTGTTCCGTGTTTTGAATTTAAAATTGAATACATATGGTTGCCGTGCAACCGCAATGTGCGACTACCAAAAATCAAACAATTTAAGAGAATCATTTCGTATTTATCTTTGTTGAATTAGCAGCAGCTTTCTGCCTCAATTTCATCATCAGCAGCTCACTGAAGGAGCTCAGAGGTAACTCTAAGTTAGGGGTGACTAGACCTGTAACTACGCTGGCATGCTGGTTGGTTGGCGTCACACATGTGACGTCTTAGTTTGAAGAAAAGCTGAGACAATACATTTTAGGGTTTTTGATAATGTTTTAAATACATGGTACCTTAAAAATATGTAAACAATTTTATATCGTGACTAGCGCGAAATTTTGTTATGTGTAGGCGTAACATAACAGTAACAAACGACAAATTATAACACTGTATGTATATTTTCAACATTAAAAACCCTCCAGAATCATGTTCCCTGTAACGAGCCAAATCTATATTTACAAGTGAGGTTACTGACTCCCGGCTTCAAACATGTTTCGTCAGCTTGCTCTAGTTTTCAATGAATCGTTTAATCTTACGCCTTGCTATCAAAGTAACGAACACAATGAACTTTTAGGGTCTCCACTTATATGATTGAAGGAAAGAACAGTATACACACATGGTTGTCCTAATTACCTCTAGCTTCGAAATACATATATCACTTAATAAAGCATAAAGCTAGCTTAGGAGTAAAATCTAAAATATTCATTATCATTAAGAAACTATGTCAAGAGGTTGGAAATAAAGCATTCAAATATACAAACGTGCGTAAACAAAGAGCTTATTCTTTCTTTTCTTTCCGCGTTCTAGATTTCATAAAAAGGCAGTGCTTTAAAAACGTCAAGTAATTTTCTGTGTCAGCGCCCTCAGGGTAATAGGCGCGAAAAGACAATTTCTAAAAGTATTTCATAACTTTTTCATTCTTTTTTTAATAATTACCGGTTTTCGAGTAATAAAAACGTGAATAGTTTGTATGAAACGCGGAAAATTCTTCAGAATTCATGATTCAGACTCTCGTAACCGAGAAAGAAATGTGTAAGAAGTAAAGCTCCTTAAATAAATGTCATTTTCCAATCTACATCAATGCTAAATTTAATCGAGATCCGTTCACCTATTTAGGTGGCACACTTAACAAACATTCATCCATCTAAACTTTCGCATTTATAATATTAGTAAGATTAATAAATAATTCAGACGTAGTTTTTCAAGAAATTTGTTTTCCTCGACTTTCATTGAATGCTCTTATTCCGATTACTTTCGGAAACTTTGTCAGTGATACCAAAATAAACATCGCATCACAGTAAAAACTGTGAATAGTTTGTATGAAACGCGGAACATTCTTCAGAATTCATGATTCAGACTCCCGTAACCGAGAAAGAAATGTGTAAGAAATAATGCTCCTTAAATAAATGTCATTTTCCAATAATATCTTACTCGATATGATAGTTATCTTACTAATACTATAAATGCGAAGTTTGAAGGCCTTCGCTGGTGACTGTAGCCTATGTGTTCTTCCAGACTATCCTCTACATCTATGCTAAATTTCATCGAGATCCGTTCACCTATTTACTTGGCAAACTTTAACAAACATCCATCCATCTGAACTTTCGCATTTATAATATTAATAAGATTAATAAATAATTCAGACGTAGTTTTTCAAGAAATTTGTTTTCCTCGACTTTCATTGAATGCTCTTATTCCGATTACTTTCGGAAACATTGTCAGTGATACCAAAATAAACATCGCATCACAGTAAAAACTGTGAATAGTTTGTATGAACGCGGAAAATTCTTCAGAATTCATGATTCAGACTCTCGTAACCGAGAAAGAAATGTGTAAGAAGTAAAGCTCCTTAAATAAATGTCATTTTCCAATCTACATCTATGCTAAATTTCATCGAGATCCGCTCACCTATTTACTTGGCAAACTTTAACAAACATCCATCCATCTGAACTTTCGCATTTTTAATATTAATAAGATAGTAAGAAGTAAGATATGCACACAAATAAAGCCACATACAGACGGCACACTGTTTACGGTCACGTCACTTCTAGGTCACAGCAGATGGGTTTCTTTTGTTTTACATTCGTCGAAGTATTTGACATCGAATATGTGTTTCGATATTTTTTATATATGTAGCAGTTTTGAAAGCATTGATTATGATGTATGTTTTTGTATTATAGATTTAGGATAATACTTAGGGATTAGGCGAACGACCTCGCACCACGTGACAATGTGTACCCAGTTGTTCTAATTATAAAAAAAGGGATTACACACACTTATGAAATCTGTACACACTTACATATTACACATACGATCTGCCTCTGATAATGTACTTCATACGACTTCTTTATACATAATTAGCAAGTTTTGTCGATCTAAAACCGTGCGCACACCTGAAACTAAACTATCACACAACTGTTTAGTCTCGCTTTGATTGCTATGAACTTATGGAGGTGCGCACACTACTCGATTTTTAGTTGTGCAACTAAACTGTTGAATGGGCTGCGAAACAATCGACAATCGCAAAACCGTTGTGCGATAGTTTAGTCAAAGTTGTGCGTGCGCTCTAAACGTGAACTTATGGTATAGTTAATTTTATAGGGTTTCTTTTAGGATTTAACAATCTGATTTCTATTATATAAAATAGATTACGTATTAATACAGATTGGTGACAAAGATCGGATCATAAACTTGTATCAATTTATTGTAGACTTATTACTTGCACCGTTATCACTAATATCAGGCTTACCACTTGTTCACTTTATAAATAATATTTTTCCTTAAACAAGTACATATAAAATCGAGGTCGCTTATCATGAAAAATCAAAGCGCGCATTCTGTCAAAACAAGGCAATATAAACCGTAAAATATTGGTAGTAGAGCACTTAGTTGAACGGTTATTGGATTTAACGCATTTTCCACACATTGGTTCGTCGAAAAGCCTGGATATTATTCTATTTATATCTATTTCAATATAAAAACAATCTGACTTCAAAAGCTTCTAAAAAGTATAATCGATGGATAGGAAAAGAAACAATGGAGTATAATTAAAGTTAGAAAATAGTGCTGTAGCGTTCGTTTATTAATTCACGTATTCGTAGATAAAATTAAATAAACAATTTAAAAACGAAAAGAGAAAAAAATAACTTAATAAAAATGTTTATCTTAAAACCGTTGCCTTATAAATCAGTCTAAATTTTTAAATGATTTGTATTATATTGTTCTTGTAATCTAATAAAAAAATGTTCAAAATCACATACCTATAAGACTTTGGTGCCTCTTGATGGTTGACCTCCGCTGGTTGCAGGTCATTGAAGCTCGAAAAACATCTGGAATAAAAAAAAATATTCCTTTTAAAACTGGGTCGTTTATTCGAAACTTCTCTGAAAGCGGTGACCGAACTGAGTAATGTTTTATTAATACCACCTAGCGGATATTCTGGGAACTAAATCAATCCTCCAATTCGTAGGCTTGTATTAGATTATCTGGAATACATCTGTTAGGGCCATAAATAGAAATCTCTCAGTGATATTTCCTTAGAGTTGTTAGCTTAGATAAATTAATTACGAGTTAAATTGTTTTTGCTGTTTTTAACCAATCATTAGAAACATTTTAAACATTATACAAATTCTTAGTAAATCGTTTGATTAATTTTAATCTGCTATTTTTATGCTATTTGTATTGTAGATACAGAAATATTAGTACTTGATTTTGATAGACTTTTTGGCCAAGCATTGAAACGAATCTTAAATACTTCGCTTCGTACGCTCCTCTTACAATCTAAAAGACGTCAAAATCTGCAAGGAATTATAAGTTTAAGCGTGGCCTTGTTATTTAAGCCGTTGTCCGTTTCAGTATTCGGCAGTTTATCAGTCAGTAGTGGTACAATGCGTCTCTGATATTCCTAATCTTCGAGAAGAATCATATTATTTGTTATTATATGACTTCTGTTATAAAATATTAAAACTAAAAGTGACTAAAAGCAAACAAAGAGGGCATAGCTTACATCCCCTGGCGTCTTTTAAAATAGCCTCAGCTACTTCACAATTTTTCTCTCAAGGCTACGACTTTTGTAACAAAGTGAAAAACTTTAGAAAGTACGGAAGAGCTCAGTTTTCATTTAGACAGCGTCGCCCCCGGCCTTGCAACTGCGCTTAAACTTTTAGTTTATTGAAAGACATTTTTTAATTAAACTATTATATTGGAAGAAAAGACAAATTAGTAAATGTTACAAATTTAAAAGTAACCACATTATTTAACCAAAGTTTGAACTTGATAAGAATTTTTGCTAAAAGCTGAACGGTTTATAACTTTTTTTTACGTACAGTATAACAAAATATAGAGAGTGCCTTTCTATTTACTTGTTATCAGCTTACAATTTGCCTTAAGTAGTGCACAATGTTGCCTGTGTGGAAAACACTTTTTACACACTTAGAAGTTTTTGTTGCTATGCAGTAAGGCAACATTACTTTGCTCTTAATCTCGTTAGATTTCTATAATTTCTAGGTCTAGTAATAATTGATTTATTGTAAATAACTGATTCTGTAATGCTTATAGATGAGTTGAGGACATTTACGAGTATTATCTACCCTTTTTGGTAGTTATTTGACGTCCTCGATGTAATTAGGGCGAAAACTTATAGTGACAGTTTGCTAGACAATAAAAATTGGTAAGCGAATTTAATTCTTTGACTACATACATAAATCAAGAACCTCACGGTCTGAAGAGGTCTCAGGAGGTCTCTCTAATATTATAAATGCGAAAGTTTAGATGGATGAATGTTTGTTAAAGTTTGTAGCCTAAACTGCTGAACGGATCACTATGAAATTTGGCATAAATGTAGAGGATAGTCGGAAAGAGCACATCCACTTAACTACTTTTGTTTTTTTATTCTGCGTAAGGAGTCGCGGGCAAAAGCTTGTAATATATAATGTCTATTATACATTATTGATAAGTCTTGATACAGTTATCAGTAACCCGTTAGAAGTGACTGACTTATTTATTGAGTTCATAATAATCTGCTCTCCAGCACTCGCTGAACAATTTGCTCAATAACACGTTAATAATATTGCAGTAACGGCAAAACTCAATAACCGACCTTTAAGATCGATCCTAAAGTAATTTTAATTACTTATTATTAGATGAAGTATAATAATGGATAGATTAAATAAATTAAATACTACTGTGACCTGTAATATAAAAGAAAACATCAAAATAAATAACATTTTACACATAATGTTCCTGTCGCGTGGACGCTTTTTCGAATGCGATTATTGGAAATTTGATTCCAATTTATAAAGATAAATAATTGTTTTCTGATCATAAATGATCTTCGCAACTTCGTAATCCTCTTATAGAAGCTTGTGTACTGCCAATTAAAATAAATTGCCCTGTTATATTGATTTCTATGTTTATATAAAAAACCCTCATTTCCGATATCAAAGTTTAAAAGGTTTTAATTTCCGATTCAATTTCTCTGACAAAAATATTAATTGAGTAGTCAAATCTCTTTTACACTAAGTGGCTCCCTTAGTGGCCGATAAACCTCTGAGTTCTGTTAAATACAAATATTTGCAACAAATTGTATAAATACAGAGGTTATCGTAATTTAGTTGTCATTTAAATTACTTCTTAGTAGTGACTATATCAGTCCTGGTTGCCCTAAGATAACCTTTGTGCTACTTCCATTCATATCTGCGTCAATTCGCATGTCGTTATACAAGTTGTATAGCGTTGCTTGTTGTTTATTAAAATGTTACAATTTAATTTACCACTAGGAAAACGTTTTGATATGACACAAAGTATAAATAGTTGCCATGTTTTCGTTCAGTTGTGTCACTTGCTTATTATTTATTAGACTATGGGTCGGGGTCACCAATGTTTATGCCTCATAAGCTCATAGAAATCAAAGCGAGACTAAACAGTTGTGCGATAGTTAAGTTTCTGGTGTGGGCACGCTCTTATACATACCGAGATAGCTTGACAGTCTGTAAACAAATTTGTACTTAGTGATTGTTTCTCTTATTTTTTCACGGAAATTACATCAAAGAGAGTAAACATGTGTTTCTCGTATCATTTGTTTTTGTATGTCAGGTTTCATTACATTTCTTGTGAGTAATTTATTCAAGACGTTTATAGCTCTTCTCCATGATGACTTGATTTGTTGAACAGTTACGATTATCTTTACATATTTTTAGACCTTTAATTTAAAGGAACTTGTAAAATCTGTAATTTTTATGTTGATGACGTTGCATATTTCTCCTATGTGTAAAGTTAGAGAATGTTCAACTGATCACTTTAATAATATTTTAAACTTTCCCTGTATTATTTCCTAAGTATGTGTTAGCAAAATTATGTTACATTTCGGCAAATTTCAAGGATTCTGACAAATTGATTAGATAGAATATGACCCGGTTTTTTTCAATGTGCGAAAACTCAGATAATAAACGTTATCTTCTCGAACAGGGTGTAATATAACTATCTAGCACCTATGTTATTAAAGATATTATTCTGATAGTATTTTTTAGATATTTGCATTCATATATTACAGTACTATTAAATTTCGGAAGTCTGTTTCTGAAAGAAAATCAATCCTATGGTACAAACTATCTTAATTTAAAGATCGAAAGCTTTATTTATTAAAATTAACTCAATAAAGCCTTATAAGTATGTAAAAATACCTTATTTCACATATTATTAACTTAGAATAACTTTTTACATTTATTAGCGCCTGTCACTTTTTAAATAGCAATTAATTTTTTAGTGACATCACAAAAGTTTAATTCCTGGTATACTTTTAAATTAATCATTAAATTGAAGTTCATTATTTTAATCGAAATGATGTAGTTATTATTAAATATTCACTTAGTCGATATATGTTTTAGATAAATACCTCTTTTATTTAGAAATTGCATTACGACATCAACATCATCATCATCATCATCATCTCCCCTGCCTTATTCTACTCGCGTAGGGTCGGCGCACCGGGTTTTCGTCCTCCAAATAACTCTATCATCCGTCATCTCAGTCATCGCTCCCTTCTTGATCATGTCACCTTTCACGCAATCCATCCATCTCTTTCTAGGTCTACCTCTACCTCTATCAACACAAAATAAAATAGGGTTACAAGTTTGTTACTAGATGTATGAATGTTAACGAGGCACCAAAAGGATTCCAACAAAATATTCCGTAAAATTACCCACTCCTTTACATTGCAGGCGTAACTATGTGTAACTAGTTAACAAAGCCGTATACAACCATTTTAATTAAATTAAAATACATTAGAAATCGTACACAATTATCTAGTGGCTCATTATCATGGTAGCGATATGACATTAATTTATTTACAATGTCACCGCAATGTTTAACAATCAGCATGTTCTTGTTAAATAATATTTGTTGAAGGATAAAATGCACGGGCCAACATATGCCAGTAACGCATTCCAGTTTCCAGTAGCTTCTCTGAGGACTGCTTACATATTTACATAATCTAATATTAACTATAAAGAGGAAAGATTTATATTTATTGAAATGACTCAAAAACTACTGGGTCGATTTTAAAAATTCTTTCACCGTTAGAAAGGTAATTTATAGGCTATATTTTTTATTGTTTTAATTCACGAGGGCGTAGTCACGAGCTGTAGCTATCTCTTATATTTACACGATCGTTAATATAATAAACATACTAACTCTTGCACTCGATTCCGTCAACAATTAGACAAACTTATTTAATAGGCTATGCTCTATTTCTATTTATAAGTTACGTGATAAAATCCATCAGTCAGATAAGTAAGAAGTATGATAGTCGAATTGATGTCAAAAAGTACTGAGTTTTATTAATAAGTAAAAATATATTTTATTACTATTTCTATTCGTTTCTATTTATAGACACGGAAACTGTTCTATTTTAGTAATGAAATAGTTCAAGATGCGGCTACGAGCGAGTAGCCCGCAGTGCCCCTGACCCCGCGACCTCTGCACAAAGGTTACGTGCAGTTTTCAAGAAAACAACCTAATAACTATTCATTTTTTTTATTATAAACATCTGCAAATGACAATTGTAACGACCCTTTCCGTGTTATGTAGAGTTCATTAATAAATAGGTTAAATGAAATAACTGAACTTGAATTGCAATTACGTACGTTTTCTAATTTATAAAAACATACATTATATGATTTATAGATAGGCTATTTACATACTGCACGTGATAAATTACTCACGATTACAGCAAACGCGATAATGTAGCGTTACATTTGTATTTTTTCAAACGTTTGTCGATAAGCGATAATTTTAATGGCTTTAAGCAGCCAGCACGAATTTATAGTATTACTAATTCAAGCCAGCATCTTCGTCCGCGTGGAATTAAAAAAATTTTTAGTAGTCTATGTGTTCTTACAGACCATCCTCTACATCTATGCCCTCCGAGATCCGTTTAGGCTATAAACTCTAACAAACATGCATCCATTTAAACTTTCGAATTTATAATATTAGTAAGATTGTTACACCGCTGCTTATAACCTAAAAACACTTTCTAATATTGGTTCAGCAACATATTTTGTTTTCATTAAATTATCAGAATTTTACGTTTTATTACGTTAATCATGGTGATTCAGAACAATTTTAAATAATAATAAAATGCTAATTAGTGACCGCACATTAATATAAGAAATTGATTTCTTTACCTGTTCCCTTTATTTCTGTTAAAAAAAGACTGGCAATTTGTCTAAAGTCCATTTGATATTAATAAGAAGTAAAATACTTAATTCTTAAAATTTTACAATAAATTGACACTATTAAATAATCTTTAGATAATAGTGGATTGTTGGACTTTGATTGCATTGATCGGGAAAGTAATTTCTGAAAGTAAACAAGATAACCTTTTTGTTTTATCACTATTAGCCTAACTTTATCATGTCCAGATATGATATCATATTGTCCTGTTGTTGTGTCGGTTTCTGTCATATTCCAAATAGTTTATTGTCACACTTTCTTCATTCTCAAAATTATTGATCAAGGAGTAACTAAGCTATGTTTTAAATTGCTATGCAAATAAGCTATAAAAAACATTATTTCATAAATATACAGACGAATTGATAACCTCCTTATTTTGGGAAGTCGGTTTAAAACACGTGTATAGTAATAAATAGTATTTACTATAGAGTTAGCATATTTTGGTAGTTTATATATAAACTTGCTGGTGCTCACGACTTTGTCCGCGTGAATTTAAAACATAATAAAAAATATGGCCTATGTTACTCAGTGATAACGTAGCTTGTTAACGGTGAAAGAATTTTTGAAATCGGCCCAGTAGTTTTTGAGTACAATAATACATACAAATTACAAATCTTTCCACTTTATAATACTAGTATAGACTAGTATCTATATCTATACGAGTACTATCTATCTATATAATACTTAATACTTATATACTTATATTATAATAAAGCGTAAATACACACTTCTTTGTTGCCTAAGATGTCAGCAATTACAGCATATTGTTGAATAATTCTTTTTTTAATAAAAAGCCCTACACTTGCGTCACGTTTTAGGCTATATATTTTCACGCCATTAAACTTAGGGGGTAAATATTTTGGATAAAAACCCTAACGTGGGAAGGAGACCATAAGTTGCTGCCAACATCAAAAAAGAAAGATTGCTAAGGTTTGTCATGACATGTCATTATGACACTTGCTATTGATAATTTGATAAATGTAAACAATAAAATAAAATTTTCATAATTTCATGCGGATGAAGCCGCACGGGAACAGCTAGTAGTTGTGTAAAATGTAGTCTTATATAGAAGTATCCAATGTTGATTAATCGGATTACACAAGTAGTCTGCACTTAACTGTGATCTAGGTAGGTCTTCAGACGTCTGAGGTGGAATTACAGGACTACATTTATACGTAGCATAGCAGTTGGTATTGGGTAGGGCTATGTCCAACAGTGGGCAGATAAAGGCTGATGATAATAATGTTGTTGTTGTTGTTGTTCTTGTTGTTGTTGTTGTTGTTGTTGTTGTTGTTGTTGTGTTGACGTTGTTGTGTTGATGTTGTTGTTGTTGTTGTTGATGTTGTGTTGTTGTTGTTGTTGTTGTGTTGATGTTGTTGTTGTTGTTGTTGTTGTTGTTGTTGTGTTGTTGTTGTTGTGTTGTTGTTGTTGTTGATGTTGTGTTGTTGTTGTTGTTGTTGTGTTGTTGTTGTTGTTCTTGTTGTTGTTGTTGTTCATGATGATGATGATATCAGTTGGTACAGTTTTGACGGTAATATACATTAATTGTACGTTTAATAAATGAAACGTAATTTATATTTTTATTTACACACGTTTATCGTCGCTTGCGTCACTACGGTTCCTTTGTTCTTCGTATATTGTTTATTTAAATGTACAAATACTTTGGTTTTGAAATATTTGAGACATGGATTTCGATAATACGTTACATCACTTTCTTTAAAAATTTTAAAAATTAAAATAAACTACTGAACTAGTTTAGAGAGAAATACGTGAGATTTTGATTTTAGTGTGTTGGTCATATGTAACATTTTTTGTTATAATACAAAGAACTTCTAATTGGTTAAGAGTTGGTGGCAAGAGTGCGGCGGTAACCGAAGTGATCATGGACGCTTTTTTTTTTATAATATATGGTGGCAAACGAGCAAGCGGTCACCTAAATCCACCGAAATGGAAAGCGACCGCTGCCCATAAACATCCGCAATTGCAGATGCGTTGCCTACCCTTAATTGACGGAGGAGGAGACGCACATAAAGAGGACATTTCCCCTTCCTATGCGTCTCCTCCACCGTCAAATCCACTTTTCCTTCCCATCCTTTCCTCTTAAGAAAAGGGTGGAAAGGGAAAGGGAAAGGGACTAAAATTAGGCTCATCGAAGTACGTAATATCAGAGAGACTAAAGAGTTTTTATTTGATAATCTGTTAAAATATAGACAGTAGTACATAATATAAATGGATGTTTCATACCTGTATAATTGATATGACCCTAGTCTCAATACAATGTAGAGTTAACTGCAATCCATTAATGTATCCTCGACATTAATTTAATGCACTAGTTATATTACTCTGCAGTACTTATATTTATAAAATAACTAGCTTTCGCTCGCGACTCCTTCCGCGTGGAATTGAAAAAAAAAAACAAAAGTGAGTAGCCTATGTGTTCTTTCAGACTATCCTCTACATCTGTATCAAATTTCACCGAAATCCGTGCAGCCGTTTAGGCTACAAACTCTAACAAACATCCATACATCCATCCTTCTAAACTTTCGCATTTACTCGTATAATATTAGTTAGATTAGATGATTGTATTTATAATAGCGAAAGCTTCGATAACAGGGCATGTAACATTTTTGTATCCCGTTCCGAATTAAAATCAAAGTTTTGTTAACAAACTCTATACATAATTGCGTGCCGGGAACGAATCCCCTTAACCCAGCATGGCAGTGGGGTGTAAGACCGTTTTATCAAAGACCGGCAACGCATCTGTAGTTATGGATTTACAGATGTCTTATTTAAAAAGTGTCTTCTATTTTAATTTTCGAATTTCGAAACGGAATGTAAAAATTCAATTCGAGTGTAAATATGAATATTCTAAACAGGTTATACAACTGGAATTGAATGATTTACGTAATTAGTACGTTATTCAATCATGGATACAGAATGCATAATACAGTGGCGTACAGATTAAGGGATTTTATACATTTATACGACATCTTTATATTGATTTGTACGTAATACATTTACACCTATCGTACATCTACTCTCATCGCTGCTTATATTGTAACAGAGTGAAGATAATCTGTGAAATGTTTACTCTGTGCTACAACTTTTGACATACTCTATGGTACGATGTCCACATCTACAAATATGGTAACTTGTCTATATCTTAATAAAATACAATTAGATATATTTAGTTTAATTTGCTAAACTGAATACAAATATTTTATCCGATCTACTTATGGTGAAGGAAAATGTCGTAATGCAACCCGCATTGGGCCAGCGTGGTTGACTATGGCCTAGTCACCCTAACTTAGGGTAGGCTCCGAGCCCCTCGGTGGGGACGTATAGTGAGCTGGTGATGATGATACGAATTACTACATATATAATGTTAAAAGTTTATATATCTTAGTCTAATTCAATAGAAATGAGAAATTATATTTACACATGTCACTGGCTGACAATGTTATTTATTTTATTTTTATTTCATTATCAAGCGATGTCAATTCACTTTCTATTTCTTAAGCCTATTAAGTACTTGTAGGAAACAAGTCGATATTACTCGTATAACCGGTAACCATTTAATTAGAAATTACTTATAGAAACTAGACTAAACCGGTTATCTTGTCTTCAAGGATCTAAGGGTAAAAATATCATATTCCTAATATTTATTGTATTTGCAAATACATAAATGAATTTTGAATTTATTTACCTTTGTTACCTTCCTTTATTGTTTTAAAAGGTTTTAATAGTTCGAAATGTGTGAAATGAAATCTGCATTTTACTTACATGTAGATGTTTACTATCACCGTGTACTTGTTTTAAAATCTTGTCTCAATAACTTGTTTCCTTTGTGACTTTCTGTTTCAAATTATCTTGATCTACTTATGATAGCGATATACATATCTTTAGATTTAATATGAAAACATTGTCAATTATGGAATAGTACACAGTGATCCTACAAACCTGTAGTAAGAAACTTCTTATTCAGGTATGCAGTTGCTAGTTGCTAGGAGCAACAACCCTGCTGTTGCACTCGCAAGGGCGAACTTGTAGGTATTTTCCTCAGATAAAGCAAACAGCTTTTATCCCAGTTTTAGTTTGGCTTAATTCAAATGTTAAAAAAAATGTTGTTTACGTGTTAAATATATTTCTAGAATTTTTATTACGTTTAACATTTTTACATTCTTGTTTTCGTAAATTACAAAGTTAAGTTAAATTATGTATATTTATTCGTATTTTTAATTAAAAACTTATCTTTTTAATTTGTAATTCTAACAGGTTTTTTAATCTATTTGTACGAATTATTTCACCTCTATCTTGTTTTAAACATTTACTATAATACGTTAAAAGACTGGCTTTGTTAATATATTTAAATTAATAAAGTAACAGTTTATAAAATTGTCATAAATTTGAAAACAATAAACTTTCCTTGTTTATATTAATATTTGTATACTAATGTACGATAAGGTTAACCACTTACTCTGTTTCTCGTGTCTCCAGCGAGTTGTTTGAGGAGCGTGGGACAAGTGGACGGTAACAAGATCGTGTCATTTTTCACTAGAGTTCACTTTAAAAAACTTACATACTCGTAAAAATCATCACAGTTTAGCTAATTGAGCACAATACAGCTGACAGCCGGCGTTACTCGACGCAGAACAACAACTGACTCGCTACTCGATTGCCAATTGTTTTGTTCTCTGTTTACATAAAACCTTGAAGCTTATCTATATCGATGCACTTATCAGTTCTTTATATATTTTTATAAAAATAAATACAGAAACTATTTACGCTAACAGTTAACAGTGAATGGGAGCGATCAATAAAATTAAAAGCCGGGGTGAAAGCTCGCTGGAGATAAACCACGCCTCCGGTCCTCTTTCCTATTTAATATTTCAACTCCATCTACCGTCGAGTGGGTAAACTAAAGTAAGTAGCACTTGCCCCTAATTGCTTAACTGGTATTGATTTTTTTAACCGACTTCAAAAGGAGGAGGTTCTCAATTCGCCTGTATGTTTTTTTAACGTTATAAATACATGATGCATATCATTTTACTCAAAACCACACATGCCCGTACATAGTTAAGTGGAAAATAATGTTATTTAAATATTGTAATTTTGTATAAACTTACGATTTGTCACCACAATTCTGAATACCATTGCTAAGTTGTAAATTTATTTTATGTATAATCAATTACTTTCTCAATTTTTCTTTATTCGAATTAACGTTAAACTACACAAAATAACTTTAGACATCATAAATAATGTTCATTATTTTCAAAATTACGAAAAATCAAAACGATAGCAAAACATTTCTCAAACAAAGAAAATAATAAAAGCAAACAAAATTAAAAAAGTTATCTAATATATTAAGCTTATTATCCGGAGTAAAAATATAGTACCAAATTTACAGCATTTTAGCTTTAAGCTCATAAACTTATTAAAGCTTTAACAATCTCAGCAAAGAAGCTTTACGTCGGCATTTCTCAGCTCAAGAGCCTTGTATATTATTTTGGTGCCAGCTAAGAATAAGTTAAACGAATAAGCATGAATTTTGCTTAGGCAGCAAGTGACTGAATCTTTTGCACAATTTTATGACTCAAAAAGATTAAGTTTTTATGCTTTACAAGCTTTCGCCCACGACTCTGATCGCGTGGTATAAAAAATTGCCACAACAATATTCTTGATAGACCCTCTGATCTTTGTTTGATGATTTCATAATAAGACGTTGATAGCCATTTTATCGTATGCTTTATGGCTTGCAGATATGAAATTGTTTTTAACAATGTTCTTGCTCAAACACAATGAAATACTTTACAGCAACGAATAATCAAGAAACACGATGGAGATGAGAGATCTAAACAGTATTTGTTCGAATAAATAAGATAAGAAATCGACGATGTTTTGTCTCAGATATAATTTAAGATAGACTTTTATTTATTTATAATAGTTTATAACTGATTGTAGTTCATGTTTTAGGCAACATTTTTTAATAATTAAAACAGAACATATCTTTTTATTATTGTTTACATTGATAGATAAAATAGTGCGTGCAATTGAACAGATTAAAAATTTACATAGACTTCTTGTCTTCATCGGGCAGTTCTTGTATTTTGGGTACACTTTCTTTTGCTTTCTCTTCCTCGTCTTCCTTCAAAAGTTTCTCCAGCTCTTTGTCAGCGTTTAATAAGTCATCTTCAGTTATGTTCAGGTCAGGGAACCGTTTCTAAAATTATAATTGTTTTATACAGAAAAGTTTAATAATAACTTAAGCAATCTTTTAATATAAGTTCCATAATAAATCTACTACTTAGTGATTCTACTCGTTGCCACATTTAGCATCTAAAGGTGTCTCTTATTGTAGTATAAGAAATACTAAGGGATACTGTTAGTGACCAATTTACAACTCTGAGTGCGTAATGATAGAACGTTGTAGTTGTTTATTTTCCTTCCGTTTAAAAAGTTTAGATAAAATTAAATGATGTATTCTTTATTCATTTACTAGCTACCGCCCGCGACTCCGTCCGCGTGGAATTAAAAAAAAAGTAAATGGCCCGTGTTCTTCCAGACTGTCCTCTACATTGTGCCAAATTTCATAGATATCAGTTCAGCCGTTTAGGCTACAAACTCTAATAAACATACATCCATCCATCTAAACTTTCGCATTTATAATATTGGTATGATTACGTTTCTTAGCGATATTTTTCAGATTAATTATTCATTTGTGTCTCGTGGTTTATTAACAGTATAGTTAAATGAAATCCAGTCTACATATATGACGTTATTATTACCTAATCTTTAGTATACTTACCTGGAGTTCCTGCAGCGTGTTTTGTATGTTTTCCTGCTGCGACCTCAATCTGCGCGGTAATGTGAACACAGTGTTAAAGAGTCTAAGCATCAGCCAACACAGTGCTGTTAGCGCGCCGTACATTAGCATCGCCTTGCCCATAGACCAGTAGTCTACATTTACTTGCTGGTGCTTCATTTTACTGAGTTTTTTTTTTGTATTTTTTCGTTGACGTCTTTATGATATGCCGGTAAGCGGAACAATGGCGACCTATCCCATCGATTGGTATGACGTGTTTGAGAATTATTTATGTGAGCGACAAACCTTGTAGGGTTGATACTAGTAATTACTCTTTTATAATGTATTCCTATCTTTGTTTTAGTTATACGGTACAAAATTAATTAAAGAACTGTAATATTCTGTACAAAAACGTATATTTTTCAATGAAACATACGCTAAATAAGCTTACGTTGCTTAGAGTAAAAAATTATTTAAGTGTCAAAGATTGTTTTGTACAAACATACAGACCGTCAGGAATATTACAATTCCGTCAGCTGGACGTATTTCCGATCGATAATGGTAGCAATTATGAGACATTGCGACTGGTCGAGTTAGACGCATGTGTTTAGTTCACATAGACTAAAAAGTCAAGGTGGAAACTATTATTGGATGGTAGAATTAACATAGTCAATTGTTTTTACAACTTTTAATATAGACTGGTACAAAACTTTACCAACTTTCTGTTGGAATTCAATATAGTGTATGTATCTATGTATTATTTTCACAGTGTTAAAGCGGACTCTACCGCTTTAACATCTTCGCACGAATGGGTCGGCTCGCCCCCAATACCACGACCACACAGAAGACAGGCGTGAAGTGGGAGAAATTCCGCGTTTCGTCTAATGAGCGTGGTGCCGGAAGCCCAACTTTAGTCCCTTTTCCTTCCCACACTTCTTTTTATCAGAAAAGGATGGGAAGGGAACGTGGATTAGACGGCGCAGGAGATGCATGCGGCACAATCTCAGTACATTTAACTTGGAAACCCGAAGATAAAATATTGCAATATAACGGAGGACCTTAGATCTATTTTGATAAAAGGAAAGAGACTAATTTTGTTTTTAGCAGTATTATATTTGCTATATATGCCAACTACCAGTAACAGATGGCAGTTTTACGAATAAAATTACTAGTTTAATTAATGTACGATAGATGCCGCTATTTAGTAGCTCTTTTTGTAGTGTTTTTTTTTTAGTGTATTTGTTGAATCAAACCTTTTTAGTTTTATACAATATACTCAACTCTGATTTACTCCTTTTTAATTGTCACTTGTAATTCGATGTCAGTCTCTCAATAAATAAAATATCTATTACTGTCTATTACATTGAATTATCGTTAAAGTACGCTGTATTATCGTTAAATTTGAATATCCTCAACAGTATTTAGGTAAATATGTCATCTGACAAGCATTGTTGCGTTCCTGGTTGTAAAGAAAACGGAGGTATGTCTGATTCTATGTCTACTTACTTTAGGCCATTACAGACTTTAATATAACACTGTCTCTATCCAGCAGTAAGACGTCGTATAATGAGAATTTATAGCCAAAGTCCACTTCTTTGGCCTAGTGCCCCTGTACATTGCCGGACTTCTTAAGTATTTGTTTGTAGTGTTTTGTCTTTAACATGTATTTGGTTCTTTCACAACCATATTTATAGTAGTAAATTGTTGCACTAATCTCTCTGATACTTCTTTGTACATTAAAGCATGCCTTTAATGCCTAAAATAATATTAAATAAGATGTGCTATTTAAGGTATGCATCAAGTACTACACGGGTTTCCAAATTGATGGTGGAGACGATGTTTTGCAAAAAATCAAAAAATGCACTAAACGAAGATGAAATCATTTTGCCTTTTCTCAACTATTATTGATTTTTTTTTATGATATATGAAATATGAGATTGTATAAAATGTGATTGTTGACGCTTATAATATACTTGTTAACTATGTGAAGACAGTGTTTCAATAGCCCTACACCTCCAGAGCCCGGGACGGCAGAAAGTAACCGTCCAACAGTATACTCTGTGGATGGATATATAAATCTTTTCATAATGGTATATGGATATTTAGATATTTATATACCTACATTTAAAATTTCAAATACCGCTCGTTTGCCCCATTTCATAACCAAAAAAAAAAAAAAAAAACAGAAAGAAACAGAAGAAAAAAGACAAAAAGTTGTCAACTATGAAATAGAGATGGTGCTTTTCTTCGTGTTACCCAATTTTAGGCCGAAGATTGGTCTCTATTTCAGTATGTTACAAAGTACTCTGTGAGGAGATGCATAGGTAGGGGAAATATTCTCTTTATGTGCGTCTCCTCCGTCGGTTAAGGGCAGGCAACGCATTCACTATTGCGGATGTCTATGGGCAGCGGTTGCTTCGCCAGTTTGGCGGAATTAGGTGGCCGCTTGCCCGTTTGCCACCTTATGATATAAAAAACAATGTAGAGTCAAGCTGTACAAGTATTCTCTCTTTCATTCCTTTTCGTGAAATTTTACTTAAGTCGGTCAAGGTAAATGTGTTCTGTTAAAAGCCCTATAATTACGTTGCCCTTTTTAATTACTGCATTTAGGTAATGTATGCGCCCAAGTTATACACGAAAGGAGGAATTTATTCATTAACAAACTACATAGAAGTTAAATTAAGACCTATTTTCACGTGCGTTTCGATCGCGTCTTTCGCCAAGTGAAAAACGGGTTTTAAATTTTAAAATGTGCATCAATAAAAAACGATTATTAAAATTTGATAATTTATTCAAATAATTCCTTTAATAAAACAAAACATAAATTATAACTGAACATAAAAAACTCTAAGAAAAAAAATCAACAATTTATATTACACAAGGTACAGTATCGCGTTGGTTTACAAAATCACAGCTTAGTAAATACAATGCTTTGACAATATGGTTTATTTAAAAAACTTTACAAAGGTATAGTAGTATTCAAATATATTGTCGGCTCGGAACAACGTTATAGTCGCAGAAAACAAGTTAGCTTGAGTCGTAATTTTGGTGTGCTCCTTGGCGATCCCGGCACCAAAGAAAAGGGTTTTAGTAGGAAAAACCACATAACCATATCTACCCCCAGAGGGTAAGGTATCTTTGGAAGATTTCTCCTAGACACAAAAAGGTCTATCGGAGCATAAAGGGGCGTCTGACCTTGAGCCGTCAAGATATTTGAAAAGTCGCATAGCTGCGCTAATAAAAAAAATTCTACTGTCTTAAGAATTATTATATTATATATAAAAATATCTCTTATTCTTCGATTAGAATAAAAGATGTTTTTATAGGTGTAACGCCAGTGAAAACGCAAATATATTAACCAAAGCGACTTAAATCTTTTCTCAATATGTACCAAATTATACAATATCGTTGAAAAACAAATTAGTTAAATAAAGTTAAATAGGAAATTACATTTACTTATTAGACAATTTAATAAATAATTAATCTTGTTCATTTTAAAGATTTATATCATTTGCTAAAAAAGAAAAACAGTTTTAGTACCTATTTCCATTAATCGGTTAGTCGTGGACGCGCCAGTGGAAATGGAATTTAATTGGGTACACTTAATGGCAGCGGTTTTGTACTGCAGCTTAAAGTAATGTATTTATATTTTCTTAATCTTTGTGTAATAAATTTTCAAATCAAAGTAAGAAAGAAAGTTAACCTTTAGTATTTATTAAACCGTATTAAGAAAGTAATTCCCTGAAAGTAGAAATTGACTAAAACAAATAATAAATATAATAAATTAGATTTAAATAGAAATTAAATAAAAATATTGCCAGATTAACTACAAGGTATAAGCTGAAAACATTTCTTATCGCTATATTTATTGCCTTTTGCCGATATCAAATAATTACAAATAAACCTTAAAAATATATGTTGAAAAATTGCAAGTTGAATATTTTGTCCAAATACTATTAAAATTTCAAATATTATACAATCCAATATGTTAATAAAACTACTAAAACTTTTGTTCAATATCTATCATACAATTACAAAAATCTTTTATTTTAAATCCAAAACTTTTTAAGAAAATCTTTAAAATAGTTAATTAAAAGAATAGACTAACCTGAATTGTTTATTTAATTACATAGAAAAAATGTTTGAAAAATATCAAGGTTTCTTTTTGATTTGATGATATTATATTTTTACATGTCTTTTATTAAATTATAAATTAAATGCTGACAAAATTTATTTAAAGGAGATCATACGATTATGATATGTCGATATGGAATACCAAAAATATATTTAAATTAAACATAGTGCTAAAATATAAAGGCAAATTTCATAACTAGCTAAATACGGGCACCTAAAACATGTACAGTCGAGGCAAAGAATTAAAAAAAAAATGTCTATGAAAGGGTTTTGGTCCGCATTATCTCAAGATTGTCTATTATCAAGAAATTAGTATAACATAAGAAAGATTATTAAAATGTATATAATTAAATTATATTATATTAATAAATATATATGATAATTTAGAACTAAACATATCGATTTTTGAGCCTATTTTTAGGTTGAATATACAAATGATATTTTCTCCACGACTGCACTTTAATATAAATGTTGGCTGGTGCTTTGTTCAATTCCTAAATTGCTGATAATTGAAATAACCTAATTATAATGATTTTAAATATAAAAATTGTAACATGCTTACATATGTTATGAAATAATTTGGTATAATCCACGATTGTTTACCTCAGGCCGGCATATTCTGAATGCATTCCTTGATTTGTGTCCACGCTTGCAAATTCTACAAGAAAAAAATACTTGATTTACTATTTTTTGGCACAACACTAGATTATTGGCTTAAACGTCACATCTCTAACTGACAGCTGTCAATGTCATTAGAAGGATTGATATTCGCGCGCATTCCTGGCTGGACGTCTAGTTCAGCCATTAATTAATATTGCTAGTTAAAATTATATTAATTGTTTAAAAATACTTATATAATATAGAGGAAAGATTTGTATTTTTGTATGTAATGAAATAACTCAATATCTACTGGGCCGATTCCAAAAATTCTTTCACCATTTAAAAGCTATGTTATCAGTAAGTAACATAGGCCCTATTTTTATTATTTTTTAATTTCACGTGGGCGAAAATTGTATATTACTCACCTTTTTGGCAGCCTTCACTTGTAGCGTTATAAAACTAACGAGCGACTCGTGCAGGTCTCTGTCCTTTTGCTTTTGGAAGTATTCTATTTCGGCCGTCGCTTTCTTTGTGAACTCCCTACATCATTGATATAGACATTAGGGTTTTTTTTAACGGTTTTCCTGAGATTAAAACACAAACTAGACTAGATTATGGCTATTACTAAAGAATGGAAAGGGAAAGAGGATTTGAAGGATACGCATAGGAAAAGGAAATATCCTGTTTATGTGTTTTTCCTCCGTTAATTAAGGGTAGGCAGTGCATCTGCCTTTGCGGTTATCTAAGGGCGGCGGTCGCTTCGCCTTTTAGGCGAATAGAAGTGGCCCCTCGCTCGTTTATCACTTTATCTCTACTAATATAATAAAGCGTAAACACACTATTTATGTAGGATTGTTAGCAATCACAGCATATTTTTGAATAATTCTTTCTTTAATAAAGCCATACACTTATGTAGACTATATATTTTCACGCTATTAAACTTAGAGTTAAATAAATTGGGAAAAACCGTCATGCGGGACCATAAACTATAAGCTGACAATATCAAGGAAACAAGGTTGCCATGGTAACGCTAATTGCTATCCAATTTCAAAGGCTGTCGTTATTTGTGCATTTGAATTTTGACATTTTCAATTGAAAGTTTATCGAAATGTAAACAATATTACTAATATTACAAATGCGAAAGTTTAGATGGATGGATGGATGTTTGTTAGAGTTTGTAGCCTAAACTGCTGAACGGATCTCGATGAGATTTGGCATAGTTGTAGAGCATAGTCTGGAAGAACACATAGGCTACTTACATTTGTTTTTTTTTTAATTCCACGCGGACGGAGTCGCGGGCGAAAGCTAGTAAACGATAAAATACAGTTTTTATAATATGACGCGGAGCTGCACGGGATCAGCTAGTAATAAAAGCGTGTCTCACTGTAGCTGCGTGTGCGCGGTGTCGATGGCCTGGCGGTCGGCGCGCAGCTTGGCGTCGAGCGCGCGCGTGCTCTGGTCGCGCACGATGTCGGGCTCCGTGGTGCCGAACAGACGAGACATCAGCCCCGACTTGCCCGCCGCCGCGCGGCTGCGCTCCGCTATCCTACACAACACCTTTCGCTAATCATACTAATATTATAAATCATCATCATCATCATCACCAGCTCACTATACGTTCCCACCGAGGGGCTCGGAGCCTACCCTAAGTTAGGGTGTCTAGGCCATAGTCAACCACGCTGGCCAAGTGCGATTTGGTTGACTTCACACATATCTTTGAATTTCTTCTCCGATATGTGCAGGTTGTATCACGATGTTTTCCTTCACCGTAAGAACGTCGGGTAAATTATGTACATATGAAAATTCGAAAATCGAAAATCACATTGGTACATGGCGGGTTTAGAACCTAAGACCTGTAGATTACAAGTCAAGTACTTAAACCACTGAGCCACCGACGCTCTAACGCGACGCTATATTATAAATGCGAAAGTTTAAATGGATGGATGTTAGTTTGTAGCCTAAACTGCTGAACGTGTTACGATAAGGTATAGATATATAGGATAGTCTGGAAGAACACAGGATACTCACTTTTGTTTCTTTTTAATTCCACGCGGACGGAGTCGCGGGCGAAAGCTAGTCTATACTAATATAATACAAACACACACTACTTAGTTACGTAGGATGTCAGCAATAGTAATTATTTTTTAAATAAAGGTCTGCACGTATCACACGCTTTAGGCTATATATTTTCACGCCATTAAACTTAGAAAGTAAATAAATTGGAAAAACCCTGATGCGGGAAAGGAACAAAAACAAGCTGACGTCAAAAAGCAAGGTTGTCATAGTAACGGTAATTGTTATCCAATGTCAAAAGCCTTTGTCCATTTCAATTTTGACAATTGCAATTGATAATTTCACTAATGTAAAAAAAAATAAAGTTTTCATATGTTGATGAAAGATGAAGCCGCTCGGGAACAGCTTGTATAGAATATTTTTTTTAACGTACCTATACTACTACTACTACTACTTACACTGAGGGTTTTTATGGTGTAACATTTTATGTCTTACCTATTATTCAGAGTATCATGAGCAATCTCCAGATTCCGTTGCAAAGCCTCGTGGTTTGTACACAGATGTTGTAAAGCCCCCGCATAGAATAAATATTCTTTCAACTGATCAGCAAGTTGCTCTTCATCCTCTGCCACTGCATCTATACTGTCCGCTATTGAATCTGGAACAATACATTTTAAAAAATATAATTCGGTTTATGAATCGCTTGATATTGTGATATAGGAAACATTGTGATGCCCACATATTTGGGAAAAAAGATATGTATGAAACCAACCCACAGAGTGCCAGGATGGTTGACTACCTTTTTATTCTGGTATGGGGGAAGGTACCCAACCTTCTGGGGGGAAAAGTCAGGTTTATGTGGAGTTCGACTAAAATGCCCTTGGTGGCCTTGAGTGCAATAGAAGAGGTTTCCAGAATCTCTGAGGAATGCACCTGAACATGGTTAACTATGGCCTAGTCATTCCTAACTTGGGGTAGACTCCGTACCTTAGTGGGGACATAGAGAGCTGGTAATAAGCTTTAAATGTCAATACAAAAAGAATATGAAGTGTCTCAAAGTAGTCAAATTATGTCATTAATGCCTTAAAATTTATGATTTGCTAAGGTTTAAGGTTTAATTTGTTAGCCGCCATAAAAAAAGCTATAGAGACAAAACTTGTAGAAAAGAAGCCTAATAATTAATTTGACATAAATTTAATTCATATTTTATTTAAAAACTAATTTATGATAAATCTCACCAAAATAATGTCCCGCCTTCTGCAAACCATCACCCATTTCCTTCTCTATTACACTCCATTCACTAAATAGCTTTCCATAATCAGCATGAAGTTTGCATAGTGCATAATTTTTTTCTATTATTTTAGACCTATAAAGATTACAAGTGAAATAGTATGAATATTATAAATGCGAAAGTTTAGAAGGATGTATGTTTGTTAGAGTTTGTAGTCTAAACGGCCAAATGGATTACAATGAAATTTGGTATAGATGTAGAGGATAGTTTGGAAGAACACATTTGTTTCTTTTTAATTTATGCGAACGGAATCGCGGGCGAAAGCTAGTAACTTAATATTTTTATAAAAGAAGTACTTTGTTAGTATCACTAATTACAAATTTAGTTTTTCTATGTAAATTTTGTATATAAATTTTGCTTTCATTAGCAGCGTAAAGAAATAAAGTATGGAAAAAGTCTGTTGTATAATACAGAATCTTGCTGGTTGTACAATGAAAATCTACATTTGTTTCTGAATTATTAAAACGCAGTGGACATGGTTAATTATATTTATTCTTACCTTGTATATAAAAAGTTTCCCAAATTAGTTTCCAACTGTTTTCCATAGTTTTTGACACTTTCGATTTCTGGATCTGGTTTTTTCAACCTTATTGATACAGAAAGTGACTTGAGCTTGTTTTCTGCCAGAAGTAGATATCCTAAAAATAAAATAAGGAGTTATTTAAGAAGTCTAATTTTTAAAAACTATTAGAAACTATGTAAAAATAGTTCAGTATTAGGAATCAAGTTTTGCCTTTCTATTTAACATTTGCAACAACTTACAATTAAACATTAAAAACTTAGAGTATTGTGGGATAAAATATCATTTAATATACAAATACATACCACTGTCTGTTATTGTTTCCCTCCAGCCATGTTCTTGTTGTAGGAAGTTAATAAATTGATCATCAAAACACAATCGAGGATGGGACGCCACTCGTAATAGGAAATTTTCCAATCCAGCCCGTCTTCTTTCTACAAACTCTGGGTCGGTTGTATCTGATTTTCTCCAAGCATATAATACCTGAAAATGAAATAAAACATGTAAGAATAAAAGACTCAAATTGTTAAATCTTAAGTAATATAGTTCATGATATATTTAATAATATTGTTGGATGCGGAAGGCGTAGGACCACATTCTGCGGAATAAGGCCTATGTCCAGCAGTGGGCAGACATAGGCTGATGATGATGATAAGATATTTGGCAAGTAAGAATTTTAAATCTAGCTAAAAGCAAACAATTTAGTTGTTTCAGAAAATTTTATATAATAAAGTTTAACATTATATATGGAAATAAAACTAGTTAAAAGTGCAATTAAAAATAAACCAAGAACAAATTAGATATAGCAACATTAGAAATAATAAAGTATCTATGTACATTTTAATACTTTTTTTTATTTACCCGTTTTTCTGGCAGTGGTGGTATTACAACATAGGGGTATGTAACTTGTAGAAAATCATGTATCTGTTCAAATTCTGTATATCGTCTCCAAATTGTGCTAATTTTTGATTGTACCAATTTATACTCTGGATCATTTACTCTGAAATATGTGTATACAAATAAACTTTTAAGACATTAAAGCTTAAAGGGGGCGTACGTTTAACGTCAAATATATTTATTAAATTATTTATGACCAGTTTCAAGAAAAGAGTTCTTAGCTTATGTACAATTAAGGAAAGAAAAGATAATAAACTGCGCAAATGTGTACGTAAATTAAAGCTAATTGTATTACAATAAGGATGTAAATCGTTTGTAAAACAATGAACTTACTTTAGGTCAATTAAATACACTGTGTAATGATCACGAACATGAAGTGTTCCGTTAGCACGTTTCTCCGATTCCACAATAGATATATCAACATGTTTCAACAATGTATCCTAAAATTAAAGCAAGATAATAGTTATTGTCTCAACAAAAGGTAAACGAGGGTAAATAAAAACATACCTGGTTCTCAAAATCCTCAGCAATCTCTATTTCGTTGAACGATTTTGAAGGTTTAATCGGCGAATTATCCGCCGACATCATATTGAAACAAAGAACCTACCAATAGAATGGAAACTTGATAGAATTTTGATTTTCTTGTAAATTATTTATTCCAGATATTGTATGGAATATGACATTTGAATTTTGTGATGACATTTAGTGACGCATGTTTAGAGTTGTGAATGCTTGTAAGTATTACCGGTTTTTCACAAGAGGTTTTATTGAATTTGATTGTGAAAATATAAAATGTAGGAAAACAGGATGATAGGAATCATTGTAAGAATTTTGTCTTTATTGTTTATAATATCTATAAATATCATACACGAAATTAAAAAATTGTACGAAAGGTTCGAACCGATAGATATTCGTGGATGACTCTTAAGTTTTCAGTGGATTCCAACAGATGGCTCTATAATAATTTTTCGTTCAAGTAAAATCATTCATTAATTTATCTAAAGAAATTAAATTGTGTTTATTCTGAAAACCGGCAATGTGGCCCAGACGGTCTGATGATTAGAAGATTTACATTGCAATAGTCGAAAATTAAGTAAAAAATTATATTACTCGTCTAACTTTTGTCGGATAAATAAAATAAGAACTAAGAACTGTTCTGTATGAGTTTCACAGATTAGTTCTCGCTCATTTAAGAGAGAGTAGAGTAGTTTAAAAGTTTACAGAGATTTTAAAAACAGATGCCGAGGTGTATTTTAATCTCCAATAAAGAATCGATAGAATTATCTTTGCATTATTAACAAACATAGAAAAGTTTACTTTTTTCTTAGACATTATTTTTGGAAATCGGTGAAAGTGTCAAGAATCTTTGGATAATTTTGCTATCGTAACAAAGTAAATAACACCTGTTGCTTTCTTGAAGGAATTAAATTACTCCGTTTGTTTGATTTATGAATCAATCTCGAAAATCTCATTATAATTTTCGAGAACCAGGTGTGCTCAATGTTGTTTAAATTACATTGATATTTAAAATAAACAAATATTAAGATTGATGTATTTTATAGATGATAAGAATTTGTTAACAGTTAAAATACTCGTGTTGTTCCTATGTCAAAAGTATATTTAAAAAAACTAACACATGAAAAAATGAACTCTTACGAATGAATGACTTACGTTGTTTTATGTTATAGTTATTACTGTGCTGCTTTAAATTTACAATATATTGCTAATCTTAATAAAAATTAAATAGCTTCTTTTATTTACACTTACAAAAATTGCTTTAATTTCTCTGAGAGTTGTAATAAATCCTTTTTTCGTTATGATTCAACGGCACCAATTTGTTTTATAACTTCGAGCGCCATTTTGCAAACAGTCAAGTTGATTGGGAGGCGTCTTGTAAGAATACATTTTCATGCTAAGAGCCCTAAGCTTTATGAGAAATGCAAAGTAAATTGTAAGTTTTTTGACTCATAATAATTTCATTTTTACAACAAAAATGTTGCTTTTTGAGACACCAATTTTTAAAAGTTTTTTCCTAACTTCCAGCCTTTATAACATTAGCAAGATAGTATGATTATACGATTGTTAATCAATAGAAGAAATGTTTAAGGAAAACATTGCTATAACGTATATACAACTCCAAATGTAGTCAGGAAAAATAAAATTAACAACATCATAGTTAAATTAATGATGCTTTCGAAATGAAGAAAATGCGAAGAAACGAGAAGAACGTATCACTTCTAGTTTTCGTGTGGCGACCCACTGTACAAGATATAAAATTAAATAGATTTAGTGAATTTAAATTCCAAATAACAATTGAAGAGTACATTTAAGACTTCGCTATATCTCTACATATGAAATCGCTATTTCATCATACCAATAACGTCTTTACGGATCTAGATAAAATTAGTCACAGATGTATGACATAGTCTGGAAGAACACACACAAATTACTAAGTTTTTTTTAAATCTAGCAGACTAAGTCGCGAGCAAAAGCTAGTACGACATATTACAGTGTGTTTAGTAGTTAACATTTTAATCTATACTAATCGGCAAAAAGTTGACGATCTTACAAACTACTTATTTTTTTTCGTTTTGAATTTGCTGTGTCCAATACGGTGTGTGACCGCACTAACGCGTCATTAAGGATCAGCTGTAACCGCTGCTTTATTTGAATGAGCCTCGGTAATTACACTGCCGCCAATTAAGCTCCGCTCAGTAATACTCTTACATTTATAACGGACAGCTTCAGACAATTAACTGACTTGATTGAGAGCTTTTGAAAACTTACGCCGCTCATAATTATACAAGCTACGATATTGATGTAGTATTTAACTATATAAATATGGAGCTTGTAGGGGGTAGCTACCACTAATATGGTATTCTAAATAGTTTAAATCAATAGATTTCAAATCAAAACAGTTTAATAAAACAGTTTTGATTTTCTAAGGGGGGGCTGCCATCCCTAGCTTCTGGCAATGCCTGTATTTTAAAATAAACGCGTTAACACTTATTTGATTAGGTTTCGGAAAGTCAAACAATTCTTTATTGTATTTTCATCTTTTTTACTAGACATAGGCTAAGATAACCTTCCTGGAATATTAACAAAGGCCGTGAAACTGAAAAAAATGTTTGAAAATCGCATGATATTATTTAATTTAAACTTCATATAGAATTGATAATGATCTCATAATGAAGATTGAGTTATGGGTGGACAAGCGGGTGTGCGATTAGGGTTGCCCCATTATTGAGTTTGACCCGAATTCTTGGGGTTTGAATGCATATTTGAGCTACGGAATTTACACCATTCTTCGGGCTTTGTGTGGACGGTGTGAAACTAGACATATGTCTTATTTAATCTTAAGAATTAACTCTGCACGTCGTTTTTTTAGTTTTCTTTGTCGCATAAAGATCAACAATGGTCGTTGCTATTTCTTCGCAGTCTTTTTTTGTCAGTGTTTGGGTCTACGTTTTTTGAATGTTGGCAACCCTATGTGTGACGCTTTTTGTGCCGCCATTATCCGACATCAAACGTAATAAAATTAACAGGCCGCTCTGACGGCCATTTGTCCGTGTCCACTTTCCGAACACGGCTTTAAATTCATTATTGGAGGACAGATTTAAATTTCGGTGACAGATGTATGCAAATAGAAAAGCGTTTTCGTGAGTTTTCACTTGTATGAAACATATAGTCTTCTCTTTCATTGTGTATAAAGAAAAGAGAGATAAATATATTTTTCCACATCTGTTTGGCTAGTAGAATATATTGATTTAAGATTGTAAAAGGTATCGGAATTGAAAATGCATGCTTAAGGGAACCACATGTTTTGCTTAAATTAAATTTTAAAGCGTTGGAAATGAAACACCTGTGAAACCAATTTCCGAACGCCGAATGGACGAAAGAATGAATAAAGAAACATCATCTGAATGTTAGAATATCTGAACTTTAAACTCTACTAATTGAGCTGAGTTTTCAAACATCGTTGTTTATTTTTTGTTAAGGCAACGTAAGACTCGAAGATAAGGAAGGAGGATGTACTCCATCTCATGAGTATATACGAATTCTATTTTGCCTATAATCTCAATTGGATGCCTAGTTTTAGACGATAGTATAATCGTAACCTTTTAATTCAACTTCGATACGCAGATCTATCAATTACAGCCAGGATTGCCGCGCTTATTCTTAATACTCCGAACTGACATTGACAGATGTCATAGGGACGGGACGTGTATGCCAAATAATCTAGTGTTGCGCTCTACTCCGGAAAGATACGGCAATTTTTCATAACACTAGTCAAATTGCTATTCCTTTTTAATGAAGTTATAATTTTCTAAACGTCATCATAGACGTTTGTATCGCTATAAAATAATAACCTTAATAATTACGACTGGCGTTAAAATTAAGAAGTAATCTGGACGCGCATAAATTTTAATTAACTGATGCTATAAAACAACACATTAAGTTGTAATGCTCAAGTCTAAGTGTAAAGATGAAGCGGCTTTCTCATTTCACAATATTTTTTGATAGTCAAATTATATTATTCACTTTCTGCTTCCAAACGAAAATGTAGTCTTACTTACGAAATAAATATTACATACGTTACGTATTTTCAAATATAAAATAAGGTGCAGTGAATTTTAGGATTTGTTTAGACAAAGAGGTTTAATTGATGCGCAAAACATGATAGCTTAATCTGTTAAATTATGTGTGAAAATATTCATAAAGATATGTTACACATATTGTCAGTAATTTGTGTGTTTCACAACGTATTGTTACAATTAGGTGTTTTCTTGTTTTTTCTACTATTCCGCTACAGTTTATAACTTATAATTTTTATTTGCAAACAACATCTTTAATATCCCACAAGGTAATTTGATTCAGTTTTATAGGATCGTAACATCAATTTTCTCCTCCAAGGTAAGAGTTCAATTAAGTAATGTTAAGTTCATAGCACTTTGACTAACGAGTACTCATAGCTATTTACGAATTTACGAATGCGAAATAATTGCGAAAAAGGGGGCTCTAGTGAGCTGTCATAATTTAGTTTGTCTTACCCCCACTAGTCAGATTTATTTCGAATGATTGTTATCACATGTGATGTGTTTTTGTTCGATCATTTGTATTATAATATATCGCTGTCTTTATTTTTTTGAAGTAAATGAGAGAGAAGACGATGTTTTATTCAAATTTTAAAAAGTGCGTTCATTTGTCTTAAATCTGACGCTTCGACAATGTGACATTAGCTACAGATAATAAAATTTACATTGTATTATATATTCACGGACGTCACTCGTCGACGTGTCGCCAGAGTAATGAATGTCTGGGTTGTTTGGAAAAAATATAACCGTTTTACTGCAATAGCGAAGTACAGAGTTTGAGAACTGATTAGCCTCGTTTTGAAGGCAAGTTTAAAATGAGTAAGGAAATAAATTACAAAGTAACTTGTTCTCCCAAGTTAGGTACTTGTTACAGAGTTAAGTTTGGTTTTAATTTTATTTAGTTTTATTGAAACGTTAATTAATTTTCTACTAACTCGCCGCTTTAAACGGAATAAATAGATAAAAAAGGAGAAGCCACTAGTATGTTTGAGTTGCTTTAATTTTAATCAAGTAAAGAATTTAATTCAGAACGAATCGTTTTGGTTTTAAATATACGCAATGAATTACAAATGGAAAATACATTAGTGCAATATTTGGCTTTCTGCCACATTTGTGTTAATGAACGAGTACAAAGCATCGTTTCGTACGGGCTTAAAGCAATTAGCTGAAACAAAAGCAATTATTCAATGGATAACTATATGAATCTACTAGCTATTCCCCGTGACTTCGTTCTAACAATTAAATGTGTATGCGACACCAACATTGGTGATAACCCCCATCGCTTCCTTGCCACGTTAACACCGATGGAAATTAAAAAGTTATGGCGATTGGGGTTAGAATTCAGATTTGTTCTCTATTTTTTTAGAATTTCAACTCTCACGTTCACTGCAAGTGTTTTGTGTTGATATGATATCACTTATGACACTCGAGGGAGGGAGGCAAATCGAAAGATACATCATTTGTCAAAATCGGTGCAGTCGTTTAAGCTGTAGGCCGTTACAATGATTTTTTTTTATAATATAAATAACTATCAAAAAATATTGTGTTGATTTTAATTAGATTACTAAAGATGTATGTTTAATTTATAGATATGATTACAGCTAAGGTATAATTAAGTGTATAACTTTAGGGGATGCTTATGAATTATTCAAGTGCTATGAATAACTTATGCTAACTTTGTGTACCACGGAGCCGGAATTCAGTTCAAACATTTTATTACGTTATCCCCAATAAAACTATATCGTTTGTGACAGGCAATTATAATTACTGTTTGTGAATGCTGTGTTACCGCGGTTCTGTTTCTACTATTGAAATAATTATACAAAAATAATATAGCCATCTCTCTTATTCAGTTTGAAAAGATAGAGATAGATATATTTTGGTACATATTCGAAGGAGTCAATCCACGGTTAGTATTTTTCCTGTAGACAATAAGATTTGTCTCCGTATTCTCTCTCACCTCTCACCTCTTTCTACAGTTCTAACTCCTCCTCCCTTTCGATTGATTGATTTTATCCCGGTCTTCATGGGGTACATCTCCCAAAAATAATTATGAAATAGAAAAAAAGTCATAAAGTCTTTCAGCACGTTTGATAAACATTTAAATTAATTTATCTTAGCCGACGTCACAGACTCGATTCTATTTGGTTTGCCGCGTGCAAATACAAAAGCCTTTCATTAGAGGAATGCTTCGACGCTTTCAAATTGTTCACGTGACAATATTCACCGCCACACTTATTAACTTAAAGCTACTCTCAGTGGCCATTTAGGGCTTTACTGACTATAATATCTTTTCAATCATTGTGATGTATGTTGAATTCAAAATTTATTTTATAGCTTCCGCCAACGACTCAGTCCGCGTGTAATTAAAAAAAAAACAGAAGTAAACTATGTGTTCTTCCAGACTCTGCTCTATATCTATGCCAAATTTCTTCCCGATCTGTTTAGCCGTTAAGGCTACAAACTCGAACATTCATCCATTTAAATTTTTCATTTATAATATGAGTAAGAAGTAAGATTAAAAAGCTACATTTTTTTATTGTCTAAGTCGCGAGCTAAAAGTATCAAATAAAAATCTTATTTGATATTAAAGCGGTTTTGTTGTGGATAAATCTGAACAGAGAGACATGCAACTAACGGTCCTAGTATTAATCTGGCTAGGTACGCTCTCGCTGGGACTTTGATAAATTGTTGGAAAGGGCACTGAAATGACGCTCGCAGGTTGAAATAGGTTTTAGCTTTGTTACTCTAAAGAAATAAAACTAAACTATAAACTGGCTAACGAATAGAATATAACTATTAGAGGAATAAAATCTGAAATCAATTTTCATTTTCACTTCGTCATTAAGAGACTAGATGTGTCTCTTATTTTGGTATTTTTTTTTAATAGAAGGGGCAATCGAGCAGTGGTAACACCGAGATGTTTATCGACGCACATGGACATCCGCAATACCAGAGGGACTGCAGATGCGTTGCCAGCCTTTGAGGAGGCGATATGCTCGCTTCTTGAAGGAACCTAAGTCGTAGCGTGCTCCTTCAAGACTACCACTACAGTCGACAGTAATACCATTATTTTCTAGCAATTTTAGCATCTGAATCAATTAATTTATATTTGCCATATTAATATCATTTAATGAACATTAAATCGCGATCTTGTTACATCAACATGTCGCCTTTAATTAAGTTAATGTCGAATACAGCGAATAAATTTCGTTTCCAATTAACTCCATGTTTGAGGATATTCACATCTTGACATAAATTACATTATTTTCTAATTTATTGTACGACGGAAAATTTGATGAATTACTTTTGAAAGACTCGCGCATAGAAAGTGAGATGTTGGCTTGGGTTTCCATTGCCGAAACAAGTATAAAGTTTCTTCTTTCAAAGACAACTGTGTTTTGTTAAACTTAGATATACCAATTTTATGTAAAAGAATTTATAATTAGTACTAAATATTGGTTTATAGGTTGTGAAATTTCGCCACATAAGCAGAAACTATCAGACTTTTCTTACAAACTTTGTATTGAACAGGGTATAACTGCGCGTGTCTGAACCACGCGAGCGTTATGGCGTTTGCATGATAAGGGCTGAAAAGTTAGGGTTGTACATTCATCGAATAGCTATTACATATAACTGTTCCAGATGTTGAAAAGGTTAAATATTCCTTCATTCAAACACTCTCAAGTCAAGATATGGCTCAAGTAGAAAATAACGAGTTCGCTTAAACAAGGCGTCTGTTTGATAAAGTTCGTACAGCTTAAGGCGAGCTTCCGAGGCTTAAGGGAGTTTGGGATACGTTTTATAATTTAAAAGACATTTTCATCAAAACCCTTTCTTTGTGAAAATGTTTAAATAAGTTATATGAAAGAATCAAAAATTGTTTGCAAAGTTTACTGAAGACTTGAATCTGTTTTTTTTTAATTTTTATAAAAAGAATATTCAGAACTACGAGTACAATAATCCCTAGAGACCCCTGTATGTCCACCAATGTCATTCATCATCAACTTGCCTTTGTCCCTACGGAGGGTCGGCACAGTATGTGCTGCTCTTCCATACATTTCTATCAGCCGTCATGTCATGATAACCGATAAATTATTTAATATTTAGTTGCAAAAATTCAAAACCAATACCCCAGCATTATTTGTTTTTTTCAATTATAACTTTCTTCATCTCGGGAATGCATACGTGACTTGAATTTTATTTTTTGAATGCTTAAAAATTTTATTCGAAGTTAAAACCGCAAATCTACGATGAAGCACGACTCTCTATAACACGTTATGAAAGTACTAGCTTTCGCCCGCGATTCCGTCCGCGTGAAATAAAAAAAAACAAAAGTAAGTATCCTATGTATTCTTCCAAACTATGCTCTATATCTATGCTAAACTACGTCTAGATCAGTTGAGCCGTTTAGGCTACAAACTCTAACAAACATCCATCTATCCATCCATCTAAACTTTCGCATTTATAATATTAGTAAGAACTAAGATTAGTAAGATTTGATCGGGAAATTTTATTTAACCTCAATATAATACGAAATGTTATGGAATATTCGAAAAAGATAGTTCAATACAACGATGTAAATTTATTACGTTAAGATATAAGTTAAAAGTTAAATAAAATTATATGTATTCAAATAAAACTGTTGCTTTATAAAGAGTTTGGCTTTTAATAACTTTAAGTTGTAAAAAATTTGACAGTGGTAGAGCCCTTTAACATCTTCGCACTAATGGGTCGGCTCGCCCCCAATACCACGACCACACAGAAGACAGGCGTGAAGTGGGAGCAATTCAGCGTTTCGTCTGATCAGTAACTTTAGTCCCATTTCCTTCCCAATCTTTTTCTTATAAGAAGAGGATGGGAAGGGAATGTGGATTTGACGGTGGAGACGCATCGGAAGGGGAAATATCCTCTTTATGTGGGTCTCCTCCTCCGTCGATTAAGGGTAGGCAACGCATCTGCAATTGCGGATGTTTATGGGCAGCGGTCGCTTCGCCAGTTTAGCGAATTCAGGTGGCCATTTTCTCGTTCGCCACTTTATGATATAAAAAAAATAAAGTTATTAAAATCAATTGCAAATAATGTCATTAAATTGTTTCCGTAGCGAGACACGTCTGTATAGAGCTTCAAATCCTATAGGCGTGTCTGAAACAATAAACGGATGTAAAAGATTTGCATTACAGATTTATGTCTTACAATTTAAATAATACGTTTTAAATTGTAAGACATTTTATATTAATCCTTTGAAATCTGACTGAGTTCGGAATTGTTTTACAACAAATAACAGAAATATTCTTGGTAACGTATTCAATGGCTGTTTCAAATTTAATACACATTTATTTAGACGTTTTGTTATATGTTATATGAAAACAAACATAGCATTTGTAATATTCCAAAAATTTACGGCAAGTATTCTCTCCTTGAAGTTTCCGATGTTATGGCATTCTTCAAAGATTTGCCAAAATTTTATCAAATAACTTCAATTTATATTTAATGAAAGCCTACGTTAATCTGAATGTCAATGATATTTATTATTCGCCTGGTTAATATGTTCCTTGTTAATTATTTAATAGCGTGGAATAACTAATTCTTTCCGTCTATATTTTGTGTTAGAATTAAATAAAAACTTTTTAGGAAAGGGTCTCCTTTTAATATTACATTCGCAATAGATAATGTAACGTATACGCCTACTTACATTTGTAAAATATACAAACCGGCCAAAAAACGGAAAAATAAAGTTATTTGTAACAAAAAAATCGCTAAACACAATAACTCAAAAGGAAATTAGATGTTAAGATGAATTTTCATTGGCGAATGAATATTTCCAAAATATATCGTTGTCCCAGTTTTATTCAAAGGAAATGAGCAGGATGATAATATGCTCTTGCAAAAGTATCTATACAATATAAACTTACGTTTAAGTTAACAAAAGGTCTAACGCTTTCAGTAAACCAATCGTAACTTAATTTACAATTCATGAATTTCTTTGAATCTCCGATTAATTTTGTTTCATTTCTTTGTAATTCGTTTCAAGGAAATTAAATAAATGTTAAAAAACAATGCTTTCTTTGACCGTTTATACATACTAGGTGTTATCCTCTTCTAAGCTGTCCTTATATTGTTTGTTTGTGTTCATTTAATTTTGCGTTATAATAACAAGAACGTTTTAATTGATTTTATTTTTAAAAATCGCGTTAAAAATTCGTGAATTTGTTTAATTCTCTTACATGTTATTACAGACATATTTGGTTTAACGAAGTATCTTTAGTCGTTTTGAAGCGTAAAAAAAAAAAATGAAATAAATAAATAAATAAATAAATAATAAATAAATAATAAATAAATAAATAAATAAATAAATAAATAATAAATAAATAAATAAATAAATAAATAATAAATAAATAATAAATAAATAATAAATAAATAAATAAATAATAAATAAATAAATAAATAATAAATAAATAATAAATAAATAATAAATAAATAATAAATAAATAATAAATAAATAAATAATAAATAAATAAATAATAAATAAATAAATAATAAATAAATAAATAATAAATAAATAAATAAATAATAAATAAATAAATAATAAATAAATAAATAAATAATAAATAAATAAATAAATAAATAAATAAATAATAAATAAATAAATAAATAAATAATAAATAAATAAATAATAAATAAATAATAAATAAATAAATAAATAAATAAATAAATAAATAATAAATAAATAAATAATAAATAAATAAATAAATAAATAAAATGACATTTAACCCTAAGCAACACAACACAATCAGAAATAATAACAGAAAAAAAAACATGACGTAGTAACTAAGTAGGGAAAAAAAATGAAATTAACTAAATAAAAGATTATAAATAATTGTGATGCTGACCGGATTGGGTCCACGCTCAGCTTAGATAGTTATACTATATAATAAAGGGAATAACATTAATAAATTCAGTCAAAGTTTGCTTTTATTTTGCGTGTTAGAGATTAGAACAAGAATTAAAGATAAGGAGAATAATTTAAATCTTTTAAAACTTAAATTTATAATTAGCTTAATTTTAAACACAATTAGAGATAGCAGTAAATTAAGTTAAGTGAATCACTTAATTGAATTTACTGATATCTTAGAATTTAGAATTTTTTAAGTTTCTCATTCGTCTCGTTTTCTAAGTTTAAGAATGATGAAATCCGATAGAATAAAAATTAATTTTACAGTGGTAGAGCCCGCTTTAACATCTTCGCACGAATGGGCCGGCTCGCCCGGTGAAATACCACGACCACACAGAAGACAGACGTGAAGTGGAAGTAATTCCGCGTTTCGTCTGATGAGTGTGGTGCCGGAGGCCTAACCCCCCCCCCCTTTATACAGCATGGCACCGGGATTGGAAGATGAAGTACCCCAGGGGGGTACCAATACCACCGGTACTGGAGAATCCCCCTCCGCGCGTTTACGCTTGGACTCCCGCTCGGAGTCTGGGGGTAAGCGCGCGGGCTGCCCTGCGTATTCTGGGGTGGGCACAATTCCGCTCGCTTATAAAGGCCGAGGCAAACGCAGCAAGGCTCTCACAGCAACCCCTGCCACCCACGCTGTTGATGTCTGTAACATCAGGGGACTCCACTCCAACTTAGAGGCCGTCCACTACCACCTCCAGACGGCCAAGCCGGCCTTGCTATTTCTAACCGAGACGCAGATATCCTCTCCGGCGGACACTTCGTATCTATCCTGCCCCGGATACAAATTGGAGTACTCCTTTTTGCCCCGGGCTGGGGTATGCGTGTACGTTAGAGAGGATATCTGTTCTCGTCGCCTCAGCCTTCTTGAAGGTAGGGACCTATCGCTATTGTGGCTGCGCGTAGATGGCGATGTCCATCCGCGATTCTACGCGTGCCTCTATAGGTCCCATAGCGGTAATGCCGAAATTGACCGACTCATGGAGCAAGGTCCAGACGGCTACAGATTCCGTTCTGGCACAGATCCCCTCCGCTGAAATCGTGGTGCTAGGCGATTTCAACGCCCACCATGCCGAATGGCTCGGCTCTAGAACCACCGACTACGCGGGAGATCTGTGCACAACTTTGCCTTGTCCTATGATCTGACGCAACTGGTTACCTCGCCAACGCGAATCCCAGATGTGGAAGATCATACACCTTCCCTGTTGGACCTTCTGCTGACCTCTCATCCGGACAGCTATTTGGTTTCCGTCGACGCCCCCCTGGGCTCGTCGGACCACTGCCTGATCCGGACCACAGTGCCTCTCTCGCGCCGCCACGGTTCAAACCGAATGGCCATCGCCGAGTGTGGCACTACAGGTCAGCAGACTGGGATAGGATGCGGTCTTTCTTTGCATCCTACCCATGGGGGCAAGTTTGCTTCAAGCTGGATGATCCCGATGCCGTTGCTAATTCTGTCACTGATGTGGTGCTTCAGGGGATGGAACTCTTTATTCCATCATCTGTCGTGCCCATCGGGGCAGTTCTCGGCCCTGGTTTGGTCGATCCTGCAAATTAGCTGCGCGCTACAAGCAGGATTGCTACCGGACCTGGGCTGAGGCGTCAGCGGCTAGGGATGTAAACACCAGCCTTCTCAAAAAGAAGTACAACTCTGCCTCCAGGTCCTTCAAAAGAGTGATTGCCAAGGCAAAGTCAGAACACGTGGCCAGCATTGGTGAGAGACTAGTGCGCCTTCCCTCTGGGACTCGTGCGTTCTGGTCACTCGCCAAGGCTGTCCAGGGGAATTTCTGTAAGCCGTCTCTACCATCTTTGCGCAGGGGGGATAACTCGTTGGCCCATACCGCAAAAGAGAAAGCCGATCTCTTGGGCTCTCTTTCGCGTCTAAACTCGACTCTGGAGGACAAAGGTGCCTCGCCGCCGAAAATCCCGTGCGGCGACACCTTTATGCCGGAAATCCAGATTCGTCAGAGATCAGTGCGAATAGCGCTGCAATCTCTCGACGTCAATAAGTCGAGTGGGCCAGACGGGATTCCTCCCATTGTGCTTAGGTCTTGCGCTCCTGAGTTGGCACCGGTTTTAACGCGCCTGTTCCGGTTCCTGTACTCCATCGGCACCGTCCCGAAGTCTTGGAAGATTGCCGTTATACACCCGATCCCTAAGAAAGGCGACAGCTCGGATCCGTCCAACTACAGGCCGATTGCCATTACCCCCTTGTTTTCGAAAGTCATGGAAACCACCATCAACTGCCAACTCATGAGGTACCTGGAAGAGCACCAGCTGATCAGCGACCGCCAGTACGGTTTCCGTCAGCGTCGCTCAGCTGGTGACCTCCTTGCGTACCTCACGCATCGATGGTCGGAGGCAATCGAAGGCAAGGGGGAGGCCCTGGCATTAGTTTGGACGTGGCCAAGGCCTTTGATCGGGTGTGGCACAAAGCACTTCTTTCGAAGTTGCCTTCCTACGGGCTGCCCGAGAAACTTTGCGCCTGGATTTCAGCTTTTTGGAGGGTCGGAGCATCAAGGTCGTTGTCGACGGTGCATGCTCTGATCCGAAACCAATCAACGCTGGAGTCCCACAGGGCTGTGTACTGTCGCCCACCCTGTTTCTTCTTCTGCATATCAATGACATGCTGCGAATACGCAGCATCCATTGTTATGCAGACGATAGCACCGGTGATGCACTGTACACGGCCCGCGCTAATGTTTCTCGGGCCACTGCCGATGAGAACCGGACCAAACTTGTGTCTGAACTGGAGACCCTACTGGGTGAAGTTTCGGATTGGGGTCGGCAAAATCTTGTCGATTTCAATCCCAAAAAGACACAAGTATGCGCCTTTACCGCTAAAAAAGACCCCTTCGTCGTCAATCTCCGGTTTCGGAACACTCCCCTGGTTGCCTCAGCCAGTATCGGTATTCTCGGCGTTGACATATCGAGTGACGTTCAGTTTCGCGGTCATTTGGAAGACAAGGCTAAGCTGGCTTCCAAAAAGCTGGGTGTGCTCAGTAGGGCGAAGCAGTATTTCCAGTCGGGCCACCGCCTTCAACTCTATAAGGCGCAAGTTCGGCCCCACATGGAGTACTGCTCGCACCTCTGGGCGGGAGCACCCCAATACCAGCTTCTTCCACTTGACCGCATACAACGGAGAGCGACTCGAATCGTCGACGACCGAGCTCTTACCGATCGGCTAGATCCTCTGGCCTTGCGGAGGGACGTCAGTTCCCTCTGCATTTTTTACCGCATTTACCACGGGGAGTGTTCCGAGGAGTTGTTTGGAACGATTCCTGCCGCCGAGTTCCGTCATCGGACGACACGACAGACCGCCACGTACCATACTCACCATCTCGATGGCTGGCATTCCACAACCGTGCGGTTTTCGCGGAACTTTCTGCCCCGCACAGCCGCGTTGTGGAACGGTCTGTCCTCGGCGGTATTTCCAAACCAATACGACTTAGGGTCCTTCAAGAAGCGAGCATATCATTTCCTCAAAGGCCGGCAACGCATCTGTAGTTCCTCTGGTGTTGCGGATGTCCATGGGCGTCGTTGACCACCTTGGTGTTCTCGCCGCTCGTTTGCCCCCTTTTGATATAAAAAAAAAAAAAAAAAAAAAAATTATTGAAAACTAGCGATTGCTCTCGACTTCGTCATAAAGTATATTTCTAATGGCAAAAGATTTTTTTAAAATCGGCATATAAAAATACAATTTACTCTTTATAACATTCGTATAGATAAATTATAAATCTATACTAATATTATAAAGAGGAAAGATTTGTATTTTTGTATGTATTGAAATAACTCAAAAACTACTGGGCCGATTTTAAAAATTCTTTCACCATTAGAAAAGTAATCTATCTGTGAGTAACATAGGATATATTTTTTATTATTATTAAATTTCACGCGAGCGAAGTCGCGAGCAACAGCTTGTTATAAATAAATTCGTTTCTCGTGCGCACAGCAAAGGAATGGAACAAGTTGCCGGCCTCAGTATTCCCATCCAGTTATAACGTGGGTGCCTTCAAGAGCATGGTGAATCGGCACTTATTGAGCTAGCGCGCATCTATCCTTAGGCCGCGTCTACACTTAGTTTTTGGGTGGAATCGTGGTCAAGCGCTTGTTTATTTACGTTAAAAAAAAAATTATGCTTATTTAAAAACGAGATAGTCGATAGAAAAATTTAAGCGATTGTGTCAGGAAAATTGCTTTCTATTTAGCTGTATTGTTCGCAAAATAAAATGTCAACCGCATATTAATTGGCCGTTACATTTGGTACTCGGCGAAACGATTTTGTACACAATGAATTAAAAACAAGTAAAACGAATGTGAATCCCAAAGAGATTCAAAAATATATAGAGGAGGCATAGTTGACACTTCACTTGAAACATTTTTCACAATCATCACAAAATCTATCTGTTAATAGATCCTCAAAACCACATGTCAATATAATTTATTGTATTTAAATCAATTGCTAATAGGTGTCATTATAACAAAAGATGGAGCTTATTATAATTTTCTAAAATGTTTTATTATATGTAAATAGGACACGAGGTGCCTTACTAAACTTGACAACTGGTATAGTACCTTTTAGAGATAGTACCGCTGAAAATATTTTGTTCACTATGCCTCGTCTATATATTGTTTAAATGTCTGTGGTAAACGCTTTATTGTACTTTGGTTGACAAAAGCTTGTGTTATGTCATCGACTGTGAAATTACTTTTTGTAGTAAAATTAAATCGTTTGTAAAAAGAAAACATTAAATTGCTCTGCAGTGTTCGAGTGCATGTTTTTTTAACAATCTGGTAAATAAAAGTAGTCGGTTAAATAAAATACCGTTGTTCTTTTTTTAATGTTGCACATAAGTGTGGTATAATATTTATTTCCACTGGAGGAATTTACAATAACATTTTGTTATCTTAGTCTTTCGTCAGTGGAAGCCGACATTAACTTCATCACGGAGGTAATAGACAAGGGTATGTACATCAATAACAGGTTAACCTGGGGTTGTATAATTTATCAAAACTTTTGTTTTAGTTACCTAAAACTAAGCAACCCATATCAGTTTTGGGACGTTTACGTCATGATTCATTCAATTTTATTGGCCAGTTACATCATATTAAAAACGAGCGCACATTTGAAACTTAACTATCGGAAACTGTTAAGTCTCGCTTTTCTATGAGCTTATATGGAGGTGATCACACTACTCGATTTTTAGTTGTCTAACTAAACAATTGAACAGCGAAACAATCGACAATCGTATAACAATTGTGTGTTAGTTTAGTCAAAAGTGTGCGCACGCCCTAAAGCTTCTCATTTTGTATGGGGTTAAAAATGTATTTGTATTATGTCTTCGTATTTTTGAAAATTAGTCATAGAATTTAAAAGGCACAGAATGAGATTGAATGGCTATGATTACAAAGGTAGAGGAGGACATAATGGATCACCATAACCTTTGTTTGTCCACTGCTAGACAGGATAAAGTATGGATGACAGAGGATATGCGTAAAATGGAAATGAATTCAGATATAACAGATACACATACTGTGCTCGCTCTGTGCGTGAAAAAGGGCATAGTAACATCAAAGCTCGTAACTTTTTTCATTTAGAACATACCGAATATGTAAATTGCGTTATGTATTGTCAATCATTCCGGTCGGTGGGAATTCTATCCGGTAGGGCTACCAAATAAAGATCATAGAGGATCGATACGGGTAAAATTGCTTCATCCTGTACAAATACGATACTACGGATCGCTTTGGTCCTTCTGAATCAAATAAAATTGTATTAAATTGTAGTAATTTGACAAAGATCTTTACTGCGGTGACAGTATTGCCTTCTTACACATTGTCTTTGAAAAATCAGATAGTGATATGTGTTGTTGCTGACGAATCACAGTTAGAGTAAATTTTTATTAACTGATAGCTTGGTCGTTATATAGCATGCGGTGAGTTTCCTTATATGGGCTATATGCTAATGATTGGTTATGTAAAGCGAGCGTCTTGCGGGGACCCAATTGACAAGTATGATGTATAGCAAGGAAAATAAATGACTATCGCCCAAAGAACAGAGGCGCTATTAGCTTATGCAAACAGTTCTTGCATGCGGGGTCTATGGCATGCGTGAAAAATCTCTCGCGCCATGCATTAAGGCGTTAACGACTAATGTAACTGACTTGAAATGAAAGGATTTTTCGTACGAAGTATATCGTTCATAAATATGACATGAACAGCTGACGCTTTCGATTTAGTCTTGCGAGATTAATTCAAAATTCCTTATCCCATACATATGTGAAATATATTGAAATTTGGTTTATAAAAATTACATAACATTTTTGCATTAGATTTTGTATACTTTCAAAAATATTGAATTATTTACATTATTTTTGTCCTACTAGATATGTTAAATTATTTATGTTTGAAAGCTTAATGTAGATAGAAGAACTCTAGATAATATTTAATAGTATCAATGATGCAAATTATAAAATAGATGAAATATATTTGTTTAAGGATGCCCTCTCGACCTTCAATGCCTTGTTAAAGCCACAAGACATATTTACAGAAGTATCCAAACCCGGAAACAATGCGTGACATCCCTTCTACACTTTAGAGTAAAATAGTGTCAGATTAGAAATATATTTTAACTCTAATTATGGTTTATTAAAACCAAACAATAATATTGTTATGCTACGCCTATGTAGCAGATCTACGTTGTAGCTGACATTTTATATGCCTTCGTAGCAAGTCTACGCCACCGTAGATAGACGTTTAAAAAAATATGAAATTTATATTTTTCACTAACTAGTCAATGTTTATAAATTTCGATAAATCGAATAAATTCGTCAAAGTCACAAATGATTGAGGGAACGTTGAAGATGAAATAACAAACAACTAACAACACTTAAACAATTCATGTGGAACAATATAATAAATTACTTTCCAAACAAAACATTTACAATAATTTGACGGCAATTCATATATTCATGCCTACGTTTTAACATTATAAGTTCGAAAATATGGACGATCTTTTCACTGTTAACTTAAAGTTTATGAGTTCTACAATATTGTAAAATGGAAGTATAACGTTTAAGATCATGTACTTACTTATCTAAATGTCAAGTTATTAAACTAGGGAATGGTTAAAATTCCCGGGGATCGAGAAAAAGCTCAATGCAGTGGGTACCGGTGCGTTTCATTGGAGATCCCGGGACCCTCAAATCGCACCTGAGGGCGGCCACCGAGGGCGTATTTAGTTGAGAAATCTCACATAACCCTTATATATCTTTCGAAGATTTCCCCCTCGATACCAAAAAAAAGGTAGTAGTTTCAGGATATTGTTATTATAATTAATTCTGACAATGTTGTCATTTGCACTATGAATATGAGCATTTGAGGTATAAATTATAAATGTTTTTGACTTGCAATATAAAGTATGTAACTTAACTGATATTGCTGTGATACTAGAAGTAAAAATATGACACAAATATTAGAATGAGAATTAATGAATCACTGGTCTGTTATTTGATATGAAATGTTATTTTCCAATGTGACATAAAGTTTTCATGTAACGGCATTGCGCAGTGAATTCAAACACCATCCATCGCGTTCTGTACTCCTAGTACTCCTTGGCCCTGTTCCAAACTGGTTGTTTTGGGTTTTATCCAAACTTACTCAATGTATGAATATTGTAATAGTTTGACTATGAAATAATTACGAAAAGGAAATTAATATTAAAGCGATCGCAATTCATAAATTATCATTTTTTATATTATTTGTAGAAAATGTTCTTTAAAATTGTCAAATGTTTTAATTCTCTTAAATATAAAACTTACTATAACAATAATCTTAGTAGTAAAATAAAAAGTTACATTATTATTTATAAACGTTAAAATATACAGTTATACCTAAATAATATTTTGTAAACTATTCTTAAAGAATTGTTCATATAAATGCATATTATTTTCAATTATCTCGCATCATACTTTGGTTGTGTTGTCATTCTCCATTGGGTTATTAAAGCTCTGTATCGACGCTGAAACTGTACCTAGAAAAAAAAATACAATTATTTTTAATGCACATAACACTTCTCTCTAACATATAAACGCAAGATGCATTCAGCCAGCATAACTACGAAATACAACCGAAATAGGTTATTTCTAAAATAAGCCAAACCTCTAACTACGTTCTCAAACCCACAACAACAACAATCCTCGAAAATTCGTTAATTAAAATCAATTACAATACCAACTGATATCTAATAAGTTGTTTTGAAATCACTAATTTGGGGGGCCCTGTGGATTTTTGCTGAATTTTGTCATTTTGCTTGAAACCTTGAATAAACCTAAGGAAAAAGAACAATAAAAATACTTAAAGGATAATATATTAAATGAGATAGAAATAGTTTTAGATATTTGGTTAGTTTAATAATAAAAAAAAAAGATTAAATTATTTTTTTATTTTAATTGGTTTATTATTTTATCAGTTTTAGTTTTAGTATTTTAGTCTTTTAAACTAATTTTATTTAATATTATAATGGTTATAAATTCTATCTTCATTTTAAACCTATTAGAGGACATTAGACGTGAGATGTGTTAAATAGTTTAGAAGGAAAAAGTTTTAAATGGATTGAAAATTTTTTCCTGAAACTCTAAGTCTTTCTTACTTTAAGTTAGCGCTATAAGAACTAAGAAGCTAAATAAATATAATAATAGAATCCGAAAGTGCGTTGACCTGTTTGCTTTCAGTAAATTACTCTATGGCAATTGTTTTTCGTGTTCTTTGATATAAACGAATATATAAATATGTTTCATTGAAATATTGCTTTAATCTATTTTGGTACACGAATCTAACTTCTATAAATTATTATAACAATTTCAATATCAAAAGAGGTGATGAAAATTAACGAGTCGTGTTATAATTTCACGCAGATGTGAGATTAATTCCATTTAAAAGAGGACCTACAATAAAAATTAAATGCCATTGTCTAATAGCATAGGATGCTAAAATTAGGTGGCAGAATTGATTCCATCACATGTTTTGTCATTGAACTTTACCTCTATCACTTTAAGTTCCGATTGTAATATATTGGCATATATTTATGTTATATTAGATTAGCACGCGACTCTGTCCGCGCAGAATTAAAAAAAACAAAAGTAAGTAGCCCATATGTTCTTCCATACTATCGTCTTCATGCCAAATTTTATACAGATTCGTTCAGCAGTTTATCTAAAAACTCTAACAAACATCCATCTATCCATCAATCTAAACTTTCCCAATAAAATATTAGTAAGATTAGCGTATATTATTTACAAAACTTCTTCTATGTTTTAAATATAGTAAACTTACTTGTTCCATTCTTCTGCGTAGGCGAATATGAGTGAAGCGATCTGTCCAAATGTTGTAATTCGTACATTCCCTGTCTACGCGCGTCCTTGTCTCCGAATGCACAACAACATCTTATGAATTGCCTAAAGCCTCTTCTAAATCTGAATTTAAAAATAACATTTAAATAAATTAACCTTCATATTGTTAGGGTCAGTTCACTGGCACAGCTGCTGGCTTTTGCCAGCTACAAGCATGCATAAATGCTAACTTGCATGCCAATACCTGGCATTTAATAAGCTAGCACGTTTAACGTCAGTGCATGCAAGTTTTCCAGCTACTGTGTACGTAACGAGATCTTTGTGTAACATTTTATATTTCTAATTCACAGCAAATATTTAAGAGAGGAATTCGATGGTTAATTGTTTAACACTTACTTAATATTCATCCAGTATAGTATAATTGGATTCAACATTGAATTACTCATTGCCAGCCAGTAAATGGCCAGATATATCTCTTGTATAGGAGGATAAGTCGTCACTTCAGGATAATTCGAGGTGATGATGAAGTATACGTGGAACGGCAGCCAGCACACCGCAAATATTACTACGATGACAATCATCATCTTCACCACCTGGAAATGTCAAAGGTGATGTTATAACTAGGGTTCACACAGACCGGAGCATCATCATCATCATCAACTTGCCCTTATCCCTTATGGAGGGTCGCCACAGTATGTGCTGCTCTTCCATACATCTCTATCAGCCATCATATCTGAATCCACTCCCTTCTTAAGGATGTCCGCTTTCACACAATCCATCTATACTTTTTTCAGTCTTCCTCTACCTTTGTAGCCATACACATTCAATTTTAACACTTTATAGTTTATGTCCCCATCGTCTTGTCGCATAACATGTCTATACCACGCTAACCTTTTGCTTCTCAAAAGACCGTAGCGTAGAGCAGATTTTTATCGCAAAATGAGATTTATGCGATTGAAACAAGGTTTAATTTAAGATTGCAGTGTGAATTCTTAATCGACACTTTCATGTAAAATCAATGTACTTACACGTCTTTTACTTTTCACATTATCTGCTTGGCGTTGAGAGCTCTCACCGATGGACTTGGAGCCCCACAACTCTCTTCCTATCCTAGCGTACGTGTACGTCATTGCTATTATTGGTATGAAGTACGTGACCATCATAAATATTACGTTGTAACTGGAAAATATACACGTTTCTTTATTACATTTTTAATTATAAGAAAATCAATAGATAACTCATTTAGGTCCCTTTGCCTCTTTTTCTTATAAGAAAAAGATGGCAAGGGAACGTAGACTTGATGCTGGAAGAGACGCATAGGAAGGGGAAAAATCCTCTATATGTGCGTTTCCTGCTCCGTTGATTAAGGGTAGGCAATGCATCCGCTATTGCGGATGTCTATGGGCAGCGGTCGCTTCGTCAATTTTGGCGGATTCAGGTGGCCACTTGCTTGTTTGCCACCTTATGATATGATTTAAAAAAAAAACGATATATACATTGTAGATACCTAATTTAACTTGTTTTACTTACATATATTCGATTTCAGATCTTGTTGTTAATCCGTCTGGCCATTCAGAGTAACAGACTTCCCTAAAAGAAAAGACACATAGAAAATATTGTTCTAAAAAATTTAAGCAAAACCTATGAAAAACAACAATGTATTTAAAACACAAGACATTGAAAGAACTATAAAGATTTTGTTTCTCGAATTTTACATGTTAATCTGTTAAATTAATGTTTTATGAATACCTTGATCATACTTTTTCAAACTTTTTAGACATGACAATTAAAATTTGTGTCAATAACTTTATGATAACTAGCTATCTACTAACTTTCGGATCGTCGGTCGGATAATCGGTTGAATTAGCTGCGAAACAATCGACAATCGCACAACAGTTGTGCTATTGTTTAGTCAAAGGTGTGCGCCCGCTCTAAATGTGGATAGACTAGACTTATATTGTTTGATAATGTAGCTTACCTCACACTACCATCAGGTAAATAGTCAAAGTCCGTTGTGAAGTAGACAAGATTAGGGCTGCCGAGGAGGGCGCTGCCGAGCCATATTGCTGTCATTATACCGAGCGTGGCTCTTTTGCCGAGCCTAGGTCTTAAAGGGTTGACTATTGCCATATACCTGGAACAAATTAGCACATAACATTTAAATTATTATATCTTGGTAATTATTTTTAATGGGGTGAGGATGGGGTAAGGAATTTTATTGTTAATATCGTCATATCATTTTTATTGTTTTCTTTAGATTGATTAGTTTTATAAATTAGAGACTTCTTCAACTGTCGACTATAATATATATCTATGTTATTTGATTACACAGTTACATATGATTCTAAAATATTTTTAAATTTCTTGTCTAGAGTGGGCGACAGTCCCACCGATCGTTGCCAAATAAAAAAGTATAAACAAGGTAAAACGTAATACTTACCGGTCTATACTTATGGCCATTAGTGTAAAAACAGACGCAGAAATGCTGACGACCGCAATGAATTGATTGAATTTGCAATAAAAGTATCCGAACGGCCAGTGACTATTCAGCATGTACACGAAGTTTATTGTAACATTTAATGTCGATATCATTGCATCGGCTAAAGAAAGATTCACTAAAATAAACAAAAGGAAATAGTAAAAAAAGAATAATACGTAAAAAGAAAACAGATAAGCCATTTTTTTTTGTTTTTTTTTTTATGGGAAAGCGCGCAAACGAGCAGCAGATCGATTAAAAAATGATCCGACGCCCATGAACATCCGCAACGCCAGGGGGATTGCAGATGCGCTGCCGGCCTTAAAATAAAATTGTTAATGTTAAAATAACTAAGGTTAATAAGTTAACTGAAGCTATTTTACTTTAATTTTTCTAAATTATTCATGTCCCTATTTTACATAGATAAAGAGTGAAAAGTGGATATAATTTCCTACTTTGGAACTGGAAATTAATAATTACCTAGTAAATAATTGGTGACAGTTCTCATTCTTTTATTAACTGCCACTATCCAGATGACGACAAAGTTGCCGAATGTTGCCGCGACCACAATGATGCAGAACAGAATTGACCATAGCACCTGCCGCCCAACTGGTAACATAAAAGGTTGGTATTCCTGAAACATTAAAAAATACACAATAACAATTCTTTTATCGAAAAAAGATCATTAGGGATAAAGTAATTTTATTTATTTATATGGTTACTTTTTTAACAATTTATTCGTTTAATTGTCATTTTTTAAACAAGTCCGAAATGCGTCTCCTTCTCCGCCAAATCCACTTTCCCTTTTCATCTTCTTCTTGTTAAAATCAGGTGGGAAAAGAAGAAAAACATGGGAAGGCAAAGAGAAAGAGAAGGCGGAGAATTGATCTCCGGTACATAACATGCTGCATTTTTAATGTTGAACCATTTTAAAAAGTTAAATGATTGGTTGAAAGTACTAATTAAAATGTTATTTAGAATATTACATACCTCAGTATAATTTCCCGTATCGTTTATATACGTGTTTTTATCCACATCATAAAAGGTTACAAAGAAATTATTTCCAGTGTCATTTAAAACAGATTCTTCAATAGATGCGTTATTTAAACTGGATGCCATGATCTGTAAAAGACAAATAATATAAAATTAAAATGATCAAGTTGTTTTTTGTATCAAATATTTCTTTTTTTAAGGAACAATGTAAACTAGCGTTGAATTGGATTGATAAATGGCTACTAAAAACTACTATTCTTTACAGAAAATCTCTCTTTTAACTATGAAAGGTCAAGCTAAGAATAATTAGAGACGGAAGAATGCTTCAGGCCTTTTCTACGTTATTGTTCCATACGCTATTGTATGGGAAAACGAGTAACATAAAAAAGTTATTGATATATATGGCTCGATTGGAGCTAGGAAATCTTACCAAGTCCGACATCCTTTGTTTTTATTTCATGAGAACACTATTTTGAATATAGAAATCTATTTTAAAACATAGACAAAAATTCCTTCAAACTATTTTAAGACATTTTGAGTGCGTGATTCACATATCGACAATTTTTCATCGAGTTTTTTTTTGATAAATCATGAGGTTTTAGTTCGCAAAAATGTGTATTATTCTATTTATTTTGGACCACTTTGCGAACGTAAATTGATGAGGGGTAATTTATTAAGTTTTTTTTTTTATAAAAACATCATACATCTAAGTTGTCGGTATTACGAATGTTGAACGCCACATCGCGATCGCTCGTAAACACACCGCTTGTGAAAAGATTTACTGGTTTTTTACAGACACGTTTTATAATAAATTTTAATCTGTTGTACGTGGAAGACTATGTCTAATGGCTTCAATATGGGATCATACTCGTATATCATTTTATTACAAGCATAAAATGTCATTTGATAATCATAATTTCGGTCTGGTATTTTATAAGCAATCTTCATTACCCGCGATTTTGTTCGTGTGGAATAAACCATACACCACTATACAACACTGGTAGTTTATGATATTCCTGACTACGTTTTGTATATGTCCTAAATTCTATCCTTATCAGTTCACAGTAGAACACAGCTTATACGAAAGTTTGGATGGATGGATGTTTGTTAGAGTTTGTAGCCTAAATAGCTGAACGGATCTCGATGAAATTTGGCATTAACGTAGAGGATAGTCTGGCGGAACACATAGCCTACTTACTATTATTATATTTTATTCCACGCGGACGGAGTTGCGGGAGAAAGCTAGTCCATACATATACCACACATACCATGAGTATATTAATCCAATCTAACATTTGCGTTTATGTTAGCAAGAACTAAGATATAAGTGCAATAAAATAATGTATAAAAAGGAAAAAAAATATTGATGTCCAAATATTTTGTAAAATGTTTTATAAATGTTCTAAAAGCATACAATTTCAAAGTAAAATTCAATGTAAATATTTTAATATTACGAACGCAAATCCTATTAAAATATGGTTTATGTATCGTTTCCTTTATATCGAACAACAGGAAATCTGCCGTTTGATACACTTTGACAAACATATTTTAATACCAACGTTTGATATTTTCAAAATATACTTAGTATTCACAAAATATACTTAGTTGAATTTTTAATAATAAATTTTTAAGCGATGCAATTGGAAAAGATTTGTAATTTTGTATGTATTGAAATAACTCAAAAACTACTGGGCCGATTTTAAAAATTCTTTCACCATTACAAAGGTAATTTATCTGTGAGTAACATAAGCTATATTTTTTATTATTTTTAAATTTCACGCGGGCGAAGTCGCGAGCAACAGCTAGTGAAAGATATGATGGTAATAAAATTAATAACGTGCACTTCGCATAGTTTTTTAAACAGAAGGGATAAGCGATCGTCGAGAATAAGTTTACAAATAATGGAGTCAAGAATTGTAATAAAAATCATTGTACGCTTTAAGTTGGACCAAGTTACAGAGCTATGAAAGTACCACGACATCTTATTACGTACCACCTGTTCCCGTGCGGCTTCATCCGGATGAAATTATGAAAATTCTATTTTATTGTTAACATTTGTCAAATTATCAATAGCAAATGTCAAAATGACATGACATGACAAACCTTAGCAATCTTGCTTCCTTGATGTTGGCAGCAACTTATGGTCTCTTTCCCACATTAGGGTTTTTATCCAAAATATTTACCCCCTAAGTTTAATGGCGTGAAAATATATAGCCTAAAGCATGACGTAAGTGTAGGGCTTTTTATTAAAAAAATATTTTTTCAAAAATATGCTGTAATTGCTGACATCTTAGGCGACAAAGAAGTGTGTGTTTACGCTTTATTATAATAGAATAGTAAGTATAGTATAGATTAGTATAGATAGAGTATAGATTTATTAAATAACAGAAGCTGGAATATGTAATAATTTCCCACTCGTATTCTTAACCTCACCTAGTTTTTGATAAGCCGTATGTAGGATTTGACTTTGTTTATATTCACCATAAGGTAGCTTTCATTTCTTTGCCGCTGCTTTATTATATTTATGTTGCATAATTTAAAACAAATTATGTTTATAGTTCGTTATGAAAAGTTAAAAATAGACTAAGATTCTGTTCTCCATCGTTATTCACAAAAGAACGTCTTTTAATATAGTTCATAGATATTCAACAATGACTTTTTAGGAATTCGCAGTTAGGTTACTGGGATTTACTCTTACATTCTTTTACCAAATCGATTGCTTTGAATGGTTAAAGTGGTTAGTGGAAAAGTACATTAGTACACAGTCTAGTACACAGATACGATGTTTCTCTCCGTACTTCCGGTACGCATGACTACACTTACGCCCACAATCGATCACTCAAGTGATATTCAATGAATGGACATCTGTATACACGGAGCTCGGCTAGCTGCCAAGAGAAGCCCTACCATATGTTATTAATGTTTATGAAGTTACGATAATATTTAATTCTTACTCATTTTTATTATTTATATCACACTTGCAGACTACTAAGTAAAGAATTTCTGTAATCAATTGTATTTAGAGTTGTTACTTTTCCAATTGTATTGTTAAACTAGCTGTTGCTCTCGATTTCGTCCACGCAATATTAAGATAAAAAGTAGCCTATAATATGCCCGTCTATGTCAGCTACCTTCAGTGAAAGTCCGGTCAAAATCGGTCCAGCCGTTTTGTAGATTACCCGGAACAAACCCGGCTTGCGGACAGACAGACAAAAAAATTTAAATGCGATTTTCGTTATCAGCAACGCAAATACATCATCTTCCCGAAATCTGGAATTTTTCTTTTGATATTACAAATAGATACTCCAATTTTATTATATGTATAGATAACCATACATTACATAAGGGCTACTTAAGTGATCTAGCTGTAGTAAATATTCCCTTGTCAAAATTAATTAGTATTTGACAATGGTAAAATAAACATCAACGGTGCGAATTTGACTAGAAAATATTTAATACAATAGAAGTTTTGCATTTTGAATATTCCGTTTTACAATAAAGGTAGACTCAATTTAAATTGCCGGAACTGGCTTTGAAAAGCCTTGCTCTGAAGCAAGACAAGACTCAAAGTCCTCTAGCCAACAATATTTCGTAGTAATATTACTTTAAAAGAACCTTTTGTTGTCCTATGAGATATAATAATCGTCTCTCTTTCTTTTTAGTTGTAAATACAGATTATATTGCTTCTTCTAATTTTGTAATGTTAATTTATTTGTCAAATACACTGTAAATATTGAAATAATAGTTTTGTGTCTTTACACATTGTTGAAGCTGAGTAGAAGCCTGAAAGTTTATTGTATGAAGTAGGAAGTTGAAAATTATGTTATGTATTATAATGATTTTGTTTTACGTATATCTTATTATAGATACTGATTTTTTAATATATTTTTAATAAATTAATCTATACTATCTATACTTATTACTATATTATAATAAAGCGTAAACACACACATCTTTGTTGCCTAAGATGTCAGCAATTACAGCATATTTTTGAATAATTCTTTTTTTAATAAAAAAAAAAGAGACCATAAGTTGCTGCCAACATAAAGAAAGCAAGATTGCTAAGGTTTGTCATGTCATGTCATTTTGACATTTGCTATTGATAATTTGACAAATGTAAACAATAAAATAAAGTTTTTATAATTTCACGCGGATGAATCCGCATGCGAACAGCTTAAATAATTGGTGAATTTATTTCAAGCTATGTACATTTTAAGTTAGCTAGAAAAAACAAACATAAGTAAATTTAGTTTTATTTCACCTATTATTTCTTTATTAATTCTACACTTGGTTCTGAGACCTAACATTTTTAGATATTCCAATTAACACATAGTCATAAGTGTGAGAAATTATTTGAAATTATTATTTCGTGAAATATTTATTTAGTTACTTCTCAGAACTTGTCTAAAATGATATTATGAAATTGACGCCTTTGATCAAATACTTGAGGCGTTTGCTTTAATGTATTGCGAGAATTGATATTAATATCTAGAGAAAATTACGAATAACTCGAAGTTGCAATCAAATGTGATAGAGTTTTTTCACTTTACATTGTAATTATTTATAGTCTATATTATTATATTGTAATTTAATTAACGTATTCGGATATTCCCTTTTTTATTAAATTAACACATTTACCAACTTATTTCTTATGTTAAACATAATTATTTTCCGTTAATTCAATTGTTTTAGAATGACCATCTCCTGGATAATATAAAAGATTAAAAACATTTAACAAAACGCTCTTGTTCGCGTTATAAGAATTTGAAATCGAACCCCAACCCCACAATCCACTGTCAACATTATTGTCGATTATGCAATGAGATATATTGAAGCATAGATGGAAGATAAAATAAGATAAGCAGGTAAATTATTAATTTTAGCGGCTCAGGAATTATTAAATGATTATCTTAAATGATAAAAGATTTGATTACACTTTGTAATTTTTTTATTTACTACTAGCTTTTGCCGGCGACGCCGACCGCGTGGAAATAAGTGAGTAGCCTATGTGTTCTTCCAGCCTATCCTCTACTTCTATACCAAATTTCGTCGAAATCCGATCAGCCGTTTAGGCTACAAACTCTAACAAACATCCATCCATCTATCCAGGATACATATCCTCATATGGGTACATACCCATTCTGCGTAATTTTATCTCGTCGTAAATTATATGGTCAATGACCATAATATACGAGATTATTGTCAATGTTGAATGTACAAAATCAAAAAATACCTCTTAATTAAATTAAGTTTAATTACATTTGTTGAAACTTCAACCAAAAGCTCGTTACATAGAAGGTTGTTGTGTCTGAACGTATACCTTGTTACATATGGTTAAATAGACACGTGTTCGTTGATAAAAATAATATAAATATTTATTCAGAAATTGTTTATATCTTTTTAAGTCCCGGATGTTCGAAATTTATAAAAAAAAATAGCCAGCGTTTGACAGATCAAAACTAAAGATGTTTATTTTGTTTGTCTCGAACCGTAACTGAAGTGAAGTATTTATTTAACTGCGTGTTATAATTTATGCAACGGACCGTTTAATAATTTTAGCTTGTAAGTTGATATGTAGAGATGCCTTCGGTATTTTGGATATATTTGTCATAAGACTTCGAAATATGAATTTTATGAAAAAAATAAACTTCTCAAATAACATTAAAGATAAATTGGTTTAAATCGTCATATTTTAGGCTGATATTCTAAGATCTTTACGTCTTTTCAGAACATCCTTTATATTTTATTCAAAAGTTTATTTCATCCCAACTGTCACCGAAAAACATAGAATAAAAATCTCAAATATTTAATGAACCTATAGGAAACATAAATATTTATTACACCAAACACATTAATATATTTGTTTGCTTTTTTTACAAGGGGATGTTAGTTTATTTTGTCGGCAACATACAGTAACCAGAACACATTAATTCCGCAATTAAACGATCTGTTTATAACTTTATATACCACGAGGTTTATGACGTATCTTCTCTTTCAGTTCCTTGTACGAAAACAAAGAAAAGTGAGGGTTTCTAACCGGAAAATAAACGTTTAGAACTACCGCTAAAGCTTAACTTAGAACATAATACTCTAATAAAGGTAAGGCTTTGACCGCAGACCGAATTTCGCTGTATGAGTCAGTATTTGTACTTCATCATCGTCATAATCTGTCTGCACATTGCTGGACTCCTTTTCCAGTGCCTTCTACAGAATGTGGTCCTACTTCCGCATTCCATCCATTTGTAATTACATTTCATAGATTCATCATCATCAACTTGCCCTTATCCCTACGGAGGGTTGGCACAGTATGTGCTGCTCCATACATTTCTATCAGCCGTCATATCTGAATCCACTTCCTTCTTAAGCATATCGTCTTTCACACAATCCATCCATACTTTCTTCGGTCTTTCTTCCTTTGTAGCCATCCACATTCAATCTTATACTTTCTGGTTTATGTCCCTATCGTCTTGTCACATGTATATACCAGGTTACTAATTAATATTTCATAGATTCATCATCATCATCACCAGCTCACTATACGTCCCCACCGAGAGGCTCGGAGCCTACCCTAAGTTAGGGTGACTAGGCCATAGTCAACCACGATGGCCCACTGCGGGTTGGTTGACTTCACACATATCTTTGAATTTCTTCGCCGATATGTACAGGTTGCATCACGATGTTTTCCTTCACCGTAAAAACGTCGGGTAAATTATGTACATATGAAAATTCGAAAAATCGAAAAATCACATTGGTACATGGCGGGATTCGAACCCAAGACCGGTAGATTACAAGTCAAGTGCTTAAACCACTGAGCCACCGACGCTCTTCATAGATTACAATACATAAATTACAATTCATAATCCCCTTTATTGAAGCCAATAAAATTATAAACCGTAAACTAAGTGATTATATGTATATGTAGGAATCAAACACAGTAAAGCAATAAAAGTAATAAATATTAGGAAAAATACGGAAATATAAAATGTCAGTAGAATAGGCGACAATGCGAGTAAAAGCAATTTCATCCAATAGAAACCATTGGAAGGACACAATATATCGAAGTAAGAAAATGTACATCGAATTTATCATAGAAAATACAACCATAGTCATATTTTATACTAATAATAAAAATGCTAAAGTTTGTACGGATGTTTGTTACTATCTATCTTCAAAACAGTTCAACAGATCTCTAAGAAAGCAAAGATGTAAAACTTACTACTAAGGCTACTTTAAGTTTTTTTTTAAATTCCACGCAGATAGAGTCGCAGGTGACAGTTAGTGTATATGCGTAAGGTTTAAAATTATTACACACATCTTGTGGAAAACATAAATAACCATATATACTTACTTCTTTATTAATTCACTAATTATTCTATTGAATATTAAACATATTTGATTATCACATCATATTGTTTTGCACTTGACATAAAATATTTTTCTTATCACTGCACTATAGTAAACAAATATTATCTTTAATAGAACTTCGTAATATTTACTTGGATATAAACTATATTTAACGTTTAATGTTCACTCGACGGACTCGTATCACGGAGTGAGCCTAAAACGTTCAATCGATCTCTTGCGCAGATTTAGAGTGCGTTCTCGTATTAAATTTAGTACTATGTTATAAAATGTTTTCAACATTAGGCTTATAGTTAAATTTTCCCGAACGAACGATATTTGGATGTTGTTGAAAGTAGACATAATTTTGTTCCTCTGCAGGTAGGACGTTTAAAAGAAACATTGTCCTGCAATGAATGTAATATTTATCCATGAAAAAGGATTTTGTATTTATTTTTTAGAGTATTATATATAGTTTAAAAATATATACAAAATCCTACAACAAACTATCAATTATCCACGAGAATTAGCCAAATTAGTGACCGAAGCCTTAACATTCTAATTTTACAATCATGCTTTCAATATTGTTTGGATTAACTTACAATAATCACTAGCAGTCATCCGCGACGCCGTCCGCGCGGAATTTAAAAAAAATAATTAGTAGCCTATGTATTCTTCCAGACTTCGTTCTACATTTATACTATTTTCATCGAGATCCGGTCAGTCATCTGTAAACTCTAATAAACATCCATCCATCTAAACTTTCGCATTTGTAATATGATGTATCGTTGATTTATTTAGAAAACGAGGGAACTACAGAAATGCGATAAAATCATTTATCTCATGACAACCTCGTGTTCCGAATTTAATAACAAATAAAATGGATTACCAGAGTGTATACGATAACTGTTATCGTTAAAGTCGTGTTAATAATAGAATTTAAAGTTGATAAGAATGTGATAAATATAGATTGATTAGATAAACTCACACAGTCGATGAATCTTCAATTGACCAAAGTTTTCGCATGTGTAATAAAATATCTATAATAGAATCTTATTTGAAACATTTTATTACAATAAAATCAAATGTTACCCGTGCACAGGTTCGTAGGTTAATTATATTATTCACTAACTAGCTGTTCGCGTGCGGATTCATCCGCGTGAAATTATAAAAACTTTATTTTATTGTTTACATTAGTCAAATTATCAATAGCAAATGTCAAAATGACATGACAAACCTTAGCAATCTTTCTCTCTTGATGTTGGCAGCAACTTATGGTCTCTTTCCCACATTAGGGTTTTTATCCAAAATATTTACCCCCTAAGTTTAATGGCGTGAAAATATAGAGCCTAAAGCATGACGTAAGTGTAGGGCTTTTTATTAAAAAAAAAGTATTATTCAAAAATATGCTGTAATTGCTGACATCTTAGGCAACAAAGAAGTGTATGTTTACGCTTTATTATAATAGTAATATTATAGTATATTATATTATATTATATATATTATATTATATTATATATATTATATTATATTATATTATATTATATTATATATATTATATTATATTATATTATATTATATTATATATATTATATTATATTATATATATTATATTATATTATATTATATTATATTATATTATATTATATTATATATATTATATTATATTATATATATTATATTATATATATTATATTATATATATTATATTATATTATATTATATTATATTATATTATATTATATTATATATATTATATTATATTATATTATATTATATTATATTATATTATATTATATTATATATATTATATTATATTATATTATATTATATTATATTATATTATATTATATTATATTATATATATTATATTATATATATTATATTATATTATATTATATTATATTATATTATATATATTATATTATATATATTATATTATATTATAATAAAGCGTAAACACACACTTCTTTGTTGCCTAAAATGTCAGCAATTACAGCATATTTTACATATATTTTGGATAAAAACCCTAACGTGTGAAAGAGACCATAAGTTGCTGCCAACATCAAGAAAGAAAGATTGCTAAGGTTTGTCATGTCATATCATTTTGACATTTGCTATTGATAATTTGACAAATGTAATCAATAAAATAAAGTTTTTATAATTTCACGCGGATGAATCCGCACGCGAACAGCTAGTTTCGATAGTAAATTTAAGTGTTGGTAAAAAAACAATTCTGAAGAATATCATCTACGTAGTATAGGTATAATACGAGTACATTTATAGAAATAATATATTTAACGCTATAAATACTCGATTTAAGCAAAGCATTTTCATCGCTACAAGTCTAACTTGACTTCAAGCTTAAGGCTCTAGGAAAACTTATTGCCAAGTTTCATTTCGAACTAAGTTAATATCGAGAAAATTTAAGTTAGTGTATTCCACTTTCAACTATTTGAGAATAAAATTATGTTGATAAATATACTACTAGTTTACATATTTCCTACCTAGTTATTTATTAAAAAAAAACGTTATTCACTAATAAGCTCTAGTCTTGAACTTTATGTCGAAAATACTGATTAAGATAAATCATTACGATTCACTTAAAAAAAAATAAATCACCTTATGTTACCATACTTAAAAGGCACTTTAAACAACTTAGAACTTTGTTAAAAAAAATAATTCAATAACAAATTTTGTTTAGCAAAAAGATCTTTTGCAGTATCAAAATTGAGTAATGTTCAGACAATCTGTTTAAAATGCCGTGAAACAAGTATATTGTGTCCTTAGACAGTGATGTATGTGCGAAACGGTGCACCGTAATACGACGGAATGAAAAAAGATCTACGTAGATTTATGCTTTGAACAAGAAAATATTAAAAAAGAGACGATACACGTGTAGAGTCAGGGCAGAAAGTCTGACGTTAAACACTAGTTAGTAAGATAAATGCAATCCATTTAACATCTCGTTAAATTGTGTTTCACAGTATATTTGTCATAGCAATAAATAGAGGATTCAATATAGATGTACTTTATGAACTTCACGTCAAATAACTTATAGAAATTAAGACGAAAAAAAATCAAACGGTAATTTTACACATATTGTGTTGTCATCAGAACTAGAGATATGTAAATTTCAAATATTTCTACTAACAGGAATTGGATCTAAACGTTAATGAATTCCAAAACAAATAGAGTAACTAAAATAAAACCACTTATCAATCTAGATTATGGTATTTTATTGTGTTAATTGTAAGGAGTATAGAAGACAATACAATGCTAAAATCCATCTATATATACTATTATAATAAAGCGTAAACACACACTTCTTTGTTGCCTAAGATCTCAGCAATTACAGCATATTTTTGAATAATTATTTTTTTAATAAAAAGCCCTACACTTACGTCATGCTTTAGGCTATATATTTTCACGCCATTAAACTTAGGGGGTAGATATTTTGGATAAAAACCCTAATGTGGGAAAGAGACCATGAGTTGCTGCCAACATCAAGAAAGAAAGATTGCTAAGGTTTGTCATGTCATGTCACGTCATTTTGACATTTGCTATTGATAATTTGACAAATGTAAACAATAAAATAAAGTTTTTATAATTTCACGCGGATGAATCCGCACGCGAACAGCTAGTTCTATAATAATTGTACAAATTTTGATTTCTAATATGCAATTTACCTCTGCAGTGGTCTATATTTCTCAGGTAACACGTAAACATTGTCATTTATTCTCGTTTCCGGGAAAACTGTACGGATTAACGTTTTTAATCTCCGAGTCTAGAATAATTACGACTTTTAGTTTTTTAATTTCTATTTTACGTGCCTTAATTAACATTTTACTACACATATTCGAGGTTTCTGTCAATTTTTAGTACTAAAATTACTTCAGAATAGTTAACTAAAAAGAATGAATTTGCACACATAATGTTTGTACAATATTTACAAAAAAGCTGTCACTTCTATATTCTATAAGAGTTACTAAAAAACAAAACAAAACCGACCCCCAAACAAAATATTCTCATAAAAACAGTACACCAAAAAGTAACGAAATAATTTCTTGAAAATAGTAAACCTCCCTTATTAAAGCTGTTATGTCTATATTGTACAATTATTATTACTTTGATGTAATACCTTACAACCTCCTTCTTTTGGGAAGTCGGTCAAAATACAAGAAAACACCAACTAATAACTTTACATAGCTTTAATATATCAAATGTAAATTGCTTCAGTATTACTTAGGGCAGACCTTTATTTAACATAAGTTTTAGGGTCACAGTACCCTTATAATATAGTTAAGTCATTAATTGTCGTTAAATGAGTCAAAGTCGAACCTCCGATAGCTTAACGGTTTTGCACCAAACTTTAAGACCAAGATTCCTATCCATTTGAATATTAAAACAGTTAAACCAACTTTTCATGCGCAATCATACTTCATAGTCATACTATACTAATATTATAAATGCGAAAGCTTAGATGGATGTTTGTTAGAGTTTGTAGCCTAAACGATTCAACGGATTAGGATGAATTTTGGTATAGATGTAAAGGATAGTCTGGAAGAACACATAGGCTACTCACTTTTGTTTTTTTTTTAATTTCACGTTCACGGAGTCGCAAGCGAAAACTAGTAATATTATATTATAAATGCGAAAGTTTAGATGGATAGATGGATGTTTGTTAGGGTTTGGAGCCTAAACGGCCGAATGGATTTCAATGAAATTTGATATAAAAAAAGAGGAAGAACACATAGGTTACTCACTTTTTTTTTTAATTCAACGCGGACGTAGTTGCGGGCGAAAGCTAGTATGTAACTAAAGGTTATACATTTTTTTTATATTGAATAAGTTTGAACAAGTTGAACTCAATTTTTGTCCTAACTTTCCGAGTCCCAATGTTGTGAGGCGACATATGTCAAAAAGGTTGACTACACCCGTCGCGTCGCCTCTGATTTAATATTGACAACTTTTTTCTATTCTATCAAAAATAACAAAATGTAATATCGAAAATATTAACGACATAAATGGCAATCTTAATAATATAGGTATAAGGGCCTGTCCTTCCGAATCATAAATTGACTTAACAATCGAACTAGTAAAATATGTGATGGAAACATCGGATTTTACCTTATCTTTTTTTTTTTTTTTTTAAATAATATAAGGTGGCAAACGAGCAAGCGGTCACCTGAATCCACCGAAATGGAAAGCGACCGCTGCCCATAAACATCCGCAATTGCAGATGCGTTGCCTACCCTTAATTGACGGAGGAGGACACCCACATAAAGAGGGCATTTCTCCTTCCTATGCGTCTCCTCCACCGTCAAATCCACTTTTCCTTCACATCTTTTCCTCTTAAAAAAAGGGTGGAAAGGGAAAGGGACTAAAATTAACTGACAGTGACGTCATTTTTAAGCTTTCTGAGCCTGCATCATACACTGCTGGGACAGACCCTAAATTTAGTAAAAGTCAACCTAAATGATATAATTTAAAATGCTTTAACTAAGTTTTTTAAACCTTTTTCCAGTAAAATGATAAATTATTGTACCAACGTTTACTTAAAAATATTGGATTTATTTAAATTTGCCTAAGCCTAAATCTATTTCATAGGTTTACTATTTGATAACGTTTGATTTATTTGAATAGAAAATGTTTGTATATTTGTTCAGAGGTACCAAATACATTAGTTTTCGAATAGAGATGTGTAAGGTTTTTGTAAAATATGTGGCAATATGAAAGTAAATATTATATTAATGGAAGCGATGAAACAAAAAATATTAATGGAAAGTAATAAAAATGATAAAGATTTCTTTTATATATTTGGTCCTAATTTTTCTACAGTTGTGTAGCTTGTTAAATATATATTCGTGCCAAAAGAAAACTTTTTTTCAGCTGAAATAAATTATGGTACGTTGAAAGGATGTCTATTAAAGCGATTACCTAAATCTTCGCTTTTATTTACGATTTATTTCAAGCTGAAATTGTAGGTAATTTTTATCGAAAACAGTTATTTTTCGTACATTAGAAATACTGTAGTTAACAATCTACAGGTTTCGATTTTAATTATTTTATTTTATATCATCATCATCTCCCCTGCCTTATCCTACTCCCGTAGGGTCGGCGCACCGGGTTTTCGTCTTCCAAATAACTCTATCATCCGTCATCTCAGTCATCACTCCCTTTTTGATCATGTCACCTTTCACGCAATCCATCCATCTCTTTCTAGATCTACCTGTACCGGTGTACCCCTCCACATTCATAACTAACATCCTTCTTGTTACATGCGATTCATCCCTTCTCATAACATGCCCATACCACGCTAACCTTTTACTACTTATTTTCTCAACCACTGGGGCTACTCAAACTTCCTTCCATCTCAAAATTCATTTTATAGTTTTAATTTAATTAATGTTGCTAAAATATTTCTTGATTTTTTCCAGTAGTTTTGTGATAAAACTTTACTAAATTTCCATTTAACATTAAAGCAACCTCAAATATTAGTGTACAAGTCGTACAATGTTCGATGCACGATTTTCATGCAAATAAAGTTGTCGCTTAGCGGTAACACGACAACTGCATTACGACGCAGTGGTAGCTCGCACGACAACGCCATCGCGTTTCACACGGAGACAGAACAGTGCAGTTATACAGTACAGTACTTCAGTTGTTTGAACATTGATACAGGACAGTTTTAATATTGAGTGTGCGTTTAAAATTGCAGTACTGCACTATTATGAGCCACTGCTACTGTTTTTCCGTGCGCCCCTGTGTGAAATAGCTGTGTTATGCTTGGGCACTGTCACCTGTTACAGATTACAGTTGTTTTGAAACTGAAGCAATTTATGTATATGTCGTAACTAACTTGTTAAGGGCAATAATGATCTGTTTTAACATGTTTTAAACGTTGCACTAATTTAAAACTCAATATCAATTCCGTGCCAACATGTAGGATAAAGGCCAATTTTGAGTTTTTACTGTCTTTCCCATTTACTTTTAAAGGCTGTGCCAAATGTTTTAGCCACAATATGGGACAACTACTGTTTCCCAACTTTTTTCTATATCTTTATCTATACTAATATAATAAAGCGTAAACACACACTTCTTTGTTGCCTAAGATGTCAGCAATTACAGCATATTTTTGAATAACTCTCTTTTTAATAAAAAGCTCTACACTTACGTCACGCTTTAGGCTATATATTTTCACGCCATTAAACTTAGGGGTAAATATTTTGGATAAAAACCCTAATGTGGGAAAGAGACCATAAGTTGCTGCCAACATCAAGGAAGCAAGGTTGCCATGGTTTGACATCATGTCATGTCATTTTGACATTTGCAATTGATAATTTGAAAAATGTCAACAATAAAATGAAATTTTTATAATTTTATACGGATGAAGTCGCATGGGAACAGCTAGTTCTTAAATAAAATGATGTGTTTTTAAATTTCATTACTTCAGTTATATTTGCATTTCAGAAGTAGTTTAAAGAATAAATTGTTGTAATTGATTTATATAAAAAGTGGTAATTTTAATATTGTTAGAAACGTTTATAAATAATATTAAGTTAAAGTTACACTTGGGGCTTTGTCTAAGAAATATAAGTGACATAAACTAGAAACCCTCATAAAACACTGAGTAACAGTAAACCGCAAGATGTCGCTACGGGGACAGGCAGTGCATAAAACTGTCTGTTTGCTACACGTGATATCGTTTGTTATTCGACGAATAAATTTCACGTAATGAAAATTCCGAGGTTCTAGTTTGTAAGTATACCTAAAGTAGTGTTCTTAGGTTGTGTAGCACTTATTATGCACGTTTCAAGTTAGAATTATCGTTAACTTTTGTTTTTTTTAGAAATACATTTTTGAAATTGCATCAGTAAATGTCAAAATGTAGAATTGCTATTCAAATGTTATAGGCGTTTTGTGAAAATTAATATAGTTTTTCTTTTTTAATGTTTAAAATTACAAATTTCAATTTAATGACTTCTTATTTTTAAATGTAATTAACATATATACGTTATTTAAAAAGCTTGTCATAGATGGATTATGAATATTTAAATAGTATTTAGAATATAAATAGCATATATTAAGTGTGGATAAAATAAGTTGTACAGCAAAAGTATTTTAATCAGAAGGTTTTTGTGTTAACATACAAATTGGAAGAGTTTTAAAACAGGTGAAAAGTTTAGATCATGGCGTTGAAACTTACACAGTAACGTACTGGAGAGAACGTTTTATACTTATAGTTGATTAAAATTTTGCTGTATTCGTGAGCGTTTATGAAGTTACCTTATCCTGGAGCTTATTAAAAGACAAACAATGTTATGATAAGTTTTTTCTCTTAAGTTTACATTTTAAATCTGCTACTCTACTTCAAGCCAAACATTAATTTAAAGGAAAAAAAATAGAAAACTTACGCGAGAGGATGTCTAAATTAATTACTAAACACTTTATAACTTGGTTGAAAAGTCTGCGGTTTAAACTATAAAATTCAATTTTCTTTCTTTACTTTAAAGTGTGAGAAAAATTATAAGTGGTTCTATTACAAGCAATACATGTACGGACGCTGTCAGTATTCACAGACGTGCTTTTCTAGCGTTAGATAAATCTTTTCTTCTATATCTATATCTATACTAATATTATAAAGAGGAAAGATTGGTATTTTTGCGTCATAAATAAGTCAGCTTCACGCGGACACCTTTTACTAAATTATCGCACAACCGTTTAGTTGCGCTTTGATTCCTATCAGCTTATCTGGAGGTATGTGCACTACTCGATAGTTGTGCACTAAACAGTTGAATTGGCTGCAACAATCGACAATTTTGACAGTGGTAGAGCCCGCTTTAACATCTTTGCACGAATGGGTCGGCTCGCCCGGTGTGATACCACGACCACACAGAAGACAGGCGTGAAGTGGGAGCAATTCCGCGTTTCGTCTGATGAGTGTGGTGCCGGAGGCCCAACTTAAGTCCCTTTTCCTTCCCACTCTTTTTCTCATAAGAATAGGATCGGAAGGGAACATGGATTTGACGGTGGAGGAGACGCATAGGACGAGGAAATATCCTCTTTATGTGCGTCTCCTCCTCCGTCGATTAAGGGTAGGCAACGCATCCGCTATTGCGAATGTCTATGGGCAGCGGGCGCTTTGCCATTTTGGCGGATTCAGGTGGCCGCTTGCTCGTTTGCCAACTTATAATATAAAAAAAAAATCGCACAACAGTTGTGCGATAGTTTAGCCAAAGGTGTGCGCCCGCTCTTAAACTCCAAAATTCCGTTACAATTTTACATTTGTATGTTTGAGATTCATTTCAGGATTAGGCCGTGAATCCTTTAAGTTCTCTTAACATGTCACAAATCATACTAAATTGCTTTAAAATAATAGATTTTAGTATATTTAAATAGTCTGCTGTCAAAAAGCATACTAATATTATAACTGCGAAAGTTTAGATGGATGGATGTTTGTTAGAGTTTGTAGCCTAAACGGCTGAACGGATTTCCATGAAATTTGGCATATATGTAGAGGATAACCTGGAATAACACATAGGCTACTTGCATTTGTTTTTATTAATTCCGCGCGGACGGAGTCGCGGGCGAAAGCTAGTACGCAATAACTTTAAAAAAGATTCTGTTTATAGTTATTTTAACATTTCGATTTGTTGCGCAATAAATGAATTATGACTCTAATCGTACAAGACCCAAACCTATTAACGAACCTAAATATAGTACATTTTAATCGAGCATTAGTCAGAATTAAGTGTTGCTTTGTTAGTCCTGGGAGTGATCAATCAAGTAGGCCACTTTATACGCGACATTGTATTTTTCGGTCGACTTTTAGTCACAAAAAATCATACAATGCCTTCAATGGGTCCGTTCTTTGGAACTTTGAGACATTATTTATTTTTGTGAGGTTAACTACCGTGATTTTTTTGAGAAAATTTCATAATTTTCCTTGTAGTTCAATTGTTTTTTGAAGAAGTGATCCTATTCATTGGCACTGTCTTTTCACTAAATTGCTTTAAAATAATAGATTTTAGTATATTTAAATAGTCTGCTGTCAAAAAGCATACTAATATTATAACTGCGAAAGTTTAGATGGATGGATGTTTGTTAGAGTATGTATCCTAAACGGCTGCAAGGATTTGGATGAAATTTGGCAAAGATGTAGAACGTAGTCTGGAAGAACACATACACCACTTACTTTTGTTTTTTTTTTTTATTTCCACGCGGACGGAGTCGCGGGCAAAAGCTAATATTAATACAAAAACAAGCAGATTTTTTTATTAATTTAATTTAAAACATTAGCAAGCATTTAACATTTAATTATTTTCTCTAGTTAGTAGTTTATCACTAGTTTTTTTTTTCATTTTCTGACGTATATCGTGTGTAAGGTTAGAACCGCAGTCAGTTATCACAGGATATTAATGTAGCGGTCAGCCATTCTACAATGACTTTGACAAACGATGCAGAGAACCACTTAACTATGAAACATGTAGACTACACTTAACTTATTAAAACAAGCATTAAACTAAAGAATTATAGAATGGCTTATGCTTCTGAAGTTTCCATTATTTTGTCATTACCTATCATCATTAATGTTAGGTTGTTCGATGTTTCAACGCAGTAAAACTCAAGTTACTTAAATCGGAAACGCATTTCATGAGTTTATGGAACCAAAAACACTAATGTTTGGTTAAACGTAACTGGGAAACCGGCCATTAGTGTTATTGGTAAACGATGGTGTGTAATCTTCATTGGTTTTAGTTAATTTTCATGAGTGGTAGATATTTATAATCTTACTAATATTATAAATGCCAAAGGACGAAATTGATGGACGTTTGTTAGTAGTAGTTAGTTTGCAGCCTAAACTTCTAAACCGACATCGAAGTAGATGCACCTTATGTTATAAAAAAAAATGCACATAATGTATTTTTTTTTTTATAATATAAGGTGGCAAACGAGCAAGCGGCCACCTGAATCCGCCAAAATGGCGAAGCGACCGATGCCCATAGACATCCGCAATTGCAGATGCGTTGCCTACCCTTAATTGACAGAGGAGACGCACATAAACTCTATATCTCATAAACTCCTCCACCGTAAAATCCACTTTTCCTTCCCATCTTTTCCTCTTAAGAAAAGGGTGGAAAGGAAAAGGGACTAAAATTAGGCCTCCGACACCACACTCATCAGACGAAACGCGAAATTGCTTCCACTTCACGCCTGTTTTCTGTGTGGTCGTGGTATTTCACCGGGCGAGCCGACCCATTCGTGCGAAGATGTTAAAGCGGGCACTACCACTGTGAATGTATGTAGAACAAGAACAAATAGGTGTCGCGAGCGAAAGCTAGTTAATCTTAAATGTTAAAATAAATAGTATAGAAGTTTAGAAACCACACCTGTATATTTATATTTAGAATACTAAACTAAATTTAGATTAGACAAGGGATAGTAAATTTGTCTTATAAAAGACAAATCATCCAGCGACCATTAGGTAAGTCCATTTATCAAACTAATCCGTCACGGCTTTTACATCTATTCCAAGCTTTGGTTACGGAACTTTGGAGTAACTTTTTGTATTCATGTTCGAGTAATTAAAGTTTTTTTTACATGGAACATGTTTCGTAAGAAATTAGCTTCCTGTTAATGTTTATGATTACACTTTTTAATCTCATTTAGAATCCTTAATAAGTTATTTATCCATACATTCCATATGTATGTACCATCCACACCCCGATGGCTGGCAATTTGATCACTCAGATTCCGCATTCGGTACCAGTGTCGTTAATGTCATTGGCGTAGACTAATTTGGTACTTCTCCGTTGATATTCTTTGACGTCGTAGAAGGCGCTACGATTACGTAGCCCTTAGTATTAAAACAAAGTTGTTACTCTTATAGAAGTTTTAGTGGGGCAGAGAGAAGTGCTATAATCTATACTATTATAATAAAGCGTAAACACACACTTCTTTGTTGCCTAAGATGTCAAAAATTACAGCATATTTTTGAATAATTATTTTTTTAATAAAAAGCCCTACACTTATGTCATGCTTTAGGCTATATATTTTCACGCCATTAAACTTAGGGGGTAAATATTTTGGATAAAAACCCTAATGTGGGAAAGAGACCATAAGTTGCTGCCAACATCAAGAAAGAAAGATTGCTAAGGTTTGTCATGTCATGTCATGTCATGTCATTGTGACATTTGCTATTGATAATTTGACAAATGTAAACAATAAAATAAAGTTTTTATAATTTCACGCGGATGAAGTCGCATGGGAACAGCTAGTTGTTTTATAAGAAACTAACTTGCGACTTCGTTTGCGTGCAGTATAAAAAATCAGTAATAAATATAGCTGATGTCACTCAATGTTAATGTAGCTTTCTAATGGTAAAATAATTATTGACATCGGTCCTGTAGTTTTGAGTTTATTTGTTACGTATAAAAATACTAATCTTTCCTCTTTATTAGTAGAGTTTAGTGTTTTATTTCATCACTCTATGTATATTTCTAGATTATACTACGGTAGAATGTAACTCAATTCAATTAGGTCGTACGTTGCAGCCCACGTTAACTTAGTCGTTTATCAAGTTCGACACTAAGCTGGTACTGGATCAATGATACATTTTACTAACGGCTAATGTCTTTAACTAGACTGGACTTCATTCAAGGAGTTTTTAATATTATAAAACTAGCTGTTCCCGTGCGGCTTCATCCGCATGAAATTATGATTTTTTTTATTGTTTACATTTGTCAAATTATCAATTGCAAATGTCAAAATGACATGACATGATGACAAAGCATTGCAATCTTACTTTCTTGATGTTGGCAGCTTGTAGCTTATGATACCTTTCCCATATCAGGTTTTTTATCCAAATATTTACCTCCTAAATTTAATAGCGTGAAATATGTAGCCTAAAGCGTGACGTAAGTGAAGGGCTTTTTAAAGAAAGAAACATTTCAAAAATATGCTGTGATTGCTGACATTTTACGCCACAAGGTAGTGTGTGTTTACGTTTTTATTATATTAGTATAGATAGATGGGATTAAGAAAAAAGTTTTTTTTATACAAAGATTATCCCTTTCCTCACTGGTAGAACAACTTTTTAATGCTAAAAGTACATACTGTTTTCTCTCTATAATACTAGTAGAGTTTTATTAAAAGATATTTCCTTTTCTTTACCTGCTTTACTTCCTTTTACCTTTATCTTTGCAACGATGGCTGACTTAATTTTTTTTCATCTGAAAAGATAACGTTTTAAGGTATTTACAGTCTACATTTTATTTTATGACTATTACTTTGGCTTACGGAAGCAAAAGACCCTGACCCTACCACTCCATTACTCTCGCCTAATGACGTTATCAAATCTTATCGCTTTTTTCGACCTTCATGTCATTGTTTGGCACGACATTTTACAGCCATCCATTTTGTTTAAGATGTTTTTGCCCTACAAAAAGTTAGAGTTCGATGGTGTTTTTTTATTCAATCTATATCTATATCTAGCCGGTGCGAGGTGATTTATAATTTTATTCAGGTTTAAACTCTGAGATTAACCGTTTAGATTTACTTAGTTTAGTTGGTGAACCATTATAATATATGTAAGTCGAGTGCTGAAATGTAAAGAGGTCGTAGTGGACCTCTATCAAACAAAAAAGACTACCCTTACTATGTCAGACATAATCTGTTGACACACATCCGATAGCATCCGTTTTATCTGAAAATCCGATCACGTTTTCCATTTAGTTGAGCCAGTGCGTGCGCTAACGACGCCACCGAGGTATATTGGTATTTTTTACAAACAAAAAAGACTACCCTTACTATGTCAGACATAATCTGTTGACACACATCCGATAGCATCCGTTTTATCTGAAAATCCGATCACGTTTTCCATTTAGTTGAGCCAGTGCGTGCGCTAACGACGCCACCGAGGTATATTGGTATTTTTTACCTCACTGTACGAAGTAATTTAGAACATTTTGTACACTAATATAGTAAATACGTGAATATTTTACATCTTTATATTATAGGTTATGAATATTATAGTTTTATATGTGTTAGTTTAGTTAATATAAATAGTAAATTGTATATATTTGATTGTTAATAGGGTTATTATTCCAGGTAATACTTAAGGCCACTTTGTCAGTTCGATTCTGCGTTATAAATTGAGATTCTAAGAATTTAAAAGAAAGTGAAATTGAACCTGAATTATTTTATTGTTTTTCGACATTTTCTAACAAAAGATACTCAAAGGACATGGAAGGTTATTTGTACTTTTCCTCCCTTTAGAACAGCTGTAGCCGAGAAAAAGTATATATTTAAAAAATGTTTTTCCCCAGAACTCGCTCAAGATTTCAACGAGGCCGTTATTATAATGTTTCTCTTAGCTTTGAGTGCGGACCATTGTTTAAATAGTAAAATCCAGTTTCTGTAATAATTAAGAAAGTAAATTCATCAATGTTTAAACCTATTTATTAATAGTAAATGAAAATGCAGAGTATACGAAAATTTTGTCAAGTATAGCAAATCGTATAGAAGAGAATATTTTAGCGACTAAATTATCCGGTACTTCACAAAATGATTACTAATAATTAGTCATTTCGTTACTAATTTTTGTTTTAACGTTATACTGAAAACATTGATGGATTTATTTATAAAAAATACTCTGAAATGAAACGATTTTCGTTAAATTTTACGAAATACCAAAACACGTTAACCGCTCCTTGTACAAACGTGATCGTAATATAATTTCAATTAGATAACAAAACAAAACTAATTACATTTACAGCGTGTTTACCTCCAGATGTTGCTTGATTTATGGCAAATTCGACTTTAAAACTTGGATGGTTGTTAATAAAATATTAAAAAATAGCAACACTCAACTCTGGTAGAGCCAGCTTTTACATCTTCGCACGAATGGGCCGGCTCGCCCGGTGTAATACCACGACCACACAGAAAACAGGCGTGAAGTGGAAGCAATTCCGTGTTTCGTCTGATGAGTGTGGTGCCGGAGGCCTAATTTTAGTCCCTTTCCCTTTCCCCCCTTTTCTTAAGAGGAAAGGATGGGAAGGAAAAGTGGATTTGACAGTGGAGGAGACGCATAGGAAGGAGAAATGTCCTCTTTATGTGCGTCTCCTCCTCCGTCAATTAAGGGTAGGCAACGCAGCTGCAATTGCAGATGTTTATAGGCAGCGGTCGCTTTCCATTGCGGTGGATTCAGGTGGCCGCTTGCTCGTTTGCCACCTTATTGTTATTAAAAAAAAAAAAAAGAAATACCAAAACGCGTTAACCGCTCCTTGTACAAACGTGATCGTAATATAATTTCAATTAGATAACAAAACAAAACTAATTACATTTACAGCGTGTTTACCTCCAGATGTTGCTTGATTTATGGCAAATTCGACTTTAAAACTTGGATGGTTGTTAATAAAATATTAAAAAATAGCAACACTCAACTCTGGTAGAGCCAGCTTTTACATCTTCGCACGAATGGGCCGGCTCGCCCGGTGTAATACCACGACCACACAGAAAACAGGCGTGAAGTGGAAGCAATTCCGTGTTTCGTCTGATGAGTGTGGTGCCGGAGGCCTAATTTTAGTCCCTTCCCCTTTTCTTAAGAGGGAAGGATGGGAAGGAAAAGTGGATTTGACAGTGGAGGAGACGCATAGGAAGGAGAAATGTCCTCTTTATGTGCGTCTCCTCCTCCGTCAATTAAGGGTAGGCAACGCAGCTGCAATTGCAGATGTTTATAGGCAGCGGTCGCTTTCCATTGCGGTGGATTCAGGTGGCCGCTTGCTCGTTTGCCACCTTATTGTTATTAAAAAAAAAAAAGACACGCAGAATAAATAACGTAAATAAACGTGCCGGAGGCCTAATTTTATTTCTCTTCATTCCACCCTTTTCGTACAAGGAAAGAATGGCAGGGAAATTGAAATTGGGAATGGGATGGGATGCATAGGTAGGGGAAATATTCTTTCTGTGCGCCCCTTTCTCTGTTAACAGGTAGAAAACGCCTCTGAAAATACAAATGTCTATGGTCAGTTCGTACTATAAAAAATACACAAATAACATCTAAAACATGTAATTCAAATTAAAAATGTCTAAATACTGTAAGAAATACAGTTTTTTGTATCTACATTGACTTTTACCCTGACATTTTTGTTCAAAGATTTTTTCTAGTAAGGCTTTAAACCTTTTTGTTATTATTTTGATGTTGGTTCATATTCCTAAGCTCACAGTAAGCTTAGGACGTTAGGATCCTACAGAAATATTTATCTGTTCCATTGATTACAATGAGATTGGCAATTTTACGCGCCATCAAGTCTTACTGGAGAACGGCTTTTGCTGACATTCTCTGTGATACAGGTACTCCAATAATAAAACGATACACTATGAAATTGAACATTTTTTTATCAAAAACTAGATGTTCCCATGCGGCTTCATCAGCATAAATTATAAAAACGTTATTTTATTGTTTACATTTGTCAAATTCTCAATTGCAAATGTCAATATTACTGTTACCATAACAACCTTGTTACCTTAATGTTGGCAGCTTGTAGTTTATGGTCCCTTTCCCACATGAAGGTTTTTTTTCCAATTCATTAACCTCCTAAGTATAATAGCATGAAAATATATGGCCTAAAGCGTGTCGTAAGTGTAAGGCGTTTTATTGAAAAAGTATTATTCAAAAATATGCTGTGATTGCTGACGTCCAACGCCATGATAGTGTGTGTTTACGCTTTATTATATTAGTATGGAAGTATAGATATACATAGATAGGTATCTTTCCCTATACTTGTTTTGATTTGTATGTTTATTGTTAACTTCGATTCCATTACCGTTTTGCGTGTAGCTCATTATAACTTTGTCGAAAACCGCGCTACATTGATTCTGATGTTTTCAAATTTCAACTCGTATCAACTTTAAATGATTTGGTCGAAAGTTAATTTGTTTAGAAAATTAGTTTAGAATTTATCTTATTCTGTTTGGTTTAACAATGAAATTAAAATAACGAGGGTACAGTATCAATACCAATTTATTAAATCGAGGTTTGTGTTAGGTATGTGCAGCGCCCCTAGCGGGCATAAACACCAACAAATTTATCTATACATAAAATAAAATTTGAGTGTCTGTAATATCAAAAGAAAAATTGCAGATTTCGCGGAGATGATGTATTTTCGTTGCTGTTGCAATTATTTTCGAAAATAGCATTTAAAGAGATTTTTGTCCGTCTGTCTGTCTGTCTGCAAGCCGCGTTTGTTTCGGGTAATCTCCGAAACGGCTGGGCCGATTTCGACGGGACTTTCACTGGAGGGTAGCTGACATGGATAGGCATATTATAGGCTACATTTTAAAATTTGGCGCTGTCAAAATGACGTAACGGGTGATCCAAAGCGCTAACAAAGTTTGCGGGCGACAGCTCTTCTGATATAAATTTTGTTACTAATAAGTTCCAACTGTATTAATATTCTCGATCATTGTTTCGTTGTCGTGTTATCATCGAATCATTGTTTAATTGTTTAGGCTTTGTGGTCAGGAACTTACGAACATCATCCATGTCTGAGTCAGTGTAATGCCCAGAACTTTTACCAGCTTGATATGTTGGTTAGTAATCGTTAGGTTCATGCTGACTTAAGTACTTACGGCTACGGGCTCATTATTTGTGAATTCCCTCGTTCACTTCGCCCTACTTCATGAATTATTAATGTAACGTGAAAGCTTACGTTGTTGTCTTTTTCGATTTGTTCGGATTTTATATGTTTTTGTTTTGTTTCGCACACTCTTTACGTGCTTATTATACTTAACTAGCTGTTCGCGTGCGGATTCATCCGCGTGAAATTATAAAAACTTTATTTTATTGTTTACATTTGTCAAATTATCAAATGTCAAAATGACATGCCATGACATGACAAACCTTAGCAATCTTTTTTTCTTGATGTTGGCAGCAACTTATGGTCTCTTTCCCACATTAGGGTTTTTATCCAAAATATTTACCCCCTATGTTTAATGGCGTGAAAATATATAGCCTAAAGCATGACGTAAGTGTAGGGCTTTTTATTACAAAAACAATTATTCAAAAATATGCTATAATTGCTGACATCTTAGGCAACAAAGAAGTGTGTGTTTACGCTTTATTATAATAGTATAGAAGTATAGATATAGATAGTATAGATGAATATGTTCAAGTTGGGTAAAGCACCGGGTAAACTTTTTTTCTCTCAAATTTTGGGTCTTTGTCAAATTAATTGATAATTTTTATTTTGTTTGACTTATTTTATGTATATTTATTTAATACATATGATGATAGAATTTGACAAAAATGTGATTCTTTTCCGGTCCTTGATGTTATTTATGAATATTCTTGGAACTGAAAAAATACTTCAAGATATACTTATTATAATTGTTTAAAACTTACAGGCTGGCATTAACATAGAAGAAGAGTAAAATTAATGTTTACTTTTATAAGATTAACATGTTCTTTTGTTTTAATACAATTAGAGATATCTTATGTTTAAACAATAGTTTGTTGACTAACATTACAGTTTGTACAACGCTGTTATAATTTTGTAGTATCGGTTGTTTGCCACGAGATGGCGTGTATTTTTGTACATTGATTTCTAGATCGCGATATGGAGGTTCGCGGCGAATAATCGACCTCACGCAATGTATATTCAATAAATTGACTTCGCTATCCCACTAATCAAGTGTTTTATTTAGAAAACACCAGTATTGGCAACGTTCTCCGATGCCGTTGGAGATTTTTGAGGCTGCTTTACATGGTCCTTCGAGCCGGATTTGGACCAGGGTACAGTGGTCCGAACCTGACAGCATTTCAGCCTCAGTTTACAAACGAGAAGAGTTTGTTTGACGAAGATCCATAGAGGGCGCTGGTATACAATTTGGACACCGCTCGACCAAAAAAGGAGTTAAAGTCTGGACACCGGCGAGCGGGGGAGCAGGACAGTAGCCACTTCTGTGACGTCACACACCGCAATCGTGACGTGAGTGATTAGCAATAATTGTGTGGATTAACCGTGAGTACATTTATTAATTTTATTAAAGTGATAAAGTGATGCAGTCAAGCTGATTTTAGTGATTCAAAGACTTGTAAAATTTTCGACGCAAATATTTGGACTTAGAATAATTTTATGTAAAAAGTGGATTTAGTTAAATTTATGTGTGCATGGACTTAGAATAATTTTACAAAAAGTGAACAGACGGGGAACCTATGGCCGATTTTTATTTGCTCTGTAAACGTTTTCAACACTTGTAAAATTTCGTGTCTGTTATATTAGTTATAAAAATTCATAGTTTTCACCACTTGGTACAACTTTGCGCGTTATTAACTCAGATACAATTATTCTTAATAGGTTATTATTGACTTGTAACGTTATTTACATTTTTTTTCTGTTCTATTTTAACATGGGGAACCGGTTATAAATTTGCAAGTAATTTAATATTCTACTTGCAAAGCTAAGGTGAACTTTAAGAAGTCCATCACCAAGGACGAATAACAGTTTCTTACATCGAAACGAGGTTAGAAAATTTAGACGCCGATTGGTTATCCTTTTTCTGAGAATAATGTAAAAATTGTAAGTTTCCCGTTCCGTTAAATCTGCTGAGTTGGGTAAGTCTGAGTATAGTACATCTAATTTATATGAAACAACCAAAGAATTGTATCTTGAATTTTAGACTGATTAAAGGAAATGTTAAAGAAAGTTGATAAACCGATTCATAGTTCTAGTGATGCTTCTGAATGTCAATCAAAGGGTATTAATACACATTCTTCTATCAAATTACCTAAAATAGAATTGCCGGTTTTCTCAGGTAATTATTCGGAGTGGATTAGTTTTCGCGATTTATTTATTAGTTTGATACACAACAACAAATCTTTGGACGACGTACAGAGTTACACTACTTAAAGACTCACTTAAGGGCGATTCCGAAAGTCTTTTAAAAACATGTACCCGTAACAAGTAGTAATTATTTAGTTTGTTGGTCACTGTTAGAAACAAGATATAATAATAAAAAATATTTGGCAAATTGTATTTTGAAGAGATTTATGAATCAAAGATATTAAATGTTGAATCGTCTAATGGCTTAAGAACTTGATACGTCTAATGAATGTTTGAATGCGTTAAAAAATTTAGGTATTAAAGTTGATGATTGGGATATTCTTATTATTTATATTTTGTGTCAAAAATTAGACAATGAGTCACGTAAGCAATGGGAGACAAAAATTGTGAGTCACCCGATGAATTACCCAAGTTTACAAACGTTTTCAAGATTTCCTTGAGCACCGTTTTAGGTCTCTTGAATTCCTTGATAATAAGGTTCAGAGAAATATATCAAGCCACAGTCATTCTACTAAATCATATCATGCATCCACTTTTGTAACCACACATTCGTGTCCTTTTGGTCAAGAAAATCATAGGTTGGCCAATTGTAAGAAATTTGGTCATCAAGATATAGAAGCGCGTCGTAGTTTGTCCAAACACACAATTTATGTTATAATGTATGAATGCAATCACTCCGTAACATTCATGTCGGCAATTGAATCGTTGTCGTTTTTGTAGTAAGAAACAACCACACTCTTCTCCATCTCAAGAATGTCTCCAATGGTAGTGAGGAAGGTAGTTCAGCCCATCATGTTGAGAATTTACCAGCTGCTACCTCAGATAGCGAGTCCACCAATGTTGTAAGTTGTTTTTCGAGTAGTCATGCTCAAGTTTTGCTAGCCACTGCGTTAATTAAGACACAGTCTAAGAACGGAACTCTTTTTGATGTAAGGTGCTTGTTAGATCAAGGATCGCAGGCGTCCTTTGTGACGAGTCCACAGTTCAGTTGTTAGGCTTAAAACGCACATCCATTAAGAGAGTAATTTCAGGTTTAGGCGGTGATCCCAGTGCTGCTTTTATGTGCACTTCAATGGTTACGATTAATATTCAATCCCGCATAGACCCCAGCTTCCAAATTAATGTCGAAGCTTTTGTTATAAAGAAACTCACTACTGTCTTACCCGAAAGTAAAGTTAAAGAACCAGCAGTTAATTTTATGTCGTCTATGGCCCTTGCAGATCCTTCTTTTGATGTTCCGAATAAGATAGATCTGCTTCTTGGCGCAGAGGTTTACAGTCAGATATTGTTAGAGGGAGTAGTCAAGGATCCATCCAGTCATTTAGTTGCTCAAAATACCAAGCTGGGTTGGATCTTATCTGGTCAACTTAAACCTATCAGCCATAGCGAAACACTCATAACTGCCATAATATAGTTAGTTTGCATTCGTTCCATTCAGATGAGAACGAACTTCTTCGAAGATTCTGGGAATTAGAATCAGAACCACAATCTGATTTTAATAAAAAACAATTAACGCCTGATGAACAGAAATGTGAAGAATTAAATAAATCTTTACTTACCTGTGTCAAGATCTGCCAATACAGTCCATTTGAAGAAGATATTAAAGCTCTGAAAGGGAAGAAGAAATTAAGTAAAGAGAGTAAACTTACCTCTTTAAATTCATTCATCGATGATTGCGATGTGTTGCGAGTTGGTGGACGCTTGCAGAGAGCGGACATCAGTGAAGATATGAAACATCCAATACTTGTACCCCATAACTCACCTTGTACTAACCTCTTGATTGCAGACGCTCAAGAAAAAACTTTACATGGCGGGCCGCAATTAATGTTAAAATATCTACGGTCAATGTATTGGATCATAAATGCCAAACCGAGTGTTAGGAATTTTGTTAGAAATTGTATTACTTGTGTTCGATACGCGGCACAAGTAAACCAACAAATGTTAGGTCGCAAATGGGTTCATTGCATTCCTGAACCTAATATTGGAGATGTTGTTTTGGTGAAGGAGAACGGACTTCCACCTAGTAGATGGTTGTTCGAAGTAATTGTACATAAACACCCAGGTTTGGACAATCTTACACGTGTCGTAACATTAAGATATAAAAAAATAACGAGATTAAAACACCAGTATCGAAATTGATTTTTTTACCAGTTACTTCATAAGTCTATAAATGATTTGTGTTTATAACTTTATTATGCTATTAAATAGTTCACTATTGTTGGTTTTTTAATTTGTTTTGTGTTGATTTCGTTAAGTTTCGTTTTTTTCCTATTTTGTATTTGAATTTCACATGTTTTGTTTTTTGTATAAGTATAAAATGTAAACCCACCAGGTCGATGGTGGGCGGTTTAATTTAATAAAAGGTAGTAGTATGTTTAGGTCATGTTGTGTATTTTGAATTAAACTGTTTTTGTTGATTTTTCTTGTTGTAAATATTTAAATGATATGTTATTGCGTGATATTTTAAGTGATGGACATGGTATGTCCATGGTGGGCGGAATGTACAACGCTGTTATAATTTTGTAGTATCGGTTGTTTGCCACGAGATGGCGTGTATTTTTTGTACATTGATTTCTAGATCGCGATATGGAGGTTCGCGGCGAATAATCGACCTCACGCAATGTATATTCAATAAATTGACTTCGCTATCCATAATCAGTGTTTTATTTAGAAAACACCAGTATTGGCAACGTTCTCCGATGCCGTTGGAGATTTTTTGAGGCTGCTTTACACAGTGTTATGAAGGTTTATCAAACAAATGAATTTCGCTAACAAAGACAGTGACCTTCTTAGATTCGTATGTAAAGATATCAATAAATCGTTATCTTAATATGAATAGTTATATAAACAACGCCTTTGTCTAGTCTGAAGCCAGACAGCTTTGTATTGTAATAAAATATTACGACTTTATCATAAATATTGTTTTCATAACTTTATAGTTAAGCTAAATTTTAATTACATTATTATTAACTAGCTTTCGCCCGCGACACCGTCCGCGGCTAATTAAAAAAAAATTAGTAGCCTATGTGTTCTTCCGGACTATCCTAGACATATAGACCAAATTTAATCGAAATCCGTTCACCAGTTTAGGCTACAAACTCTAACAAACATCCATCTATCCATCTAAACTTTCGCATTTATAATATTAGTATGAAGTATGATATAAGAGCTGAGTTAGTCAAACCTATAGAGAAATTCTTTAGTCGTAGGTATTCGTTGCTTTAACTTCTAAACATATTGTAAAATCCCTCCTTTGAACTGTGTGTTAATTATTTATTAGTACCAATCTAATATGCTTATGTATGTCTCGTTTAAATAATATTAAGACCAATACATAATTCGAGGAAGTATAGGTCGAGGGAAAGCTTGTTTATATAAACGTCTGCAATGAAAGCTCTCATTTCCCACGGCCATCATTAAAACGAGCTTCGAAATTTTCCTGCCATTTCCACTGCGATTGCCTCAATTATTTTTACGCCAATTAAAATTTATAATAAATAATGCATTTGTTTAATTGTTTTTGCATCATTTGATTTAGGTAAATACTGAACTTGATTTTGAACAGGTTTTTACGTGACTTTTATTCAGTTGAAAATAAGTATAGAAAGTTCACTATTTTTTTCTAATGTTAAGTAAAGTTTGTATGCAAATATCATATTGGTATCGCAAGTAATAAAGAAAAGTTTTATTAAAATGTTAGATTCATCAGAAACATTGAACAAAAAGATGTTAGTTAATAAAAAAATTAGGTATTACTAGAAATTTACTTTAAAGGCTTAAGTAAATTCAAAAATGAAATTATTTTAAAGGCATCTGTAACTTTAGTTATTTCTTCGAGTTTCTCTGCTTTGAATTTAAGTCGATGTGAGCTTGAAAAGTTTTACTAAGATATACTTTTCACGTACTTTCGCGGCGTTACTTGCGGTTTGACTTTCAAGTTATTTTTGGGTGGACAGTTATTATAGCGAATTAGGATCATTCTGCGTAAAAATAACATTTTAATACGTATTTTTTTTAATATTTAAGGCATAATTAGGAGAAATATATCTACTTTGTATTTAAGTCCGTATGAGTTTTTTTTACCAGAAGGTGGCAGACGAGTTAGTTAAAATGGATCTAATGTATGTTATTTATTTACTTTGTATTATTGTGGTGCCTACAAATTAATGTGAAATTAATTAGAAATTGACTACTTATTCAACTTACTAACACCATTAGAGATGGCCAGTAATAAAATCAAATAAAAAAAAATTTGATTTACTATTCAGAGTGGGTCTATGAATTGGAAATTGGGTTCCATTGGTTGACATAAAATCTTACGAATTTCTTCTGTAGAGCGATTCTATTGGTTATTTACTTTACCTTTTTCAATAATACTATCAGCTAAAATTCTTGCGTTTTGTGGGAGAAGTGAGGTAGCGAATTTGACGGAGTATAGGATAAAATGGAAGAGAATCTTTCCGTTTTTTCTTCTTCTAACCAATAAAATGTTATCATTAGATCAGAGTTTAAATTTAGTTTATTTTTCAACCTTAACTATGACAAATATTCGACGTATATTTGGTTTGAAGTCTAAAGAATTTAATTATAAAGGAATTCGTCCCTTTGAATACTACCAAGATCCTATTTCGCATATTTATTAATAAAACAATCCACGAAACGTAAATGAGCTTTCTAATTTAATTTCGAAAAAAAATAACTTGAATTGAAATAATTTTTTAACATCGTACGATATCCTAATGTGTCCTCATATTAAAAAAAAATTCCATGCATGCACCAAGCATTAAAGATGGGGTCTTTTGTAACTCATTTAAGAAAGTACAGACTGTTTAACTTGTTACCGACAGCGTTGCAGCCAAAAATACAAGAATTTTTATTTACACCAACACAACTTTTATTTAAACTTATTTACATATTTACAATGAAGAATTGAAAACTATATCGATTACATCTCATCTGTTGTACGCTTCCTTTTTTTTTTTTTTTTTTTTTATTCCGCGCGAACGGAGTCGCGAGCGAAAGCTAGTAGTAACATAATGTAGATCCTGTTGAGCTAAGAAATTGCAACACTGAGTAGAAAATCCCTTCAGCAACCGCATTTGGATTTCGATTTAGTTAAATCGTAGCGAAGTCTTATCTGCACATTGAAACAGTTGCCATAATGAAGTTCTAAAGTTGAATGTTTAGTTTGAAGGTTTAACAGAGTTTGTACATTCATATAATAGTTAAAGAGAAATAATGCAAACTTATTGTCGATTATTTTGTAAATTAATGATATGACTTAGTTTTTTTTTATTCCGTTATTAGTTTTTTTTTATTCCGTTATTAGTTTTTTTTTATTCCGTTATTAGTTTTTTTTTATTCCGTTATTAGTTTTTTTTTATTCCGCGCGAACGGAGTCGCGAGCGAAAGCTAGTAGTAACATAATGTAGATCCTGTTGAGCTAAGAAATTGCAACACTGAGTAGAAAATCCCTTCAGCAACCGCATTTGGATTTCGATTTAGTTAAATCGCAGCGAAGTCTTATCTGCACATTGAAACAGTTGCCATAATGAAGTTCTAAAGTTGAATGTTTAGTTTGAAGGTTTAACAGAGTTTGTACATTCATATAATAGTTAAAGAGAAATAATGCAAACTTATTGTCGATTATTTTGTAAATTAATGATATGACTTAGTTTTTTTTTATTCCGTTATTAGTTTTTTTTTATTCCGTTATTAGTTTTTTTTTATTCCGTTATTAGTTTTTTTTTATTCCGTTATTAGTTTTTTTTTATTCCGTTATTAGTTTTTTTTTATTCCGTTTTTATGTTATTATGTTTTTTTTTATTCCGTTATTAGTTTTTTTTTATTCCGCGCGAACGGAGTCGCGAGCGAAAGCTAGTAGTAACATAATGTAGATCCTGTTGAGCTAAGAAATTGCAACACTGAGTAGAAAATCCCTTCAGCAACCGCATTTGGATTTCGATTTAGTTAAATCGTAGCGAAGTCTTATCTGCACATTGAAACAGTTGCCATAATGAAGTTCTAAAGTTGAATGTTTTGTTTGAAGGTTTAACAGAATTTGTACATTCATATAATAGTTAAAGAGAAATAATGCAAACTTATTGTCGATTATTTTTTAAATTAATGTTATGACTTAGTTTTTTTTTATATTATAAGGTGGCAAACGAGCAAGCGGCAACCTGATTCCGCCAAAATGGCGAAGCGACCACTGCCCATAGACATTCGCAATAGCGGATGCGTTGCCTTTAATCGACGGAGGATGAGACGCACATAAAGAGGATATTTCCTCTTCCTATGCGTCTCCTCCACCGTCAAATCCACGTTCCCTTTCCATCCTATTCTTATGAGAAAAAGGCTGGGATGGAAAAGGGCCTCCGGCCTCCTTAGTATTATTTTGAGAATTAATATAACGTTTTCCTTCATAAAATCATGAGGGACAATCAAAACTACTCAAGTACAAAGAATGTCTCAATTAATTATTTCTTAAAGAATCGCTTAGTATATTTCTCATTCTTAGACTATGAGTGCGATAGTAAGCTGACAAGGTTCTTAACTGAAAGGTTAATGCAATTTTCAAACATAATTAAAATAATTATAATCAAAATAGAATCTCATTGATTCAGTTTTTATCCAGTTAATATTTTCCTTTGTTAAGATAACATTTAATTCAATTCTTTGTAGAAAGGCCGTGTGTCGGTAAATCGAAAAATATAAAGGATTTAACAAAAGATTTTCATTTTCTCCTTCGAAGATAAGATTGTTAGCTTCATTGATCAAACTGTCGATACATCTTACATGGCCCGACTCTCTCAGGTACAGCATTAGTTTATTAAAACGGAATCCTATATATAAGATAAAAATAAATTGTCACATATTTTTAACATACGTGGATGGATATTGGATAATCTCTCCTAAAAGCACTGTTATAAGATTCCAATTGGATGGATAAATTAAAGAACAAAATATTAGTATGGTCCAGTCACTGTAATCTATATCTATACTTATATTATTTTATTTAATTGATCTATACTATTATAATAAAGCGTAAACATACACTTCTTTGTTGCCTAAGATGTCAGCAATCACAGTATATTTTTGAATAATTCTTTCTGTAATGAAAAGCTCTACACTTACGACAGGCCTTAGACTATATATTTTCATACTATTAAACTTAGGGGGTAAATAAATTGGAAAAAACATTCATGTGGACCATAAACTACAAGCAATTAAGGAAGCAAGATTTGACATTAGACAAATGTAAAAAATAAAATAAAGTTTTTATAATTGCATGCGGATGAAGCCGCACGGGAACAGCTAGTAAGAAATAAAGGCAAATGTTTTACCATAGATAATGTAATATAATACATATAAAAGTGGAAGGATATAGTTAGGTTGCATATTATAAATTATAGTTCAATTGAGCGTTAAAAGATTGAATTTAAAGTAATAATGAATTGGAAGATATTGAAAATTGAGGGTTGAAAACAGTCACGTGCAAACAGAAATGATTTCCTTTACAGTCATTTCCCTTTCATTTGTTTGTTCAATTTACGAAATGTACATCATTGTGTTCAATGACTGAATACGCGTTGAAAGCTTCTATTGCGAATTTTAATCGAATTAAGGAAATGTATTTTGTATTGTAAATTTTTACTATTAAATAAACTTTACTTTACCCTTTTTCATTTAATTAAGAAATTTACCATTAGCATAGTACAATTTTACATGTAATACAATTTTTTCTATTGTTAACCCAATGGTCAATTTCCCACTACTTTAGTTGCGAATGCCGATAATTTTTATTAAAAAATTAAATTCCTTAAGTAAATTTTAAATATTTCCTACTTCAATATTGTTTAAAGTTTAACAGCATCGTATTTTTCAAAAAGCCTTTAACATAATTTTAATAAATTTGCTTTCTCGCGTTTACATTGCTTCCCGAAACTTTGCTTTGGCAACAGATAAGTCGTATTTCATTTGTGCCCCGAGGGTTGTAAATGAAGACCAGTTTTATGTTAACAGAACGGGGTGAAATTGGAAATGTTACTCTGTTTATCTTTAGGAGTACGTTTTATTGTATTTTTTTACATACACCTTACGTTTTATTACCTACTTAGAGTGTCTTTTAATTAAAATCTTTAAGTATCAATTGCTCCAATCTAATGTCTAAAATGAATAAAACATTATACATGAGATTAGTGTGCAAGTGACTACCGTACCGTACCTTTTTTTTATAATATAAGGTGGCAAACGAGCAAGCGGCCTCCAAAATTCACCGAAATGGAAAGCGACCGCTGCCCATAAACATCCCCAATTGCAGATGCGTTGCCTACACTTAATTGTCGGAGGAGGAGACGCACATAAAGAGGATATTTGCCCTTCCCATGCGTCTCCTCCACCGTCAAATCCACTTTTCCTTCCCATCCTTTCCTCTTAAGAAAAGGGTGGAAAGGGAAAGGGACTAAAATTAGGCCTCCGGCACCACACTCATCAGACGAAACGCGGAATTGCTTCCACTTCACGCTTGTTTTCTGTGTGGTCGTGGTATTACACCGGGCGAGCCGGCCCATTCGTGCGAAGATGTTAAAGCGGGCTCTACCACTGTTAAACCTGTGTATGTTGTCGTTAGGTAGGATTGGCGCACCAGAATTTCATTCTATTTTCCGTCATATAAGTTGTTACTCCCTTCTTGATCATGTCATCTACGCAATCCATCAATTCCTAGGCCTACTATCGGTGTACCACATTCGTAACTAAAGTTCCTCCCTCTTCATAACATGCTAACTGGTTTGGATGAAATTAATTCATATGGAAGATTTAAATAACGTGTTCGTTAAAAGAAAAACGTGTGATGACGAATCGTAGACGTCTTTGGAGACTGTTTCCATAATATCTGTATAAAATCACATTTCCACCTATCTTATTCTCTTTGTGAAGAAAAGAGATGGAAATATTTCTGTGCAGATATTGCGGAAGTTTGGAATTCCGTTCGGGTTTATACACAATTGTATATATTATAAAAAAAGATTCATCGAATCGTGAATAATATGTTTTTTTGAAAGATATAAACGGATAACGAAACCGTAGTCGAAATCGGCTTAACGCAAATATTTCTATAACAAGCAGAGAGCAACTGTAACGTCCTCACGAAAAATATTTTATATTTCAGTACTAATATAACGTAGAAAGATATCTTTGTATTTATTGTATAAAAATGTTAACAGATATTAGGCCACAATCAAAGAAAGCAAATAAATATTGTTCAGATATTAAATAGAAAAACTGCAATTCATCAAGTAGTTTTCAAACGAACAATAAAAGTCGATTTTTTGCCTTCGAGTGTAGTTCTACTCGTATTAAATAGATGTATTATTGTAAAGGAGCGTCGGTGGCTCAGTGGTTTAAGCACTTGACTTGTAATCTACAGGTCTTGGGTTCGAATCCCGCCATGTACCAATGTGATTTTCGATTTTTCAAATTTTCATATGTACATAATTTACCCGACGTTCTTACGGTGAAGGAAAACATCGTGATGCAACCTGCACATATCAGCGAAGAAATTCAAAGATATTTGTGAAGTCAACCAACCCGCACTTGGCCAGCGTGGTTGACCATGGCCTATTCACCCTTCAACTTAGGGTAGGTCCCTCGATGGGGACGTATAGTGAGCTGGTGATGATGATGATTATTGTAAACAGAATTTTACAAATGTTACTTTGTTAAAAAATTAAAAGATACATTTATTTCAAATTCTATTTATGTTATACGAAGAGGTCCGGATGATCCTTTAGAATAACATCGTAAATCCAAACGGCACGACATCGCAAAGCGCCATACGTCAAATGATCCCTTTATCCCGCATCCTTTTATATTCAGCAACAGATTCTAACAAAATGGTTTGGAAGTAAAATGACATTTTTAAATTATAACTTTTACATGGCTCCTAAGCTAACGATTTGAATATTCAAATGAAATTGTTAAAAAAAAATACATTTATTTCAAATTCTATTTATGTTATACGAAGAGGTCCGGATGATCCTTTAGAATAACATCGTAAGTCCAAACGGCACGACATCGCAAAGCGCCATACGTCAAATGATCCCTTTATCCCGCATCCTTTTATATTCAGCAACAGATTCTAACAAAATGGTTTGGAAGTAAAATGACATTTTTAAATTATAACTTTTACATGGCTCCTAAGCTAACGATTTGAATATTCAAATGAAATTGTTAAAAAAAAACAAAAGTAACGAGCCTATGTGTTCTTCCAGACTATCCTCTAACAAGTTTCATCGAAATCCGTTCAGCCATTTAGGCTACAAACGCTAACAAACATCAATCCATCGATCTAAACTTTATAATATTAGTATGATTTGTTATTCTCTTCCGCATATGGTAAACTCAAGCTATTTTTCGTTAGATGGATAGATGGATAGATGGATAGATGGATAGATGGATAGATGGATAGATGGATAGATGGATAGATGGATAGATGGATAGATGGATAGATGGATAGATGGATAGATGGATAGATGGATAGATGGATAGATGGATAGATGGATAGATGGATAGATGGATAGATGGATAGATGGATAGATGGATAGATGGATAGATGGATAGATGGATAGATGGATAGATGGATAGATGGATAGATGGATAGATGGATAGATGGATAGATGGATAGATGGATAGATGGATAGATGGATAGATGGATAGATGGATAGATGGATAGATGGATAGATGGATAGATGGATAGATGGATAGATGGATAGATGGATAGATGGATAGATGGATAGATGGATAGATGGATAGATGGATAGATGGATAGATGGATAGATGGATAGATGGATAGATGGATAGATGGATAGATGGATAGATGGATAGATGGATAGATGGATAGATGGATAGATGGATAGATGGATAGATGGATAGATGGATAGATGGATAGATGGATAGATGGATAGATGGATAGATGGATAGATGGATAGATGGATAGATGGATAGATGGATAGATGGATAGATGGATAGATGGATAGATGGATAGATGGATAGATGGATAGATGGATAGATGGATAGATGGATAGATGGATAGATGGATAGATGGATAGATGGATAGATGGATAGATGGATAGATGGATAGATGGATAGATGGATAGATGGATAGATGGATAGATGGATAGATGGATAGATGGATAGATGGATAGATGGATAGATGGATAGATGGATAGATGGATAGATGGATAGATGGATAGATGGATAGATGGATAGATGGATAGATGGATAGATGGATAGATGGATAGATGGATAGATGGATAGATGGATAGATGGATAGATGGATAGATGGATAGATGGATAGATGGATAGATGGATAGATGGATAGATGGATAGATGGATAGATGGATAGATGGATAGATGGATAGATGGATAGATGGATAGATGGATAGATGGATAGATGGATAGATGGATAGATGGATAGATGGATAGATGGATAGATGGATAGATGGATAGATGGATAGATGGATAGATGGATAGATGGATAGATGGATAGATGGATAGATGGATAGATGGATAGATGGATAGATGGATAGATGGATAGATGGATAGATGGATAGATGGATAGATGGATAGATGGATAGATGGATAGATGGATAGATGGATAGATGGATAGATGGATAGATGGATAGATGGATAGATGGATAGATGGATAGATGGATAGATGGATAGATGGATAGATGGATAGATGGATAGATGGATAGATGGATAGATGGATAGATGGATAGATGGATAGATGGATAGATGGATAGATGGATAGATGGATAGATGGATAGATGGATAGATGGATAGATGGATAGATGGATAGATGGATAGATGGATAGATGGATAGATGGATAGATGGATAGATGGATAGATGGATAGATGGATAGATGGATAGATGGATAGATGGATAGATGGATAGATGGATAGATGGATAGATGGATAGATGGATAGATGGATAGATGGATAGATGGATAGATGGATAGATGGATAGATGGATAGATGGATAGATGGATAGATGGATAGATGGATAGATGGATAGATGGATAGATGGATAGATGGATAGATGGATAGATGGATAGATGGATAGATGGATAGATGGATAGATGGATAGATGGATAGATGGATAGATGGATAGATGGATAGATGGATAGATGGATAGATGGATAGATGGATAGATGGATAGATGGATAGATGGATAGATGGATAGATGGATAGATGGATAGATGGATAGATGGATAGATGGATAGATGGATAGATGGATAGATGGATAGATGGATAGATGGATAGATGGATAGATGGATAGATGGATAGATGGATAGATGGATAGATGGATAGATGGATAGATGGATAGATGGATAGATGGATAGATGGATAGATGGATAGATGGATAGATGGATAGATGGATAGATGGATAGATGGATAGATGGATAGATGGATAGATGGATAGATGGATAGATGGATAGATGGATAGATGGATAGATGGATAGATGGATAGATGGATAGATGGATAGATGGATAGATGGATAGATGGATAGATGGATAGATGGATAGATGGATAGATGGATAGATGGATAGATGGATAGATAGATAGATGGATAGATGGATGGATGGATGGATGTTTGTTAGAGTTTGTAGCCTCAACTGTTGAACGGATCTCAATAAAATTTGGCATAGATGTAGAGGATAGTCTGAAATAACACATAGGCTACACATAGGTTTTGTTTTTTTTTCAATACCACGCGAATTGAGTCGCGGGCGAAAGCTGAATGACTGTAAAATTGCTTAAGATCCATATTATGTCAGGATTTACACAATTTTAGTCAAGTAGAACATCAACGTAGCTTTCTTTGCATACATTTTTTTGTATCTTAATCTATTTAATAAAAACTACTCATCTTCTTTCTTTGTTCCAGAGCCTTTGATCTAGACAAGAATAAATTGGTCTACTGAGAAAATTTCGTTCACGAACCAATGGTGGATTGTGGCAGACGGAGGGAACGTGCTGTACGTTTTGGTCTAACATTACAGTCAAAGAAACAACTCTTTTATTTCACTACTAGCGTTCGCCCGCGACTCCGTCTGCGTGGAATAAACAAAAAATGAGTAGCCTATATGTTCTTCAACTCTACCCTCTACATCTATACCAAATTTCATCGAAATCGGTTCAGCCTTTTAGGCTACAAACTCTAACAAACATCCATCTATCCATTCATCCATCCATCTAAACTTTTTTATTTATAATATTAAGTATGATAACTACACGAGTCTACTTAAATGTATATGAAAAAACTTTATTCAGACAAAACTATTTTAAGACCTTTCCATTTGCATCTTAGTTTACTTTTACGGACCATCCAAGGCAGTAATGTCAAAATTTATCCAATGGTATAAGTGAAACACACATAATTTAAAAAAAAAAGGAGATTAGCGTTAAAGTTTCATAATGCAATGACACATTAAACACTCCATATCAATAAATCTATACTTCTATACTATTATAATAAAGCGTAAACACACACTTCTTTGTTGCCTAAGATGTCAGCAATTACAGCTTATTTTTGAATATTTTTTTTTAATAAAAAGCCCTACACTTACGTCATGCTTTATGCTATATATTTTCAAGCCATTAAACTTAGGGGGTAAATATTTTGGATAAAAAATCTTATGTGGGAAAGAGACCATAAGTTGCTGCCAACATCAAGAAAGAAAGATTGCTAAGGTTTGTCATGTCATGTCATTTTGACATTTGCTATTGAAAATTTGACACATGTAAACAACAAATTTCGGTAGATTCAGGTGGCCGCTTGCTCGTTTGCTGCCTTATATTATAAAAAAAAAAAAATTCATAATTTCATGCGGATGAAGCCGCACGGGAACAGCTAGTTACTATTAAAGCTATAATCATTGTCTAATGAGGTATTCCGTAGTTAATACTTGGTACTTTAAATTAACATAAACGGCAGCGAAATCCCACTAATTATCGAATAAACAGTTCTCCGGATTTAATGTAATCCAATTAACTTAATTATTAGAGCATTGAACTGCTTAAGTTAAGTGAAATCTATAAACTAATTTATTATATGACTAGCTGTTGCTCGTGACTTCGCCCGCGTAAGAATTAAAAAATAATAAAAACGTAGCCTATGTTACTCACAGAAAAATTACCTTTCTAATGATGAAATAATTTTTGAAATCGGACCAGTAGTTTTTGAGTTATTTCAATACATACAAAAATACAAATCTTTCCTCTTTATAATATTAGTATAGATATAGAAGACAGAATTTACATCATTACATTTAGAGCTTTGACTATACTATAGCACATTTTAGTCGCGCTTTGATTCCTAAGAGCTTATATGGAGGTGCGCACACTACTCGATTTTTAGTTGTGCAATTAAACAGTTGAATGGGTTGCGAAACAATCGACAATCGCACAACAGTTGTGCGATAGTTTAGTCAAAGCCGTGCGCCCGCTCTTAGAAAGTTCACTGACATATCTTTGATGAAAATATAGAATTACGTAGGAATATGCTGAAATTACCATTTAACCTTAAAGTTGCCAATATCTTATGAAAAATACAAAACAATACACAAAACTGCGTAATACTATAATAGCAATTTATAGTAAATTCGCTTAGTATATTATTATTTTTATAGTTTATTCAGAAGACATTTCTTAACACATGCATTATGTAAGAGACGAAAGTACGCCTATGAATCAAAGTGCCCATAAATCAATTACGATTCAGTGTTGGAGAAACAGCCTGGAAAAATACAATTATTTGATTGTAAATAAAACGTTTCTTCAACAAATATTGCACCTATAATCAATTAAAAATATTCACGTGGAAATCAACCTGTGCAAAACACGGACTCCTTTACACAACCACCTTTTAGTTAACAACGTGATTAAACACGTGGTTATTTGATTGATGTTTATTTAACAATGAGTTTTGGTGAAAATACTTTGTGTAAGTTTATTCACAAATATGACGAACTATCACCAAAACTAAATAAAAACGTGGAAAAAGCATCATCTTATCTTACTAATGTTATAAATGCGAAAGTTACGATGGATGGATGGCTGTTTGCTAGAGTTTGTAGCCCAAACTGCTGAACGGATCTCGATGAAATTTGGCATAGATGTAGAGGATAGTCTGGAAGAACACATAGGCTACTTTTTGTTTAATTCGACGCGGACGGAGTCGCGGGCGAAAGCTAGTAATATCATAAACGAATAATCACTGTCATTAGCTTTTTAAACCAAGGGTGCAGTTTTCTTTAATGAATACGGCACTCTAATGTTGTTGTAAATTCGAAAAGTTAACAGTTTGATGTACTAGTTACGTAGCGTATCTGTTAGTTACAAAGCGGGCCTAAAGTTTAAACGATGTAAATGCATTCCGTTCTCCCCGAGGCAGCGATGAATCGATTGACATTGTGAAGCTCACAGACGATAATGTCCGTGTTATTCAAATTCCGAAGTACGCAAACTAAGCTAAAGGCTTCATTAAATCGCAAATTGTGTTTATTCTAGATAGATTGCAGTATATTAATTAAAACAAATACTTTAGAAATATTGGAATTGTCTCAACGAATACTTCAACAAGAAAGTCACGTATTTTATTATATTACTAGCTGTTGCTCGTGACTATGTTCGCGTGGAATTTAAAAAAAAATAGCGTATGTTACTTAGTGTTAACGTAGTTTTTTAATGTATTTTTTAAATCGGCTCAGTAGTTTTTACTTGATTAAATATACACAAAAATACAAATCTTTCCTCTTTATAAAATTAGTATAGACTAGTCACAAACGTTTCCTAAAAGTTTTATAGTTGTTGAGTCGATAGTTACATTTGTAACAAGTCTATTTTGCCAGTGGCTTTCGGACTTATTGATGGAGGCATATTTTATTTATTTATTTATTTATTTATTTATTTATTTATTTATTTATTTATTTATTTATTTATTTATTTATTTATTTATTTATTTATTTATTTATTTATTTATTTATTTATTTATTTATTTATTTATTTATTTATTTATTTATTTATTTATTTATTTATTTATTTATTTATTTATTTATTTATTTATTTATTTATTTATTTATTTATTTATTTATTTATTTATTTATTTATTTATTTATTTATTTATTTATTTATTTATTTATTTATTTATTTATTTATTTATTTATTTATTTATTTATTTATTTATTTATTTATTTATTTATTTATTTATTTATTTATTTATTTATTTATTTATTTATTTATTTATTTATTTATTTATTTATTTATTTATTTATTTATTTATTTATTTATTTATTTATTTATTTATTTATTTATTTATTTATTTATTTATTTATTTATTTATTTATTTATTTATTTATTTATTTATTTATTTATTTATTTATTTATTTATTTATTTATTTATTTATTTATTTATTTATTTATTTATTTATTTATTTATTTATTTATTTATTTATTTATTTATTTATTTATTTATTTATTTATTTATTTACATTAAGAAATGCAATATTAATCCACATATTATAAAGTATATTCTTCTTAACTCAACCATTAAGATTACTTTGTGAATGGCAGGATAATACCAGGAGTTATTTCCAGGCTTCATGTAATATGAATTATTGTATTCAGACGGCGATGGACTTTACCCTCGTTACAATCAACTGATGGCCTAAAGATAAATCGGGTTTATTGGATTGACATATTACTTGAGTACTTATTCAATAATAAATATCTTTTTGTAGTATAAGGTGGCAAAAATTATTTAATAAACCAACTTTAATAAAAAAAATTAACCGACTGACTAGCTCTAATGGAGAAGACGCCATCTATTGGCTGCTTTTTAAAACAAAGATTTTTAATTCCAACTTAGTACGAGTATAGTGTCATTTCGGTAATAAAATACTTATATTATTAACTGTACGTAGATCCTTCTAATACCAATTATTTGGTTGTCGGTCCCTAGGCCAGTAAATAACTTTTAAGGCACCGAGACATTTTCCTATACAAATTTCAAGTCACGTATTTCGTAATACATGTGTTCGCTGACAAGGGATAATTTGTTATTGTTTTGTTTTCGCTTCAAAACATTGTTTTATTGCGGTAAGCTTTTTCATAACTTGTTTGGCTTTTATTTTTAGTTGTTATAATAAAAACTTGTATTATATGTATTCAGATTTTGGCGGTTTCAGATTTCTCAGTTGTAGCTGGTGACTCCGTCCACGTGGAATTACTGCTAAAAACATAGAGAAGTAGCCTATTTGTTCTTCTACATCTATGCCAAATAATCAAGTAGTTATAATGTAAGCTATGTGTCGTACTTATTTTTAAACCTATAAATACGTTAACGCAGTGGTAGAGCCCGCTTTAACATCATCGCACGAATTGGCCGGCTCGCCCGGTGTAATACCACGACCACACAGAAAACAGGCGTGAAGTGGAAGCAATGCCGCGTTTCGTCTGATGAGTGTGGTGCCGGAGGCCTAATTTTAGTCCCTTTCCCTTTCCACCCCTTTCTTCAGAGGAAAGGATGGGAAGGAAAAGTGGATTTGACGGTGGAGGAGACGCATAGGAAGGGGAAATGTCCTCTTTATGTGCGTCTCCTCCCCCGTGAATTAAGGGTAGGCAACGCATCTGCAATTGCGGATGTTTATGGGCAGCGGTCGCTTTCCATTTCGGTGGATTCAGGTGGCAGCTTGCTCGTTTGCCACCTTATATTATAAAAAAAAAAAAACGTCTTTCTATATTTCACGGTCAGACGTCTATCTATATTTTTGACAGACTTCCCAAAAGAAGGAGGTACTCAATTCGTCTGTATGTTTTTTTTAATGTATGTTACGGCATAACTCCGCCGCTAGTGGACCGATTTTGATAATCCTTTTTTATCCGAAAGGTAGTGCTTGCAGGTGGGTTCCATTTTTTCATTTGATTTTTGGAGGCAAAGACTACGGTGTAGTTAAATAGTTTTTTACTAATAAAGTATCTAAATAACTGGACATTTTCAATACATTATTCGTACAAAAAGGAAACCTTAAGATAAGAAAAAAAGGTTGTTTTGTATGTTTTGAAGTGGACATAAATTTGTTGGGCGCCGTTATCAATGTTATACGACAAATCCTTGGCACCCAAAATACCTTTTAACGGCCATTAAACACACGCACAGTTCTACAGTTAGGCGATACGATATTTTTAAAGTATTGCTTTCTTGTTTTTAATTCCAATATGCATGGTATAGTGCATATGTTGCCTAAGTCAGAAAGAGAACATTATTTTCTTGATATATGAATGTTAGATATCGAACTCGTCTCATTGTAAAGAGGCAAGGGTTGTATTTTTGTATTGAAATAACTCAAAAACTACTGGGCCGATTTCAAAAATTCTATCACCATTAAAAAGCTACGTTATCAGTGAGTAACATAGGCTATATTTTGTTATTTATTTTCACGTGGGCGTAATCGAGAGTAACAACTAATACAGAAATAAAATAACAGTCGTATTATTATCAGAGTCAAATTTTCATTTAAATCCTATTAGACAAACATACTTCAACAGAACAAGATCAAACACAGCTAATTACGCGTTTTGTGCTTTGTGATACAATTTCACAAGCGAGATTACCACGTGGTACGGTCAGCACGATACAAACAGATTTCGTATTCAAATAGCTTGGTACAGCCAACAAAAGCAACTTTAATGTGATTGTAATCGTATTTGATACAGGATACGTAAGATGTTTCTGACTGAGATATTACGGTTTCTGTTTATATTAGGAAACTGTCCAGGCTTTTCTTGGATTAATGTAAGATTAATACTATTAGGAGTTGTAATAAAAATGTAAATGTGTGTCTTGGAAGTCGACAATTGATGATCAAGGCTAGGTCTTAGGGGAGGCAGGTACTATTATTAAGGTTTTATTTGAAGTAGTTTTGAATTTTCGCCTTTTTCAGCTCTATAGGGAGGGGGGTTGCGTATGTCAGTGGGGCGTCGCGGTGGCAAGCGAAAGCGATCCCGTGGCGTCCCACACAATGGCCATGAGGGAACAGAGGGGTTTAGTGGGTATGCCCATTATGAGAGAATCCCACATAACTTCGTGCCTGCCCCGAGGTGCGGAGTATGCATAAAGCATTCCCCACTATAATAAAAAAGGAGGGTTGCGTAAAAACCCTTCACTCCCTCTACTTCCTCTGGCAACACCAAAGTGGTATTAGTTTCCGTAACTGTAACATTAAAGACGTACGCACACCTTTGACTAAACTATCGCACAATTGTTTAGTCTCGCATTGATTCCTATGAATTTATATGGAGGTGCGCACTACTCGATGTTTAGTTGTGCAACTAAACAGTTGGATTGGCTGCGAAACAATCGACAATCGCACAACATTTGTGATAGTTTAGCCAAAGTGTGCGCGCGCTGTAAGAAAATAGCTAATCTTACTAATATTATAAATGCAAAAGTTCAGATGCATGGATGGATGTTTGTTAGAGTTTGTAGCCTAAACGGGTGAACGGATCTCGGTAAAAATTTGGCATAGACGTAGAGGATAATCTGGAAGAACACATGGGTACTTTTTTTTTAATAGCACGAGGACGGAATGTTTTCGAGAGGACGAGAGCTTTTTCACATATTCTGCTGCACCACAAAAGTCGCGATACAAATTGTGTTAATTTTCCCTAAAGTCAACGTTTCCATGCGAAGTTCACAGCGTAATTGAAAGTGTTTAACAACATTCAGTCGTTTGGCCATTTCGTCCAATTTACACGAAACGGGCCATCGTGCTGTGACGCAAATGTCTAATGACGTCAGAGAATCACTAGCTTTCAACTAAGGGCATTCTTGTTTAACTACAATGAGCGAATTAACTTTTTTATAGGTGGTAACTATATACAAAAAAAAATGTCAATAACAAATGTATGTACACTGTTTACGATTAGGAATAGCTCGTATGGTTGACACTTAAACGACAATTAATTACGTAACAGTGTTTATAAGGGTACGCTTAACTCATAATTACGTTGAATTTTTTACTGTCAAATTGTAACTGGCGCTTACGAAGTGTATAAGATTCGTTTCAGTATTCGGCCGTTAGTTTTTATAATTATTAATAACTAGCTATTGCTCGCGACTTCGTCCGCGGGAAATTAAAAATAATAAAAGACGTAGCCTATGTTATTCACAGATAAATTGTCTTTCCAACGGTGAAAGGATATTTAAAATCGGCCCAGTAGTTTTTGAGATATTTCAATACATACGAGACAAATATACAAATCTTTCCTCTTTATAATATTAGTATAGAAAACCACGAAGTTTCAAAATTAGCTATCTACTACTCATGACCTTGTCCTCTTTAAAAGCATAACTTTATTAAAATAACAATTCTACAAGTCTTAAAAAAGTAGTAAAATATTTCCCGTTGTAACGTTTACAAGAGAGCGACAATGAATTTAACACGCTAACGCTAGACCTTCGCCTCTAATACAGAAGCAATGTAATCAACAAAACTTTTAATTAAAACCGCTTTTGGCTTTTGTAAGATAACGCAGTTAATCTCTCGTCAGCAACAAATCTGAATGGAGTCTAAACTTCCAGCCACTTAGGAAGTTAACTCTTGCAGCTTTACTTTAATTTTAATATAACGGATTTTAAACAACATGAATACGCTTTTATTATAATAGCCTGAATAAATTGACTAAACCCCTTTTTACAGTTCGGTTCGGTTTTAGGTTGGTATTAAAGCGAAGATTGCAAAATGCGGTTCGTGTATGGCGTATGATAATTTTGTATGTAAAATTAACGATTATTTAACGTCTATCATATACGGTCTGCCCAATAGTGATTGTATGGTCGCTCTTAATGCGGCATTAATAAACGCAAAATTCAGCTGCCCTCCTCCCTTTTTTAGAAGGTTTAAAGAGTCGACAGCTGTAAATAAAATTGGAAATAAATATTTTCTACCCCCTCTCTTGATTATCAATCTTCCCTCCCTAGATGATAAGAAAACACTTTTCATAACGTAGCAAAGTAAATAACGAAACTGTATTACTCGATATGTATTCAATTGAAGGCGAAGGCTGAAGAATATTAATTTAGCATTCACCCATTTACGTGACGTCATTTTATGAAAGTAGGAACAGCGAGTTCTTGACAGTTATACGTATCGGCGTGCAAAGTATATTTATGCCAAGAAAACGGGAAGGAACAGAGAATTTTTGGACCGTTGAAAGATTTTTATTTAAGGGTTTTTTGAATTTACACAATGTTTTTTAAATATCAGTAGATTTTTATATGTTACTAATATTATAAATGCGAAAGTTTGCATGGATGTTTGTTAGAGTTTGTAGCCTAAATGCCTGAACAGATCTTGATGATATTTGGCACAGATGTAGAGAATAGTCTGGAAGAACACGTAGGCTACTACTTACTTTTGTTTTTTTTTAATTCCACGCGGACGAAGTCGCGGGCTAAAGCTAGTTTACTATTATAATATTTCCTTTAATACTCCAACTAAGCTCTAAGCTTGTGCTAGGATATAGTTTGCAACAATAGTCGAATGGCGGGATTCGAACCCTCGACCGCAAGATCGGTAATCCGTACCAAACCATTAGGCTATTGGCGCTTATTATTGTAATATTTATTACACGTTAACGATTACGCTTAATTACGCTTTTTATTATATATACGTTTACGATTTATCGCTATATTTAAGTCTTTAAAACACATTTAATTTTGTCATGCATTCAACCAGTTATAAAGTAAAGAAGTGAACTCTTGCAAACATTGCACTCAACGTGGATTGAATGGTAGTGAATAGAATTTAAATAGAAGCAGTCCCGAACACATTTGAATAAGCTGCAAACTCCACTATCAATTTTAGATTTTCCACTCACTCGTGCACATGTGTACATGATCAAGGGTTTACACTATCAAATATTGACGTCAAATTAGCTGCTAGTTTGAATTTAGAATATAATGTCATTCTTTATATTGCACTGGCGTCAGCACATAATTAAAAAAACAAAAACTTAGCAAGTAGCATATTTTATCTGTTTATAACTGCCCTTTATAGATGTAATACAAAGTGATTTCTTATCTGTACATAAATAGTTGTAACTGCGTTAGTTAAAATGTACTTGAAAGCGTTGATATTAAACTTTTCAAGTGTCGGTCACGGTAAACTTTCCGATAGTGTGCTGTCATTTAAAGTTATTACTAAATTGATTTACAATAGGACAATACATTTATAACATTTGCTATGCGGTCGGGTAAACCCCATCTTACTGCTGCTAACATTGCGTACACAAGAAAGTAGAGTATTACGAGAGACACATGTCTATTTGCATTATAAACAACTAGCTTTCGCCCGCTATTCAGGTTGCTTGGTCTTTTGCCATCTTATGACATGAAAAACCTTTGTTACACAACTTATCTATAGTAGACTATATCTATACTAATATTATAAAGAGGAAAGATTTGTATTTTTATATACAACTAGCTGTTCGCGTGCGGATTCATCCGCATGAAATTATAAAAACTTAATTTTATTGTTTACATTTGTCAAATTACCAATAGCAAATGTCAAAATGACATGACATGACATGACAAACCTTAGCAATCTTTCTTTCTTGATGTTGGCAGCAACTTATGGTCTCTTTCCCACATTAGGGTTTTTAACCAAAATATTTCCCCCTATGTTTAATGGCGTTAAAATATATAAACTAAAGCGTGACGTAAACGTAGGGCTAATTATTAAAAAATATGCTGTAATTGCCGAGATCTTAGGCAACAAAGAAGTGTGTATTTACATTTTATTATAATAGTATAGATTCGATTCACGTAAAAACTACTGGGCCGATTTTGAAAAGTCTCTCAACATTAGAGAGGTAATTTATCTGTGTGTAACATAGGCTATATTTTTTAACTTCACGCGGGCGAAGTCGCGAGCAACTGCTAGTCATTGATGTAGATAAGCCTACATGACCTATTTGAAATGAATACAGACTGAAAATGGTTCATTAAGTTGGCTATTAATTTTCCCTTTACTTAAGTGAGTACTAACTCGTTTTAGGGTAAATTTATTAGGAACAATTACATCCCCCAAAGAGATTTTTATTAGACATTATTAGACAGAGGTTGGATAGTAAATTAATGGAGAAATAAAATATAATATTACGGTTATTTTAATGATTTAATTAATTTTTTTAGGTAAATCTAGCAGTATGTATATGATCACGGGCGGAATGGATGGATGGATTTCTGGATGGAATTCTCCTATACATTTGTAGCTCTCTTTTTATATTCTTGTTATGCCTTTTAATTTTTGTAGCGGTCAATCTTACTATTTCCCTACCATTCATCACCTCATCAAATATGACATCCTAACCCGATCTCGCAAACTATAAATAAACAGGTAACAGCTGTACCAAAAAGTTTTATAATATACGGATAATATTTAAAACAGCGATGGCAGATGTCCAGGAATGTACGTAAACCACTGTTAGATATAAAAATATATTTCCCGGTCTAGAATACATTTATTTTTACATGAAAAACTACAGACCCAATATTATAAAACGTCTTTAAAAAAAGGACTGTTAGCGGTGACCAGGTCATAGTCAACCACGCTGGAATAGTGACTCTACACATATCTTTGAATTCCTTTGTAAATATGCAACAAGTTGAGTTAATCTTACTTCTTACTAATAATATAAATGCAATATTTAGATAGATGAATGGTAGAAGAAATCAGCGAAAAGGTTTAACGGCTCCTGATGAAATTTGTGATTTTGAACATAGTCTGGAAGAACACATAGTAGGTTATTTTTTTAATATTTTTAAATATTAAAAGGTTATTAACTTATTATTGTAATGTCGAGGTGATTCGTGCATGACTTAATAAGGGTGTTTGGGCAAGTCGCGTGCGTGTTTACATTACGAACAAAAGAATGGTCTTGTAATAATCAATTGTATAACCACATACTACGGCCACAATAATAAACTGTGAATTCGATGTACTATATTTAAATTGAAAGATAGTAAGATGTATTAAAGTAAGTTGTTATATAATTTATTAAATGCTAATAGCCTAATGGTTTGGGGTACGGACTACCGATCTTGTAGTCGAGGGTTCGAATCCCACCATTCGACTATTGTCGTGAACCATATCCTGGCTCAAGCTTAGAGCTTAATTGGAATGGTTAAAGGAAATCTTAGTAAATTAACAAAAATATACTAAAATTTTTGGATTAAAAAAAAATTACTGGTAAAACCTCATGCATTGCTATCGCAAAAAGTTTCGTTAAAGTTGACAACTAATCGGAATTCTGATGCAATAATATATTAATAATGACGCGCTTTTAAACAAAATTTTAGTTGCTTAAAAAGCACGGAAAAAATGTGATGAAATACAAATAAATTTTACAAATAGAGACAATTTTAAAATTTTACAGTTGTTTTAAAATTTTACTTACATTATTGTTATTTATTCACAAAGTGTCAATAGTATGTATTATTGCCATTCTCTCATAAAACACGAAATACGAACGTCGATTTTGTATTGCGGGGAAATTAAAATATTTATATTGAATACGCTACATCGGAACTTTTGACCATGAGGTGGCAAACGAGCAAGCGGCCACCTGAATCCACCGAAATGGAAAGCGACCGCTGCCCATAAACATCCGCAATTGCAGATGCGTTGCCTACCCTTAATTGACGGAGGAGGATTGCACATAAAGAGGATATATTCCCTTCCTATGCGTCTCCTCCACCGTCAAATCCACTTTTCCTTCCCATCCTTTCCTATTAAGAAAAGGGTGGAAAGGGAAAGACAAAATTAGGCCTCCGGCACCACACTCATCAGACGAAACGCGGAATTTTTCTCACTTCACGCCTGTCTTCTGTGTGGTCGTGGTATTGCACCGGGCGAGCCGACACATTCGTGCGAAGATGTTAAAGCGGGCTCTATCACTGTTAAACATTGTAAATATTGCGTAACTATATCAGTAATTTCCGCTATTTTCAGCCAATAAACCACAACATTGTGAAATCAGCAATTGAAAATGCATCGTTTTGCCTACAAATTGTTTGAATGATTCAAATAACTTAGTTGTTTGTAATTTGAGCTTTGAGTATTTCAAATGTAATTTAGTCCGTCATCCGTCAAAATTGACCGACAAATTTGTCGTCAGTCAAATATTATCGTGTCGTGTCTCTGCGATTTCCGTTCGTTAGTGAAGTCGTTAATGTGCTCGGATGATTCCAATTTGTGTTTGAACAGGACATAATTATGTTCGGAACACAATCATATTTCATACTATCATTTTTCATGCTATGACAATTCATACTTACTAATGTTGAAAATAGGAAAGTTGTAATGGATGGATGTACGAGTATGTTTGTTACTACTTATCTCTAAAACGGATCTCGGTGACATTTGGCACAAATATAGAACATAGTCTAGAAGAACACATAGGGTACATATTAAGTTCTTTTTTAATTCTGCACAAACGACGTCGCGGACAAACACTAGTTTATATAAGTTGCTCAAAATTCCATTTGCAACGCATTACGGAGGAAAGCCATACCAAATAACCACGATTCTAACTTATATGTGATTATCTAAGAGTCAATTAACTCTAATCTTGAAGGTATTTATGACATTGTACTATTCATTCATCATTCATCACCAGCTCACTACACGTCCCCACCGAGGGGCTCGGAGCCTACCCTAAAGTTAGGGTGACTAGGCCATAGTCAACCACGCTGGCCAAGTGCGGGTTGGTTGACTTCACACATATCTTTGAATTTCTTCGCTGATATGTGCAGGTTTCCTCGCGATGTTTTCCTTCACCGTAAGAACATCGGGTAAATTATGTACATATGAAAATTCGAAAAATCGAAAATCACATTGGTACATGGCGGGATTCGAACCCAAGACCTGTAAGATTACAAGTCAAGTGCTTAAACCACTGAGCCACCGACGCTCGCAATTGTACTATTGCTGGCCTTAAATAGTAATTGACCAATTTGTTGATAATTAACCGATTATTCTTATAATCTCTTTGAATTAACCCAAAGTATATGGATTCGAACCCACGAATGTCAGATTTGCACGGACCCATTAAAGCTGTTGGCGCCTCAAATTTTAAAACACATTCAGTAGTTTTCATATCTTGAATGTAAATGACCAGTAATATTAATAAGAATTATTAATCTAATAGATAATATTTCTTATATCAGTTACATTAAATAAATGACTATTATATTTCCAAGGAACTATTCCTACACAATACAACACGTATATTAGTCCCACGTAAGTTGTGACCGTTTGCGCGAGTTCGCTCTTCAAAGAGCGGAGAGCGTCGGGCTCGCGCCAGCAGTGTCACTCCGCCTGCCCTATAACGAACATCGAGGCGAGAACCGGCCGCTGTTCCCGCGAAAACATAGTTCAAATATGGAACGTTTTTTTAATTCTTTTTCAAATCTTATAGTGCGCCAGACTTTGTAAAACCCAAAGAGTATTTAGTTATTTTTTTTAATTATGTTTTTATTTGTTTGAAGTTATTAAGATAGTTTTTATGAACTTTCAAATGTGGCAATATTTTAATGTACTGTTAAGATGTTATTGAACAATCTTCGTGTGCAGCAATTCGATACAAATTAATTTGATTTGAAGAAAATTAAAAAGGTAAGTTTAATTTTTAAGCTACGTAAGAATTAATTTTTGTTTTTAATAATATTTTGTTTAATAAATATTGTGGATTGTGGTCGCCAATCAATATTTTACTTTTTAGTTTATTTTGTTTCAGTATATTTTCTTTTGTACTTTTTTTGTTAAGATTTATTTTATTTATATATAAGTTAGTATTAATACACATCTAATATTTAAATAAAAGATCAAATAAATTAAGAAAAGTTCAAATATGCTTTAGACGCACTTCTGTCTAATGATTTCAAAGTAAATTTTTTTATACAAATATTTTTTTAAAAAACATTAAGGCAATTTAATACTAAGATACATAATGACGGAGTTATATACTTACTCTATCTACTAGAGATGTGTGTCGTTTAAGAATCTTTTCCTGGAAATGTTAAGAATTTGGTTATGGGATTATTTTCTTTTGACCCTCAATAGGTCGGAATCGCACCTGCAGTTTTATAATTCCCTTTTTTATCTTTCTTTGATGTTTTCTTTTTGTGGAGAAAAATATTAGATAAATGCGGGAAAATATAATGGGAGCCTTGAGTCCAGAAACATTAATCTACAAGAAATTACGCAGTAAGAATCTGGTAATAAAAAAATATTTTCAGGATCGTCGTTATATCTTACTTAATATTATGAATGCGAAAGTTTGGATGGATGGATGTTTGTTAGAGTTTGTAGCCTAAACGGTTGAACGGATATTGATGAAATTTGGCATAGTTGTAGAGGATAGTGTGGAAGAACACATAGGCTACTTACTTTTGTTGTTTTTTAATTCCATGCGGACGGAGTCGCGGGCGAAAGCTAGTTTTACATATTTATACAGAATCTCAATAAAAACTCAAAAAATTAAAAAACATGGATATGCAAATTAACTAAAAATTACAAATAGATGCTGCACAAGGTTGAAATTAATTGGCACTCTAGACCAAAATTTTCGTAAATGTTTTTAAAATATCGCAACTCTCTCTTAAATACGTTATTTTTAAAGATACTTTCATGGCTTTAATTTCTTTCATGAATTTTATTTCATTCATTACGTCACGTAGCAAGTCTCTATAGATTCAAACTCATCTGAAAATGGAAATTTCCGATGATTGGTTTTCCTTTTTATCAAGTTTAGTGCCAAGTATAATGTAATTACCTCGCCTTTGCCACTATGGTCTAGTCACCTAACTTTGGTAGGCTCATAGCCCTAAGACGGATAGTGAGCTGATGATGTATTTAGCTTTGAAAATTTAGTGACAACGTCCACTAAAGCTAGTACACATTAAAACATTTTAACGACAACTAAAGGAAAGTGTTGGTTGCCTTTTAAACCGACTACAGAAATGAGGTTCTGAATTCACTCGTTTTTTTTACTCTGTAAACAATCGAAAAGTTTTGGAAAATTTATTTCAAAAGGAACTTGTAACAGTTTTAATTTTGTTAGGAAGTAGATTTATGTGTTGGACACGCGCCTTAACTAAGTTATGAATTGGAGACAAAGAAAACAAAACTTCTACATTTGTAGTACTTTAAACTTTTACTTTAAATTGTAACTTACTTAAACTGAAAAATGTAACCCGGGGGTGAATTACAAACATTCGTGAGAACTTTTTCGTAACATGATCGACAAAAGTATTAGATTTGTGCATTATCGTGCGTGAAGTACACCAAGAAATCACATATTCGTGATATATACTTACACTTTGATCTTCGTTTATTTCATAGCATTCATTTTATAATTACCGTCACTCAATAAAATTTTGACGGAAAAATATTTGCATCTTTTTATTGGAAAGAAAAATTCGTTCGAATTTCGTTCGCATTAAGAATTTAAGCTTCACAAATCTTTCTTTCCCTTTGCCATTCGTTCATATTGAATATTAATAGAAATCCTTCGTTACTTTCAATTTTTATATCGAAAGATTCTAGCTTTTTTCAATAATTAAGGAAAAATAAATTTCCAATTCTTGACTTTGATTTTTTTCTTGTAAGGACGCAAACACAATAATTACATTATAGAATTTATACCGTGTTAGATATTGATTTAAAAAATACTTGGCACGACTTGAAGTCAATAACTTTAGAGAACTGAACTTCATACATGTTTATATAATAAAGTGGTAGACTTAACAGTGGTACAGCCCGCTTTAACATCTTCGCACGAATGGGTCGGCTCGCCCGGTGCAATACCACGACCACACAGAAGACAGGCATGAAGTGGAAGCAATCTCGCGTTTCGTCTGATGAGCCCGAGGCCCAACTTTAGTCCCTTTTCCTTCCCACGCTTTTTCTTATACGAAAAGTATGGGAAAGGAACGTGGATTTGACGGTGCAGGAGATGCATAGGAAGCGGAAATATCCTCTTTATGTGTGTCCTCCTCCGTCAATTAAGGCTAGGCTACGCATCCGCTATTGCGAATGTCTATTGGCAGCGGTCCCTTCGCCGTTTTGGCGGATTCGGGTGGCCGTTTGCTCGTTTGACACCATAAGGTATCATAAGATATAAAAAAAAGTAATCCGCACGAACGGTTTAGACATTTTTTTACAAACAATAAGATATTTTTAGCATGTAAATGTGAATAAATTGTTATTTACGATAGTGAACTTCGTAAAAGCTATTGGTTATTACTAGAAGCGTAAAAAATTGTTGCGTCAGTATTTTTTCGTGTTGTAAAAATATCTTGACACTGATATTTGGTTTAATAATTCTACTTGTGGAAACAGTAATGGAACTTTATGGCATTTTCGTCGGTCTCTATGACTTAAAACGCGAGTTTTTTACGTTCATTTTTTCCTGTGTGATGTATATATTTTTAGGTGTTTGTTATTTTTTAGAGTTTTATATCGATATTGCAATAAATATCGACAACATAAAATTAATATATATTTAAATAAAATTTGTCTTAATAATTTCATTATCGTTATTGACATTTTGAATCTTAATTCTTGAAGATTATTGAAAATATCTAACAATATTTATGTAGGATAAGGAGGTTGATAGGTTTTTTTTAATTTATTTTTTTCGACGTTTACATTTCGAAGTTTCTTTTTTAAGTTAGATTAGTCGTAAAAAAGAAGAATAAGAGAAACGATGAGGAAACGATGTATTTTTTGAAAAAGTTTGTGAATATTATAAACTAGCTGTTCCCGTGCGACTTAATCCGCATGAAATTATGAAAATTTTATTTTATTGTTTACATTTGTCAAATTATCAATTACAAATGTCAAAATGACATGACATGATGATAACCTTGCTTCCTTGATGTTGGCAGCAACTTATGGTCTCTTTCCCATATTAAGGTTTTTATCCAAAATATTTACCCCTTAAGTTTAATGGCGTCAAAATATATAGCCTAAAGCGTGACGCAGGTGTAGGGCTTTTTATTTAAAAAAGGATTATTCAAAAATATGCTGTAATTGCTGACATCTTAGGCAACAAAGAAATGTGTGTTTACGCTTTATTATAATAGTATAGAGTATAGATATAGATAGGAGTAAAACGACTTCTTTTTATTTCAACGGTCAACCCTACATAGAAATACTTTTTATATGTTTTTAGAAATCGCGATATTTTCTGATCCCTGGCTTAGTATCTGGATAACGTAAGTATCTGTAAGAATATTTAATCTAAAATTCATGTTAAATCTATAAAGGAACGTTATTAGAAAATTCTCTCTATGATTTTACAAAGATTATATAAAATTCTTTAAGTGTTATTCACGAACTAAAATTTCTTTGAAGTCTGTGTAAAATTTATACAACTTGTTTCCTTTTCGATGTATATTTCAAGTTGGCTTATACGTTGTACTACAAAGGAATTAAAACCAAGAAATCGAGCATGTAAGTTAATATATGGTTTTCATTCCTTTTAGTACCTAAGTATATTTGATAATATGATTGTCTATATCATATTAAGCAATATAGTAATCTCTTTATACGTTATACCGGTTTTTAATCTATTTAACAGCGGGTGCAACCCTTTGACTAAACTATCGCACAACTGTTGTGCGATTGTCGATTGTCTGGCAGCCTATTCCAATGTTTAGTTGCACAACTAAAAATCGAGTAGCATGCGCATCTCCATATAAGCTCATAGGAACCAAAGCGCGTCTAAACAGTTTTGTGAAGTTTTTAGTCAAAGGTATGCGCGTGCTCTAAACGTAGATAAAAAATTTCATTAAAATTGTGAACATCATGATTGGACTTGAACAATGTTTTCACGTGATTTTGTATTGGCATATCGAGAACAAAAGATGGTCGTTTTTTAATGTGCCAAGTTTAGCACTAGATACAATATTTCATGGTGATTTTAATAAATCTAACTAATATTATAAACTACTTTTGTTTTTTTTTATTTAACTTGTACAAAGTCGTGGGCAAAAGCTAGCGATAAATCTATACTAATATTATAAAGATATTTGTATTTTTGTATGAATTGGAATAACTCAAAAGCAATTTAACCGATTTCAAAAATTCTTTAACCAATAAATACCTACGTTATCTCTGAGTAACTTAGACTATATTTATTAAAAAAAAAAATATTTCCGCGCAGACGAAGACGCGAGCAACAGCTAGTATTTTCATAAAGACATACATTTTCACATTTCATCTTCTACCCTTAACGAAGTTACGATTGTCATTTTGTTGCGTGTGTTTAACAGTGTGAAACAAATGACGCATTACTGCGAGTTTGAACTCCCGTACAAAAAAATATTCCTAACTCATTTTTTCTTTGAGAACAAGAGGGATGAGAATATGTTTCTATTCAAGTGGAAACCTTTGCTTATAACAAGTTTACAAAAACGATTTCGACTCAATTTATGCAGAATGAAATTAGGAAAAGACGAACAAAATGCTCTTATGATCTTCAACTTGCGTTGTTTATTTCAAATAACTTGTAAAAATCCATTTTGTTACATAATCTTACTTTTAACGTAGTATTTTTTACATTTATCCGATTTTTCATACATACAATACATTCGCGAAGTCAAATTTAAAACATCGTCAAACTAAATATGCTAAATAAATAATTTCACAGCGTAACGGTAGCGAAACTAAAATCCAATTTCAGTTCTAAAATACTGTTTATTTTCCTCGTAAAATGGATGTAGAAAGAAAATTATGCATTTCCAGTCAACATGATGGATACAGTTTTAAAGCTTTCAAATGAAAAGCTTTTGAAAGCTCTTCATATTTGTTATTGTAAATGCACTTTTCAGTACAAGCTTTATAAACTTTACAAATGTTTGTTTTACTAAAAAAATAACCAAGTAACTAAAAAGTTATTGCATTAAAAATATCAATTACCTTTAAGTGTTTTTTATACAAATATTAGTAGATTTTTTTATTAATTTACTAATATTTCCTTTAACCATTCCAACTAATAATGGTTACTATAATCCAATGGTTCACGACATTAGTCGAATGGTGGGATTCAAACCCTCGCCACAAGATCGGTAGTCCGTACCCCAAACCATTAGGCTATTGGCGCTTGAATTAAGAAAATCGAGTTACAGAATTCTCTTCTAAGGGCCTGTAGGCATTTTTAATTCTTTGTCTTTTACTCTATTACGAGCTATAAGGTAAAATAAAACTCACTCACTGATTGGGCTAACGTATTTAATCTTTAATTACCTGTAATCCGGCGGTGTTGCCAGCTTTAACAAGTTAGTCCGATTAATTAATTACATTATGAACTTTTTCTACCAGTCCCGTTTTATTCTTTAATCTCAGAGAGCTTCGGGTCTAAAAATAATTATATAATTTTGAATTAACGAGAACGTATACGTCTAATTATTTCTTCTTAAAGTGCCATCTTTTTTCGAAGATTCTTCTTATTGTTTAGCTTTTTTATTTCTAGCATAGGACAATCGATTCCAATTTAGTGTTGTTATCCAAAAAATTAAAAAAAATCTTTCGCTAACATTGTCAAATATACCGTTTAATTAAAGCCGTGCTATTTTTGACTCATTGTTCAAACAAAGAGTCATTGTTCAAAGAATTCATTGTGAAATACGGAAAATTATTGTCACTTTTAAGGCTTTAATTATTATGAGATTTTCCATGCTAATTTTATGTTAGTGTAAATGAAAGTACTTAAGAAACCTTACTTACTTAATTTATCTGCAAAGAAATTAAATACGTGGTTGACTCTAGTCACCCCTAGTATGTAGTATGCTTACATTAAGACTAAAGGAGTTCCACCCCTAGTAATAGTTAATTAAAAATGTTACTGTACATTACACAGGTTTCCTTTTAATTAATTAGTTACATGTTACAATCTACAGAATAATTCTCGAAATATAAATTAATTAATCGAGATCAGAGATATTCAATCTATACTTTTGTATTTTTGTATGTATTGAAATAACTCAAAAACTACTGGGCCGATTTCAAAAATTCTTTCACCATTAGAAAGGTATGACTATGGCCTAGTCACCCCTTAGGGTAGGCTCCAAACCCCTCGGTGGGGACTTATAGTGAGCTGGTGATGATGATTAGAAAGGTAATTTATTTGTGAGTAGGACGAAGTCGCGAGCAATAGCTAGTAGGAAATTAAAAGATTTGCTACTAACAATATCGAAGTTCATACTGCAGATATTTATCAAAGTCAAGTTTTAGGAAACAATCCAATAGATATCGGGATCCGCATTGTTCTAGATTCAGTAAAAGCTTGTTGAATGCCAACAGTTGTTCAAACAACCGAGTTTCATTTGTAATATAAAAGTATTATCGGAAAGATTATAAATCTGGATTAAATTGAAGTTCTCAAATATACAGAATATGTAATTCTTCAACGAGAACAAAAATTGTATGCGGAATAAACATACTACTTAACTTATTAGGTAAAGAAATTACTCCAATGGCTTGAAATCAACATCCCCGCGGTGTTCTCCTTCGCCCAACCGTGCCGTGGCATCTATGTTAGTTTATCCACGACCCGGCTAGGGGGAGCCCCATGGTAGAGGCTCGACACGTGTAAGGAGGGGTCAGATGTTAAACCCCTCCCATCACTCTATGGTGATGGCCCCCCCTCGGAACACAAAAGGGGGCACATCCGCCACATTCGGCGCGACAGGTCCCCCGACCCGTCGCCCGTGGCCCACTCAGTTCAGCTGAAGGGCCGCGACGTATCTCGCACGCCGGCGGCCCCTTGCTGGAGCCCTGCGGGGCGGCTTGAAATCAACATCCTTTTTATATTATAAGATGACCGAGCTTATTATTACCTTCAAAAGTAAATAGATATTTTGTGAAAGAAAATATAAGTGTTTTAAAGAAAAACTTTAATATTTAAAAAGATGTAAATATAATTTTCGTAAAACATTTCAAGCATAAATTAATCGGGTTATAAAACTATATTTGTTTAAAATTGTGAATATATCATGCCTTCAGACCGAATAAGCCTCGGGGAATTGTTTTATGTAGTTTGAAATATAATAAATGTACATAAATTGGAATTAATTCTCTCTTGTTCCTAACATGTGTCTTTAATTTAGAAGTGCGTGTTTTTAACAAATTTTATTGATCTATCTCAGATTACACAAAAATCCAAATGTCTTCGTTGTTGATGAAATTAAAAATAAAAACTGTTATCATTTATTATCCGCAATAAAAGTAACATAATATTTATTTTTTTACATTAATCGCTTACAATAAAAATCTCTATTTCTACAATAATTTTACTTCTGCTATAACAAACTAAACAGTCTATCGAGTAAAAGTGAATTTTAATCCTTTTGTTGAATTCAATAAGAGCGCGCGCACAACTTTGACTAAACTATCGCACAACTGTTTGATCACTTGATTCCTATGAGCTTATATGGAAGTGCCCACGCCATTCGATTTTTATTTGTGCAACTAAACAGTGAAATTGGCTGCGAAACAATCGTCAATCGCACAACAGTTGTGCGATAGTTTAGTCAAAGGTGTGCCCGTTCTAAACAAGATAAATCAGAAACAAGGCTCGTAGTTCCAGTTGTATTTCAATCGATTCAAGTTTCAACAGAGTACATTGGGAATGATATTGAAGATAGGAATGGACTTGTCAACGAGTTACGTCTAGTTTGTACGGAATTTCGACTGCGGTCTACGTAACTATCCCTCGAAGTTGTTAATAATATGTTTTGTAAATTAAATGTCATTCTGTTTATATAACTTAATACATTTTGATAAAAACTTTCTTAGTATTTTCTAAGTAGGCCTGTGAAGATTTTGCTTATTAACTTGCACAAGTATTTTCAATAAGCAATCCGCTGCTCGTTTGCCTTCTATAAAATAATGTCGATTTATTCCATATGTAATAAACTTAGCTTGATAATAAACATATGAACATCTCAATAAATGCAATTGTGATGAGTAAACGCATCAATTTCAAAGAGATTCAAGCAATTAAGGTCTCACACGCAAGATATTTCGGCGAATTCAATATTTGCGTGGATGTCGACTAGACGTTAATTTCGTCTGTGTGCATGTGACAGAGCCATTATAAAGCAACGATAGAGCTTTCCTAAAATTCATTTGGTTTCACAATAATATAAAAATATGATTATTTAAGCCTCAATTATTTAATTGTTATTAAACACGATCTCTACTATTTTGGTATTATTTTAAATATTGCAAATTTAAAAATAAAATGGAATAAAAAATCAAAGGTAAGTAGGCTATGTGTTCTTCCAGACAATCCTCTACATCTACGTTTTGCGTAACATTTCATTAACATCCGTTCAGCAGTTTAAGATACAAACTCTAACAAACATTCATCCATCTAAACTTTCGCATTTATAATATTAGCAAGATATCTACAAGCAAGAACTAATAATATTTCATAATAAAATTTACTTCCTTGACAACCAGACAATCTTTTATCCTCTAAAACAGGTAGTAACCAACCCCCTACTTATTCAAGATTATTATTAACTAGCTGTTCCCGTGCGGCTTCATCCGCATGTAATTATGAAAATTTTATTTTATTGTTTACATTTGTCAAATTATCAATAGCAAATGTCAAAATGACATGACATGACATGACAAACCTTAGCAATCTTTCTTTCTTGATGTTGGCAGCAACTTATGGTCTCTTTCCCACATTTGGGTTTTTATCCAAAATATTTACCCCTAAGGTTTAATAGCGTGAAAATATATAGCCTAAAGCGTGACGTAAGTGTAGGGCTTTTTATTAAAAAAAAGTTATTCGAAAATATGCTGTGATTGCTGACATCTTAGGCAACAAAGAAGTATGTGTTTACGCTTTATTATAATAGTATAGATTTCAACAAATAAATGCAGTCTATAAAAAAGAAAGTATCTTAAAATATTCATGATACGTATGGCCGGACCTTTATAAGTACTCCCTTTCAAGTGTTCGTCACGTACTTAAAGTAAAAAGGCACGTAAGCGGCTGATTCAGGATTTTTAGGTCGCGGTAGTCATTAAGTGAGGTCATTTGGTCGCAGGAAAATAAAACAGCGTGGTCGCATTTACAAAGAGATTTTATTTTACCTCGTCATTTTACGACAAATAAGAGATAACGTAAATAATGAAAGGTAGAACTTGAAGTGATAAGGAACTTGCAAGAAGAAAATTTAATGGAAGTCAATCTTACTAATATTATAAATGTAGGATAAGGAGGTTATAAGGAGGTCTAATATGTTGTCTTTTAATATGTTTTCTTTTTAATTGATTTCGAATTTTATATTTTGACATTGGTTTTTAAATTAGTTTGAGTTTAGAGGAAGAAAAAGAAGGAACGGCGAGGGATGACGATGACGATGTGTTTTGGAAAAAGTGTGTAGATATTAAAAAAAAGCAGTAAATTACGAGTTTATTTTTTATTTGAACGAGCCACAACCTACATAAATGTGAAAGTTTAGATGGAGGTTTGTTAGATTTTGTATTCTAAACTGCTGAACGGATCACAATGAAATTTAGCATAGATGTAGAGGATAGTCTGAAAGAACACATAGGCTACTTACTTTTATTTTTTTAATTCCTCGCGGACGGAGTCGCGGGCGAAAGCTAGTAATAAACATGATTATTATTAAATTTAATGTAATGTCAATATCAAATATATTAATAAACTACTTTCCAAATAATTTAGTAAAAGCTGTTTTGTTCCAAAAATATAACTTAATGAGTTTTAAAACGATGCCAACGGTTAATTAAATACTTGGCATATTTTAGTTCTAAGGTTAACAATTCTAAGGCTAATATTTACCTTTTAATTCAGTACTATTTCTATAAATAACTAGCTGTCGCCCGCGATTCCGTCCGCGCGGAATTAAAAAAAACAAATACAAGTAGCCTATGTGTTCTTCCAGGCTATCCTCTACATCTATACCAAATTTCATTGAAATCCGTCCAGCCGTTTAGGCTACAAGCTCTAACAAACATCCATCTAAACTTTCGCATTTATAATATTAGTATGAAGTATGATTAGCAAACCGAAAAATGTACATAAGATTTAAACGTACTGTTAGGGTACCGCTACTTCAAACTTTAGACCCTTTTTCTAACGTGTTTGTCGCTCAGCCAGAAGTTGACCTGCGATTGATATAGTCGGTCGGTGCCGTTCAGTGGAAAAAGGGTCTTACAAATAGAACAAAAATAATGAACCGAATGACGTTCGATGGCGACATGTGCCAGTAGGTGGGGACGAAACAACGACCTAATTAGTGAGAACTACTTTCCCAGAAATAGTAGACGTCCGAATAAAACAATTCAATTAGTAATGAACATTTTTGTTGATTGTTTTTTCGCGCCGGTAACGCAATATGTTTTTTAGTAAATAGTGAAAAGGTCGTGCGATTGCGTCACTAAAAATTACAACACCAAGAATGGTCCTTCTCATTTTTTTTAAAGAGTAAACGAACGGCGGGAATACAGAGGTGATTAACGTCTCCTATGAACATTTGCAATAAAGAATAACATATACGTTGCTGGCCTTTGAGGAAACAGACCGCCAGGTACCATCCTCACCATGTCGATGGCTGGCATTTCACAACCATGCGGTTTTCGCGGAACTTTCTGCCCCGCACAGCCGCGTTGTGGAACGGTCTGCCCTCGGCGGTATTTCCAAACCAATACGACTTAGCGTCCTTCAAGAAGCGAGCCTACAATTTCCTCAAAGGCCGGCAACGCATCTGTAATTCCTCTGGTGTTGCGGATGTCCATGGGCGTCGACCACCTCGGTGTTCTCGCCGCTCGTTTGCCCCCTTCTCTTATAAAAAAAAATGGTACGCTCACTACTTAAGAGCATTGATTCCTATGAGATTATATGAAGGTGCACACCATTATAGTTGTGCTACTACACAGTTGAATTGGCTGCGAAACAATCGACAATCGCACAACAGTTGTTCGATAGTTTGAAAGGTTTGCACCCGCTCTAAGACCCTAATTCTCTAGTAGTTATAAATCACGAATTAATCAGTTAGTAATATTACTAAACGATTGTAAACAATGATACACCATTTTTCGTAGGTTGTATACATATTTAGAAATGAAATATAATGTACACACGTTTTTGCAAATCATTGTACTAAAAGTACTATATTTATAACTAGCTGTTGCTCGCGACTTCGGCCGCGTGAAATTAAAAAATATAGCCTATGTTTCTCACAGATAAATTACCTTTCTAATGGTGAAAGAATTTTTAAAATCGGTCCAGTAGTTTTTAAGTTATTTCAGTACATACAAAAATACAAAAATACAAATCTTTCCTCTTTATAATATTAGTATAAGTATATGTAGATATAGATGCATGGAAGAACATAAGTAGACGAACATATGGGTTATTACAATTTACACGTTAAATTCTCTTTCGAATGTTTAAATATTGTTTCATAACACCTACGTGTACACAATACATACTTTTACATAGTTTTCTAATAACTGTTATGGCGAAAACAATCTTATTTTTCACGCCTACTCTAAGACATTGGTAATATCTTGTTATGCTTTGAGTTTCTTTGCCTAAACGTAATTAATCATCCTAAGACCTAAAGTATAAATGTAATTGGACAATAACTGTTGTGCGATTGTCGATTGTTTTGCAACCAATTCAACAATTTAGTCGCACTTAAAATCAAATCGCGACTAAACGGTTGTGCGATAGTTTAGTCAAAGGTGTGCGCGTGCTTTTAGGTTATTGTTAAAAAGAACTAGAATAGACTCTTTATCAGTTTTAAGATAAAGCACAGTTCATTCAAGAACCGCTAAAACTAACGAAACAATAATTGCAAACCAAACACATTAACTAACAAAACAAGAGACATTTGTTCAGTACAAATATCACATTGTTTACACTTCCAGATAGATTAAATAACTCGTTTAAATGTATTATGTGTTGGTTTGTTTAAATTATACATTTCATATTAAACTTGCTATACACCGCATGCATTGCAGTGTTAAAGTCAAGTCTAGACATCTATACAGGTAATAAAATTGGAGTGACTGTTTGTAATATCAAAAGAATCCAGATTTCGGGAAGATGATGTATTTGTGTTGCTTATAACGAATATCGCATTTAAAAAAAAATATCTGTCTGTCCGCAAGCCGCGTTTGTTCCGGGTAATCTCAGAAACAGCTGGGCCGATATCGACGGGACTTTCACTGGAGGGTAGCTGACATAGACGGGCATATTATAGGCTACTTTTTTAATTGTGCGCTGTCAAAATGGCGTAACGGATTGGTTTTGATGGGACTTTGGCTGAAAGATAGCTGATAGAAGGTATATGCACTCGGGAATGTGATATATGACTTTAAAAAAAATCCGCACTAACGAAGTTTGCGGGCGACGCCTCGTTCTAAACAATATCACAGTGCAAACACATATTTAAATGGAGATTTACATTCATTTTTAAGGCATAAACATTATCTGGCGTTTACAAACCATCCTACTAAATTGTTATCAGAAACCATCTTATAGTTAAGGAAACTAATTTCCAATCCACTCAAACCACATTAATGGTTGTTACAAATCGTATTTTTTTTTTATAAAACATGTTTGCTTATCCTAACAGTTATTGATATAAAAATATAAAAGGAAACATTAATTTGAGATGTTTACATTCAGTTACACTTCTATCAACCGAGATGAAAGCCCTTTGATATCCATCGGAAGCTAGAAACGGGGATATGTCAAGGATACATCTAATTTGTATATACAACACATTCACTGCGGAAAGTAAAATCATAATTCTTTATCTGGTGTCGGCGAGTCAAAATGAGCCCCTAATGATATTTCCGCGAGTGCGTGGCAGGTCTTTCTAGACCAGCACTATAATAAATTACTTACTGCGTTGGCGCAGCGACCCAAAGTGGGTCTTGGCCTCCGACACGAGAGAGCGCCAGCGTCGTCTGTCCTGCGTCGTCGCCTCCCAGTTGATCGACTCTAGCTCACGCAGGTCCAGCTCTACGGCTAGATGATAGATTAAATTGCTATAATAATTGTGGAAACATTATGTATACATTTTATGTAATATTAAACACCTGAGATAATAGTTTCGCACTAGCGAGATGGACATAGTTTTCTTTGTCCGCACCAGCTTAAGTACCGTCAGGCCGATATCGACCTGTACCGCAGTGAACGTGTTAAATAACGATAATGTAAACATTCATACACGTGCATAAAAATATTTTATACGCATGTGTAATTTTTTAAAACACAAAATTAGATTTATGATAATGCTTTTCCTGAAGAAAAAAAATAGAAATGTAGCAATTTAGATCAAAAAAATAGCAACAATTTCTCGAAAGATATGAAAAAAATGTGATAGCAACTACTCAATAAATTTTTATACAAAAATCTGGCTTATCAACCTTGTTATAATTTATGATACACGACACAGCCTTGATTTATAATATTTGGAGCATGTTAAGGAATCATTTATCATTTGTTCTCGTAAGCTCGTAACACAACTTACAAAAATAAATAAATAAAGGCAAACAACTAGAATACTTAGTACTTAATCTATAATGTAGGTAATAAGTTTTAACTCTAATAAGAACGGGAATAGTCGCACAACAGTTGTGCGATTGTGAATTGTTTCGCAGCCCATTCAACTGTTTAGTTGCACAACTAAAAATCGAGTAGTGTACGCACCCTCTAATATATAAGCTCATAGGAATCAAAGCGAGGCTAAACAGTTGTGCAATAGTTTAGTCAAAGGTGTGCGCGAGCTCTAACAAGTAACTTTACAACTACCATATTAGTTGAGCAAAATAGAATCGAGCAATCGACACCTTAAATGAAGCCTTTTAAAAACTTAGGTATATTAAATATCGAAGTATCAGATTTATTGACTGGTGAGAAAGGAATAAAAACAACGAATCATTAATCTTCACTTTTTGTTAATAGTTGGCTGAGCAAAATAAAAAGGGCAAGACTTGTCATATTCACGCTGTCTAAAATATACTAAAATGCGACAATTTTATATTGATAAATTCATTTATTCTTTCTATTGTATGTACTTTGTAATCCCTTACGATATGATCTGTACCTATATAAAATTAGTTAATTTTTTTTTTAATATTGACTAAAAATTGTATAGAATTTTGTGATTTTGCAAATATTTTTTCTCAGAAGGCTTTACTTTGAAAGTGACCTTCGATCCAACGTTTAACCTTGAATATATTTGCAAGGGATAGCTTTCAGATAAAGTAAAAGAAAACACGTTTACTTAAAAAAATCCCTAATATTTTTGAATCGTAAATAAGAAACTAACATGTGTATCTACAAAATTATTATAGTGACTAGCTGTTCGCGTGCGGATTCATCCGCGTGAAATTATAAACATTTTATTGTATTGTTTACATTTGTCAAATTATCAATAGCAAATGTCAAAATGACATGACAAACCTTAGCAATCTTTCTTTCTTGATGTTGGCAGCAACTTATGGTCTCTATCCCACATTAGGGTTTTTATCCAAAATATTTACCCCCTAAGTTTAATGGCGTTAAAATATATAGCCTAAAGTGTGACGCAAATGTAGGGCTTTCCATTAAAAAAAGAATTATTCAAAAATATGCTGTAATTACTGACATCTTAGGCAACAAAGAAGTGTGTGTTTACGCTTTATTATAATAGTATAGGTAGTATAGATAAAATAATGTAATTTTATAAAATGTCAAAATTTCTTCTACCATTAGAAAGCTAAGCTAAAATCACAGGCAAAAGCTAGTATGGTTATAAAATACTAGCTTTCGCCCGCGACTCCGTCCGCGTGGAATTAAAAAAAACAAAAGTGAGTTGCCTATGTGTTCTTCCAGATTAACCTTTACATCTATGCCAAATTTAATCAAGATCCGTTTAGCCGTTTAGGCTACAAACATACATCCATCCATCCATCCAAACTTTCGCATTTATAATATTTATAATATTAGTAAGATTAGTAAGAAATAAGATTAAATTAAATCATATTTCAGAGAACGCTTATTAAACAACTGTAAGTACTTGATTTATGAATATGCAAACACATTTAATGTAAAATTCATAATATTTCAATTTACATGCATAAATAGACTTAAATCTCCATTTGTTGAAGTATTGAAATAAAAAAAGTAAACTACACTGACGTTCTAAATAGTTACAAGGTAATTTTTTACTAGATTTCTCAGATATTTATTATAAATTCTACTTCTTACTTAATATGATTAATGCGAAAGTTTAGATGGATGGATGTTTGTTAGAGTTTGTAGCTTAAACGGCTGAACGGATCTTGATGAAATTTGGTATAGATGTAGTGGATAGTCTGGAACACATAAGCATACTTTTTTTAAAATTCACGCGGACGGAGTCGCGAAAGAAATCTAGTAGGTTTATATTTTATAGAGTGAAGTCGTTGAATTAATACTCTACGTAAACTTATTATTCAACGAAGTCATACAAAGCTGAGTTACCTGAAAAGTTGTCAAAGATATTAATTTTTAACGCAATAAAAGCATACAGAATCTCAGATGAAACAATAGGAAAGACAAGCAAGTCTACTCTGTGACTTACGTATTTCTTTCATAACTTTTAGACCGTAAACGTCAGCTTCTCTTCCGGGGTCTCATTTCTTGCTTCATTCCTTTCAGTAAAGATTAAAACGAGAGTATTTACTTTCATACAATAATGAAACGACATAGTAAGGTAAGCAAAAAAATGTTTTTTAAACTTAAAAGAATACTAGCTTGTTTGTGTTAAGAAGCAAAAGTTTTTGGTAAAAGAATACTTTTACGAAATACGCTTTAAATTACACTTAATATCAAAATTATGTAGGACACTTTTATAGTAGAATTCAATGGAAATGAGAAATTATATTTAAATACTAGCCTTCGCTCGCGACTCTGTCCGCGTTGAATTAAAAAAAAACAAAAGTGAGTAGCCGATGTGTTCTTCCAGATTATCCTCTACGTCTATGCCAAATTTCATCGAAATCCGTTCAGCTGTTTAGGCTACAAACTCTAACAAACATCCATCCATCCATCTAAACTTTCGCATTTATGATATTACGAGTAGTATGAAGTATGATTTCATTGCCTGACAATGTTATTTATAACTTATGGATTTATTTGAAAAAAAAAATTAGTGCTTAAATTGAAGATATAAATATGGAAATTTACGAAAAGTCATATATTTTTCTTTATCATTTCTTATTTCCATTGCATTTGACTATATTGTGGTCAGATTTTTTTTACCAAATACGACATTCAGTGTACAAGGAACAAGATATGTACTTTAAGCCTAGTTACCTCACACTAAGTACGTACGGTTTGTAATATTTTTTCTTTAGGATAAACAGAAGGCGTTTATACTATTACCCATATGTATGGCGGGAACGTAGGCGTGAATGTGTGATGACGTTTGTTATTCATACAGATGTAAATTTATTAATTTATTTTTTTAAATCACGATACACGTGCGGCCATTATTAGGTCACCTACAAACGAAAAAAATACTAATACGCGGTACACACTAGGCCAGTACAGTTGGTATCACTCAATAACTGGATCGTCAACCAACTGGTATAGTGTGAACGCTCTAGCGCCAGTGACTCCATACAATAACTGGGCGTTGCAACTATCCATCTGTCCTGTTATAACGTAGGTGTCTTCAAGAGCAGGGTGAATCTGTTACTTACTTACTGAACTCAAAAAACTGTACTGGCCAAATGTAAACCGCGCGTAATAGTTATATGATAAAAGCACATGAACCAATTATAAAAAAGTTACCTAAGTGTGGAGGACAAGGAAAGGAATTTGTTGGTACAGCGTTGGATCGATGGTCGTACTATTCGTTGCGTTTTCAAGAAACTTTAAAGCTCATTGTTAAGAAGTAGGTTACACTAGAAGTAGGACTAAGTTGTACTCTTACGACACTTTCAGCAGTAACTTGGAATCACGATACCTTACGTCTAACACATTGTTACATATCTTTTTAACTCGAACATTATGTTCCATTTAAAAAATCTAGTTATACTAATATTACAAAGAGAAAAACTTTGTTTGCTTGATTGTAATGAAATAACTCGAAAACTACTGGGCCGATTTCAAAAATCCTTTCATCGTTAATAAGCTACGTTGTCAGAGAGTAACATAGGCTATGTTTTATATTATTTTTTAATATCACACGGACGGAGTCGCGGGCGAAAGCTAGTTTCTTATAAAACTTTAAAATCTATACCATCACTGTAACTGTAAAATCACTACCGTAATTTTTTTAAGATAAAAATGTATAAAAGCGCTTAGATTATACAATCTCAGCCTAGGAATATAAAAACACGCAGCATTCTTACATTACACTAAAAATTGAATGTTATAAAATAAACATTTATCTAAATATGCGTTGAAATATCTTTAACGTTACAACGAACACGTGTGGCAATATATTTGTTATATTTAGGCTTCGAGATCTGATAACATTCTGTTTTTAGAACGCGTTTGTGCCTATTCTTTGGAATATTTTTCGCATAAGGTCAATTTTGAGGTTAGGTTTCGCACAAAAAAATGGAGCTGACATCATTCTCTTTGTGTCTCTGACGTAATGTGTATGTAAGTAAGAACATAAATATGAACATTATTTTTTTATTTATTTTTTTAATTTCACACGGACGGAGTCGCGGGCGAAAGCTAGTTTCTTACAAAACTTTAAAATCTATACCATCACTGTAACTGTAAAATCACTACCGTAATTTTTTTAAGATAAAAATGTATAAAAGCGCTTAGATTATACAATCTCAGCCTAGGAATATAAAAACACGCAGCATTCTTACATTACACTAAAAATTGAATGTTATAAAATAAACATTTATCTAAATATGCGTTGAAATATCTTTAACGTTACAACGAACACGTGTGGCAATATATTTGTTATATTTAGGCTTCGAGATCTGATAACATTCTGGTTTTAGAACGCGTTTGTGCCTATTCTTTGGAATATTTTTCGCATAAGGTCAATTTTGAGGTTAGGTTTCGCACAAAAAAATGGAGCTGACATCATTCTCTTTGTGTCTCTGACGTAATGTGTATGTAAGTAAGAACATAAATATGAACATTATTTTTTAGTTATAGGCTCCACCAAAAGTATGTTCTCACTTTCAAAACTTCTAACCAACAGATTGGTACAAAAGATACAAATTCTTTATAACTAAGTACAAAAGAGTTGTACAAATAAAGCTATTGTAACGCAGTTACTTCGAAAGTTTCAGAGTGCCATAAAACGCAAAGTTTTGATTTAAATAAAATATGTAACCATTTCCTTGTAACGTGTGTTTGGCATTGACCCAAACGTTCAGACAAAACGTAAATAAACAATGTTTGCGTTGTAAATACGTTTCCATCTCTTACTGTATATTACAAAACTATTTAAGGATATTACATATAATACATAGTTTAAAGGTTTAATAATCATAATATAAAGATCTGAATCTAGTCATCTTCAGATGGATTACAAGTCATATCGTTCATCTATACTTCTATACTATTATTATAAAGAGGAAAGATTTTTTTATATATTAAAATAACTCAAAAACTACTAGGCCGATTTTAAAAATTCTTTCACCGTTAGAAAGGTAATTTATCTGTGAATAACATAGGCTATTTTTTAATTCCACGCGGGTGAAATCACGGTCAACAGCTAGTCATAATAAAAAGATCTGAATCTAGTCATCTTCAGATGGATTACAAGTCATATCGTTCATCTATACTTCTATACTATTATCATAAAGAGGAAAGATTTTTTTATATATTAAAATAACTCAAAAACTACTAGGCCGATTTTAAAAATTCTTTCACCGTTAGAAAGGTAATTTATCTGTGAATAACATAGGCTATTTTTTAATTCCACGCGGGCGAAATCACGGTCAACAGCTAGTCACTAATAAATAGACAATAACAATTATACAGCTCGTTCTTATCAATTACTATTGTGTTTTTAAAAAATCACATTAACTTCGCAATAGGATATAGCCTTATTTTACTTTTAAAAATTCTTTCACCGTTAGAAAGGTAATTTATCTGTGAATAACATAGGCTATTTTTTAATTCCACGCGGGCGAAATCACGGTCAACAGCTAGTCACTTATAAATAGACAATAACAATTATACAGCTCGTTCTTATCAATTACTATTATGTCTTAAAAAAATCACATTAACTTTGCAATAGGATATAGCCTTATTTTACTTTTATTTACAGAAATAAGAGTTATAGAATAAATGATCCATTTACGTTGAGTGCAAACATTTCAACTTTCTTACATTTTCATAAATAATGCTTGACTTACGTATTCACTCAGGCAGTCATAAAACATGCCTGTCCTGGCCACTATCAGATTCAGAGCTACGAGCGCATGTGACGTGAAATATAACCGACTAGCTGTTTCTCGCGACTTCGTCCACATGAAATTTGAATATAGCAAAAACGATAGCCTCAGCGATAAGGAAGATTATATTATTAACGGTGAAATTATTAAAATTGGTCCAACAGTTTTTGACTTATTTCAATACATATAAAAATACAAATCTTACCTCTTCACAATATTAGTATTTTCCCGCGACTTCGCTTGCTCTTAATTCGGTGTTTCAACTATTAAAATTGAAAGCAATACCTTATGTCGCTAATTAAATAATTTTAATAGTGTTTAAGATATGCAAGAGTAGTTTTTTTTTTATAAAGGAAATTTTTAACCTTTATTTTAGCGTTCTTGAAGTACAAGTTGAAGTACGATTTTTGTCTAATTTACAAAATTTGTCATTGATTAAACACTACACTATAACAAATGTATACATCCTAAAGTGTTAGTTTCTCAAAAGAAATAAATAAAAACTAATATCTAGACAAAATAGCGGCATATTTCAAATTCTTACGTATTATTTATGATGATGATGATGATGATGATGATGATGATGATGATGATGATGATGATGATGATGATGATGATGATGATGATGATGATGATGATGATGATGATGATGATGATGATGATGATGATGATGATGATGATGATGATGATGATGATGATGATGATGATGATGATGATGATGATGATGATGATGATGATGATGATGATGATGATGATGATGATGATGATGATGATGATGATGATGATGATGATGATGATGATGATGATGATGATGATGATGATGATGATGATGATGATGATGATGATGATGATGATGATGATGATGATGATGATGATGATGATGATGATGATGATGATGATGATGATGATGATGATGATGATGATGATGATGATGATGATGATGATGATGATGATGATGATGATGATGATGATGATGATGATGATGATGATGATGATGATGATGATGATGATGATGATGATGATGATGATGATGATGATGATGATGATGATGATGATGATGATGATGATGATGATGATGATGATGATGATGATGATGATGATGATGATGATGATGATGATGATGATGATGATGATGATGATGATGATGATGATGATGATGATGATGATGATGATGATGATGATGATGATGATGATGATGATGATGATGATGATGATGATGATGATGATGATGATGATGATGATGATGATGATGATGATGATGATGATGATGATGATGATGATGATGATGATGATGATGATGATGATGATGATGATGATGATGATGATGATGATGATGATGATGATGATGATGATGATGATGATGATGATGATGATGATGATGATGATGATGATGATGATGATGATGATGATGATGATGATGATGATGATGATGATGATGATGATGATGATGATGATGATGATGATGATGATGATGATGATGATGATGATGATGATGATGATGATGATGATGATGATGATGATGATGATGATGATGATGATGATGATGATGATGATGATGATGATGATGATGATGATGATGATGATGATGATGATGATGATGATGATGATGATGATGATGATGATGATGATGATGATGATGATGATGATGATGATGATGATGATGATGATGATGATGATGATGATGATGATGATGATGATGATGATGATGATGATGATGATGATGATGATGATGATGATGATGATGATGATGATGATGATGATGATGATGATGATGATGATGATGATGATGATGATGATGATGATGATGATGATGATGATGATGATGATGATGATGATGATGATGATGATGATGATGATGATGATGATGATGATGATGATGATGATGATGATGATGATGATGATGATGATGATGATGATGATGATGATGATGATGATGATGATGATGATGATGATGATGATGATGATGATGATGATGATGATGATGATGATGATGATGATGATGATGATGATGATGATGATGATGATGATGATGATGATGATGATGATGATGATGATGATGATGATGATGATGATGATGATGATGATGATGATGATGATGATGATGATGATGATGATGATGATGATGATGATGATGATGATGATGATGATGATGATGATGATGATGATGATGATGATGATGATGATGATGATGATGATGATGATGATGATGATGATGATGATGATGATGATGATGATGATGATGATGATGATGATGATGATGATGATGATGATGATGATGATGATGATGATGATGATGATGATGATGATGATGATGATGATGATGATGATGATGATGATGATGATGATGATGATGATGATGATGATGATGATGATGATGATGATGATGATGATGATGATGATGATGATGATGATGATGATGATGATGATGATGATGATGATGATGATGATGATGATGATGATGATGATGATGATGATGATGATGATGATGATGATGATGATGATGATGATGATGATGATGATGATGATGATGATGATGATGATGATGATGATGATGATGATGATGATGATGATGATGATGATGATGATGATGATGATGATGATGATGATTAATACTACTAGTAGTTACTAGTATTTACTACAATTACTAATCGAATCCATCATTAGTATCCTTAATAGATGACATTATAAATGGTTATGCACATTTTTGTAACTCAAAAGGTTATTACGATTCACTTTAGAACAGTCCTTGCAATTATTTTAAAACCAAACGTTAATTATAATATGTAACTAGTTGTCGTCCGTGACTTCGTCCGCATTGCATAAAAAAAACAAAAGTGAATTGCCTATTTGTTTTTCCAGACTATCCTCCACATCTATGCCTTTCATCGAGATCCGTTCGGTAGTTTAGGTTACAAACTTTAACAAACATCCATCCATCTAAACTTTCGCATTTATAATATTAGTATGTAGTCATGGAGGTTTTATTTTATACTAGCTTTCGCCCGGGACTCCGTCCGCGTGGAATTAAAAAAAACAAAACCGAGTAGCCTATGTGTTATTCCAGACTATCCTCTACGTTTGTGCCAATTTCATCGAAATCCGTTCAGCCGTTTAGGCTACAAACTTTAACAAACATCCATCCATCTAAACTTTCGCATTTATAATATTAGTATGATCAATAGAAATTAATAATAATTCTATGTGTTGTACGAGTATCTGTTTTATGTTTTGCATTGTGAGAATCTGCGCTATGCGTCGTCAGTTCAGAGTTAGCTGTCACCATTTACAGTACTCTGTCTACCTCGACTACCGCGTACTCTCAGTAAAAGCGAGAACATTTTCTTATACTGTTTTAAATATAGATATTTATTTGTGCTGTGTAGAAAATTGTTTACTTTGTGAAAAGTGTATCAATGCTTTATAATAATTTTTATTGTTTGTGCATTTAAATGATTCTTGTAAACATTTAACACATAGATAAATTAATTTATTTAATTGTGTTAACTTCGGTAAGTTGTTTTGATTAAACTTTAGATTATTAGGAAACTTAATATATTTATTGAAACTACAATATTTTGTAAATACAACAAAATGTATTGAGTTTAAATTTTCTAGAGAATATAACCTTTTAAATAAATGAGTGAGTACTACGAATTATAGGAACTAATGAATCGTTTTTGAATGTATATAATAGTTATTTAATCTGTACAATAATATGAATGAGATCACCAATTTTGTCTTTTGAGTTATTAGCCTTTTATAAGTGTTTATTCGATAATAAAGTTACCATTGAGATAAATATGAGTGCTCTATTTTTTATACCACTAATGTTTATGAATTCAAACTTCTGTAATTTGGCTTATTGCCAATATTATGGCTTGTTACGTTGGCAGCAGGACCTTTGGCTGGACTTATTTAAGCCAGTATGTTTTACTGATCGAAAACAAAGAACACAAATTGTCAATTTCGGAATACTGTGATCTTAAATTCGTGATTTATAGGGCTGTCAATTCCGAATTTCCTCATATCAATTTTTTGGACTACAAAAATAGTTGAAAAACAGACAGCCCTATATTAGGGTAAATTATCACGTCACACTATTACATCCGAACTGTTGCTAGATTTTAATTTAATGTTTGATCTAAAAAATCAATTGATTCTACGTAATTTGATCAGTTCAGAAAGTTAAACCACCAACGAGATAGTTTTATATCAATAAATTATTTTCTGTACCACGTTCACTTTATTAGAATAGTTGATAAACTCAATCTGTATTCAAATATTGAAGATATTTTATTAAAATCGTTGTGAGCAATATATTAAAATTCCGAACACGATATCGGTTATTTGTTTCATTAGTTTCCATTGAAGACGTCACGAAATGAATTTATTGTTATACGTCTCTGGCGTTCCTTTTTTGAATTTAAGCTCGACAACTATTCTCAATATACAATTACAAATACAATTCCAAATAAAAGTATTTTTAAATTCAATAGAATTTATTGGCTTCATTTGAGTGCTATTTATCTTTGCTACTATTATTTTTTTTAATTTCAGACACGTTTTAAACCAGTATGTATTTGACTTTATTTGTTAGTATAAAGGTGCGTTTTCACTGGCGAGGACCTCACTAATATAAAGTAGGAGCATGATAGATAGATAAATAAAATCATTTTAAAAATTGTTTATTCAGAAAAAATCTATATGTATGGGAAATATACTCTTTTTAGTATCCTTTGTTAATCAAAGAGGTCGCTATGTTTACGAATTCCGGCCGCTAGCACGTTTGTCACTTTATATTATAAAATAGCTTTCACCCGTGACACCGTCCGTGTGCAATTAAAAATAATAAAACTAAGTAGCCTATGTGTTCTTACAGACTATACTCTGCATATAATTTTATCGAGATCCGTTAGTTTACGCAACAAACTCTAACACACATCCAAACATTTATCTAGATTTTCGCATCGCAAACAATCTACAAAACAATAATAATCTAAATGCCTAAAAATTAGGAGAAAACTTGGTTTTTTTCATTTGTGATTATCATTACATTGTGACCGTGGTATATTGAAGCTTTGAATCACAAAATAATGATTATCATTATTCCGTTCATTAACATTAGACAAGTGATATCATTAAAACAATACGCAATACGCAACACGATATCTTAATTAATTGATTGATTTAATATCGCTTTCTAGCTAATATTTGTACAAAATTGAGCGGCTCCATTGAAAATATCGCTAGTTGGATTATGAGATTAATTTTCCTATTTGTCGAATTGAGCACTTATGTAGTCCAATTAGGGTAGATAGAGTTCACTTTATTACACTTTTACTAACATTCGGCAGTTTTTTGACGTAAACATTATCCTTTGAGAACACAAGATAGAAAGAGTTATTTTGACATGTAAAGAGATGGAACTTTTTTCCTTGGTCGCATAGTTTTTCATAGTTTGCCTATAACTTGTTACAAGTTAAGGGTTTGGTGATGACAAAGACGGATTATTTTGCTATATATTGACTGATGGTGTTAGTTCTTTTTTCATAACTTTAACAACACATAACTAAGTTTATATTTAGTCATATTTTCTAGTTTACTATCACAACTTTACATTCAACTTGGTTACGTCTAAGTTGATATATTGCCGTCAAATCTTACTTACTTTAATATTATAAATGTGATAGTTTAGATGGATGGATGGCTGGATGTTTGTTAGAGTTTGTAGCCTAAGCTGCTTAAATGATCTCGATGAAATTTGCCATAGATGTATAGCATAGTCTGGAAGAATCTATAGGCTACCTTTTTTTTTTAAAACATCACGACTAATAATCCTTGACATATTTATAAGAATTTTTTTTTTTTTAACTACATAGCGATAAAATAGGGTTCATGTATTGTGTAAAACTACTATATTTTTAAACTATTAAAATTAAACTTTAACAATGACATATGCAAAATATTGTCACATTAAACCCCACGTCTAATAATCCTTGACATATTTATAAGAATTTTTTTTTTTTTTTTTTTAACTACATAGCGATAAAATAGGGTTCATGTATTGTGTAAAACTACTATATTTTTAAACTATTAAAATTAAACTTTAACAATGACATATGCAAAATATTGTCACATTAAACCCCACGTCTAATAATCCTTGACATATTTATAAGAATTTTTTTTTTTTTTTTTTTTTTTTTTTTTTTTTTTTTTTAACTACATAGCGATAAAATAGGGTTCATGTATTGTGTAAAACTACTATATTTTTAAACTATTAAAATTAAACTTTAACAATGACATATGCAAAATATTGTCACATTAAACCCCACGTCTAATAATCCTTGACATATTTATAAGAATTTTTTTTTTTTTTTTTTTTTTTTTTTTTTTTTTTTTTTAACTACATAGCGATAAAATAGGGTTCATGTATTGTGTAAAACTACTATATTTTTAAACTATTAAAATTAAACTTTAACAATGACATATGCAAAATATTGTCACATTAAACCCCACGTCTAATAATCCTTGACATATTTATAAGAATTTTTTTTTTTTTTTTTTTTTTTTTTTTTTTTAACTACATAGCGATAAAATAGGGTTCATGTATTGTGTAAAACTACTATATTTTTAAACTATTAAAATTAAACTTTAACAATGACATATGCAAAATATTGTCACATTAAACCCCACGTCTAATAATCCTTGACATATTTATAAGAATTTTTTTTTTTTTTTTTAACTACATAGCGATAAAATAGGGTTCATGTATTGTGTAAAACTACTATATTTTTAAACTATTAAAATTAAACTTTAACAATGACATATGCAAAATATTGTCACATTAAACCCCACGTCTAATAATCCTTGACATATTTATAAGAATTTTTTTTTTTTTTTTTTTAACTACATAGCGATAAAATAGGGTTCATGTATTGTGTAAAACTACTATATTTTTAAACTATTAAAATTAAACTTTAACAATGACATATGCAAAATATTGTCACATTAAACCCCACGTCTAATAATCCTTGACATATTTATAAGAATTTTTTTTTTTTTTAACTACATAGCGATAAAAAAGGGTCCATGTGTTGTGTAAAACTACTATATTTTTAAACTATTATAATTTAACTTTAACAGTGACATATGCAAAATATTGTCACTTTAAACATCACGACTAATAATCCTTGACATATTTATAAGAAATATTTTTTTTTAAAACGGCCAGATACGACGTAACTTAATATATAGTTCCTTTAACTTATAAGCTGATTAGCAGCTGTTGAGAATTATTAAGAAAGAATTTTCCTTGCTTATTAAATTCCTTTGAATCCTTCATTACAAAGTTGGCATCTCGGCGTCGTTCAATCGGAATGTCTTACTTCATATCATCTATTTATAGCTAGTATTAAATTTAACTCAAGCGAAGTTTCATATATACATGTATTTGCGTTGCTGACAACGAAAATCGCATTTTAAAAATTCACTCTGGAAGTGCTGTGTCGATTTCGACAGGACTTTGACAGGATGGTGACACGATGGAACATTTTAAACAACCTTTTCTTTTTTAGTTCCGCGCTGTCAATATCGCGACCGATCGCTATCTCTGGAACGGCTGGACCAATTATAAATGGACTTTGATGGGAATGCTAGTTGATGCAGGCGGGAATATTAACATGTTTTTTTAATTCCACACATGTTACGTTTTGATAGTTTTAAACTTGTACATAACTTAAAAGCAAAGTATTCGTTCCATCGATATTTATACAGTTTTGTCACACACGCGTTAGTTTTTGTCTGAAGTACTATGTAAGGCGACATTACACTACATTATAGAAATTGAAACTGTTAGCGTGATATGAATTTACTCACCGATTCGGAAATTTTACACTCGGGTTAAGGTTTATGGTCCCATCTTTTATCAGCCCACACAGTGCTTTACGTATGCCTGTTTTATCAATGACAAAGACCTTTTTCCGCATTCTAACATTGAACTTTCAACTTTGACCGAATGGTCGATCCTTTTAATACGTTGGTTTTGCCATAGAAATAAGGTTAACTGTCCCACTCAGATTCGTTAGTTCGACATCAAAGCAGTCTCTTAGTACGTTATCTATACATATATTTAATAAAATTGGAGTGTCTGTTTGTAATATCTTCAGAAAAAACAGATTTCGGGAAGATAACGTATTTGCGTTGCTGATAACGAAAATCGCATTAAATTTTTTTGTCTGTCCACAAGCCGCGTTTGTTCCGGGCAATCTCCGAAACGGCTGGGCCGATTTCGACCGGACTTTCACTGAAGGGTAGCTGACATAGACGGACATATAGGCTACTTTTTTATCTTAATATTGCGTGGACGAAGTCGCGGGCAACAGGTAGTGATAAATAAAATAAACTGAAGACCAGCACGTGTGCTGAGTGGTTTTTAATTAAACAAATAAATAAGGTTAACTGTCCCACCCAGATTCGTTATTTAGACATTAAAGCAGTCTTTTAGTCGTTATTTATCTAAATATATTGATGACCAGTTTTCCAGCTACTTTTAGTGTTTTTAGTTCGGTAGCTTCATGAAATGCATTACCTAACTACGTAACTTGAGTTTTACTCCGTTGAAACATAGGTCAACCTAACTCTAAAAACAAATGCAAACTTCAGAAACCGCGCATAAGAGGCTTCAACTATAAAATTCATTATACTAGAGTTACAAAGTTGAAATATCAAATACCATAAGCTGCATTTCAACTCGCTTCGTTCAGATAACGAACAGCTATTGAACAACTTTCCAGTTTCGAGTTTCAAAGTAAAATAGGAACAGTTCAGACTTGTCTGAAGTATTCAATGAAAACTATGCGTTACTTTGTAGAGAAAATAAATCTGATAGCCGTATTATAAACTTGATACACGGATACTAGGTTGCATTAATGAATACTTATTCGCTCGTAATATAACGTTTTTTTTTAACTAGCTGTTGCCTCCGACTTCGTTCACGCAATATGCAGATAAAAAAGTAGCCTATAATATGCCGGTTTATGTCAGCTACCCTACAGTAATAGTCCGGTCGAAATCGGCCCAGTCGTTTCTGAGATTACCCGGAACAAACGCGGCTTACGGACAGACAGACAGACAAAAAAAAATTAAATGCATTTTTTTAAATTAAATTTTCATTATCAGCAACGCAAATACATCATCTTCTCTAAATCTGGAATTTTTCTTTTGATATTACAAACAGACACATCAATTTTATTATAATACGAGTACATGTTTAGATTAATAATCTTCTCCACTATTAATACATATGTTCAAAACGGCTTATCCGATCTCGAAGAAATTTAACACAGATGTTTGTATATCTGGAAGAAGGCATAGACCTTTTTTTTAAATTCCGAGTCACGGGCAAAAGCTAACACGTCATAAGTATTTTCGATTCTAAATTATTATGAATGTATTCTTAATAGACCACTCATGTGAACCTTACTATAATTTAAAATCAAAGTAATCATACTAATATTATAAATGTGAAAGTTTAGATGGATGGATGGATGGATGTTTGTTAGAGTTTGTAGCCTAAACGGCTGAACGGATTTCAATGAAATTTGGGATATATGTAGAGGATAGTCTGGAAGAACACATAGGCTATTCACTTTTGTTTTTTTCCATTCCACGCGGACGGAGTCGCGGGCGAAAGCTAGTATAACATAAATAGATTAAACTTTACTACATAAACCTCTTCAAACACACCAATCACATTTATTAGCAAGAGGAATATTGAATTAAATCATCCTTCATACAAGGGTGTAGCGGACCGAATACGTATCGTGAAGCTTTGCTCCATGGAGATTAATTACGACTGCCATTATTGTAGTTTGAGCCAGTTTACTGCGGTCGGACGGAATGATGGGTTACTAACTCTAATAGAATGTTTGTATAACATTTTATGTTATACTAGCTTTTGCCCGCGACTCCGTTCGCGTGGAATTAAAAAAAACAAAAGTGAGTAGTCTATGTGTTCTTCCACACTATCCTCTACACCTATACCAAATTTCATTGTAATCCGTTCAGCCGTTTAGACTACAAACTCTAACATCTATCCACTCACTTTAGTTTTTTTTTTAATTCCACGCGAACGGAGTCGCGGCCGAAAGCTAGTATGATTCGTTCTAAAGACGGTTGTTCTTTGAATGACATCAAAAATCTTGTTCGCACAAATCGATTCCAAACAAATGAATTGCGTGACATAAAAAGTACATTCCCTAAAACAAGTTACGATTAATGTGATCGCCATTTTATTGCGGCATACGAGTATGCCGAAACGTTGACACGAGGACCAATTGTGGGGCTCAATCAACATTTACGAGGTCTGAACGCGGCATTCCGACAGCCCAGAGAGAATCGATCGTGTCTAAATACCTCAGTAAATATACACAGGTGACATGAAACCGACACGCCTGCCAATTTCATTATTGGAATTCTATTACCCCATTTCTATTTATCCCTGGTTTAACTTATGGGATCTACTATCTAGAAGTACGCAGTGATTTTTGATAGCAAAATCATTCAAGTTTATAACACTAATGTACTAAATATTATGAGTACAGATTTTGTGGAATGTATTGATTATTGAATTACTAGCTGTTCCCATGCGACTTCATCCGCATTAAATTTTAAAAAATACATTTTATTGTTTACATTTGTCAAAGTATCAATTGCAAATGTCAAAATGACATGACATGATGTCAAACCATGGAAACCTTGATTCCTTGATGTTGGCAGCAACATATGGTCTCTTTCCCACATTAGAGTTTTTATCCAAAATATTTACCCCGAAGTTTAATGGCGTGAAAATATATAGCCTAAAGCGTAAGGTAAGTGTAGGGCTTTTTATTAAAAAAAGAGTTATTAAAAGACATGCTGTAATTGCTGACATAGTATAGAAGTATAGATAAGCAATTCGGTTTTAGATAATGCGTTTTAAAATGCCATTCATAACAGCATACCAATGTCTATAGTTAGAAATCATTTTAAACAGTTTGATAAGTTGGGAGTTTCCAACACAAAAGCATTTACATTCGGAAATGTTTTAAATGGAGACAATTTAGTTAAATAATTAAAAACCTACAAATATTCTATAGTTTTACGGCCTAATACTGAAAATGTTATAAAAGCTGATTCTTTATAGTTAAGCTGTTACATTAAATGTCGTTTTAGTTTTCTGCCTTTAGTCCCTTTGAAATGTAGATCACTTATCAGTAATATGCAGAATATATTTGACTGCTATAAACCTTTTTCAATTTGTAAAGGTTTGACTGAGATTTACTGACCCTTCTCAGAAACGGATCGTTCTGATCGTAGTTTATTTCCTTCGTACATTAATGCTTATCGTATTACATTTGTCAAAAACTATACTATAGAGTAGACTGTACATTTGAAAGCGAAGGCGTCTACAAGTTTCTATAGTTTGTTCTTTTTGTCCTCAGGAGGCGTTAACGATGTTCGACGACCCGACTCCAACTGCTATCTCCAATGAATCCACGCCGTACGTTAGTGATGTCCACAACTTCTATGTTACTTTCTACGATGTTGCCAAAGATAACTATATTAACCAAACTGGAAACTCCACTGAGGTAAGTTTACACTGGCTTTCTTCCGTGTCTTCGTCCGCGTGGAATTAAAAAAAAACAAAAGCGAGTAGTCTATATATTCTTCCGGACTATCCTATACGTCTAATTTTATTAACTGTATTGTGTAGGTATACCAATCATTCATATTACCATGGTGGCGACAAGTGCTGTGGACGGTGCTATTCGGCGGCATGGTGGTGGTCGCCACCGTCGGCAACCTCGTTGTCATCTGGATCGTCCTTGCTAACAAGCGCATGAGAAGCGTCACCAACTACTTCTTGGGTATTAACAGATTTACTTTTAGATTTTCTAGCTATTGTTTAAATATCAAGATCAAATATTTCAAATATGGACAAAATCGTCACACAAAATAATTTGGAATCCAAGCTTTAAGCATATTCTCTGTGATGTTAATAAGTGATTAGTGAAGAAGCGATTATTATTGTACCCAATTTAAAAAAAAACTTTTAAGAGCGGGCGTATACCTTTGTCTAAGCTATCACACAACTGTTATGCAATTGTTGATTGTCGATTGTTTCACAGCTAACTCAACTGTTTAGTTCCACAACTAAACATCGAGTAGTGCGTAAGCTCATAGGAATCTAAGCCTGTCTAAACAGTTGTGAGATAGTTTAGTCAAAGGTGTCCGCGCGCTCTAAGGAATACTTAAAAGTATTGTCCATTAAGGAAATTAATTCTTGCTGAATTTAACACAATGCTAGGTTATAAATTGTCCTTTTTTCGTTGTAGTAAATCTGTCTGTGGCTGACGCGATGGTGTCGACTCTCAACGTAACGTTCAACTTCACATACATGCTATACGCGGACTGGCCATTCGGACATTTCTACTGCAAGTTCAATCAATTCATTGCTGTTGTCAGCATATCCGCCTCCGTCTTCACGTTGATGGCTATAAGTATAGACAGGTGAGGGGTTTCTAAATATTGTACAATTATAAAAATCTAAAATTTATTGCCGTGATCTAATTCGTTAATTGGTCACTAAGAGAGTTGATAAGTTTATATTTTTCTTTATAAACCTATAACAGAAAGACGGAAAGAACAGAAAAGACGACATTTAATTTTTTTCTCTCCTCTCCTTGTTCGATTCTCTTCTTTCCATCATTTCAATTAAGTCTCCTGCACTTGCTTCTTCAGGAGAACCTCAGTTACTTACCGTCTACTTCACGCCTGTCTTCTATAAGGTCATAAAATTTCAGCGGTGACCCATTCGGCACCTGATTTAGTTACAGGTTCTTCTCCTGTACAGCATATGTTAGTAATATGTACTGTTGTAGGTACGTAGCCATCATGAGTCCCCTGCGCCCACGGCTGGGGAAGCGTGCGACCCTGGGCATAGCCGCCGCGATCTGGGCCGGCAGTTCTGTACTCAGTAGTCCCAACATCGTGTTCTTTACCACGGAGATGGATACACTGCCAGACGGCAGCACGAGGTATGATTATATCTTCTATATACTCCACTTCTTCTTACACCGGTAGAGGTAGACCTAGAAAGAGATGGATAGATTGCATGAAAGGTGACATGATCAAGAAGGGAGTGATGACTGAGATGACGGATATAGAGTTATTTAGAGGATGAAAACCCGGTGCGCTGACCCTACGGGAGTAGGATAAGGGAGGGGAGATTATGATGACTCTGTTTCTTCTTTTATAATTTGTTAATACGGGTTTAATATATTTTTGTTTTATTTCTAGACGCGTGTGTTTCGCCGAATGGCCTGACGGAATGACGACAAGATCGCTGCAGGAATATGTGTTAGTAATCTTTTTTATTCGCATCTCTTAGAACGTATCTAAGATTAATGTATAGGTTAAAAGATTAGTGTGATTGAGGTTAATAGCAGTTAGAATTGGAGTTACGCTTCATAGATTAATATTTATTAAAATCGAAACTGTACTTACTGCCTTACGCAATACTAAATTGAATTTTAATAATTATTGTTTGGAATATGAGATGATTTTCAACTAAGTCTCCTGCACTTGCTTCTTCGAAACTCAGTTACTTACCGTCTACTTCACGCCTATCTTCTATAAGGTCATAAAATTTCAGCGGTGACCCTTTCAGCAACTGATTTAGTTACAGGTTCTTCTCCTGTTAAGTACAGCATATGTTAGTAATATGGACTGTTGTAGGTACGTAGCCATCATGAGTCCTCTGCGCCCACGGCTGGGGAAGCGTGCGACCCTGGGCATAGCCGCCGCGATCTGGGCCGGCAGTTCTGTACTCAGTAGTCCCAACATCGTGTTCTTTACCACGGAGATGGATACACTGCCAGACGGCAGCACGAGGTATGATTATATCTCCACTTCTTCTTACACCGGTAGAGGTAGACCTAGAAAGAGATGGATAGATTGCATGAAAGGTGACATGATCAAGAAGGGAGTGATGACTGAGATGACGGATATAGAGGATGAAAACCCGGCGCGCTGACCCTACTGGAGTAGGATAAGGGAGGGGAGATTTTGATGACTCTGTTTCTTCTTTTATAATTTGTTAATACGGGTTTAATATATTTTTGTTTTATTTCTAGACGCGTGTGTTTCGCCGAATGGCCTGACGGAATGACGACAAGATCGCTACAGGAATATGTGTTAGTAATCTTTTTTATTCGCATCTCTTAGAACGTATCTAAGATTAATGTATAGGTTAAAAGATTAGTGCGATAGAGGTTAAAAGCACTTAATATTGGCGTTACGCTTCATAGATTAATATTTATTAAAATTCAAGCTAAATTCTGTGTCGGTGAAGAGTGAGGGTAGATTGAATCTAATTTTAATTTGTATAGGTGGTGAAAATGATGATAGTCGTCGTGGTGATATTCGCTGTCTGCTGGCTACCCTTTCACGTTTACTTCGTGGTGACGTCATACTACCCGGAAGTCGTCAACTACCCTCATATTCAGGAGATATATCTGGGCATCTACTGGCTGGCTATGAGCAACTCCATGTATAATCCCATCATTTATTGTTGGATGAATTCTAAGTAAGTCGCATTTCTTCTTTTTTTAGTGTTGGATTAAGGCTGCGGAAATTTAGTCCTTTATCAATAAACTGTGCTTTTGCCTTAAATAATTAATTAGTTCACATGTTTTTCTATGGTGTCATAGAATATCTTCTTTACTATCTATTTTTACAGATTCCGAAGAGGATTTAAGCAGTTCTTCTGGTGTTGCGGAGCTTTCGGCAATGGTGGTCTGAGTAGACACAGAGCTTTTGGTCCGGATCATTTGGACAGGTCGCTTCGTTCACTTTCGCCGAGTCGAAAAAATGGAACAAGTACATCATTTTTAACATTATTACATACTGAAATATTATAATGACCTACCTACACAAAACTTTAATTTTTTTTTTAATTCAAATTCTACCTTTACTCAAAAATCTTTAGTTTCTTATTTTTACCTTGAAATTGGTGGCCTTTTAACATATTTTTTGTGTACCCTTTCTATGTCATGGACTAGAATATTCTTCTCCGTAGGTTTATTCAAGGCTTCAAGCAAAACAACAAAATTCATCAAAAATCCGCCCGGCACTCCTCATTTGCTGCATGCAAATAAAATCCACAAGTAGGGGACTTCCGGACGCCAACATTTCAGTTGGTAATTTCTTTGTTATTAAAATATTTTCCCAAAAAGCTTTTGTTTTCTAAAACATCTAGATATGCCAGAGATGCTCTTATATAGGCTTCTGTAAACAAAATAACGTTATTTATACATTTTATGGTTTCTTGAATTTCATCATATTTTACCTTCCCGCTTCCACTCTATCACACTGTTTTTTTTTCAAATACCCTACAAAGTATAATTTTATTTTATATCATCAGGTACTATCAGAATCTCGATGCACAGCACGTATAATAATACGTTGCTGACTAGCGCCTGACATCGGCGCGGCGCGTCCACTTCGCACGGCGACTGCGGACATAATGACGCGCAGCATCACAATCCCAACGTGGAGCGGACATGGATATGACGTAAGCCGAGCGCCCCGCGCCCCGCACTCACGCCGCACGACCTCTATGGTTAAAATGATCCAATCAGAATGCGTTAATTTAAAATAACTGTCACTGTCATCCAAATTCCGTTAACACAATCTATAAGTATTTTGATTTTAATTGTTGTAAAGGACCAAGCTTGGCATTACTAAAGATATTCGTGGACACTTGACTTAAATTTTAATTATTATATAAGATTACACACATGGCGGTCTAAATAAAGACGTTAGTAATAATATTTGTGTCGGTAAAATGTAAATATTCAATGTATAAATATTATATCTTTCTACTGAATCCAAAGATAGCGCTATTGAAAATATTTTGGCAACAGGGCACTTTATCTGTGTACATATTCGCATTTTTCAAACAATTTTCACCAGGTAGGCATTAAAAAAATTAAATTAATCTTTAACAACTTAATAGTATAAAAATAATGTATTTTTGTACAATAAAATGATGTAGTATATTGTTTATGGTATTTCTTTGAAATTTCATATCTCATTGTGAAAGAATGCAAGCTTCTTAATTACGCATAGAAAAAGTAGTTTTGAAAAATCGTTCTTGGAATAAAATCATTAAGTTAAATTTTATGAATATTCGATAATGTAAATAAATCAACCCTTAGTTTTATTCTAGGTTAAGGATCGTTTTTTACAATATGTAAATCTAGGAAAGTGTATTATTTAATAAAAAAAATTGTATTAATAACAACAAAAGTTTAAACAATTACATTTTATTTTCTATCCAAACATTATTATTGTATCATAATGTACCGTAGAAAATTATTAAAAAAACATTACATTCTTTTTAATAAATGTCAACATAACTCTTAATAAATCATATGAATATAAAAGTGTTTCATTTAAATAAAATTATCTGTTTGACTTCCGACCGAAAAAAGTGATCATGCACATAAAAATGCTAAAGAATTTAAAATTGCTTAAATACGCTAATTTTCCTTTGACAGTTTAACAAATGATAAAAAAAGACCACAGAATTCAATAGCGTACTTGATTCACATAACTGTGTGCAAACTGAAATGCGCTTGAAACTCGAAATCTGTATTGTTCTCGCTTGTTTTCGGTGTAATGCGATACATTGTGTAAATGTGCTCTACGAACTTGTGCTACGAAATTTGCTACGAAAAGATTTACGTATGTGTGAGCGCATTGTACTGTGCAATGTATGTAATGACTATTGTTTGACCGACTTCGAAAACTAGCGAGTTAATGTTAGTGAGAATGCACGTAAAATGAATTTAACTTTAGTTTGAAGGGTAGGCAACGCATCTGCAATTGCGGATGTTTATGGGCAGCGGTCGCTTTCCATTTTGGTGGATTCAGGTGGCCGCTTGCTCGTTTGCCACCTTATATTATAAAAAAAAAATTAACAGTCATTTCTATTTTTTTTAAAGTACAAGCGCACCTACTAGTGCTTGTAGAAATTTAATTACTAAAATTAGGGTTAAAACCCGCAACGTCTGGGTTAAACAGTTATTCCTGTATAACATAGTTTTCTGAAGAATAATTGTAGAAAGTAGTTATGCTTATGAAATATTTTTACCCCAGAAGTACATGTATTTTCTACAATATTTTCCACCATTAGAAAGCGAAAAATATACAATTTTAACAGAAAAATGTATCATTAGTAACTTTAAACTTTATTCAAATCGATACGAAATCAAAGAGCTTTATAAAGTAAAAAAACATCTGTTTTTTGTAATGTTTCAATTCTAAACGTTTTCCAAGTTATCACAATAGATAAGCAATCACAATTAGCTTTCCTCTAAGGAAATACTGTAATAATAAATATACATAGCTTTAATGTTACTGGCACTCAGAAGGATTCGCGTTAATTAGAAAAAACAATTTTACAGTTTTGTATTAATTATTTATTGTAGCTAAATATTTAACATTATTAAACACGTAAAAGTAGAGATATAATCTTACAACGCTCTTAATTTAACCTTGTAAAATTTACAAACTTATTTATATACGGCTTCTGAACTACTTCTAACCATTTAATAGGACTTATACCTAATTCTATAAATTCACAAAAAGAGTTTCCGAACCGTAACAAGTTTTGCTCCGTTGAAACTTATGTTAACCTAATACTAATGAATTGATAAGAGTTTTTTTTGTATACCTTAAAATAACTCAAAAACTACTAAGCCGATTTTAAAATTTCACTATTATAAAGCTCAGTGATCAGTGAGTAAGAGGCTATTTTTTGACTTCATGGGGACGAAGTCGCGAGCAACGCTAGTGATAAAATATATGCAAAGTTCAGAAACCTAGCGTAAGTATAATCATAAATTAGTTTGGCATCGATTAATTATTTCAGTGATAAGTTACCGAGTATCGCTGGAATGTTATTAACAAGCCAGTGTAGCGGAAATTCCGCGGCAACGTTAACTAAATATCTTTATAATAATAACTTAATATGCTCCAACTACCAGGCTGAAGTTAATTATCGCAACATCGACATCAAAATATCAAATTATTCACTAGTCTATATCATTAAAGTTACATATTATATACGCTTAAAAAGATAATTTCTGTCTTCCAAATCAATTTGCCATAATTCATATAACAATTTGAAGTTAAAGACATATTCATTAACAAACCCCGACATTTTAATAAACATTTTTAACTTTTCGACGAATTTTATTATTTTTTTATGTACAGCCGGCTGTATGAATATGTAAACATTTACTGAGCATCATAAATGTATAAAACATAAATATGCATGTATGTATTTGTTCATACTCAACCATAAATTAATGTTATTAGCCAATACATGGATACTGTATTCGCCAATAATCATACTAATATTATAAATGCGAAAGTTTAGATGGATGGATAGATGGATGTTTGTTAGAGTTTGTAGCCTAAACGGCTGTACAGATTTCGATGAATTTTGGTATAGATGTAGAGGATAGTCAGGAAGAACACATAGGCTACTCAATTTTGTTTTTTAATTCCACGCGGACGGAGTCGCGAGCGAAAGCTAGTATCATACAAATTTTTATTAGAGTATACATTTTTTTCAATTTATGCGGCTGACTGTACCTAATTTTGTCTGATTTAGAAGTTAGAAAAATTATGTTGATTTATAATCTTTGATAAGAGTAATTTGATTTATTAAAATCAAAATTTTATTGAATAAATATTGCATTAGCTTGGCCAATTAGTAAGCTAGTTGTAGTAAAATTGTCACAGTACAACTTGCAATATTAGTTAACTGGCACAACACCGCAAACGAGAAGTTTGTCGCCAGTTAAATGGACGAGGAGTTTACACAGCTAAATCACAGATCTATCAAAACTTTGCTGACCGCTGTATTCAACTAACATTATATTCATTACATTTACAAATGAATTTCAATTAAATAGACATTGAATTTTAGTTGAATAATTGTTGATTTTTCCGTTTCGCAATTGCACAAGTACTGTAATAATAAAAAAAATGTTCAAAAGTATCCTACATTGTTAGTGTATATTTTATTAGGAATCAATAAAGCTATTCATTTCATTTCATTTCATTTCATTTCATTTCATTTCATTTCATTTCATTTCATTTCATTTCATTTCAATTTGAGATGACGGGTGAAAGAGTTTTGGAGGAGGAAACCCGGTGCGCCGACCTTACGGGAGTAGGATAAGGTGGGGGAGATGATGATGAACATTGAATTTTAGTTTAAAAAAAAACGACATTTTGATCTATAACTTTCTATTCTTTTCTTTTCTTTTTTTTTTCTTCGATCTATTCTTCGCAAAAAGTAAAAAAAGGTGAATGAACTTGGTCATTAAACATACTGTAATACTCTAATTGTCTGTAATACTAACGATGCTATGGGATTTTTGACCGACTTCCCAAAAGAAGGAGGTACGTAATACGTCTGTATGTTTTTTTTTGTGTGTTACGTCATGACTCCGCCGCTAGTGGACCGATTTTGATAATTCTTTTTTTATCCGAAAGGTAGTGCTTGCAGGTGGGTCCCATTTTTTTGTTTCATTTTTGGAGTCAAAGACTACGACGTTGTTAAATAGTTTTTATAATAAAAAAATGTGTTCTACCATGACACGAAAATACACAAGAATTTTAATAAGAATTACATCGAACAAAACCAATATAATTATGTTTGCTTACTTCGTTAGTACTTCTTTATTTCATAACATGTTTCAACAATACCTTAATAGAATAATTGTGAAAGTTATAAGTTAATCAAAGTTAGTAACTTTGATTATGACTGTATGATAAGTGGTACTAGATACGACAAGATAGGTACTTCAGTCCTTGCCTACGAAGTGATAAAAGTTTTCCAATAAAACTTTCTTAATCCCTTCAAAACTATGCGTAAACGACTTCCTCGAGTTACAGCCTAATTGATTTTAACTCGAATACTTTGCCAACTTTTGTGGTATCGTAGAAATATTATTTATATTAAGCCTATTATATTTATTGTTTTATAACGTGAAGTAAATTAACTTCGGTCACGAAATATTTAAAGATTTGGTCGTTCACTTTAATTATAATTTAGTCTAACTTAATATTAATGACCAATCCGATAATAAACCGTTATATTCAAAAAGACACTACAAGAGAATAATCATACTAAGATTATAAATGCGAAAATTTAGATAGATGTATGTTAGTATTTGTAGTAGATGTATGTTTTTTTTTAATTACAAGCGAACGGAGTCGCGGGCAAAAGCTAGTCTAAAATAGTGTGGACTATAGAGTTGCAGGAAGAGAGAAGAACCCATGAATGATATGTAGTATGTCAGACAAAGGCTAACATTTATGAGTATGTTAGCCTTTGCTTTTGTCAGCCCACTTCTGGACAAAGGACAAAATATGAATGGACTTTATAAGAGCTTGTCGTAAGAAAGAGTGCATTCAAATACAACTGATAGATATGTATGGAAGAATAGATAAGAGTATGGTACTAATGAGTAACAGGAAGTTTTAATTTAAATATTATAAAAATAATATTATACTAACGCATACTGGAATAATATTTGGTATAACCCGAGCAGAGGGCTGCCGGCTCCGAACCGCCGCGTAAACTCAATTTACTAGCGGAAGATTCGATTAATTATGCGCTCACGTATAGCTGCGCTATTTTGAATTTTAAATGTTGTTCTCATATCGAAGTTGCCAATAAACTATGTTTATATTGGACATTTTAAATTAAAACAAGCACTGCTTTTACAATATCTATAGTAACCTAATAATGGAACTTTGAGTTCGATCCAAAGTATATTCTTCCATTTCTAAGGTACAAAATAGATCGATCGCCCACTAAATCATAGATCAGATACCTCAATAAACTAAATTGAATTATAATCGACATTCGAGTTTGTTTTTTTTAATAAGCCCCCCATTAAACAAAACGACAAAAAATCCGGACTTTCTCGTTTTAATTTGATTACTATTGTTTTATTATCAAAGTTTAATTAACTTTGTGTACATAAAACTTTGTCAACCAAATAACAAATCCTTAATTGGGTTAAATCCTGATGTTTTTAATATTTTACTTGTTTTAAAAATGTAATAAATCTTTTAAGATGTGGCTCTATTCTTCGGAAATATTCTAAAATGAAATTAATTTTCAAATTCATTTACCCTTTTCCGATTACTAACTATAATCGTCTACTGGTTAAATTTTTAGCAAATTTCATCATCTCCCCTGCTTTATCCTACTCCCGTGGGGTCGGCGCACCGGGTTTTCGTCCTCCAAATAACTCTATCATCCGTCATCTCAGTCATCATTCCCTTTTTGATCATGTCACCTTTCACGCAATCCATCCATCTCTTTCTAGGCCTACCTCTACCGGTGTACCTCCACATTCATAACTAACGTCCTACTTGTTACATGCGATTCATCCCTTCTCATAACAAATTGTAGCAAATTTAAAAATGTAAACTACACACCTCAATACCTAATAAGTACATACTTAAAATTACATGATCGCTAACCTATTAAAATAATACTAGCTTTCACCCGCGACTTCGTCCGCGTGAAAAAACAGAACTGAGTATCTTATGTGTGACTATCCTTTACATCTACGCCAAACAACGAAATCCGTTCAGCCGTTTAGGCTACAAACTCTAACAAACATCCATCCATCCATCTAAACTTTCGCATTTATAATATTAGTAGTATATAGTATTAGTATGATAATGTTAATAAAGTTACATTAAAAAGTCTTTGTCTTTCAATTGAATTGATAAATATTGACAACAAAGATCTTATTTCGCTAACAATATCCTGTAACAAAATAAATTGTCTTTTACTATATTTTCTAACAATATTTCATATTCGGTTTCATTTACATTATTTGTAAACGGAAACGAAAATAATACAAGGAATAATAAATCATAATTGGTAATTCCAGATGTTTTAATGCGAACCACAGACGCTCGGTTATAACTGACTAGCTGTGCCCTTGCGGCTTCATCCGCATGAAATTATAAAAAAAAATATTGTTTACATTTGTCAAATTCTCAATTGCAAATGTCAAAATACCAATTACCTTACAATGGCAATCTTGCTGCCTTGATGTTGGCAGCAACTTATAGTCTCTTTCCCACGTTAGGGTTTTTATCCAAAATATTTACCCCCTAAGTTTAATGGCGTGAAAATATATAGCCTTAAGCGTGACGTAAGTGTAGGGCTTTTTATTAAAAAAAGAATTATTCAAAAATATGCTGTAATTGCTGATATCTTAGGCACCAAAGAAGTGTGTGTTTACGCTTTATTATATTAGTATAGATAATTTTAACTGAAGAATCGAGGTAAAACTAATAAAAACTAAAACTTGTATAGATAAATTTAACTGTCAGTTGAACTTAATTTCAGTTTAAGTTTTAACTACACATGCACAGTTTTAACTGAACAGATCGACTCTTCAGTTAAATCTGTCTGAACCGAGCGTATGAAGCGTACTTTTAATCCAATTGAAAAAAACCTTGTCATTTCAAGTTAAATATAAAATTAAATGAATGAAATAAAGAGATATGAAATGAAAATCTCTTGAATTGTGCTTTCCTCTGCAATTTTTTTAATCAATTAAGTTAGTAAATGGAGCTTAAATATTGCCAATTGAATTTGTTCTCGGTTATTGCCAAAATTAATTTAATATCTCGTATTTTATGTTCAATTTGATGTTAATTTATTTTAAAATAAAGCTGTGTTGATTCCCCGCGAGATGTTCATTAACATTGGCTTACGATTGCCTTTGAGAACAGAAACTTACTTCTAATGAATATATAAAACTAGCTGTTCGTGTGCGGCTTCATCCGCATAAATTATGAAAATTTTATTTTATTGTTTACATTTGTCAAATTCTCAATTGCAAATGTCAAAAATACCAATTACCAATTACGTTACTATGGCAATCTTGCGCTTCCTTGATGTTGGCAGCAACTTATGGTCTCTTTCCCACATTAGGGTTTTTATCCAAAATATTTACCCCCTAAGTTTAATGGCGTGAAAGTATATAGCCTAAAGGGAAGCCACGTCGGAAAGCGGACAAGAGACATACTGACATCCAAGAGCGTAAAATCGCGGGCGGCTAGACGCTAAGTGCAAATTGAGTCTAATAGATCAACAAAGGTATTTGACCCGGTGGCTACAAGCTCACTATGACTCTTTTTTTATGACAAAAATGTGTCACAACTTTCGTACTTGTCATGTTTTTCTTTTATGCCATCTTATATGCCCATGTAGATTTGACATTATTTCTGGCAGAACTAAAGTCGATAGCAACCAAGTCTCAACGGGTCAGATATGATTGTTTCACTATATAAGTAACGATAATATAGAACACCCTACGTAATACCAATCTCACTAACGCGCACATCTTTGACTAAACGTCGATCGTGCGATCGTCGATTGTTTCACAGCCCATTCGACTGTTGTTGTATAATTAAAAATCGAGTAGTGTGCGCACCTCCTCATAAGCTCATAGGAATCAAAGCGCGACTAAACAGTTGTGCGATAGTTTAGTCAAAAGTGTGCGAACGCTCTAATCCTACACGAACAAAGGCGTTGACATATAAAGACGCGTTCATGCGTAAATCCTTTCTCGTTAATGCGAAGGAAATCTTTATCCGTGGAAAGATTTTTCCTAGAAATCACTGATTACATATTGAGAGCTTCCCGGATGCTGTAAAGGAAATGAGGACCGGATGTTATACGGATTAATTATTATCGCTTCTAGATAATATTTCATTAATAATATTCGAGACTACCAATCAACAGATTTGTTAGCTGAATAAGACACACATCTATACATATAATAAAATTGGAGTATTTGTTTGTAAAATCAAAAGGAAAATTCCGGATTTCGGGGTGATGATGTATTTGCGTTGCTGACAACGAAAATCGGGTTTAATTTTTTTTTCTGTCTGTCTGTCCGCAAGCCGCGTTTGTTCCGGATAACCTCCGAAACGGCTGGGCCGATTTCGACCGGACTTTCACTGAAGCGTAGCTGACATAGACGGGCATATTATAGGCTGCTTTTTTAATTTAGTTAATATTGCGTGGACGAAGTCGCGGGAAACAGCTAGTTAGATATAAATACAAAAATCTACACACCCATAACTTATTTTTTTTTGAAAATGAAAAAAAAGTTTTGCTAACAAATAAAAACTGCGAAGCTATTATGGTGGTAATTTTGCACTTCAAAGGAAAGAAAAAAACACCTTCGTAATATAGAGGGGCAGCTGTTGTTAGTAAAATTAAAACAAAGAAAATATTACTACATATACGAGTATGTAGGTCCATACTGAACATAATTCCACGTTTATTCTGACCTTGTTTTATCTAGGGGAGTAATGCAGTAACTTGTTTGTTCTTTTAGTTTTATACTTAAATAATACAGTGGTAACGTAGTTTGTAATTTCATTGAAAATATATTTTTATTAAATAATCGTCATTTAACTCACGTGTACTTCGATATTTTCAGGGTGAGTTGACTAAAGGACGGCCAAGTCACGAGGGCCACTGAACGAATGTTTTTTATTGTTTTGGCTATTATTTGTTAGCACATAATATTATAAACTAAGATATCTGCAGGCAAAGAATCAATATAATTATTATACTTACATGGTTTGTTACTACTACTGCCATATGACGCCCATTGCTGGGCATAGGCATCCCCCAACGATCGCCACGATGATCAGTCTTGTGTTTCCCGCATCCAGGATACTCCCGCAACCTTGACCAGATCATCGGTCCATCTTGCGGGAGGCCTACCCACGCTGCGTCGACCTGTCCGTGACCGCCATTCCAGGACTTTGCGGCCTCATCGGCTTTATTAATTCCGTTCAATTTTTCCTTTTTATATCGTTATGGACCTACGTCTCCGTAGATATGACACTCGATAGGAACTGTATTTAGAAATAGAACGTAATCTATTTGACAATTTGAATTAAATGCAATATTACGAGTATTTGTTCAATTATAGTAATAAGCGTATGCAAATTATTAAAGTGCTTGCGTCAACTCTGCGAGTCTTGAATTTAATTACGGCTATATTATGCTTTTGCTTCAAGATTTGTTAGTAATTCGTGTTAAGTATGTTTAAAAAATAGTCGAGACATATTATATTTCATATTATGAACATAATTAAGGTAAAAGATGTAATATTATTTGATTACTAATATTACAAATACAATAGTGTAGATGGATTTGTTAGAGTTTGTAGCCTAAACTGCTGTACGGATCTCGATGAAATTTGGTATAGATGTAGAGGATAGTCTGGCTAGAACACATAGGCTACTTACTTTTGTTTTTTTTTAATTCCACCCGTATGGAGTCGCGGCCGAAAGCTAGTATTATTAATTTTAAAAACCTGAATGTATCAACTATGTATGTCTTAGTTGTTACCATTTAATAAAATTTTAAAAGGGTCATTTTCGAGGTGAAGGTTAATGACCTATTCATAAGAATGTTTTAGTAGACGTTAGAGAGCTTGTCGTAAACTTTATAGTGAAAGGTTTAGTACACAATTATGTTAGTATATTTTACGTTATGTTAGAAAGCATTAAAAATACAAGATTACATTTACAGCCAAATTACATACGGCGTTAAAGCCAGCTATATACGTTTAGTTAGCTGACAGTAATTGAACAACTGTTAAGTTAAAACTTCGCGTGTGTAAGCAAAAATGAAACTGTCAAGAGCTGTAACGTTAAAATTTTAGTTGCGTAAGATAATTAATTGTACAATTCGACTGATCAGTTGAAACGGAACATCTGGAGCGAGTTTTACGCCAAGAGTGATTTATCAACAGATCTTTTTTTTTATGTAATATAAGGTGGCAAACGAGCAAGCGGCCACCTGAATCCACCGAAATGGAAAGCGACCACTTCCCATAAACATCCGCAATTGCAGATGCGTTGCCTACCCTTAATTCACGGAGGATGAGACGCAAGAGGATATTTCCCCTTCCTGTGCGTCTCCTCCACCGTCAAATCCACTTTTCCTTCCCATCCTTTCCTCTTAAGAAAAGGGTGGAAAGGGAAAGGGAATTAGGCCTCCGGCACCACACTCATCAGACGAAACGCGGAATTGCTTCCACTTCACGCCTGTTTTCTGTGTGGTCGTGGTATTACACCGGGCGAGCCGGCCCATTCGTGCGAAGATGTTAAAGGCTCTACCAATGTTAAAAATCTTATAACATTATTTAAATGTTGGTATTGAATTTTTTAAACAAGATCACAGTTATATGTCCTTTGTCGTCATAACGACAGCGTCAACCTATTGAAAGAAACGTTACAAAGATTATGACAAGCCACGAATTTCAAAATCCTCTTATCCCTAAGCTTAAGGGCCGTACAGACTAAGTGGGGGTTCGTTATGACACTCGTAAAAATAATGTCGCCTTTTTGTAATAAAAATGAATCTATAGAAATGTGGAAACGTAATAAAATTTGAAAGATTATAAGTACTGAAGTGAAATGTCGGTAGCTGAACATTAGTGTTGTTTCCATTTATGTTAATCTAATGATTTTGTATGTAAATATCATACAATTTAATATTCTTTGTAAATGTATTACGAGTGTATATTTATATTATCATGAAATAATGATCCATGATTGATCACGGTTGTGTTCTTTAAATACATTCAATGCGAGAAAGATTTTTTCGAAGCCATTTCAATGGTATATAGGATGATTTTGATCCTGTAATAAAACAATCATTGGGCAAGGGCTTTTTGTACCAAATAACGTTTTAAAACTATAGCTGTAAGGCTCTGAAATTAGGAGTAAAATTAAAATTGTACGAATTTCTACTAAACATTAGTACGTCCAGGAAAAAGTTATATTCTCAAGAAAGTAACATCCTAAGTAAGATTAAGATACTTTTAAATGTATAATTGTAGTATTTAATTAGTACGTTTCCTCTCAAATGTTAAAATAATCAAGTACTAAAAGCGAAACCCGACGTTTTAGCATCAAAAAGGTTTTTCATACATGCTCAGGAGTTAAGGTCCTAAAAATAGATAAATAAATAAATCGGTGCAATTTAGTAGGAAACTACATTTCATAGAAAACATCTCGTAACATGAAATATAAATCAAAGAGTTGCTTCTGACAGCAGCTAAATGGTTTTCATTTGATGAATTGAATCACCCCGTCGACGTCGTTCATTGTTCAAATTTAAATATAAAAAGATTCAAGTAAAGCCGACCGTTTTCTATAAAATTAACTTATATACCTTTTGACTGAAGCTTACTTTATCGTTATTATTCTTATCAATTAAAATAATTATAATAAAAGACGTACAGCATGAGAACCTCTTTCATTTTGAAGTCGGTAAAAAATTCAACGTCGCTTATCGCCACTAACTTCACTTTCTTTTAGAGGTTATTTAAATAATATTGTCTGAAAAGTAAATGTACCTACAGCCTGTACTTTGTGAGAACTTTTTTTAATTTTCTATTTTACAGACATTTCAGCGGTTTAGTGTTGAAATACTTTTTCTTTTTTATCCTCTTAAATTTCTTATAAGAATTATGTTTCGAAACCTTTACTTCAGACTTTAGACTATTAATTATTAATAGAATAATTTAAAATTGAAGATAGCGATATAGGCTTTTGTAATTTTATACCGGAAAATGATGAGCACTGATAGCCCTTTACTTTCCTCGCCATACACGTGCCTTTATATTGTTATTAATATGTAATTAAATTTTAAAATGAACACTAAACAAAGAAAATTACATACCCTGTTACATCACGGCTCAAGGGAAACTTTCGCAATTTTCGTAACGATATTGTAAAAGTTTGAAGCTATGATGAAAGCTCCTTTCTGTAAAAAGCTCTTACATTTAAATGATGTTAGTACACTAAAATATGAATAAAAGTGCCATATATTTACTTGTGTGTTATAGCATGAAAATATATCTTTTCATCCAAGATGATAATTGAATAGACTGATTGAAACACAAATTTCAGCAATTTTAAAATATATTTTTTGAGAATGGACATGATATAAAATCCTTTGTGTATATTCATTTACGGTTTCCTTTCTCAAATCAGGAACTGTCCTCGAAAATATTTACATTATAAATTAAGTTCCAAGACAACGAAAGATCAAATTTTTTTTGAATACATTTTGCAAAGGAATCTATACTAAATTTTAAAGATAAAATAAAATAAAAATTGTATATTCGTTTATTTTATTTTGCGATAAATTAAAAGTTATTCTTAATTTAATAATGATTTTAATAATAATTTATTCAACTTTTAAAGTATTATAAGCCAGTAAGAGATAATATCAACATATTTTATTTCAACATTAAACATCTTTATTGGACAATAAACACAATTCAAACTAATAAAATCATGGTAATATTTGCTTGAGGTTATGAGCAATATAATTGCATCAAAATATATGAAAAAATTCATTATCTATCTATACTTTTCTATATCTATATCTATATCTATATCTATATCTATATCTATATCTATATCTATATCTATATCTATATCTATATCTATATCTATATCTATATCTATATCTATATCTATATCTATATCTATATCTATATCTATATCTATATCTATATCTATATCTATATCTATATCTATATCTATATCTATATTCTGGTACCTCTTTAAGCCGCTATAAAATCACTTTTTACCGACTTAAAAAAATGAAGGTTCTCAATTCAATTGTTTTATTATCATTTGACATTTAAAGTTATCTTATCATTATTTTATACTTTATGCATAAGTACATAGGCCCAATTTTAGTCCCTTTCCTTCTTCTTATAAGAAATTGTATAAGTGATTGCATGAGAAAGTGGACGGTGGAGAAGACGCATAGGAAGGGGAAATATCCTCTTTATGTGCGTCTCTTCCTCCGTCGATTTAGAGTTGGCAACGCATCTGCAATTGCGTATGTTTATGGGCAGCGGTCGCTTCGCCATTATGGCGGATTTAGGTGGCCGCTGGCTCGTTTGCCACCTTATTGTATAAAAACGTAGGTAGGGAATAAATAATGGGACATTTCTTATTAAATTCAAAGCGAAAAAGAAGCCTGAATAAATAATCAGCAAACGCACTTAATGCTTTCAATCATTCATGAGGCAACAGCCTGACAATTACATTTGTATAACTGCTTTACAAAACTGTCATATCTTATTAAAGAAACAAAACATTTTTATAAATAATCAAGTTTTGTTTTATACAGATAAAAGAAGTATTCTTTGTGAGACAACACTCACGCCTGCTATCTTGAGGAATAGGCAGACATTATGAAGCACAATTTGACACGTTTCTGACACACCATTCTTTTCACATCTACCCAAAAATGCATGTTAAATTCGAGTTGCTATTCCTAATTGAGTTTTCTACAATTTGAATTATCTTTCTAGTATGACTAAAAATTCTCTTTCGGACAAATACTGAAACGAATCTTAAATACTTCGCTTCGTAATTTGTTAGGAATTTGTAGTTAAGCGTGGCATTTTAATGTCGTTTCAATATTCAGTCGTCTGTCTTTCAAATCAAAGTTCTATAAATTTTAATCGATTCGAAGAATCTCAATATCGAGTCCGTGGGTCGAAAGGAAATCGATTAATCCGATACAACTGGTGTGAAATTGATTTCGATGCAGACAATTCTCGACAGTGAGATATTGACACTCGTCTCGCCATCCGATATACACTGTCACGTATTCCAAAATACGTTTTGTATTTACATTGAAAAAGTTCAAACATTCAAACTTTACACAATGAAACAGTCACAATTGAATAGAACTGGCTAGTTTTAAAAGACATTTTTACACGTTCTAAATGTTTATCAGCCAATTTTATTTAAACTAAGAACACACCTTTGATTTAACTATTGCACAACTGTTGTGCGATTGTCGATTGTTTCGCAGCCAATTCAACTGTTTAGTTGCACAATTTAAATTCGAGTAATGTGCGCACCTCCATATAAGCTTTTAGGAATCAAAACGAGATTAAACAGTTGTGCGATAGTTTAGTTTCAGTGTGCGCGCGCTCTTTTTTTTAACAACACTTTACTTATCATTTCTTTTGATAGATAGTTCTTCTTGGTCTATATTAAAAGGTGAAATAAATGACAATTATGGCAATACAAGAAGATATAACGACAGAAGCCGTGTCATACAAGTAGATTTGACGTATTAATTAGTAGGTTCAATCAGAGTGCGGTTTGTGTTGACCACGATCCATGATTTGCGGTCGATTTTAATTTGTCTTGTTATAGTATGTTTGCTTTAAGTGTTACAAAAATAATTCGTAGTCAGATACTTATTGAAATTGTATAAGTGATTGCATGAGAAAGTGGACGGTGGAGAAGACGCATAGGAAGGGGAAATATCCTCTTTATGTGCGTCTCTTCCTCCGTCGATTTAGAGTTGGCAACGCATCTGCAATTGCGTATGTTTATGGGCAGCGGTCGCTTCGCCATTATGGCGGATTTAGGTGGCCGCTGGCTCGTTTGCCACCTTATTGTATAAAAACGTAGGTAGGGAATAAATAATGGGACATTTCTTATTAAATTCAAAGCGAAAAAGAAGCCTGAATAAATAATCAGCAAACGCACTTAATGCTTTCAATCATTCATGAGGCAACAGCCTGACAATTACATTTGTATAACTGCTTTACAAAACTGTCATATCTTATTAAAGAAACAAAACATTTTTATAAATAATCAAGTTTTGTTTTATACAGATAAAAGAAGTATTCTTTGTGAGACAACACTCACGCCTGCTATCTTGAGGAATAGGCAGACATTATGAAGCACAATTTGACACGTTTCTGACACACCATTCTTTTCACATCTACCCAAAAATGCATGTTAAATTCGAGTTGCTATTCCTAATTGAGTTTTCTACAATTTGAATTATCTTTCTAGTATGACTAAAAATTCTCTTTCGGACAAATACTGAAACGAATTTTAAATACTTCGCTTCGTAATTTGTAAGGAATTTGTAGTTAAGCGTGGCCTTTTAATGTCGTTTCATTATTCAGTCGTCAGTCTTTCAAATCAAAGTTCTATAAATTTTAATCGATTCGAAGAATCTCAATATCGAGTCCGTGGGTCGAAAGGAAATCGATTAATCCGATACAACTGGTGTGAAATTGATTTCGATGCAGACAATTCTCGACAGTGAGATATTGACACTCGTCTCGCCATCCGATACACACTGTCACGTATTCCAAAATACGTTTTGTATTTACATTGAAAAAGTTCAAACATTCAAACTTTACACAATGAAACAGTCACAATTGAATAGAACTGGCTAGTTTTAAAAGACATTTTTACACGTTCTAAATGTTTATCAGCCAATTTTATTTAAACTACACACGTTTGACTTAACTATTGCACAACTGTTGTGCGATTGTCGATTGTTTCGCAGCCAATTCAACTGTTTAGTTGCACAATTAAAAATCGAGTAATGTGCGCACCTCCATATAAGCTTTTAGGAATCAAAACGAGATTAAACAGTTGTGCGATAGTTTAGTTTCAGATGTGCGCGCGCTCTTTTTTTTAACAACACTTTACTTATCATTTCTTTTGATAGAGAGTTCTTCTTGGTCTATATTAAAAGGTGAAATAAATGACAATTATGGTACAAGAAGATATGACTACAGAAGCCATGTCATACAAGTAGATTTGACGTATTAATTAGTAGGTTCAATCAGAGTGCGGTTTGTATTGACCACGATCCATGATTTGCGGTCGATTTGAATTTGTCTTGTTATAGTATGTTTGCTTTAAGTGTTACAAAAATAATTCGTAGTCAGATACTTATTGAAATTGTATAACAAATCAAGTAAATCAAATATAACTCAAGTTACCCTTATTCTTAAAATATCTTGGTCTACTTAATTAGAATTAATTCAAAGTACATAATCCCTTTAAGACACAAAAAGGGAACAACTCTCGTTTGGTTTCGAATTAATTGCGAGGAATAAAATTTGTACCTAAAATTATCGGGAGCAAAGACCACGGAGGCGTTATTTTGTTTTTAAATGGTCCACAAGGGATACTTTAATCGTTTCGTCTAGACCGATTATAAACAATCTATAGGTATTCAATTTTAATTATACAACAATTTAACTTTCACATTTTATTTAAAAAAATAAAAAGAAACAAAAATTTTAAACTACTAGTCTTCGATGCTTTAAACGAAGCGAATGGAATAATGGCAATTATCCTTCAAAATAAGAACTACAATTCAAATCGTTCATTGATTAAAAATCCCAAGCTCGAGTATTTTCTTTAGCGACTATGAATCTATTTGAACGTGGAGAGCCCTCGGAAAAAGTCGACCATTTCGTTTGTCCGTGCCGTAAGCCGGGGCACGATTCATTTGTGTGAATTGCTTCTTCTGCGAATGCTTTGTTTAAAATACATTTAAAGTATTATTAAATTAGAAAAATATAATCTATATTATGAACATATTTACGTAAAGTAAGAAGTAAATCTATAAAGAAAACTGTATTACTTCATAAAACTGCGTGGTTGAAATAAATGGAGTGCTACACAAAGATATCCAAATTCCGATATTAAATACAGAGTTACAGCCAACGGCGGATCCAGGGAGGGGTCATGGGGGTCATGACCCCCCCTGAGCTAGTTGGTCAAGAGCTTGACAAAATATATTTACATATTTTGTCAAGTTCTTGACTTGACCACGACTATGTGACACCCCCTGGCGCCAAAGCTGGATCCGCCCTTGGTTACAGCCTAATTAATAAAATAATTACTTTAGTAATGAGGCCGTCTTTATCTCATTCAGCTCTTTTTAAATTATAATTTCTTAGCTTATTAATTTTATTTATGTTTAGGGGTCATTTCAATCTCATAGTTTCAAATATAATCGACTAAAGTTAGAGTAAGTGAGTTAGACAATTAGGAAAAAACAATGATTGTTATATAAAAAAAATTCGAATTTGTCATTAATAAACACCTTTTAAAATCTCGATGGGATTGATATCGTAAACGTTTATGAGCACGTCCAGATACTGTTTTACTCCTGTCCAGTTACGAGCTTTTTTTATCGCTCATTCGAAAGCTCTCACGAGAGTGCGCTTTCAACAATACGTTTGATTTAAATTGTCAGCTCGTGTAACATTTATCACAAGAATTGTTAAAAAAGCGATGAGACCCGAAGAGATCTTCATAAAGATATCCTTCCTACTGGGAGGAAGACAGAGTTATGTGAGCTTGTATCCACTAAAACCACCTCGGTGGCCAGCCTCTAGTGCAATAGAATTGGGTTTCGGGATCATATGATCCCCTAGCATCACCAGAGTTTTAGTATGGTGGAAAATAAAGATTAAATTGTTAACATAATGGTTACTAAAACAACCCCTTATACTTAGCGACTCTGGGGTAACAGTAATTAAGGAAAAACATTGTATTTGAAGGAAAAATGTTCTTATTTACTTTCCGCGAATTAAGTATTTTCTCTTTGATTCAAAAAGGAAAGAAAACATTCTTGTGTAAGGAAAATACGGAAAGTAAACATGGATCAAGGCGAGGCTTTAAAAGATAAAAAAGAGCATGTTTGAATTTATGTCATGTACATTTTTTTAAACGGAATGAGACTGGCAACTTTTTTATACCACCAGATAACCACAAAAAAATTAACAAGCAAAAACTTTTAAAATGTAAAAACGTATGGTCGACGTGGACTTTAGTAACATCTGTGTATTAAAGTCTACGAAAAGTTTACGACAAACACTTCAGCAAATTTAGAAGAGAGTCTTATAAACGTTATTAACCTTTGGCTCGCCGATGGTCCTAAATTTTATTAAATGTTCGACCGAAAATTCATAGCTCAGCGTTTTTGTTAGATTTAAATTAAAAATATTCCTTATTTAAAAACAATTTCCAAATTTGATACGTAAATAGAGTTCATATATAGTATAAAACATTAACAAAATAGAGCTTTTTTATTATATTTAACATAACTACTTCATCCTTTTTAGCATAGCAACAAAGTATTTGATTGATATAAATATAAACGACTTGCTCATTTTCCTTTCAGCGAATGTTTCTTTTAGTATTAAAAAACAGACTTTCTATTTTAAAATTAATTCTACAATTCTAAAACAATAAACTAAATTAAGTTTGATCCGAGAATAACGTTCCCTCGAGTATAAAACTCGATTCACTCATGTACGTGATTGTACCGCTCGTATACATCTACTGCAATATAAACTTAATGACAAATTTTATACGCTTTCGTTCATTACTGTACAAAAACTGTTTTCATTGTTACACTGGATACGTTGATTCTTGATGAGATTACATTTTATTAAACCCATCTTGTCACAGCAACTGTACGAAGCGGCGATCACGCGTCAACGAAGGGTGAACATCGCGTGGTTACGGAAGACTAGCCAGTGCCGGATTAAGCCAACGCGTGGCCTGTAGCAAATTCTGTCAAGGGGCCCTTGGTTCAGGTTCTCAAGTTTAGGGATTTTAAATAAATCAAAACTTTTAATTTAATTCTGATTAAACATTAGAACGTTAATAAAACGTAAAATTAAAAAACTTATTTCTATGCTAAACTGACGAAATCGAGTTTGACATTTTCAAGTGGAAGTGAAGCATAGCCTAAGTTCTTTGCGTATAAGGCATGCAAGATATTTTACGCTCCTATCTAAATTAGTCTTTTTTATTATATTCAGTCAGGCGTTGGAGTGCGGGGCCTCCAAATTAGCGGGGCCCATAGCATTTGCTACTCTTGCTAATGGCTAATCCGGCACTGGGACTAGCGAAGTCCAATTGCTTCCGCGCTGCTAAAACATATATCTGTGCGTCACAAACTATCTACTTACCTTGTTAATATGCCTTTTTAATATAGATACATTTTATGCGAATTCACGAAACTCATTTACATATCTAATTCTCTAAGGGACATGATGCCTATGTTATGATAATTTAACCTTTGAAAATATAAAACGTAATTATACTGAATTTTAATCTTTTAATGTTTTTACATATAGTTTAGTGTTTTCAAGACATTTATCTTACAGACGTTGTTTACCACAGTAATTATTTGAGGTCAGTGTTTAACCACAAATCTTAGATTTGTGGTCGATACTGACCGCACTGCGATTAAAATGTTGAATTGCGAAGTACCACTACCGTAACCATTCTGTTTAGTACGAAAATTTTCGAAAAAGTATCGACAAATTGACTTAAAGTACACAGACAAATCTCATACGAAGTTCGTGAGTGCAATTTGTGCTCGATATTTTCGTATTTTCGATATTTCGACAAATTTTCGTGCTTGGGTTTTGAATTGGGGAGCAATTTATTCTACAACAGTGTAATATATCACAGAGTAATGAACATTTCTATGAAAAAAAATTTTTCTGACATAATATTGAATTTTGAGCGTCGGTGGCTCAGTGGTTTAAGCACTTGACTTGTAACCTACAGGTTATCCTGTTCCCTGCCGCCGGTTCCCGCCTTTTCGTGGCGGTGGGGCTCAGTAGCCGTGTTACGTCGAGGGTCTCCGGACCACGGTGAAGCCAAGAGGAACCAGAGCCGGCTTAGCGGGTCAGGTCTGTCTGTCTAGTAGGGAGGTCGCGCTCAGGCACCCTCCCTGAGGTGCATTAATCAAAACAATAAAGATGATACAGTAATGCTATACAATCATTTTAAAGCTAATATTTTGGTAATTGATTATATTTCAACAAGATTATTGCAGAAGTCTATCCAGTCATTAACTAAAATAACAGCTTGAGTTTATACGAGATCTCACAAATTTTTGTAAGGAAAGAGACACTGCGAGCCTTGGCGTTTTTTAAATTTCATGTTTTTGATGGGATACTCCTTTATTCGTTATAGTCCTTTGGAAGTAATTTATAATGTAAATATTTTTCTGCAGACGACAGTTGTTGATTTGAAAGAGGCTACCGTTAAAACATTGCCCGAGGGCTATCAAATTTTCTTTTTTGTTTTTTTTCTTCATGATGATTTGCTTATATTTTAAAAACTTTTTTAAGAAGACATTCGCATTACAGTGCGCCACTTTTTCGGACTTCCTTTTTTTAATAATACTATACTATTTTAGTACTGGTACTATTAATGTACTATTTTTTTTTTATGAGAGAAGGGGGCAAACGAGCGGCGACAACACCGTAGTACTAGTATAGTATTGTATTATATTATATATATGTGCTGTTAATAAACTATTTCGTTTGTTTTAAATTTTACATTGTAAGCACAATTTGACATTATTTTTACAAAATCTTTTAGTTCACTCATAATTTTTTTATATCCACGTCTTTACTAAATGTCGAACACAAAACGGTAATGGCGCCCTTCACGTTCATGTCGTAAAAGGAAAATGCTTAATCGATAAATTCAGTAGAATTATAAAACTGTTATAGTTACATTGAAAACATCAACATATTTTACAACATATTTTTAAGCGCCAATAGCCTAATGGTTTGGGGTACGGACTACCGATCTTGCGGTCGAGGGTTCGAATCCCGCCTTTCGACTATTGTCGTAAACCATATCCTAGCACAAGCCTAGAGCTTAGTTGGAATGGTTAAAGGAAATATTAGTAAATTAACAAAAATCTACTAATATTTTTTTAAAAAGAAAAAAAAAAAAAAAGATAATTTTCGTTTCCTGTTAGAAAATTACGACGAATTATGTACTAAACAAAACAATATCAAAAACCGCCCGTTCTCCGTAGAACTCTTGCGCTGGGCTCTAGTAAAATAAACTTAAGTCATGGCTAATACAAAAAGCTTTCTATAGTGTCGAAGAATTTTTGCTACCATGATTGTTTTATGTACACAATTTTTATTCATTCATTTTTAATATCTGTAAAGTTTTTTAATTTTTTAAATTTGACTTGTAATTCGGTTACCAATAAAATATTTGTATTTGTATTTGTAGAGCTACCGGAATGCCCGTTACCTAGAGGGGTAGGCTGATATTATAGATTTCCAATTAGTGCGGTTCTAGCAAACCTCTCTCGATGCACAACATTTTCGGGTACTTTAACTAAAATAAAATGTAAATAAACTGGATGGTATAGTTACGTGATACACTTCTTACTAATATTATAAATGCGAAAGTTTAGATGGATGGATGGATGTTTGTTAGGTTTTGTAGCCTAAACAGCTGAACGGATCTCGATGAAATTTTGCATAGACGTAGAGTATAGTCTGGAAGAACACATATGCTACTCACTTCTGTTTTTTTTTATTACACGCGGACGGAGTCGCGGGCAAAAGCTAGTTGATAAATAAAACCATGTGTTCGCTTCACTTGTCACGCCTCAAAAGTATTGTTAAGTGTTAGTGAGAGGTCACGTCGCTTTTAGGGTAAAAGAGGACGTATAATAGGGTCGCATGATACCACACTGTTCACGTTCATCGCAAATTATTTGATCCAGTACGTGACCTAGGTTTGTGTCACAAATACCTAGAAAGCAAGTGTCAGCTTAGGTGCCCGGCAGATAAGTACATCTTACTAATATTATAAATGCGAAAGTTTAAATTGATAATGGATGGGTGTTTGTTAGAGTTTGTAAACTAAACGGCAGAATGGATCTCGATGGACGATGGCATAGATTTAGAGGATAATCTAGGAAGAACACGTAGGCTACTTGCTTTTGTTTTTTTTTATTACACGCGGACGGAGTCGCGGGCAAAAGCTAGTTGATAAATAAAACCATGTGTTCGCTTCACTTGTCACGCCTCAAAAGTATTGTTAAGTGTTAGTGAGAGGTCACGTCGCTTTTAGGGTAAAAGAGGACGTATAATAGGGTCGCATGATACCACACTGTTCACGTTCATCGCAAATTATTTGATCCAGTACGTGACCTAGGTTTGTGTCACAAATACCTAGAAAGCAAGTGTCAGCTTAGGTGCCCGGCAGATAAGTACATCTTACTAATATTATAAATGCGAAAGTTTAGATGGATGGATGGATGTTTGTTAGGTTTTGTAGCCTAAACGGCTGAACGGATCTCGATGAAATTTTGCATAGACGTAGAGTATAGTCTGGAAGAACACATAGGCTACTCACTTTTGTTTTTTTTATTACACGCGGACGGAGTCGCGGGCAAAAGCTAGTTGATAAATAAAACTATGTGTTCGCTTCACTTGTCACGCCTCAAAAGTATTGTTAAGTGTTAGTGAGAGGTCACGTCGCTTTTAGGGTAAAAGAGGACGTATAATAGGGTCGCATGATACCACACTGTTCACGTTCATCGCAAATTATTTGATCCAGTACGTGACCTAGGTTTGTGTCACAAATACCTAGAAAGCAAGTGTCAGTTTAGGTGCCCGGCAGATATGTACATCTTACTAATATTATAAATGCGAAAGTTTAGATGGATGGATGGATGGATGGATGGATGGATGGATGTTTGTTAGGTTTTGTAGCCTAAACAGCTGAACGGATCTCGATGAAATTTTGCATAGACGTAGAGTATAGTCTGGAAGAACACATAAGCTACTTGCTTTTGTTTTTTTTTATTAAATCCCACGCGGAAGGAATCGCGGGCGAAAGCTAATAGTAAATAAAGTTTTTAAATTATCAAGCCTTAAGCCAGCGAACCAAAACATGTGATAAATTGCGATTAATTCTTCTGTATGAATTGTTCACTAGTTTGTGTTTCTTTAATTGTGAGGACCGTAGTTATTGGAAAATAGAGCTTTTATACACAATAGAAGCAATGAAAACACTTAATGAAACATTTCAGTTAAATTGATTTCATTCCGTCTCGCAAACAATCGGTTAAACAAACAGTCGTCGACTTCTCAAAGCGCCCTCTCTGGAGACTGTATTGAACGCTCTACTTAGATTGGTATAAAAACAACGCAATATTCCTTATAATAAAAAACGCAATAAATATTTTTTTTTTTTTTTTTATAATATAAGGTGGCAAACGAGCAACCGGCCACCTGAATCCGCCAAAATGGCGAAGCGACCGCTGCCCATAAACATCCGCAATTGCAGATGCTTTGCCTACCCTTAATTGACGGAGGAGGAGACGTATGTACATAAAGCGGACATTTCCCCTTCCTATGCGTCTCCTCCACCGTCAAATCCACTTTTCCTTCCCATCCCATCCTTATAAGAAAATGGTGGCAAGAGAAAGGGACTTAAATTAGGCCTCCGGCACCACACTCATCAGACGAAACGCGGAATTGCTTCCACTTCACGCCTGTTTTCTGTGTGGTCGTGGTATTACACCGGGCGAGCCGGCCCATTCGTGCGAAGATGTTAATGCGGGCACTACCACTGTTAAATATGAAAAAAAATAAAAAACAACGCAATAAATATGAAAAAAATACTTAAGCACACTTAAGTTAAGTTACTTAAGTTTAGAAGAAATTTAAGTTTCGTGCGAAAAGATTTTTTTTCTAATTTTTTTTTTTATAACATAAGGTGGCAAACGAGCAACCGGCCACCTGAATCCGCCAAAATGGGGAAGCGACCGCTGCCCATAGACTTCCTCAATTGCAGATGCGTTGCCTACCCTAATTCGACGGAGGAGACGCACATAAAAAGGATATTTCCCCTTCCTAAGCATCTCCTCCACCGTCAAATCCACTTCCCCTTCCCATCCCATCCTTATAAGAAAAGGGTGGCAAGAGAAAGGGACTTAAATTAGGCCTCCGGCACCACACTCATCAGACGAAACACGGAATTGCTTCCATTTCACGCCTGTCTTCTGTGTGGTCCTAGTATTACACCGGGCGTGCCGGCCCATTCGTGCTAGATGTTAAAGCGGGCACTACCACTGTAAAAAGTTGTAAGTGTATATGAAAAATTGTTATTTGATAATAGCGATAACAAAATAAAAGACGAAATACAATTCTTAGTAAAATAACGATAGCAAATAATTATTGAAATACTAAGAAAACTGACTTACATTTTCCTCCAAGACAATATCAAAAGGGAATAAGGCGATAAAATGTTATTTCATATTGTTTCTCCGAACACCGACATCGCTACCGGATGTATCTGATTATCTGCAGGAAGGTATTCTGCATGAAGAAATCGAATAATGATTCCTTTAATATCGTGTTTGTAGAAAACAAGTCGAATAACACTTATAAGAAAGAAAAATACTGAGTACCATCTTGAAAAATAAAAAATAAATCCAGCCGTTTAAAGGAGATTATGAATGGGCGTCGAAGCAAGAAGAACTACGCGATCCGCCCTTTGCCCCATTCAACTATAAAAAAAATAAACTAAGGTATACGCACATTTAATATTCAACTGCCATAGATTCGTATTTTCCAAGAAGGCTTTCGTCCTTTTTAATGAAAATCTTCATGAACCTTGACAAAATATAGCTTATCGTTTACTGATCGCTTAATTTGTGATAAGTTAAAAAAAATTGGATAGCGGATAAACTGAAAACAGCTACGTGAAAGAATGTACCAGGACAACATAACATCTGTTGGCAAAACGCCACACGCGTTTGTTGCACGGTTAGACCACGATAAATATGGACCTAATTTGGAATTGTTTAAGTTTAGGTATACTAATCCTATAGTTTTTTTTTAATTATTAATACAGTTTATCTTTCAATGTTCTAAAATACTTCAATTGCAACAAATGTGAATTGTGAGTTGTCAATTTTAGGTACAAAACAATGTGAAAGCAAAATTTATTTCTTACAAAATCACAACGATAAAATAACATTTAAAGCGTGAAAGGCATTAAACAGAAACAAAGCATAACTTCATCGTAAACTTTTTATGGCTTTATTATTTTCATTTGAAATTAAAGTCATATGATTTTCTTTTGTTTTTACTTATTACGCAATACAATCGTAACAAATCGCTTCGAAAAGGATATAAAAAATAAAAAACAAATGCCTACGAGTAACTATGAGTTACAAAATATTTTGAAGATTATTACTATCGTATAGAAAGATATATTAAGAGATTCACCGGAGAGCATATCTTCGATAACAGTATGAAAGCACATGACACAGATAAGCGTCGTACCTGGATATATTTTCAATGAATGCATGAATAAGCAAATCGGATATAGCGAGTGCAGCAGTGAGAACCTACTGCTATATTCATTTTATTACAAAATGTTTTTTTCAAGGTGAATTACGTTTGTACAAATAACAGGAAGTAAATCAAACAATCACTGATTCTGCACAAATTATATTTAAATCAAATCTTCATTTAATGATAAACGCATAAATGCAAGCAGATTAAAAATAAATTACAAATATAAAATGCATTTCATATTAACCGTATTTATTCCGTTGTTCATTCTTGAACGATAAAAACAGCACACCTTCGCCGATCGACTCTCCAGTGGCGGTTGTATTGAAGCAGAAATTAATTCGCCCCTTTTCAAACGGGAACACATTTGGAAAGTCCATCAAGTTTATTGTGATGTTCGCTAAAGTATACTTCCGCTGGAACAGAAGATATTGTTTGGCAAGTCTTTTGAAGTAATCTCAAAGTAAGTGTTGGCTCTACTAATATTTTTTGTCGCTAAAAATCTTATATCAATCCAACATTAAGCAAAACATTAACTTAGATAAAACGCTTGCACACTTTGGACTAAACTATCGCACAACTGTTTAGTCGCGCTTTGATTCCTATGAGATTTTTCGTTGTGCAAATGGGCTCCGAAACAATCAACAATCGCACAACAGTTGTGCGATATTTTATTCAAAGCTATGCGCCCACTCTAACTTTCACTTTATCGCTTATTTTACAAGAAAAAGTGTTTTTTCAATGTTAGGCAACACGAGTATCATATTATGTGAGAAAAGGTGTTTTACAATATGTTTTTGTTTGAAATTACGAGTTTTAGCTTAGCAGTTTATTAATTGGTTTAAAGTCAAGCCGCTTAGTGCATACACAGCCTTACAGGTTCTATAGGACAAGCGACGCCCGCCGCAGCAGCCACCTTGCCGATATAAGGATCTCGGTCGAGGAAGTCACACATCTTGTAATGAAACTCGATAAAAGATCGCTTGTACACGTTGCGACGGAATTCATAGAAGAATATATGGGCCTGAAAGAAACAAGCATTTGAAAAACGTTTGTAGGAGAAAATCCACTATATTTTCAAACATTTTTTTTATATTTACCGATACGTTATTGTTGACTCTAATCGTAGTTTCAAACTCCAAATTACCATAGTATTCACTTCTTCTTCCATATCGAGTTACGTTGGCAAATGCAAATTTGACGTATTTTGGGTTATAACTTACAATATAAGATCTTTCGAAAGTCACTTTTAAAGACTGTAAAAAACAGATTTCGATTAAATCAAACTCCTCTACAACACCACTATATTTTATAAAATAAATGGAAATCATAAGAATAAGGATGTTTTTGTGCTGTGATATTCCATGTTGTTTTTTCATCATCATCATCACCAGCTCACTATACGTCCCCACCGAGGGGCTCGGAGCCTACCCTAAGTTAGGGTGACTAGGCCATAGTCAACCACGCTGGCCAAGTGCGGGTTGGTTGACTTCACACATATCTTTGAATTTCTTCGCCGATATGTGCAGGTTGCATCACGATGTTTTCCTTCACCGTAAGAACGTCGGGTAAATTATGTACATATGAAAAATCGAAAAATCGAAAATCACATTGGTACATGGTAGGATTCGAACCCAAGACCTGTAGATTACAAGTCAAGTGCTTAAACCACTGAGCCACCGACGCTCTTGTTGTTTTTTGTATTATAGTTACTTACAAATATGCTAACACTCCATATAGTAAATATACACAACTTCGTAATCCACGACATTTTATCAAAAGGTCAATATTACAAATCAAAGTCAAATGACAAATGACTTTACAAACATAAAAATAAATAATACGTTTTAAAGGTACAACAAATCAAAATAGGAAGGGTAATTGAGTAACAATAATTTTGTGATATTAATCTAAATATCTTTATTTATTGTGCGTGTACATTTAATGTGGTTTTAATTTGAAACGCAGAAAATTCTAGATAATGTAGATATCATTTATTGCGTAAATAATTATGATTAAATTGATTTACGGTGTTCTCGCCGCCCGTTTGCCCCCTTTTGTTATTAAAAAAAATTGATTTACGTCACTCCAATTCCAAATTTGAATTTTAAAATTATGAGTAGTAAAAATAGACGAATAGTATGAATATGCCAGTAACTTTTACACCCATATATCTTACTAATATTATGACGTGTAGATGAATGGATGTTTGTAAGAGTTTGTAGTCTAAACTGTTGATCAGATTTCGATGAAATTTGGCATAGATGTAGCAGATGGTCTGGAAGAACGCGTAGCCTACTTCTTTTGTTTTTTTAATTCCCCGCTGACGGAGTCTCGGGAGAAAGTTAGATTATACTAATATTGTATACTATACATCACACATCTTTGAGAATCATATGAAGTGTTAATGACAATTTATACAAATCTTTCGACAATGGAAACCGACATTAACGATGCTTCCGACACAAACTGCGGCCTATGGTAATAAGTTTGGCCGCATGTGGGTCGCCTTATCTTGCGCCATAAATTGTCAAGTCCCTCTCGCGACACTTGCAGCCTTAACTTTGTTGACGTATTCGGTGCTAGAACTTTTTTGGTCGAAATAGAATAATAATTATATACACTTGTAAACATTTTTTGGTTTCTGATAGAATAAGAGAGAGAAAGGTTTGTTGTCGATGTTAAAGTATAGCAATATCAACAACAACATAATATTTTAATCTAATTTGATAAAAAAATTAGTAAACCAAATATTCAATTTCTAAAATCTCAATTTTCAAAGTTCATTAATCGGAGGCTATTCGATTAAAATTTCGGCACTTCGAACAACTGCTCCCGATTATAAAAGGAAGCAATTAAACTTTTTACCCGATTTATCATTTTAGATTATCTTAGATAGTGATGGATCACTAGTAGAATAAGTTAGGTAGATATAATGCCAATTCAAGTGTTAAAAGAGAAGACATAAAAATTCAAAACTGTAGCAACTTGCTACGACACTGCTACGCCGTAGAGTCAACATTATATCCCCATCACGTCGACGCTACGTAGTAGCAGTTTAGGACATCGGTGAATAAAATGGTAAATGTGAATATTGCTCAGATTCTACAATAATAGACAATTTTTTTTATCATTAAATTATCATTACTATAATAAATAAATCATACAATAGACTAATGATGAATGATATGAAAATAACCGCTCGAACATTATTAAACGAATAGAGAACTGAGAATATGAACTACTAGCTGTTTCTCGCGACTTCGTCCGCGTGAAAAAAAAGAATAACAAAAAACATAGCCTATGATACATACTCACAGATAAATTACCGTTCTAATGATGAAAGAACTTTTAAATTCGTCCCAGTAGTTTTACGTGAAGCTAAAGGCTACTCACTATTTTTTTCTACGCGGATAGATTCGCGGGCGAAAGCTAGTAAATATTAATTTAAAATCGATCGGTTTCGAAAGCTTCATGACGCTGTCATATATCACTTTTAGTGCCGGAAAGAATCTAATAATAGTACTTTTATTGAAGTCGGAGCTATTTGAGCTCTCAATATAAAGGTCCGGTTCATCGGGCAAGCTAAACGCATTTCCAACATACCAGACTCGATCACGAATAAATCGAATAATGCTATCTAACGCAATTGGATTTTAAAAAAAAGACATTCTTACGCACTAAATAATTATATTAATACTATGGTGTGACAAGAATGGATAATGGATAAAGTTAAGAATGTGTATATTAGAGGAAGTTTGAAAGTAGCGCCAGTGGTGGATAAATTGAGAAGCAAAAGGTTAGCGTGGTATGGACATGTTATGCGACGAGACGATGGGGACATAAACCAGAAAGTGTTAAGAATGAATGTGGATGGCTACAAAGGAAGAGGAAGACCGAAGAAAGTATGGATGGATTGTGTGAAAGAGGATATGCTTAAGAAAGGAGTGGATTTAGATATGACGGCTGATAGAGATGTATGGAAGAGCAGCACATACTGTGCCGACCCTCCATAAGGGATAAGGGCAAGTTGATGATGATGATGACTATGTAAAGGGAAAACATTGTTTTTTAAAGGATAATACGCTAACGGATCAACTTGAAATTTATCACGGTTAAAGTTATAACGGAGAAGTGATTAAATTAATTATATTATCATAAATCATGTCATATTTCGAACAATACGCGACCATTAGTATTAGTAATTTTACAAATCAAAATGTAAAATCTAATACAAAACTAGCGTTTCTTGACAACAGCGTTTTGGTCTCGGGCGTATACATTTTTAAAGCATTATTTAAATTGCTTTAAGCCAGTTTCATTCTATTTTAATTAAAAAGTTGTTCTAGATGGGATTTAGTCTTTGCTTTGTTTTTTAAGAGCTCGAGCAAATTCTATTTAGGAACAGTTGAAGCAGAAAAAAATATTTCAAAATGGTAATATGTTTGTTATTACAGTATCAAAAAAAATTGTGATCTGGACATCTGAAGTACCTTACGTGACTTGAGACTTTGAAGAGTTTGGCTGTTCAATTAAAACTCTCAGTTAGAACTGAACGTATATGTCAGAGAGGTACAGTCAGTTGTTTTTTAAATTGGTTTTGAGGTTAAAACAAATACAAAAAGTAAATCCTTAAATCTAAGACCTAATTAGTAAAGAATACCTACATTCCAAGTGTTCAAAAGTATTCAATGTAAAATTGAAAGAGATGAAGTATCTTCAAGAGTTCTTTACTTTCCGAAAATAATAACGACTGATGATAAAGTGTCATTTACACTGTCGTCTTTTGGTGACAGTCTATTGTGATCTTAGAAGGCAATGATTAATGAAACATGAAGTAACACTTTTTACATTCAATATTAAGTTTTGCACTACCGCAATCAAAACCATTAAATACTGAAATAGTTATACAGACAATCACTTGATTTTATTTCTCATTTTAATCTACACTAAGTACTCCCTTAGAAGGATTACAACTATGATTGGTTAAGATAAGTCTGGTAGTAAGTGTAGTCGAGTTACTAAGTTATGTTTTAAAATTGGATAGTGATATAGATAAAAATATTAAGTAAAGTTGGGGTCGTTATTAGCTAATAGTTCGTGAAGTTCTGCGATCGAGTGGTGACAATATAAAAGTTGAAAACTATGTTCGGGATTCATATAAGGTCCGAGGACTTTTACTAGCTTATATTTCTAGATATATTCTATATTTATTAACAAGTAAAACGACACGTTCTCGTTTTATTCGAGTGGCAGTCCCATATCAATCTCCAGCTTGTCTATAAAAAATTAATTCGTAAGACCTAAGACTAAGGGCCGCGATACACGGACTGCTACTTAAAGCATAAAAGCATATCTCTGGAGAAAGCGAAATTTAACAAATTGATTTGTATTTCCATGTCTTCCAATACGAAATTATTTAATACAAATTATATTAAAATGATCAATTAACATAGAGCCCATTTTATTATCGTTACTAAATAGTATTTACAAAACAAAGAGCAGGGCCGCAAATAAAGCTTGTATATAATAAATGTCAAACGATTTCACTAACCCTTCTAATCCCGCTGGATAAAATGAGGGGTCGAAGGTCCTTTGCCTGAAGCTCCGTGTTACAAATTTAATTAATTCCTCGCAATTAACCGACGCACCATAGACACTAATCGTTCACGATCTTTTACAAATACTCTTTTACGTTAAAAATAATAAAAAAATGTCAAAGCCTAACGAGATTGATTGGGAAATTCTTAATTGCAATTTGATTTGAGATGGGATCTGTTGGCATAACATCAGTATACATACGGCTTTAATAATAAAGCCATTTATTTCCTTACAGATATACATTATAGGATTAAAACAATGTTCTTATAACTACACACTGTTTACAATTGTACACAATACAATTTACAATGAACATATAGAAAAGTTTAATTATACACTTCGAAAAAGTATTTTTGTTTCTATTTTTTTTTTGTTCTTTTCTTTTTATATTGTTTTTTTTTTATTCTGTAGGAACCCCTGTTTGGGTGAAGGCCTGAAGCTTTATCGATAATTATGAAAACAATTAAAATTTCAGCAGGGACAGTTAGTCCTCTATACTGTCGATCACGAATATTGGTGAGAAAGTTTTCGTAACTTCATCGATATATCTCTGCAGCGCGCCTATTGGACGTGAAGTACACCAACAAATCTAATACAAATGTTTGTCGGTGACTTTATAATACGCTCTAAACTGTCACGGAAATAGTCGTGATAGACGCTCAGTTTTCTATAAGGCTTTGCCACTTTTTTATCGCACTAATGAAGTCGCGGTGAACCGCTAGCATCAAATAAAATCAATGAAAAAGTCTAATTTTAACCCTTGCAGTAAATTTTGAATTAATATACATACATAATATTGATGTGTAGGCTAACATAGTAAGCGGTCAGTAGCCATCGTTTACTGAATGTGCTGGTAGCTAATGCGGTTCGAATGGCGGCGGCCGCGCGTGTGCTCGAGGAAATTGACTCGATTTATCCACAAAATGACTTTCATATGACAACTTATTGGAAATAGAAAGGGAAAGTAAAATTCAACACGAATTTTACGTCTTCCTAAAGCCTCGATTTTATGTTATTTGAGGCAAAGTGGACAAGTTTATTTTGATTTTATTGTTACGCGGGTTTTTAACGGTCGTAATATAAGTGCTTTTACGCTATAAAGGAGACTGGGTCGCACATTTAAGTATATGTTGTGGAGAGAATCGGCAGTTATTAAATTTAAAGACTATGTAAAGATTAAATATTTGTGTTGCTTGACTATTAGTTACGTCATTTAACAAAAACATTTACTCATTAAGACGTTAAATACGTGTTTAACTAAACAGTGTCTAACTACATTTTTGGAGTAATGCAGTCAATCTTTGTAGTTCTAAAAACTAACCTAAAATTTGCTAAAACGCATCTTACTTTTAAAAGTATATCGTTGTTAAAATAAAAATAGTAAGCTTTTTTAAGAAGTTTCCACTTTACGTAGTATTAAGTAGCAAGTTGAATAAATTTATTCGCAACCATACCGACGATATACCAGCTTTGGCTATAAATTCTGAGAGCATTCTCAACTTTTCTAGAATATCTGTTTTAAACCGCATCAGAATAGCGTATCAAACTGAATCAAAAACTTAGTTTTATGTTGAAATCCGATTTGTAAAGAACTCTCTCCAATCGCGTCTGCTCCATTTTACTCGATTTTAAAAAGAACATTATAAAACAGCCAACGTACTCGGCGGAGTTCTTAACTAAAAGTTTCCTTAGGCTTGGAAATATTTCAACTTTGTTTAAATTTGATATTGAAATAACCAATAAAAACCCATCCTAATGCAAAGCACATCTTATTGTTAATTTTCGCAATTCTCTATGTTTAAAATTAAAATTGATGCTTGAAATATTATAAGGTTTAATCTTGGGAACAAAAAGATATCTCTACATTTGCCTTTAATACATAACTGTTTCTCGCAACTGTCCGCACGGATTAAAAAAAAAGAGAAATATATATAGCCTATGTTACTCAGTGACAATGAGGCTTTCTAATGGTGAAAGAATTTTAGACATCAGCCCAATAGTTTTTGAGTTCATTCATTACATACAAGAATCTTCTTTCCTCTTTATAAGTCATGATCTCCCCGGCCTTACCTTACTCCAGTAGGATCGTCGCATCAGGTTTTTGTCCTCCAAGTTAATCTATCTTTCTCTCTGTAATATAAATAGATAACTTAAGTATTATAGCCACACTATTTACAATTTTCCATCGAAAGCTACAAGGTTCATTTATTAAATATACGTCACGTTGAGACTATCGTATTAATGCCTTAACTTTGAACTTAGGCTGCGTAAATAGGAGTTTCCAAGAATGTGAATTAAAGTAAATAAATCTACGTTCGTAAATCGCTTGTAATTTATAACATTTTTAAGTTTAGTCACGTTTGTGAAAGAATAATTACCGTCTTTCTATTACCTTAAATAGTGAAATGTTGATCGAAATAAATTAAACCGATAGAAAGAATTACGCAATTTACTGGAAGCAGACACGCAGGACAGATAAATTATGTTAACAGTTTAGTTAAGTTAAAACAAATATTTAGAAAATGATTTGAATTACTAAAAATTGAATGCGGAGTTCAAAGGAATACATCTATTTCTAGCAGTTAACTAGCGTCGTCAAGCAATTGCTTAACAAACACATTTAACTTTTTTTAAAAAGTTTAGTTTTTTTTTTAAAACTACGTGTACAAGATGATGATAAATTAAATAAAAATGATTTACTATATCACTCATGTGGCGTCTCTCTTACTTCAATGTCACTATAGAAATTATTGTTGTTTAAATAGCAACTGAGGAGTTCGCTGACCCTTTTAATCCTGTCCCCGACTCCGAACATTAAGTTACTGCGAACCTTCTCACTTAGACGTTTTCATGAGCCGTCAGTAAAAGTTAAGAGCAAATCTACATTTATTCAAGGCTGAAAAATAAACTGGAAGTATGACGTGGTATAAACATGCAAATCGGCTATTAAATAAATTTGCAATTTAATACGAAGATATTTGCAAACACAACGCTCTGTGTTGTTTAGGATTAAAACATTGGAGTCGGTTCCTCGCTTTTTATACTACTTTGTCTCTATAATTTAATCATACTAATAATCTAAATGCGAAAGTTTAGATGGATGGATGGATGTTTGTTAGAGTCTGTAGTCTAAACGGCTCAACGAATCTCGATGAAATTTGGCATAGACGTAAAGGATAGTCTGGAAGAACACATAGGCTACTCACTTTTATTTTTTTTAATTCCACGCGGACGGAGTCGCGGGCGAAAGCTAGTAATTTAATATTTTATAGTTGAACAAATCCGTGTAGACAATTTTATGCATTTTAATATCTTCAGTTGTAGTTCTTTGAACCAAATAATACGTCTTTAATTGAAATGAGAACCTTCACGTCATAAAATACGCCCCAATGAATCGTGAAGCAGGCAACGTGCCCAAATCAATTAAATCTGCCCCAATCCAATTTGAATCCCGTTATAAATTGCCTTATAATTTGTTACCTCATTTTCATATGTTAATAAATTGGAAGAGACTTCTCTGGGTACCAGGTTATTATGAAAAGCTTTAATTTTTTTCTATTTTTAATAAGTTTACAAAAGAATATCAATCAATATAGTAAATTTATAACTCCCAAGAGCGTACTTTACCTTCAAGGCTGGTAATGCGTCTGCGGTTCTCTTGGCATTGCGGATGTCAGTGGGCGTCGAATCAAATAACATTAGGTGATCCGCTGCTCGTTTGCTTCCACTATAAAAAATTTAGTTTTATAAATGAAAATGTAAAGCATTGATTTTTAATTTAGGCGAAAACCTATTTTGCAAAGATTGGAATAAACTCGGGTAATGAGTACATAATGATCGTGACATTTCTATAATAACTTCAAATAACAAGTAAGAAAAGTAAAAATGGAATAAAGAATCAAGAAGATTCTATCGACTAACGAAATGCACTTGACGCTACTTGAATAACTTAACGATATAACGTAATTGGATGCGAATAAAAACTAAGTACTCTACATTTAAACAAAGAGAATCATTTCTATTATTATATGTAACTGTCTTATTTCTAACTAGCAGTTGCTTGCGACTTCGCCCGCGTGAAGTTGAAAAATGATAAAACATATAGCCTACTCATTGATAACGTAGCTTTTTAACTTCTAATTTCTATTTCTATTTCTATTTCTATTTCTATTTCTATTTCTATTTCTATTTCTATTTCTATTTCTATTTCTATTTCTATTTCTATTTCTATTTCTATTTCTATTTCTATTTCTATTTCTATTTCTATTTCTATTTCTATTTCTATTTCTATTTCTATTTCTATTTCTATTTCTATTTCTATTTCTATTTCTATTTCTATTTCTATTTCTATTTCTATTTCTATTTCTATTTCTATTTCTATTTCTATTTCTATTTCTATTTCTATTTCTATTTCTATTTCTATTTCTATTTCTATTTCTATTTCTATTTCTATTTCTATTTCTATTTCTATTTCTATTTCTATTTCTATTTCTATTTCTATTTCTATTTCTATTTCTATTTCTATTTCTATTTCTATTTCTATTTCTATTTCTATTTCTATTTCTATTTCTATTTCTATTTCTATTTCTATTTCTATTTCTATTTCTATTTCTATTTCTATTTCTATTTCTATTTCTATTTCTATTTCTATTTCTATTTCTATTTCTATTTCTATTTCTATTTCTATTTGTTGCCTAAGACGTCAGCAAGTACAGCATATTTTTAAATAGTTCTTTTTTTAATAAATAGACACTTACGTCACGCTTTAGGCTATATATTTTCACGCCATTAAACTGAGGGGTAAATATTTTGTATAAAAACCCTAATGTGGGAAAGAGACCATAAGTTGCTGCCAACATCAAGGAAGCAATTGTCATTTGTGCATTCGAATTTTGACATTTCATGTGGATGAAGCTAGTCATTTCATAAAATCAAAAACGTCGTAACACGATCTAAACGTAGTCGTACACATTTGTCAAGTTTAAAGGTTACTATTATTTAATCTTTGAGATGTTTAATCTTACTAATATTATAAATGCGAAAGTTAGGATGGATGGATGATTGTTTGTTAGCGTTTGTAGCCTAAATGGCTAAACGGATCTGGTTGAAATTTGGCATAGATGTAGAGGATAGTCTGGAAGAACACATAGGCTATTTTCTTTTGTTTTTATTAATACCACGCTGACGGAGTCGCGGGCGGAAGCTAGTAACGAATAATTGCTTTTAAATAAGGATAGCTTTTACATGAAATGAAACAATAATTGGACACCAATTTAGGGAAACAATTACTGAGTGTATAATTGAGTTTGGTTAGAAGTTACTCGTACTGATCAATTAAGTAGTTTAGTGCATACAATTAAATTGTAAGGAACAACTTTACGGAACAACCTAGAAAGAGATGGATGGATTGCGTGAAAGGTGACATGATCAAAATGGGAGTGATGACTGAGATGACGTATGATAGAGTTATGTGGGAGACAAAAACCTGTTACGCCGACCCTACGAGAGTAGGATAAGGAGGATGATGATGATGAACTTTGTAACATCATTTTGTAATTAGTACTGTAAGAGAGCAGGGGTGTCGTAAGCCGAATCAGCCAAAGAAAACAACCAAGGTGCAGAAACAGTAGTTTATTGGTTTTCCATACCAATGAGTTCGGTCTGCGCGCGGACCCCAGGTTGGGAACCACACGCAGATACAAAAAAATGTTATATTTTACAATATCGGATAGCCGTCACAGTACAGCAAGCGGCTATCTGCCGGATTAGGCCGTCACTACCGCAAGCAACCTAATCAAGCTACACTACTGTGCAAGTTCTGAGTAAAATTAGTCACAGGACAGCAAGCTAATATACTCAGAATCGCGTCGTAGGAACTAACCGAGAAGACAATATTTGTTTCCCCTTTTGGTTTCTTCTCTTCTTCTCTTCTCTTGTTATCTTCTTTTGGTTTCTTCTCCTTCTTCCCATTTGCGTAATGTCCATTAAACAGCTTAACCTAAGGCGCATTCAATACAACATCGTGTTCCAAAATACAGGTGGCGCCATCTATTATGTACGTGAAACAACTGGGTTGAAGTGAATATTTGTTACAATCTCCCCCTCAGTTTCTGAAGTCGTCCCGACGATGAAACTGGAAGATTCATCCTTCTGTTGACGTAGTCGTCTTCATCCTCCCCCTGGATTGGAACAGCTTCTGTGTTGGTCGCCAGAGTTGTAGTGGAGCACTTTGACTGGCTACTCGTTGTTTACGAAAATGTTTATTATGGATAACCGTCACAATCCAGCAAGCGGTTATCGACTGCATTAGGTCGTCACTGTCCCGCAAGCAACCTGACTTCCATGTCACTACACAAAATGTCAATTGTGGATAACCGTCACAATCCAGCAAGCGGTTATCGACTGCATTAGGTCGTCACTATCCCGCAAGCAACCTAAATGCTGTGTCAGCTCACAAAAATGTCAATATTGGATAACCGTCACAATCCAGCAAGCGGTTATCGACTGCATTAGGTCGTCACTGTCCCGCAAGCAACCTAAATGCTGTGTCATCTCACAAAAATGTCAATATTGGATAACCGTCACAATCCAGCAAGCGGTTATCGACTGCATTAGGTCGTCACTATCCCGCAAGCAACCTAAATGCTGTGTCATCTCACAAAAATGTCAATATTGGATAACCGTCACAATCCAGCAAGCGGTTATCGACTGCATTAGGTCGTCACTGTCCCGCAAGCAACCTAAATGCTGTGTCATCTCACAAAAATGTCAATATTGGATAACCGTCACAATCCAGCAAGCGGTTATCTAATGCATTAGGTCGTCACTATCCCGCAAGCAACCTAATCAAGCTACACTACTGTGCAAGTTCTGAGTAAAATTAGTCACAAGACAGCAAGCTAATATACTCAGAATCGCGTCGTAGGAACTAACCGAGAAGACAATATTTGTTTCCCCTTTTGGTTTCTTCTCTTCTTCTCTTCTCTTGTTATCTTCTTTTGGTTTCTTCTCCTTCTTCCCATTTGCGTAATGTCCATTAAACAGCTTAACTTAAGGCACATTCAATACAAGATCGTGTTCCAAAATACAGGTGGCGCCATCTATTATGTACGTGAAACAACTGGGTTGCAGTGAATATTTGTTACAATCTCCCCCTCAGTTTCTGAAGTCGTCCCGACGATGAAACTGGAAGATTCATCCTTCTGTTGACGTAGTCGTCTTCATCTTTCCCCTGGATTGGAACAGCTTCTGTGTTGGTCGCCAGAGTTGTAGTGGAGTACTTTGCCTGGCTACTCGTTGTTTACGAAAATGTTTATTATGGATAACCGTCACAGTCCAGCAAGCGGTTATTAGGTTGTCACTGTCCCGCAAGCAACCTGACTTCCATGTCACTACACAAAATGTCAATTATGGATAACCGTCACAATCCAGCAAGCGGTTATCTACTGCATTAGGTCGTCACTATCCCGCAAGCAACCTAAATGCTGTGTCATCTCACAAAAATGTCAATAATGGATAACCGTCACAATCCAGCAAGCGGTTATCTACTGAGTTAGGTCGTCACTGTCCCGCAAGCAACCTAAGTTCAGTGTTACTACAAAATGTCAATTATGGATAACCGTCACAATCCAGCAAGCGGTTATCTACTGCATTAGGTCGTCACTATCCCGCAAGCAACCTAAATGCTGTGTCACTATACAATTATGGATAACCGTCACAATCCAGCAAGCGGTTATCTACTGAAATTAGGTCGTCACTGTCCCGCAAGCAACCTAACTTCAACGTCAATACTAGTGCCATTGTCCTGATCTGTTTGTTACTCGGCTGATTCGTCTTGATCTTGTATTGTTTCTCGGCTGACTCGTCCTCTGCTGATTCGCCCTGCCCCACGTTGGGCGCCAGATTGTAAGAGAGCAGGGGTAACCGTCACAATACAGCAAGCGGTTACCTGCTGAATTAGCAATGTAGTCGGGTCTGCGTGCGGACCCCAGGTTGGGAACCACACGCAGATACAAAAAAATGTTACAATATCGGATAGCCGTCACAACAGCAAGCGGCTATCTGCTGGATTAGGCCGTCACTACCGCAAGCAACCTAATCCAGCTACACTACTGTGCAAGTTCTGAGTAAAATTAGTCACAAGACAGCAAGCTAATATACTCAGAATCGCGTCGTAGGAACTAACCGAGAAGACAATATTTGTTTCCCCTTTTGGTTTCTCTCTTCTTCTCTTCTTCTCTTCTCTTGTTATCTTCTTTTGGTTTCTTCTCCTTCTTCCCATTTGCGTAATGTCCATTAAACAGCTTAACCTAAGGCACATTCAATACAACATCGTGTTCCAAAATACAGGTGGCGCCATCTATTATGTACGTGAAACAACTGGGTTGCAGTGAATATTTGTTACAGTACTCATTTTAGGTTTCTCTCTTTATTATTTTTATTTAGTAAGACTTTTTGCATCTACGTTATCCTACAATTTTATTTAAAAGAACAACACATTTTAAAATTCACATAGTTAAATTTAACAAGTACCTACTTGTTAAATTTAACTATGTGAATTGGCAAGCACGAAAATTTGCAAGAAAGTATCGTTAAATGTTATCGAAAATATTTGTATGAGATTTGTCGTTGTACTTTACGGCCGATAGACCACCGCACAATTATAATACAATTTGTTCCGATCCGTTACGAATATTTTCTCGTAAACTTTCTTGTCATTCTTTTTTAATATACCTCTTCTAACGTTACTGCTTAGAAATACATATATATCTAGCTTTACAAACTTTAATGACATCGTAATAAACTTTAATCTGCATTGATGAGTTAATTTTCTCCATGATCATAAAATCAGTCGCTTTCAGCTGCAACAATATAACCTGTACTACATTGACAATGTTATCTATAGCTCTTAAAATATAAAGCACTTTCAGATAATAGTATAAAATTATTATTCACAAAAGGATAAGGGATTGTAATATGATCTTTAAGAATTTTTATTGAACACTTAGTTTGTGTTATTTATCGTTTTTCATTGTGTATATTTTCGATAACTAATATTAATTTACTATCGTTAAAAGCTTTAATGTATAGTAAATTTGAATTAAATATTATAGACGTATTAATTTAAAGTTAGGTACTTGTCGGATAGCATTAAGCATCCCGTTTTTCTGCTAAAAAAAAGTTCGATTAAATTAAAAAATAAATGAATGGCAGCGTTTTAAGTGAATTTATCGGTATGGAAACCCGCGGGGAATCAACAAGTCTTTGTAAATTTCCATAAAGTTAATTAACATGGGCAGTGAAGGCAACTTTCCCTAGCTTCTTGGAAAATTTTATAGTATTAAATCAATGAAAAATATTTGTATACTTATATTCGCTCTCTTCGAATTCTGGGCACACGTACAAGTATTAGTATCGATTTTGACAAGATTTATATAATTTGTGCAGTGCTATTGGGCGTTAAGTACAGCGAAAAATCTCATACGAAAATTGGAGTAAGGTTTAACAAAACCTAATTGTCGGTAACACTTTAAAAGACAACACATACCATTCAGTTTTATTATGTACTGTTTATGATTCCGTAACGTGGAATTGCTATGGTTGTAATTACTAAATATCATTAAGAGAAGAATCTTATGTTATAACAGGCATTACGTTTTACATAATACGAAATTCGTTTTATCTTTGTATTATGATTACACAAAATTGACTAAACAATCTTAATGTTTACATGAATTTAGCTTTTAGGGATTAGAACCAATAAGTACGTAAGTCCTTTTAATTTTATTGAAAATAATTCTTATTTTTATACATGTTCATTTTAATGAACAACAAAACAATGATAGCGCCATCTCTGGACCCGTACTTGTATCAAATTTTAATTGAGTTATTTAGTTAACGAAGTTCATGACATGATAAGTTACACACACATAAAAAATATTTTACATTTAATTCCGTACTTTAATTAAATTAAATGTTACCGATTACCGTTTTTCACATTCACTATGTCTATGGATTGTCATCATCACTACTTACTCTTTGACATATCCCAGCAACCATTACACAATTTATGACGAATATGGCCGTCTATTACGAATGGGAATATTCGCGGTTATTTTTTCTCAATACTTGCTTGATTATCTAGTTTTTATATTTTGGATTACATTGCCTTACAGTATAGAATGTAAGTCAATGCGCGTATTAAAATCTTTGACGTAAGTATTTTAGATCAAGTGTAATGCCCCGATATCCTTGACCGAGCTTATGTGGTAAAAAAATAACCACTATTTTTTTCTCCTAATTTAATAACATCTGTTACAGGTATCCTGAAGATGCCAGTTAATCCTGTGTCAGGAACGAAAAAAGGTGTTGAAAAATCTAAATTTACATTATCCCTAAACAGGAATAATGCTACATATTTGAACGACGAAAATAAAAGACCTGTGAATTCGAAAGGTATTTCTAGCTCTCTTAAAGTGTTCGACAATAAGGAGAATAAGCCCGTAAAGAGAGGACTAAACAGCACGTATCTAAATACTTTGAATGCTGCAAAGAAACTAAAACCATTATCGGAAACTCCGAAACTTGCCGGTAAGTACAATCAATACGTAACATTTTATTTTTTTAAATCATAAAAGATGCAAGAAGTAAGATTGTGCCATAGCCATAAATATTCCTTAGTATTAGTTTTATTTTGTCGCCAATATTTTGTTAATTCCTGTATTTCTGTACTTTGAATGACGTATATATAAATTTGTATTGAATAGTATTAATTGAAGTTTTTTTTTAGATAGCAAGCTGATAGTATTAGCAAAGCCAATTGGCAGCGCTGCCATGTTGAATGGCCATCATCAAGCAGACAATCAGTATGGGGGAGGGACACAGTGGAAGGCCCCTATCGCTACTCTGTCTAACTTGGGGAACACTTGTTTTCTAAATAGCGTACTTTATACACTAAGGTAAGCATTTCTTTAAATATTTTATACATCATCATTAGCTCAATATTATATCTTCACTCAGAGGCTCAGAGCCTACTCTAAAATATGAGTAGCTAAGTTATAGTCAAGCAACCCATTGAGGGTTGGAATTTTTGTTCATATAGGACATATCTTTGTGTGTTCTTAAAATGAGAATGTATGTATAACATACACATTTTCAACATTCTATGACACTAATATTGTTGTTAATTACTAGCTGTTGCTCGCGACTTCGCACGCGGGAAATTAAAAATATAGTTAAAATGCAGCCTATGTTACTCAGTGATAACATAGCTTTTTAATGGTCAAGATTTTTTAAAATTGGTCCAGTAGTTTTTGAGTTATTTTAATACATACAAAAAGCCAAAAATGCAAATCTATCCTCTTTATAATATTAGTATAAATAATTCAATTGTACAGTAATGATCTTATTCAAGGTATGCACCTCGGTTTCTCCACAATTTACACCATCTGGTATCAGATTTGGCAAGCGTGGAGCAGAAATTAGGTAGCATCAGATTAAAGAGTTCATCATTAGGCCGAAGTGCTGCAGGTTTAGCATCATCAGGGACTAGATCATGGAGCAGTAAGGATTTACTGTCTTTAGGACAATCTGATAATAGTGCTGGGAAAAGTAAAATACAGGTTAGTGTAAAAGAAATTCAAATAAATCAGAAGTGCAGAAACATTTCTCTACAAAAACATATTAATCGTAATTACTTAGTGAACACAGTAATTGAACAGAGATGTACAGGAAGAGGAAATATATTGTTCACAAGCTTTCGCCCGCGACTCCGTCCGCGTGGAGTTAAAAAAACAAAAGTGATTAGCCTATGTGTTCTTCCAGACTATCCTCTACATCTATACCAAATTTCATTGAAATCCATTCAGCCATTTAGGCTACAAACTCTAACAAACATCCATCCATCCAAACTTTCGCATTTATAATATTAGCATCTTCTCTATCCTGTTAAGGATAGGCAAACTTCTATTTTAGAGTAATGCATAGTTCACAATATGCTAGTAATTTTGTTAGTAATTTTAACTAAATATGTATGAACTACGAAAATTTATTTGAATAGATGAGCAATATCATACATACAAGTGTATATCTACTAAATTACTAGTCTACTGTTAGTATATATAAATGGAAACTGCAACTAAGTTGGCAATTTCATGTGGATCTTCGCTGTGTGTTGTCCATTTGTAGTAAAAAAAATAATCAATAGGAAACAGGTCTCATCACATGTGGTACTTAGTGATATCAAATCTAGTATAAATGTTCAAATTCTTGCATCACATTATCAACTATACTTGTTTGTCAGTTCTGTGTTATAAATTGAAAGTTATACAATAATTTTTATCTTGTATGATAAAAATGTTAACTAAATGTCTGTCAGAGTTGAGTGATGAGTTTATCATATCAGATGCTTTGGATGAATTTGCTTATTTTAGATCAAGATTAGATAAATTGAACTGTTTCCTAACTGAAATTTACTTGTGTAATAATTACTATAATATATAGGATAGTTTTCACTAATATAAAAGAGTGTTGCTCGCAACTTTGTCCGCATGAAATAAAAAAAATAATAAAAATATGGCCTATGATACTCATAGATAAATTAATCTTACCTTTATAATAGTGAAAGAAATTTGAAAATCAGCCCAGTTGTTTTTGAGTCATTGCAGTGCATACAAAAAACCAAAAATACTAATCTTTCCTCAACTTACAAAGCTAAGCTTTATCATGTCTAAATGTCTATATTCTTTAATCTACATAGTTTATATAGCAATAATTCATTATTTAAGATTGCTACGGAGAAGTTGCATGAAACATATTTAAACCTCCGAGCAGCGGAGAGCAAATGCCTTAACAGTGGCTCGGGAGATGGAAGTCCAGAGCCATATGCTGCAGATGCCTTTCTTGCCGCACTTAGAGATGTTAATTCTACATTTGAGGGTAAGTTTAGAAAGTATTTGAATACAAAATCGTTTTAACTTAAAGTTTTTTCTCCATCTGACAATTTTTTCATTTAGTTATGTGATTTTTTCCTTTAAATTGGATACAATTTTTTCATACACTTCATGATGTTTTCTAGATTTAGTTTATATAAAAAATTACGTAAAGTTGCACCAAAGTAAACAACATTGACATTGCAAACTCCAAGCGTTGACAGAAGCCATATAAAATGTTCACACATTACGTAACTTTGACTTGTATGCTATAACAAAACATCATACCAAGCATTAATACTGAAAATTAAGTTAATTAAACTATTATTAATTCTATAAACCTTGACCTTAGTTCTAGCATGCTTCCTAATAGCCACAATGTTTCTAAAATTATCTTATTAAACATCCATCCATCTAAACTTTATATTAGTAAGTTTACACAATAGTTTTGAATATCTTGTAATCTATAAATGTATTGTAGGAAATCGTCAACAAGACGCCCATGAGTTGCTGGTGTGCATACTAGACAATATCCGGGAAACTTGCCGCGCGCTCAGCACTAGGGCCTCGCGGCTGCAGGTACATGAGAATGGAGACAGGTAATATTAACATATTGGAATATATTTCTTCATGTACAATATTTTAAATAACTTAAAAACTACTGGGCCAATTTAAAAAAAGTCTTTCACCATTAAAAAGTTATGTTATCACTGAATAACAATATTTTTTTAATATTTAATATAACCCGACAAAGCTCCCTGTGAAAATAAATAAAGAAAATAAAAAAAACAATATTTTTCTTCTATTTTTTAATTCCACTGAAGTCACAACAGTTAGTTTAGTATAAGTATGTGTTATTTCAGAGCTTTTACTTTAATTAATTAATACTAGCTGTTGCTCGCGACTTCCCCCGTAAATTAAAAAAAAATAGCCTATGTTACATACTGATAATGTAGTTTTTTAACGATGAAAGAATTTTTGTAATCGGCCCGGAATTGTTTGACTTATTTGAATACATACAAAACTACAAATCTTTCCTCTTTATATTAGTACAGATTATTTGATATTTGTCGTCAGTAACGGGCTGTGTCGGCACGCGGGGCTGGAGGAGGGCAAGCCGACGCTGGGCAGCCTGCGCAAGTCGTGGAAGAAGCGGCGGGAGGCGAAGGCGAGCGAGAAGCGGCTCTCGCCCTCCGAGGAGCGCGCGCCCTCCCCCGCCGACCCCGAGAGGGAGGAGCGCTCCCGCCCGGGGTGGGACTTTGTCGCTGATGACTTTGAAGGTAAAATTATCATTCCAGTACTAAAGATATGGCACTGATTTTCAGTAATACACTGAGAGGTGATCCAATTTTAAAGATTCTTAGATGCATATTAAAAATTTAACAAAAACCAAGTGTCAACCGAGATCACGTATTTGCCAGATTGATGAATTTTTTGATGGGAATTGAAAATTGGAATTGGAAAGAAAGTGGATTTGACGGCGGAGGAGACGCATAGGAAGGGGAAATATCCTTTTGTGGTGCGTTTCCTTTTCTGTCGATTTCAAGCAACGCAGGCAACTAATCAGCAATTGCGGATGTCTATGGGCAGCGTTTTGCCATTTCGGCAAATTCAGGCCGCTTGCTCGTTTGCCACCTTATAATATAAATAAAATGTGAGATGTAGGGTATTTGATATGACGTAGGTACGATGGTGACGCGCACGACGTGCCTGGAGTGCGAGGCGGTGACGGAGAAGGCGCAGGCGGTGTGCGAGCTGTGCGTGCCGGTGGGCGAGGAGGACGCCTGTGCCGACGAGCCCTTCCGCGCCGCCTGCCTCTCCAGCGAGTACCTGCGCGACCAGAACAAGGTACACAAACAACATTCCCTCCCTCGCTGTTGCTCACGACTTCGTCCCCGTGACCTAAAAAAAAAAGACTATGTTACTTTGTTGTTAATGGTGAAAGATTTTTTAAATCGGTCTAGTAGTTTGTGGGTCAACTCAATACATGCAAGTCTTTCCTCTTTAAAATATTAAGTATATAAAGATGACGAAAGATAGTTTAACCTCAAGTACGAAGTGAACAACGTATTTGCATTGTTTTTGACTTTTCTTGTTTATATCCGAAAGGTCACTTTTGTTCCGGGTAATCTCCGGAACAGTTAGACCGATTTTGACAGGACTTTGATGGAAAGGTAGCTGACGTATGCGGGAATGTTATAGACTTATTAATTTCGCACTGACGAAATCGCCCGAGCAATAGTTATTAATAAAAGTTTGTTTTGTTAGTACTGGTGCGGGCGCTGCCTGCGGTACAACGAGGCGTGGCGCAGCGTGTCGTACTCGCGGCTGCCGCGGCTGCTGGTGCTGCAGCTGAAGCGGTTCAGCGGCGGCATGGAGAAGATAACGCGGCACGCGCCCACTCCGCTCCGCATGCCCTGCTTCTGCGAGACCTGCGCTGCCAGACCCCACGACCGGCCCCCACAGCACAGGTAAATTAAAATTCTTATATGATTAACTTTGAAATTAACATCATGATATCTATTTTTTATTCAAGTATAATTTTAAATTTTCATCCTGTTTCAATTTTACCTTACCTAAACTGCATCCCTGGTTTTCAAGCTAATCTATACTAATATAAAGAGGAAAGATTTGTATTTTTGTACGTATTGAAATAACTCAAAAACTGCTGGGTCGATATCAAAAATTCTTTCACCATTACAAATCTATGTTATCAGTGAGTAACATAGGCTATATTTCTTACTACTACTTCTACTTATTTTTATTTCATTTCTCGCGGATAAAGTCGCGACCACCAGCTAGTTAAATATTAGTCTTTCCCATTGTAACTTGAACATAGACAGACGACATAACGTCATATTGTAGGATTACGCCTTATTAATAAGGTTTTACGTTATACTTATTTAATAATTGAATGAAAAAGAAAAAATAGACTATAAAACAGTCTTTTTTCAAGTCAAATATTTTGACGGCTAAAGATCATAGCGGAGTAGCGTAGTATCCTCTCCTACCGCGACGCTCACTACACTAAAAAAATATTTCGCACAGCGACTCGCATGAAGTTAAAACCACCAAGATATCTAAAATATGTCTTATTGAAGAGTAGTTAAAGTCTATAGTAGTGTACAATAAATTCTAGGTACATTCTGTGGGCGGTGATAATGCACTTGGGTCAGACGTTGACGGGCGGGCATTACGTAGCGTACGCGCGCGAGGGCGCAGGGGAGGGCGAAGGCGTAGGCGCGGGAGAGGGGCGCTGCGAGCGCGAGGCGGGCAGCGAGGGCGCGCCCCCCTCTTCCAGCTTCATGCGCACGTTGTTCAGCCGGCCACGCCCCGCCCAGGGCTGCGGGGCGAAGGACTGCTGCGTGCCGCGCCCTCGCCCACCCGCCCTCGCAGACTACTGGCTAGCCTGCGACGATGACCTCGTCAAACCAATCTCCAACGAGGAGTTTGAAGACCTCCTCTCCTCGGAACCCAAGATGAGGTCCGCAGCAACGCCTTATCTACTCTTCTATGTTAAAAGTGAAGTTGGTTAGTGATTGTGTCAGTTTACTCAGTGCCCGTTCTGCTTCGAGTCATGTGTATATTTAAAGGAAAATATATTTTTGGTATGTTACCAATATGTGAAAGCTGTGTTTGTGTGCCAGAGTTGGGTTTATATGATGAAACACAAGTCATATTGGAGTTTACAGTGGATATTAGGGTAGTGAATTATATCCATGTGATTTTGTTGTACTACTTAATATTTACTTAAATCTTTCTAATATTAAAAAAATGTTTATTGTAAAGTAATTATTGTAATGTGACTATGTATGCTGTATGCTGATATTTAGTTTATCCTCAGCAATCAAATGAATGCAAGATGTGAAATTTTATGTAAACAAGGAAGATGTCAACAGTATCTAATGAAATATTCAATAAATCTCTTAAAGACTTGTTACATTTAATAAAAAATATTGCATGTTATGTGTTAAAAAATGCAGATATAAATTAATAAAATTATGGGGTCTAATTTTATTTTATTTGAAAACAATTTGAATGCTTGTTTACATAAAATCTCATATATATATAGTGATGGAAGTTAGTTTGACTCAACATACTCATATGTTATTTGATATATTGAAATGCTTAAAAAGACTTATTTAAAGATGGCTGGTCTCCATATTTTGGCCTGTTGTAATAAACATGTAATATATAAAAATCTATAGAATATGAAAAATAAGTAATTAAATGTAATACTGTGAAAAATGATACAAATCAGACAATATAAAAAAAATGTAATATTTTTAAAAACAAATTACAAATGTATTTGAATACATGTTCCTCAGATAAATTTGCACCAATATTATTCATTATAAAGTGGGTGTTTAGACATTGTTATATCAATAGAAATGAGAAATTATAGCAAAAATAAACAAATTTACCTTTATAAGGCTGTGATCATACACTTAAGAACATTAAAAATCTTTGTATCCATTTAAATACTGTAAATGAAATAAATCCATAGACAAAACTGACCATTTTCTGCCAGTGTATATAATTTCTCATTTCCATTGAATTCAACAATAACCTAGTTTCCTTTGCTGAAACAAAATTAATATTAGTACTTAATAATTTAATTTTAGATCCATTCCTTTGACCCTATAATTGTTAACAATAGTCAAGTGTTAATTTATAAATAAGTAGTATAGCATAAGTATGTTAAATCTGCGTTTCTTTACAATGTCTGCACCCATCTATGTATAATTCAGATATTTACAGCGCTATAAATGAATTTAGGCCTAAAATGTACATTTCTCTATTTAGATTTGTATGTCATTTCCTAATTGCAATGTACAAGGGTCCTGTGGGATCCTAAAATGTGTTCAATCATTACATTCATATGTGCACTTAACACTTGAGAGCAACGAAAATAGACAAGTTATATTTTTATTTCAAACATATTTACAGTTCATTTAGGATGAATACCAGTAAAAGGTTCATGAGACGTGTTATTGTCAAACTTCGTAACCCGTCAAGCCATCCTCTAACTTGCATGACCATAGCTGTCACAAAAACTGTAACTGTCGGATACTAGCTGGCCACAAACCTGTATTTACCATTAGCTTGCATTCCTGTATGCCAACTACTGCCATGTGTATTCCCACTCTTAGGTATGTGAAAATTGAGTAGTAACTGAAATCAATACTAAAATCTTACTTCTGTTATTGGGGTTCACATAATATGCATTTTAAGGACTTACAAGACTAAAAGTATGTAAAGTTTTTCTATGGGTCTTCACTTAGCTATAAAGAATTTTATTGAAACAGCCAACTTGAAAGTCTGTACTTTCTACTAGTTCTAATATCTAAAAAATCAACAATCCCTAAACTTGTTGCTCTCAAGTACCTTTTCACACTGTCATGGCCTTCCTTAAATGTAAGCAATCATAGTTCAAAGTTAGTAATTCGTATAGAGTTTATAGTAAAAGTAGCGTATGTACAGTATTACCACGAATTAACGAATGCACATGATGTTTAGACATGTAATTATTAAATTATTATATCAGACGTTACGCGCCGTCCCCGCAACACCAATCGGCTAGTTAAGTAAATAGGCCAAAACCAATTAATTTCATTGACAAAAGAAGTACAACTTCTTATTTATACAAGTGTCTCAGGTCTGCAGAATTTCCCAAAATAGCTAAAAGACCATGCGAACAGAGGAGGAGACCATCAGATATAGGATATTTCCCCTAACTTATGCATCCCATCCCTATTAAATGTAATAAAACTTAATTGTAAATCTACAATGTCTACATTTAGTCCTATGACAGAGTTATAGACATTGAGATCTCGGTTTGTTAAATAAAATCAATGAATTTGACTCTAAATTTTACAAAAACTCTTAATAAATATAAAAATGTGTTCATCATATTAAACAAGGCAATAATTGTAATGTCGTGGTAGCACTTTACTTGATAGATGTTTTTGATTAGTCACATTGTTAATGCGAGAGACCGATAGAAGCATAGAAATGGTTATGGTATATTTTTTATGAGATCGCACATGACGTAGATGTCTGTAGACTAAGTGAATGTATTTGAATCAACAACGATACTAATAGCTTGCGATGAATGACTGCTTTGTACGCAGTTTCATACTATTTAATACGAATTTGCTATTGTTTAAGAACCTGCCTTTCCTATAAGCGACTATTTTTGTACTTGCCGCATGATGTGACTTAACTTTTTGCAATAAGACAACTAAAGCATGTTTTAGGTTAAACGAGTCTATTTTAATACAGATTGTCTTTTGATTTCTAGATATCTCTCTGAATTATGCAAATATTTGTGACGTTCAAAATGTTGACAAAATGACATAGTTGAACTTTGATGTTTGTTGAATGAACCTTATTAACAGAAAAATCAGTATTATTGGGACTTATTTTAACCTGGATATTTATGACTTTATATGAAATTATTTTTTTCTATTGCTACCTAATTGTTCCAATCTTCCATTGTTTGGTTTCACATGATTTTTAAATATATGACAGCTTATATTTTTGTATGTTTATGTTTAGTTGATATGTGTTTTAACTTTTCTTGTATACTGATGTGCTGTATATTTGTTGCGGATGCCATTCCAAAACCTTTCAAAAAGGTCAAATAATCTTGTCAGTAGGTTTACGTGTTTATTTTAATCTGACAAAAATGTTATGATTATTTTAAATGTAAATTGGATTTGGAAATTAAAAATAATTTCAGTAACTATTTGGTTCTTTTTTTTTATTTGAGATCTATCGGTTTTAATATCCTTTTCTTATGTAAGGAGAGAAAATTGAAGAAGAAACAGAAGGTGGAAATGTGTGATCACAGGCTTTGTTGTAAACATGAAACATTTAGTAATTCTCATGTAAAAAGTGAGGATCTGGCGTAACAAAATCTTTCTTTACCTTTTAAATGTGCAACACCAATAAACTACAGTGCTGCCAGTATAAAAATACTTTTAACAGACAAGTTATAGGTATCTGTCAGAATATCTATCGAAACAACGAGGTATGGTGGATAATGCGGCAGATACAAGAAAATAAGACTTGATTAAACTCAATAAAACAAGTGAAATTGCCAATGATGAGGTAAATAAAAAAAACCGTTGTGGCGACCACAAAGTTGGCACTTTCGATTTTTCTTGAAATCGTGAATGATTCCTTGTTAAAATATGGTGCTATGATAAACTATGTTAACCTTTCAAATAAAATTTACAAAAATACTTTTAAACATTTATTCGAACACGCCGTTAATAAATGCAAGATTGCAAATACGATAAATTTTATTAGTTCAGATAAGCACACGGAAGGGTAGGTAATGTTTACTTTATTGACCAGTTATTGAAACAACTATAGTATACTGATACTTTTATCAGTAGAGATAAAACGAAGTCAAACGGGACAGGGACGGGAGTGTCAGAAGACGTTTTAACGTGTATTGTGAAAGTTGTGTAGCGTAATTCAAACAAATGAAGGCAGTAGAAACACGAAACAGAAAACAGGTAAATAATTCCTAATTTAAAAGATATTTTTATTTTAATCGAACTATGACAATGTCTTAAAATAATTATAATAATACGCAAATGTTAAAAATTCCACGATCGTGAAAACACTAAACTGTTAAGATATAAAATCGTAAAATTATAAATTTTTTAATGGTCAATATTTATTAAATACTGTTACAAACTTAATTTTCAATGAAATTGAGCAACACTGCGAAATAAAATAATGTCGCTAGTGTAAAAATTGCTACCTGCTTGTGACATTGCGATGACCTTAGCGGAATAACTTGCTGTCAAACTACAAAGTACCGAGTTGCTTTGCTTTGTGTGCTTTTATAATCATTTAAGTTACTTTTTAATTTTACGTATAAATGGCATTTGTAAGTAAATTATTTATATTTTTATTTGCAAATATTTCGCATATTCTTATCTATGCTTTTAAATTGTTCGGAAAGAGTTAACCGGTGTTTTAGAATCGACGAAGTGAATGAACCATTTGTCTATCTCACTCACTTTCTACTCTCTCTTGATTCTCTTTGTCCTTTTTAGGGGTAGATCACGCGGTCCCAGAATGATATACTATATTTGCATTGACTAGATTTCTACAATATAGTCATATAACCTAATTACGTATGTATATATCAATGGAAGATTTCCTCTTGATAACAGATTTTTCCCGTCAGCTGTAAGGCGGTGTTACAAATTTTTACTTTACCCAATATTTTTTAATATCATTGGTATTTATAACGTCATTTAAGGTATTAACATGATTTGAAATATCTTCAGCATGTTTTTGAAAGCCAAAAATTTCGGTGATGACCGTAATTTTTTTTAAAAATCATTGATTTAGAAGGTAGTCTAAATACTTGTTGACAAACGAGTCATTTCTATAAGTATCGTTTTTCTTATGACTGTAACTTGTATGCATGAGATGATAATGGATGAAGTCATAATGTCATTAGCACTATTTAATGGGGAAACTCTTCTAGACCACTAAGTTATGTTTAATACAAATTAAGATTGTCACTTGCTTGAAAATTCCCAAGGCATGTGAGTTAACTGTAAACAGTAACAACATTTAAATAACTATGTTACTACGTGAAGATTAAAATGAAAAAGCTAATAATTAGTTTGCCGTAAGTTTTCTCTGTCGAAAATCCCATACCATTTGCCCTCATTTTTCGATGGAGAAGTAAATTAAAGATAACTGAAGTGCATTATAGCTTAAAATTTTAAGCGATACATATCTGTCGAGTTCAAAATTAGGCAAAATAATCCAATGTTTTGAGCATTGTTAAACTTGACAGATAAAAGAAAAATGGCACAGGCACGGGATAGGAGCGGAAACGGAAGTCCTTTAAAATGTTGTTAATCTAATACTTCAGTAATATTTACTAACTTTACTTATTTATCGAGATGTGCCTGAAATTCTTATCAGTAACGAAATAGCAAAGATGTTACATACCTTCTAGATATATTTTAACACAATGTTATGTTAGTCGTAGTACGTCTAATAGTAAATAACTTGCAAAACTCGGAAATGGTTAATATCACAAGATGTATAAAGTAAGTATATCATTATGTTATTTCCGAAACAATAAAACAACTACAATCATAATAAATACTGATCGTATTTACACGTTGCACGTTACAGCACTAAACATATAACGGTCACTTTGCCAAAAATATTAACGGAAGTCAAATAACTCCTAGTTATATTCAAGAGAAAGCTTGTTTTAGAAAAAAAAATAGTAATAAAAATAATATGTGCACCAATAACTTACATTTAAGCAAAATTGTAATAATTAATTTGAGTACTCTTAATACAATTAATATTTTAAATGTTCTGCTATACTGCTTACTCTGATATTGGCAAGGTGCGCGCATTGGCAAATTTTCAAACGTTTAAATTTAGAATAACTGGTCCACACACGAAGTCTTACGTTGCTAATGCGAGATTAAAGGGACAAGGGTTATAATTTTTGAAACTTAAAATATTATTTACAGTCAACGGAATATTTCAATCCATAGAGGAAGGCTTTTTAAATTTTTGGTTTGGCACTCACCCCGCGTAGCAACGTCTCTATCTCTATTGTTGCGCGCGCCGCGAATCGCGCGGCTCGATGTAATACGCAAGTCCGTAGTCGTATTCCGGTGCAGCTGCGACGAGAAGTTTTTCACGAAGGGCAGTTCAAGATCACAAACGTTCTTTCCCCTGACGTGTTTAAAACGATTGTTACATTATTCAGCTGTGAATATGGTGTGGCCGACAATATACGATGGTAAAACTGAGGTAATGTTTCATGTTTATTTAAATTTACAAATTATATTCGAGCTTCGTAAAATTCGTCACGTTTACGCAAATTACGTTATGACGTTACCTTGGCGATATTTTGGTGAATAGGTAAAGATTTTCAGTTGTGAAATTTTTATCCATGCTCCTATATACTTATTGGAAAAACGAGCAAGATAAAATAAAAACAAATTGAGTGCGAAGCTTTGCCGGTACGCTATTCACAATACGTCATTGATTTTTAAAAGGACGATGGTAAAAATTAAATCAAAGATATTCTTTTGACTGCTTACATTTTGTTTATTTTTTATTCTTTTATTTTAAAACATTATACCAAGGAATTGTGTAACACTAACATTACTTTTACTTTGTAAATGCAACAAAAATTGATTACTTCATAAGAGCTTTAGTAATAAATATATTCCTATTTTTGCATTAGACATTAATTTTAAAATTCAAATTTCATTTATAATTTTTAAGAATTTTTTATTACATGTTCTAATGCAAAGAGCTTTTAATTTTTAATGTCTTGGTGATACAATTTCATAGTCTGCATATAAATATTGCCAATAATAGATGTATTTATATTGTAACAAATACTTAGTAAGTCTGATTTGGCTAGTAAACTATAGTCAGGTGCACTCATAATATTACCCGAGTATTGTAATAATTTTTTGGGCTGTGGCAGTGAATTAAAATCAGATGAACCTCATTTTTTGCCCGTTGTGCTGAGAAAAGTTTCTTTACACACACAAAGGTATAGACAGACTGATGTTTATACTACAATTTTTATTTAATACTAGCTGTCGCCCGCGACTCCGTCCGCGTGGAATTAAAAAAAACAAAAGTGAATAGCCTATGTGTTCTTTCAGACTATTCTCTACATCTATATCAAATTTCATCGAAATCCGTTCAGCCGTTTAAGCTACAAACTCTAACAAACATCCATCCATCCATCTAAACTTTCGCATTTATAATATTAGTTTATTAGTTTATAATATTAGTATGATAGTTGTGATACAATTTTCATTCCCTTCTTTTTGTTTATTCAATTTAGCCAATAACTATTTACATTATGAGTTTTACATAGATTATTTAAGCTTAACAAAAACATACAGATATCTAATTGGGAACTTGTTACTAATTTTGTATTTGAAATGCAACATAATTTTTTAATATTCACTTCAGCATCAGAGGTCAGAGTCTACCCTATGTTAGGGAGTGTCTTGACCATAGTCAACCATGCTGACTTACTGCGGGTTGGTATTCACATAGAATACTGAAATCCACATATATTGTATAAACAATACAATACCTAGGTATAGAATAAAATTATATGTTCTGTTTACATATGAAATAGGATATGCTGTAATCTTTTACATCACAGACCTTGACAATAAGTAATTGGTACATTAGTCACATTATATTGTAAACTAGCTGTGGCTCGCGACTTCGCCCGCGTGAAATAAAAAAATAATAAAAAAGATAGTCTATGTTACTCACTGATAATTATATGAATTTTTGAAATCGGTCCAGTAGTTTTTGTGTGATTCAAATATATACAAAAATACAATTTTTTCCTTGTTTTTGGTACTTTTACTCATAGTATTATTAAACTAGAGAAACCCATACTTGAAGCCTTTGAAAATCTCACTGGTTATGAACCATCTGCCTTCTTTCACTTGTGAACTTCGAATTTGATTTCCTGCTACCTTACACCCATAATGCGTTTATTTTAGACCTCAGGGGGTCCACATGGACGATGAAAGTATTCGTACGTTATAATTCTTTTCTATTGTGGAATCTTACTAATATTATAAATGCGAAAGTTTAGATGGATGGATGGCTGTTGGTTAGAGTTTGTATCCTAAACGGCTGAAGGGATCTCGATGAAATTTGGCATAGATGTTGAGGATAGACTGGAAGAACACATGGGCTACTTGCTTTTGTTTTTTTTATTCCGCGCGGACGGAGTCGCGGGCGAAAGCGGGTTTTTTAATAAAACAAAGTCAACTAGAACCACGTGAGATACTAATTTGTATGTAATGATGTAAATAAAGACTAACATTCAGTCACGATGTGCATTATGTGTTCACTGATTACTTCGACATTGAACCTGAGATGCGCAGGAACACGGAAATGTACCGATCAGGTGCTGGCCAGTGATAGGCCAGCCATGTTTGACTAGCGCCCGTTTTTGACCGACTTCCCAAAAGAAGGAGGTACTCAATTCGTCTGTATGTTTTTTTTTTATTATAACAGTCTAGTTATTGAGCGATACTGGCCATATACATATACCAGGTATTAACATGGAAAAGTAACGTAAATATACCCTCGAGTTCACGAATCTTTCTATCATAGTGTTCTTTTCCATTATAATCTCGAAATTGTTAAGTAATTAAAAAAAAAACATACATGTAATATTTTTAACCACGGAATAAAAACGCCACTAGCCAGTCCATCTGATTCATCGTTATCTCTTGCCTAAACAGCTAAACTTTGAAGTGAGGTTCATATTCGATCGATTCGAGTCGTATTCTTTCCTCGAGTGACGTAAGAGTACACTTACTGCGGTACTCAGAGTTGTTAAGTGTAAATAATGATAAAATAACATTAGAGGTCTTCCTTGAATCGCATTTAACAAGAAGGATGTTATGAGTGTGGAGGTACACCGGTATAGGTAGACCTAGAAAGAGATGGATTGCGTGAAAGGTGATAATCAAGAATGATGATTGAGATGACGGATGATAGAGTTATTTGGAGGATGAAAACCCGGTGTGCCGACCTTACGGGAGTAGAATAAGGTAGGGGAGACGACATTAAGGCAACAGCGGATCCAGGGGGGGTCATGGGGATCATGACCCCCCCTCTGAGCTGGCTGGTCAAGAGCTTGACAAAATATATTTACATATTTTGTCGACTATGTGACCTCCCCCTGGCGCCAAAGCTGGATCCGCCCTTGCATTAAGGGTCATCCTTATTGACTCATTTTCGACGTTAAGATGCGGTATTAAATCGGTTGTTTGTTTCTGTGTTAATTATTTGTTAATGTTGTACAGTCAGGGTCCGCAGAGAAGCCCGCCATGCAGCTGGCGGCGGCGGACGTGGGCTCCCATCTAGAGCACATATGCAGCCTCGACATCGACTCGAAAGCCAGCTATGTCCGTCTCTCTGGTATCATCTGTACCATCGGTAAGTCAAACCATCAGTCCACTTCTGGCATAGGAACATAATATATGGTGCCCTGGTACCTGTGTTCTAAGGATTTACTCTTAGATGTCGATCGACAAGTTATCTGAAAGGATACTACCAAATCTATGATGTAACTGATTTCATACTCCTTCGTAAGCTATTCGATAATTGTTTAAATTAAACGTAAATTAATTAAAGACGAATCAAATACCATGAACCTATAACCCAAGGAGTCCAGTTTCAAGCATGTTTATATTGTATTTCAATATCATGCTATAAAAACAATCAAAACGCCGCATGATTACTGCAGACTTCTATGAACACATTTGTAAACAGCAAAAGGAATTTATTCTAAGAACACATCCACAATTTGTATGTTGATCGATAGTTCACATAGGTCGCAGGGTTTATTAGCATACTGACTGAAATTAGGTTAGCAACGTCAATAAATTTTTCACATGCGAATTGCAAATTGCTTTTTTATCGTGTTACAGTGTTTTATTTAGATTTAACTAGCTTTCGCTCGCGACTCTGTCCGCGTGGAATTAAAAAAAAACAAAATCGAGTAGCCTATGTGTTCTTCCAGACTATCATTTACATCTATACCAAATTTCATCGAAATCCGTAAAGCCGTTTAGGCTATGAACTCCTAACAAACATCCATCCATCTAAACTTTCGCATTTATATAATAATATTAGTATAATTACCGTAAAATAAATGAAAATTAATGTCCATGTTGGGGTAACAAAATGGTGAGCATATATTTTATCAACACAGGGCCGGTTTCCCGAGATGTAGCAGTACTGGAGAAGATGATGGAGACGGGCATGAACGTCGCTCGCATGAACTTCTCTCACGGCTCGCACGAATACCATGCGGAGACCATCAAGAACTGCCGCGAAGCTGAGAAGAAATATAGCGCGAAGATAGGCGTACCGTTCTCTTTAGCTATCGCACTGGATACTAAGGGTCCGGAGATCAGAACAGGACTTCTTGAAGGTGTAAGTACTATATAATAGTTAACCAAACTTTTCTTTAGGTGGCAGGATTGATATGTGTCTTTTACTGAAGGATTAGGATGAGAATTCTACACTAAAGGTCTTACTTAGAGACCAATTAACGACCCTGAGAGTGGCAGTAATGTCTTCGAGTCTCTGTGTTGTAAATATGTGTTTATATACAGGGTGGTTCAGCTGAAGTGGAATTAAAGAAAGGTGAGACCATCAAGTTGACGACAAACCCAGCATACCAAGAGAAAGGAAACGCAGCGATGATCTACGTGGACTATAAGAACATCACCGGTGTTGTGAAGCCTGGGAACAGGATCTTTATTGATGATGGACTCATCTCAATCATCTGTGAATCGTCTACTGCTGATACTCTCGTCTGCACCATTGAGAATGGAGGTAAGTAAATCTATTCATCATCATCTTCTTTCCTACCTTACCCTACTCAGGGTCAGGATTTCCTCCTCCAAATAACTCTATCATTCGTCATGTCACCACTCCTTTGGTCTTATCACCTTTCACGCAATCCATCCGTTTCTTGGTTTACCTTTACCCGTGTATCCACACTCATAAATTTCTCCTTATAACATGTGATTCATCCCTCTTTATACCATACCATGCTAACCTTTAACTCCTTAACTTCTCTACCACTGCTACTTTCAGGCTTCACTTCGAAATACGGAAGGAAATAAATATTTTTTTGTTTGTTTAAGGTATGCTTGGGTCTAGAAAGGGTGTGAACCTGCCCGGTCTACCTGTCGACTTGCCCGCCGTGTCTGAAAAAGATAAGTCTGATCTCCTCTTCGGTGTGGAACAGGGTGTAAGTATTAAAACTAGCTTTACCCGCGACTTCATCTGCGTGGAATTAAAAGAAATGAGCAGCCTTTGTGTTCTTCCAGACTGTCCTCTGTATCCATATTAAATTTTATTGCTATCTGTTTATCTGTTTAGGCAAACTCTAGCAAACATCCATCCATCTAAACTTTCGCATTTATAATATTAGTATGATATTAATTTTGCATTTAAGTGCCTTGGTTGATTATTCTCGCTGTCGAATATCACACAAATTACTAAAACATTTTATTTTAATTATAAAATATTCTTTATATTATCGATTTTTAATCCCTGGCGTTTATATCAGTGGTCTTATTCAATTAAAAAAAAAATAGTAAAAAGACATTTTCGTCTCACACTTCGATGTAATTTACGAAGTCGGTAAATGATTAGTTATGACCATCTGGTCGCGTAATACCACGTGCTTCTTATCATTTCTCACGTGATAACGCGACCTTCTATTTGCTATATATGTTGTTTATTTCCGATATTTGTAATAGTTTCCATAACTGTTACGTACACATTTCGTTTATCATACTTCATACTAATATTATAAATGTGAAAGTTTAGATGGATGGATGTTTGTTAGAGTTTGTAGCCTAAACGGCTGAACGGATTTCGATGAAATTTGGTATAGATGTAGAGGATAGTCTGGAAGAACACATAGGCTACTCACTTTCGTTTTTTTTAATTCCACGCGGACGGAGTCGCGGGCGAAAGCTAGTGGTCTCATAATTTAGTGGAAAAAGAAGTTAAGCCATCTTATTTCATTGCTTTCTTCGAGTAGTTGAAAAACTTCTCGAAAATCTTTAGATTAACAACAATTCTTAATTTTCGTCGTTTTGTTACCGAATTAAAAAAAAAGTATTGCCGAATTCTGAAACGACATTAAAGTAAATGTAACCGACTTAAACGATAAGGCCACACTTAAACTGCAAATAGTTATTATCATTTTGGCGTTTTATAGATTGTAGGCCAGTACTTAGCGCTATTTTTAAGATTCGTATTCGGCCTTAACTATTACCCAAGTCCTTCTTAGATTAAATATGTAAAATCTACACTAAGGGTGTCCCTTAACAATATCAGGTGGATATGATCTTCGCGTCGTTCATCCGCAACGGCGCCGCGCTGACGGAGATCCGCGGCATCCTCGGGGAGAAGGGCAAGAACATCAAGATCATCTCCAAGATTGAGAACCACCAGGGCATGGTCAACCTCGACGAGATCATCGCAGTTAGTATACATCTTACAAAATAACGCCCATCACCCAGAGGGGTAGACAGATACCAACATTTGGCTCGATCACACACCTCTCTCTCTCTCTCTCTCTCTCTCTCTCTCTCTCTCTCTCTCTCTCTTATACATCTATGCATACATTACAAAATATTTTTGGTAAAACAGTTTTTTTAAAACAGCTATTTAACATTATTTACCCTATTTTGTATTATCAAATAACTGAAAAAAAATATTATATTAGTCGCCATGTATGGAATTGATTACTTTGTCTACCTAATTTAAGTGTTCATAATCTTATGATTACATAATATACATATTTTTTAATAGTCTTATCTAAGACTATTAAAAAATATGTATTTTTGACTATTCATTACTATAGGAGTAAATTTAACCAAAGATCTGTTCTTTTGAATCTCATATCTAATACCAGTAAAAGCTAGTTACAATTGCATGTTACCCAATTTGTATATCAGCAGCAGGATGTAGACAATCTTCACAATCTGTGATATTCACAATCATTGTAAAATTGCATCCTCTCGGTACGACCTATAATGATATACTAGCTTTTTTATATTATATTTATTCTCAAAGCTTTAACTGCAATCTTTAAAACATGAAGCAAATGTGACAAACGATTATTTTTTCAGATTGATTTCCCCAAACTTTATACAACGGACCCTAATGGGTCTTATTCGTTAATAAATAGAGGTCTTTTTAAGACCATTTCTGTGGTAATGCATGCTAGTTTTCTTTAGTACATTGTTACATTTATTTTTGTCAAATTTCATCTATATAAGACAATTTAATACAAAAATAGCTTTTCTCAAAGGTATAGAATTTCATTTTGACATCAATTAGTTATTTTTGATTTTTGTATTATTTAAAAAATATGAATGAAGTTTAAATTTGTGTCTTTTTAAGGAATAATTCTTTTTAAACAGTTTTCTATTGTTTTAGGAATAAGTAAGATTTATGTTGTTTACAGTTTTTCTATTTTGCAGGCCTCTGACGGTATTATGGTGGCCCGCGGAGATCTTGGTATAGAAATCCCTCCGGAGAAAGTGTTCCTCGCACAGAAGACTATGATCGCCCGTTGTAACCAAGTAAGTTAACATTTATATAGGTTTAATTGTGAATTTTAACATAAATTAAAAAAAAACAAATCTCAGACTGACAATTACAAAGTTTATTTCTCATTGATTTTGCCCAATGTTACGAATTTAACTTGAAACTCTACAAATATAGTTTTTAATAGCTATGTAAAAAGATTTATAGAATTCTTCCTTACTTATCCATCATTCATTATTTCCTTATCAAAAAATTAATGGCTCATGGGCTTAAGCTCTTGACTTATAATCTACAAGATCTTGGGTTCGAATCCCGTTATTTACCAATATGATTTTCGATATTCGAATTTCATATATAATTTACATTGTTACGGTGAAAGAAAACGAGATGCCTACACATATTGTAGAAGAAATTCAAAGATATGTGTGAAGTCATCTCGCAGGGCCAAAGTGATTAACAAGAATCTAGTCACCCTTAAATAGGCTCTCAGGATAAAAGTATGTTTATATTACTCAAAACACATATTACCAATATGATTTTCGATATTCGAATTTCATATATAATTTACATTGTTACGGTGAAAGAAAACGAGATGCCTACACATATTGTAGAAGAAATTCAAAGATATGTGTGAAGTCATCTCGCAGGGCCAAAGTGATTAACAAGAATCTAGTCACCCTTAAATAGGCTCTCAGGATAAAAGTATGTTTATATTACTCAAAACACATATTACCAATACCTCACATGTAACTTAGTTTTCTTTTTACTTTTTTTAATGTTTAGTGTTTAAAGACATTCCCAAAAAGACATATACAGTCACTTACATGAGAATTTACATATACAATATATTGTTTGTCGCATGTATTCATTTTATATAAATTTTGGACAATTTTCTAATACATGTTTTGTTAACATTAATTTAAATATATTAAGTGAATCCGCATTTTTAATAGAGGATGGTAATTTGTTATAAAGTTGTGCTTCTTCGAAATCTATGTTTGTTAGTAAAGTTAATAATGTTTATGTTAGTTACTTGGTGGTGGTACTTGGTTACTTGGTGTTAGTTAGTGCAGTTTGTATCCTAGTTTGGACACCAGTCAAAGCCCGGAGGCGCAATTAGTAAAGTTTTTTTTTATATTTGCAGGTCGGCAAGCCAGTGATCTGCGCGACTCAGATGCTGGAATCGATGGTGAAGAAGCCGAGGCCGACGCGCGCGGAGACATCAGACGTGGCCAACGCCATCCTGGACGGAGCTGACTGCGTGATGCTGTCGGGAGAGACGGCAAAGGGAGACTACCCGCTGGAGTGCGTGCGCACCATGGCCAACATCTGCAAGGAGGCTGAGGCCGCCATCTGGCACCGACAGCTCTTTAATGACCTTGCTGCTCAGGTTTGTCAAAGAACAATCAAACGTTTTTTCCGAACCAACATGACTTAGGGTCCTTCAAGAAGCGATCATTTCCTCAAAGGCCGGACGCATCTGTAGTTCCTCTGGTGTTGCGGATGTCCATGGGCGTCGTTGACCACCTCGGTGTTCTGTTCGTTTGCCACCTTCTCTTAAAAGTAATTATAATCAGATTTACATAAAATTTGACGCCGTTTCAAAACCGTTCTCTATAATCTCTAAATATACCATCTGCCGTATGTATCTGTTATTGCGTAAAATATGAACAGGTGAATGCATTCAAGTACTTACTGAGAATTAAGCAAACGATTTGATATTGGTGCTCAAAAAAAAAACAAAAAGGCAATGATGACTGAGATGACGTATGACAGTTATTTGGAGGACAAAAACCTGTTGCGCCCTACGGGAGTAGGATAAGGATGATGATGATGATTTGATATTGGTGTTCTCGTCTGGTAAAATAATACAAGTTAATTACTAAAAATAGGCTTGTATTGTAGGTGAAGGGTCCTATCGAGCCGGCGCACTCGCTGGCGATCGCTGCAGTGGAGGCGGCCAGCAAGTGCCTGGCGTCCGCCATCGTGGTGGTGACGACGAGCGGGCGCTCGGCGCACCTGCTCAGCAAGTACCGGCCGCGCTGCCCCGTCATCGCCGTCACGCGCCTGCCGCAGACCGCGCGCCAGGCGCACCTCTACCGCGGCGTGCTGCCGCTGCTCTACACAGGTAGCACCCACCCACGTGCGCCTTCATACGTGCACAATTCAAATGTTACTCAGTGATAACGTAGCTTTTTAATGGTGAAAGAATTTTTAAAATCGGCCCAGTCGTTTTTGAGTTGTTACAATGTATACAAAAATACAAATCTTTCCTCTGTATGATACTGCGCCATGTTGCTCACCCGCCAAATTTAAAAAAAACAATAAAAATCTTAGACTATGTTACTCAGTGATAACGTAGCTTTTTAATGGTGAAAGAATTTTTAAAATCGGCCCAGTCGTTTTTGAGTTATTTCAATACATATAAAAAAAAAACAAATCTCCTTTTTATAATATAAGTATAGACTAGTGGTTGCTCACGACTTCGTACGCGTGAAATTAAGAATATAGCCTTATGTTACTGATAACGCAGCTTTTTAATGGTGAAAGAATTTTTAAAATCGGCCCAGTAGTTTTTGAGTTGTTACAATGTATACAAAAATACAAATTTTTCCTCTTTATATTAGTGCGCCCTGTTTTTACGAATTGAGACGTTGCGGAACAATAACAAACAGCCAATCCATTGTACCAATATAATTTGATAACATTTTACAAATACGAAAGTATGTATAATTGTTTTATTTCAGAGTCCGTGGCTAGCGACTGGCTGAAGGACGTGGACCTGCGCGTGCAGCGCGGGCTGCAGTTCGGGCGGCAGCGCGGCTTCATCCGCCGCGGGGACCAGGTTATAGTGGTCACCGGCTGGAGACAGGGCTCCGGGTATACTAACACCATGCGCATCATGTACGTATATTTTTATAAGACAATTCGCCGAAAAAGCGAAATGATTACATAGATGTTTGCAATTGTAGATGCAATGCCTATGATTAAACGATGGAGGATATGCACATAAACAGAGCGTCTTAAATTCGCCGAAAAAGCGAAGAGACCGTTGTCCATAGATATTCGCAATTGCAGATATTTTTGCCTATCCTTGATAGAGTAAGATAGGGTAATAATATTGCTCAAGATAAAGATATTGATATTGTTTTCTATTTTTTCAGCCCCGTGGTGGACTAAGGTGTAAATATGAAGCATATTTCTCCCCAAGTATTAGTGCAGATTAGCAGTGATATAAAATGATCTAAAACAAGAATAATTGTTGATATATGTATACTTTAAAATATATCTACTTTATTTATTAGAGAAGAGAGTATTGTGTATTTGTGGGTTCGATAATAAATGTGCAGAATTACATATGTGGTTAATTTTATTTACCTTACCTACCTACACCTACCTACCAACTATTTACCTACCTTCCTACCAACTATTTACCTACCTACCTACCAACTATTTTCCTACCTGACGATCAAGCTGTCAAAAATGCAAAGTTAAAAAAGATCGATATAAGTTTCATATAACGGATAAGAGATGTCGCTAGTTGTGACTTCAAGAAATAAATCTGATTCATATTAATTTGTAGAAAATTACATATCAATTAATTTTACAATATATTACGAAAATGTATGACCTTGTAATAAGAGATAGTCAGGAAAAATGTATTGGCACCATTTCAAAGGTATGTGGCTATTAGTGGAATAACGGATTCTAATCTGTTGAAGAATTTTGACAAAATAATGAAGATTGCTTCAAGAGCAATAATTGTGATGAAATATGAACGAAGTATACAGATGAAAGTGTTAACAAATTACAAATAAACTAAACCGCGTACTTTTGTAGTTTGAAAATGCGTATAATCTAAAATGAATTTATGGCTAAATTGTCCAATAAAAGGCATTTATTATAACTTTGTAATATTAATAAACGAAAAAAATTGGTCGTACACCTTACAAAAATTTGCGAATACAACAAAAAAAATTACAAACAAGATAATCACTGTTTTCAATGTAAAACATACTCTGAAGAGATACACTCCTGTTATTCGTCGAATCCTTAATGACTTTTTCACTTTTATTTGACAATTTCAGCGTTGGAACTCCGACATATAAAGGGAGATTTATAAGAAGCTTCTGTTTACAACCTCACAGATCGTCGGCCATTTTAACTGTTACGACCGTAACTGTCTGCAAACGAGGCGTGTACTTTGCTCGGGGAATTACTGCGCGCTCAGCGCTCACTTTATTGTTGCCAGAATTAATTGTGCCCAGATTTATTGAGTTGCCACATACATATGTTTATGAATTTAATTTCTTTCCTGGACACTTTATATTTCTGCTTGACTATAAAAAAGCAATGAAATAATTATATTAACATGATCTCTGAATAACTCTAAGCCATGGTTAATAGTGTTTATGTATTGCGGCATCACAAAATAACAGATCATCCTATTTTCGTTTCAGTTTTCATTAGTAAAACTTTATTACCCAAGTATTAATAAAGACCATAACTACGGAAATTACTTCGTCGATAATATTTTAAGCAGCATATACACGGTCCAATAATATTACAACGAACCCATCTTTCATTTCTCAACAACGGAAAGACCTGCACCGAATGACGTCATTCACATTGACACTTACAGTTTCCAGTATCATCACGCAAATCTTCTACGTCAACATCCGCAGCTGATGTAGCCACTGGCCAGCATAGAGTGTCTGCACTGTGCGGACTGCAAGCTCGGGAGAATATAGTCCGTAAAGCGCCAAGCATACGGTCCTGTTCAGCCGGTCACGAGTCTCCCAAATCCAGAGTCCGCAGCGCGCGCTGCTCGGGCGCCGCACGCCGACCGGCGACTAAAAATAACCACGCGCCGCCAGTACCGCCGTAACTGCCGCGCGCGACGCTCGCTGCGACGCGACACGCAACCATGGCGGAGACCATCGAGGAGACTTACGAGACCGCGGTCACCCGCAAGGTGGTCCGCAAGAGCCTCAAGATAGAGGAGGTGAGCACTCGTTTGTACGCCGCGACACCGGCGCCGCCGCCACACCACACGCCCGGCGGACTCCGCAGTAAACATTACCAGCCCTCCGCACCCGACACACGGAAATAACCGACAACTAAACACAAAAAAACATCGCCCTCGCTATAACACATCGGTCGCTTCCTGGTGAAGACGCCCACCTATTCCGGGAAGCCGGCTGCCGCGGGCCGTGGCGCGCCGAGTGGTCCGCGAAGGTCCGCCACCGCACGCTGCAAGCCGGAGGAAGCCGCGCCACTTGTAATTTGCGACGATGTAAATAGAACTGGCGTTTGAATGAAAATTTCCGTGACCACCTTGACGCGTGTGCATCGACCTGTCTCGTGCGTTCGCTGGACACCCCCCACGTGCGACCTTGCCACACGACACAAAACAGAATGACATATGTACACTCCACACATTAGGTACATATCCCTCTGTTATGAACTAAACACAAATAGCCTCGAAGTCGAAAGCGATGGAAGCGTTGGAGATCATTGTGTAACGCCGTTCTTTCGGTATTTCCGTCGTACGGACAGAATTACACAAAAATGCTGAAAAATGACATAAGAGAGCAATTTTTCGTTTATCTGGTAGATAGCGACGTTTGTTGTCGCAGTACTGATAGCAACTCTGGTCACCAACAATGAATCTTAGGGGACTACTGTCCGTTTCCAAAGCGCAAAATCCAATGGAAAAACGCGCCGTGGCATATTTTCGTCTTGGCTCCCATCCTAGTTTATCTGCTACATTACGATGTTTATTCACAATACGAAAGCGAGTATTAATGTGTGCGTCTCGAGCACTCGTGTTCGGGCCTTTGCCTGCTCTGTACCGATCACTAATCGATAGAAATACATTCATTACAACGAAACATTCGCTACTATTGTTAGTTTTTGCTTAATTTATGTTGATCAAAGATTGATAAGAAATGGACGCAAACTAACAGATCGTACACTAAATGATCTTTGTAATTAAACAAAGATAAAAATTTAAAGTCGCTGCCAATTTAGTTTGTTTACTTGGCAATATTTTAGAGTCCTTTCAACACGGTATAGATAACGCATGAAACATTAAAAATAATGTTGCTTTTATGTTGATTCGTTACAGTTAAATGTGCGACAGACAATTTAGTATAATTAATATTTTGGAGCTTATTTAAATAATTCCGTCTTTAAAACTGGGAGTTTTTCTGTTGTAGAAATATTTCGGGTAACTTTTTTTTTTATAATAAAAGGGGGCAAACGAACGACGTGAACACCAAGGTGGTCAACATTGTTTATTTATGCTTCTTAGTAAATTACGATAATTTGTTTACTATGACACCTTTTGTTTGTTAAATTCCAGAGCTTTTCCAAGTCAAAGACAATGGACAGAGTTTTTTTTGTGTTTATTAAATTTTAAATGAATTTCCTAACCAGAAACAACAATTATCTTAATTTTGAACGTGTCTGTAGTTCTAAAACACAAATTTACTAGTTTTAACAATGATTAGTAAACGAAACCAACTATTTATAAATGAGGAAGCGATTTCTGGTTGTGCCCTTAGTAGAAATAGAACGAAATTCGTTGGGTCAGCTAATGGGGTCGGCCTGCGTCATGGCAATAAAATTATTTTGATAATGGTAATGAAATAAAATCGGTTCTTACGAAATGGTTTAACCTTAAGCAAAATTCGAACAATTTTAAATTCAGTTTCAGACCGCAGTAGTTTATAACAATCACGTGGTTTTTCAATATGTTTTGTTGTTCAAAATGCTACATTTTCAGACTTATGATTGTGAAACGGTCCAAAGACTAGATTTCTTGGTAAAAGTAGTGAAATTATACTCTTATAGCTCTTATTTTTTTTAATTCGAACATTCTAAAATGTACTTAATAGAAGTCAATTTGATAGATGTCAAAATGGTAAAGAAATTTGATTTTAGGACGCTATATTCAAATATCCTTTCAGTATTGGGCCGGTAAGTCTTTATGTGTCATGCACTTAGCATTGTTACTTTTATTATGTTTAATGAACACATTTTTTTTTTTTAACTGTTTTATTTAATTTTCATTCCATTGTTCTTTAGGTCCCATTTTGCTGGATAACCTTTGTTATAAAGTTTATTTTAATATAGTTCAATGAACATAGTAATACTCTATGCAAAAGTCTCTGTTTTCCAAAACTAATAATCAATGCTATTTAATGTTTTAGCAAAATAGCGTATTGTGAACACCATTGACCTTTTTAAATACTAATACTAATATTATAAATGCGAAAGTTTAGATGTTTGTTAGAGTTTGTAGCCTAAACCGCTGAACGGATTTCGATGAAATTTGGTATTAGATGTCAAGGATAGTCCGCAAGAACACATAGGCTACCCAGTTTTTTTTTAATTCCACAGCTAGTGAATAATATTTCAAAGTCCCTGACAATGCTTGACAATTATTTTAGTTTTCGGGGTTATGTTAACAAATTAATCATAATTACTGGGCCACAATACATCAATCTTGTCAAATCCGAGGCTGAGCGTAAACAGAAGTTTGTATTTTCTTTTAAAAAGCATCTATATTTCATTTAAGGTGCTACTATTTAGTTACACAACATAATTTAGTTCCATTCCATACAATCGAGTAGTAATTTATAATATATTTTACTACAAAAGCAATAAAACTATGGACTTTGTTTATTGTTAAATCAAATTATATCCAGAAATCTACAAGTCATCCAGTTGTTTTGCAAATCATGCGCCATGACTGCTAATTAGCTATGCAAAGATTACGATCCCTGGCACGGGCTGAAGGAAATTAGCGTGATTTTGTACACGTATAGATTAGATCTATACTATATTTACCCACGAATAAGAATTATTGTGTAGTGAATTTTGCTGTCAGTTTAATATTACGAGAATAATATGCTATTTATTTCTGTTTTCCGACTTCAATAGGGAGGATGTCAATTCGATTTCGATTGGTACATATTTTTGAGTAGCTTCGCTTTGTGTTCTTCCGGACTATGTTCTACATTTATGCTACGTTTCATCGAGATTCGTTCAGCCTTTTAGGCCACAAACCTTAAAAACATCCATCACTTTAACATTTATAACATTAATAAGTTTCACATGCTTATATTTATTTAGTTTGATGCAGTTACCATTTGGTAACAGTTTTTTTCAAATCTAAAAACAATCCAGTTGTTTTTGTTCTGTAATATTACTAAAATAAGATTGCTACACAAATAGAACAAATGGATATTAATTTTGTGACGACTATCTTAAAATAATTCAATATGTGTAAAGTAGGAACAAACACATCTCAAAGAGAAGGTCGCAACATCCTGCGTTTAATTTTAATACTCTATGTCGACATCAACTATTTACTTTATAAACTCACAAGAATCTAATTCGTTTTAATTTTATAAATATTCTTTTGACGTTGACCCCGTTTATTTAAATCATAATATATATTTGTAGTACCGTGTCGCAATTCCAAATACATTTAGAAATCAGATCATATTATTTCGGCTTAGTTAAAAATTAATTTAACTCCATCACGTCGTTGTGGGGTCGACACAACAATCAAATCATGTTTGTTAGATTCTTATGTCTTTATCAACGCCACTTTTATTGTAAAAATTGCCAGAACAATGTTACTTTAGACTTGCTAACCGAAGTTGTATTGTTATTATGTGACGTCATTAGTCCAGAAATATCAGTTGGCGTCCTTCAGAAATAAACTGTAATGTTTACATACGATTGTTTGAAGCCATAAGTACGCGTCGTAGTAACCGGTCTTTTATCTTTGAACTCTATTCAAATTAAAATAAAGAGATCTTATTTATTGATTTATTAGCGAACTTTTATAGAAGCATTTGACATTGCTATTTTTTTATAATAATAGATGGCGCTAGTGGTCTCTCAGCTAGTGATGTTCTGTAAATATTCCTAGTTAACGAATTCGTTCATTTACAACATCAAAAGATTCGTTTAAGATATTAAAATTCCAATTACTCGTACTAATTTCTAACGATCACTGATCATGATTAAAAAATATTCCGTGCAGTTAAGATAGGACCATATAAGGCAGCATCGCAGTTCCACGAATAAAAGCGCTTGAAGCGAGAGTGGAACAAGTGCGCGGGAACATTGCCAAATGTACGATTTTACCTAATTGACTTGACGAACAGGAAACATGCTGGTCGTCTGGTCACTACACAACGACTTCTTGCTTTCAAGCTTTTCTACATTATGGGTGGTAATAACAATGTCATGTTAAGGTACTCCTTTTTACATAGTACATTACTTTCTCCAATACATTAAATACTAGTGTTTTCTGATTGCTTAATGGATCTGAGGGTTTTTCTTGTATTTAAACAATTAATAATTGCCAATCGTTAATCTTCAAAATAGCGTTCTAATATCTTTTGACATAATCATAACCTCATATACACGTCGATAGATCGTTGAAGCGACGGGCGTTGATCGGGTCGCGTCAGGCGTCAGCTCGCGGAAGCCACAACGGAACGCGCTGTTGCGTCGCGTGGCGCGAAAATGGAACGCAGCGGATATAATTAAAACTGGACGGACAAATCGTTGGCGAGGAATTAACGCGCGAATTCGGTCACCAATCGTTCTTGAGAATCAGCAACATGATGCTCGCCGTCATAAACTAAAAGGCAAAGGACCTTAACTCTTACAGCCACAACTCTTTTATGAATTATTTTATAATTGTGTAAATCAAGACAAATTTCATTTATTTTTATTGCTTCAATTCTGTTCTTAAAATGTCCTGATTTATAAGTAAAAATGTGAGTAATGATATCTGGATTATGTTGCCATATTGTATAAAAACGCAAAAGAGTAACTGTCACATATTTTTTATACTTTAATCAAGTTTTAATTGGTAACAAAAGATTGGCAAACTAATGCGACTTGTTAATATCTTTTAAACGTTTAATAGGTTTTTTGACTCGTGTAAGCCGAATTCAATGTCGTGTAGTCGCCGGCGGCAGAATGTAAAAGTATATATAATATATTTTTAATGGATGTGCAAATATACATCACATTGAGACAACTTTCGTCAGTTCTTAAAATAAATAGGCATATAAATGTGACAGTTTAAAAGAGGAATTCAACAACATGACAGCTTGTGTTCCGTTTACCAGCTAATGGATTAAAGGGCATTGAACTTTCTTGTAAAAAAAATCAATTTACAAAGTAGTACGCTGATAAATTAGATGCGAAACATACGTGACGAACGTCATTCTTGAAAAAAAAAATTAAAACGTTGTCGTAAATATTTATTAAAAGACAATCACTAAACCGAAAGTTGAAACCTTGTTTCCTTTGTTTCGATCACAATTGTTAATATATTTTTTGAATTTACTTCAACGTCAGCTATCCTTACTATTATATATTTGTGGTAACATAAAGAAGTTACATTGGTAACGAATATAGTCAAGCATATCTAGCCCAGTGAGACAAGCGGTGTTATCGATTGATTCTGTTAGAAAATATGTAAAACCTAGGAAATGGCATAAAGGAGGGCGCTAATGAGCTATCATGATTTAATTTCGCTCGTAGCGTTAACATCACTATTCATTCTGACAGATCTATTATATATAGAAATCTTGTAACCTGTCACCGCAAGATTATTGTAAGTTCGTGATGGCAGAATGACCTTTCGCCCTTTATTGGAATTAGGTTAATAGATGATTTAACTGTCCTGATGAACATAAATTTTCCTGCGAGTAAACAATATTTGAAGCTACATCTGAAGCAGTTAATGACAGCTAACGTATTCGTTTATGCCAAAGTGTAGTTCGTCACGCGTACAGCCACGCCCTTGCCTATCCTACGCAAGTTTCGCATCAGTTATATCACGTCAGAGCATCTTTTGATCATTATTTATGGTACTTACATTTCAAATGATTTTCTTGATGGTCATTTCTGGTCTTCAAAAGCATATTGGCTTATTGGCATATGAATTTTGCAGAACAACGTCAATGTGTTATATCATTATGGCTTTTTTCTGTGTAAATAATTACGTTAAATTCTACACTAACATCAGTAAACCATATATTTTCAACAAATTTATCGCTTTATTGAAATTACGTGGCATAGCACGTCATCGAAAGCTTATTTCTCAATTCTCTAATTCTAACCAATAGAAACTTATTTTATTAATTTTGTTGTCACTAGTCGCTTAAACTCGTCATAATAAGAACGAATTAATTGTAATAAAGGGCTGTAAGTTAATGAAGTGATAAGAACTGAGAATCAAAGATAATAATTAATGTATGAAAATTGTCATGCAATGGTGTACGCGTCGCACAAATATGAAAAACGAGCCGAGTGCGCGCACAGAAATAGCGCGGCGCGTCGTCGCGCCAATGTCGAGGTGATCGTTCGTGCATTGTCTACGGCCCACGGCAGCAAGCACGCTGACTAACATCTCTTATTTATCCTGTTCTCAACTCATTTGTCATTTATCTAGTCATTTTGTTATCTAATGCTTATCTGTGACTTTTTTGTCATCATTTGTTCGAACTGCAAAAAATAGTAATCTTGATTACCTTTTTCTCGGAGTAAAAGAGATGACTATATGTTTCGACAGTGCGAAATTTAAGTAGCAGGATAATCCACTAAAGTCAATTTCATTTTTAATTGAAGATAATGCGATACATTACTTCCGGTAAAGCTGTCGTATAGGAAGCCATATTAAAGACCTTGTAAGGCTTTTAAGAGGATAAAACTTAATACCTCAACAAAAAACTTGGTAAAAATTGTCAATGCACATAGTATTACGACCATCATTACGATCCCCTTACTAAAGGGGTACGCGCAGAAAAGACCTTGCTTGGACATAGAAGAAAAAAGTTACACAGATATTTTATGGATTCACGAACCTCTAAAAAGATTTTAGACCCACAGGTTGACAACCACTGCCATAGACAATATAATAACTGCTCATATGATGGTACCATCAACAACAAAATATGTTTGCACGCAATACGTTTTTCCACTTTTTCCTTGATTACACGGCTACTTGGCAACTGTCTAAATATTCTATCAGCGCTGATTAAGCCAGCAAATGAGACTACTTTACCGGGTTACTTTGTAGCGTGAAAGTGTTTTTGTGTCATAAAACAAGGACACGTCTAGTACTAATAGTCTACTATCGTGAATCGAAAAATATATTTAGACTACACATGTATACTAGGAACATTAGTCTTGAAGAATGTTTCGCAAAAACAATTTCTGAAGGTGTTTTTATGCATATTGTTCTGTTCTCATGGTCATAATACGATAAGAGCAAAAATGACAACTGATCATAAAAATGACGCTAACGGCCACATACTTAAACGAGGCCTAGACTGTTCGCTTCGTAAGCGACGCTTACGATCTGACGGAAGTCAGAAATATTAGCGTCACAACCATGTTATGCTTTAATAAAATATAGTCTTCTTTACCTCTTATGTTTTCTTCCAATTTGCAAAGAATAACCTTACCCTTAATACCGTTTTTTCATGTATCAACGCTCGCCACAACCAATATGGCCGTCGTGTCGTCGAGCCAATGGAACACCCTTATTTCTGACATTTGACTACTGTACGATTATTAACATAACAAATAGAATTCCGACATTTTAAAACCATGACATAAATATTTTAATAATGTGTTGGGTCACAATTACAAAGTTTATATTGCTATTTTAAATAAAGATAAATTGTATTGATTTATAGCAGACTAAATAACCTTCAAAAATACAGAATACATCAAAATAGTTAAAAAGCTAACAGAAATTTTATAGAATTCTTAGTTTAATCGTTAAATGTTATTATACATTTCGGTCGTAAAACTTACAGTGACCTACATCGGAATAGTAGGAAAATAAAGAGAGATCCATAAGTTGCAATTTATATTGTTGCTTTAATAAATGAAGACTTGCAATTCCTTCATATTTACGATCATGTTTTTAGTTCAATGTTCGAAGTTTTTATGTCTTCAGAGATTTGAATCTTTTGTTGAGGATTTTCAAAGTTTTACGAATAACCCCGAGTCGTCAGCTCCGGTCATTGACCTATGAGTCGCACCCCAAACATAACTCGCGTGATCCTATTCCTTCGACATGATTCAAAAAATATTAATAAACTCTAAAACTAATTGACTAGTGAGACTTTTGAAGTATTTTTAGTTGGATTTAGAATTTTTACTTATACCAAATTGATTCTTTCGTGCGTATTAATAAATGTTTTTTTATTAAAATATGTATAGTCGATAAAATTGCAATTTAGAAATTAAAACGTGAAGCGTTACTCGTAGTTACATTCGAATCCTTTGCCGAATTTTATCGTAACAACGAGAAAATTAATGTTCGAAGCGAAACAAAGTTTCACATTCTCTCGTACATTGTTTAATACGTTACTCATTTATTAATTCCGTATGTCAGTCATTTATAATCTGTATCACAGTGTAGCGGTTGCGGGCTGGAGTCGGCTGGTTTTATTAGCGTTTTACGCGCGACCTAAATGCTGCTTCGGACTTCGGGATTAATGACTTCCCAACGGCCAATGGACTTACAATAATAAAAGTTACACACTACGTATCCTTTTATATCTACATCAAGATGTGTACGTTATTGCTTTAAAATGTACTTATCATCTCTCTGTACTTATCCCACTGTCGGGCGGTGCACCAGATTTTAGTCCTCCAATTTATCTTTCAGAGATTTTTGTCCACATTCCCTTCTTAAACAAAAACTTAATGCAACAAAGATGCATTGCCTTTGTTATGCATGTCTCTTTCATCTCTTGGCATTGAATCTATCCTTTCCTTATTAGAAAATACTAAGTAAGCAAATAAAACCTACGCCAGTTCAGAAAGAGCACCCGCCTTTCAGAGCCATAGTCTCAAGAGTGTAAGTTACACTTTAAGAAGTAAGGAATAAGGACTTTGGCTGTCGACATCAAAAAGTTAATGTTTAAAAAGTATAGGCGTTTATATCTAACTATTATCTGAGTCTTATGACAAAGTTGACAGGCCTACAAGGGCTCCGATGTACTATTAATAAAATGACTGTTCTATTTATGAGAAGCTTTATTGCACAAGCCAGCCCTAGATATGATCAGATGAATCTGCGATCTCTCGCCCACACGGAGACGCGCTGTCTGTCAAGTAGACATGTCTTGCGAAATGGATATTCGATATTTTGTGATTGAAGTGTAATCACTGCGATATTCTGTGCATTTGTGATTGAATTTGGTTCAAACAATTACGTTATGTACAAGGAAATATAACCATGTAGATAATAGTAATAATAGAGATCATATCATCCAGTTAGTCTTTTGGAGAACACAACAAAACATCAATAGTTATTTTATATATTAGACAGTGAGTTTTTTTTTATTAGAGACTATGAAAAATTAATTTCATCAGAGTACAAACTTTGCAAACAATGCTGTATTGTTATTAATGCAGCTAAAATAAGTTAAAATGATATCTACGATTTCGGTCAATCAATTTTTTAAACGGTTTCCATTGCACATTGTACGTTTTATTTTTGAAAACAATGGTACCACATTAAGCAGAAGAAACTAGGTAAAGCGGACGTCATAATTGCGACTAATGGCTCCTGACGCGTTTAATTTATCGCAGTCCAGCTGCTACGGTCAGCAAATTAGATGTGAGCTCGAGTTGCAGCGCGCACGTGTACGCACCTTGTCAACGGGGGCTTAATGGGACAGGGTGTTAAGACGCGTATGACCGTTACACAGTGTTCTGTGTCGGGGAGTCTAAGTTTCAACATAACTCGTCTCAAACATTAAAATAAATCTAGTAGTTTACGTATAGAACATTGAAGATAGAGAGTTTTGCAGAAGTTTTTGGTGCTTCTTTGACACAATCTGAAGTTGAAATGTTGTTCTACGTGATGATTTTCAATTACTAAAATTTCTCATAGTTTTAAGTTTCAGATGTCAATGAGCACAAAGAATTAATATTCATAAATACGCACTAAATTATTGTTTCTGTTGATTTTGATTAGCTGTCTTTGATACTACAAGCAGTCGGCGCCTAGCGCTTGGGCGCTGGCCAGGAGGGCTCAACGTGGTTGAATTAATATTGTTTATTTCGAAATATATAACGTCATGAGTTACCAAACTTTAGTGAGCTAACTGTTCAAAACAGTGGGTTAAATAGTACTTTTAAACCGCTCAATATTCGTTTCATTTTCTTTATTTAAGAAAGTTTGTATAATTAGTCCGATTATGACATTTATTTCACAGTAAACGTAATAGTTATTTTCAAGATAATGTATTCTTGTTTGTGTTTCTTGATACATAATTCTAAATACATTCTTCCATGTAGATCTAACATAACCATAGAGATAAATAGATGGTACATTTGCGATACAACACTTTATTTGCTATCGTAAAATTGACGCCTTTAATTACTCGTTGCAGTCATTACAAGGCGCCAGGCTGGTTGTTAGTTGATTGTATCGTAGTTGTGTCGGCATAGTGTGGACAATTTACAAAAGGTCATTGACCTAACAGATCAATAAACTTCTCTTCTTTTTGTCATTGATAATCAAATAGTAAACATGCACTTCAACAGATGATATATAGCTTATAAAAAGGTAACAAATGTAACCACTGATCTGCATAGATGGATAGGACAATAATTGGAAATGATACCTTTTGCTTCCGTCAACGTTGTTTATGCTTTCTTAAACGTGCCTGTGCATCTTAAAGTTCCTGTCAATTGTTTTAACTCTATTAATAGTTTAGATTCTCACCACCGATAATCGCAACAGCGCTAAAATGGCAGCAATCAAATTGGCACAAAATACCATAGTTTATAGCCTGTCCACCTACAGAGGTGATGGACTGTAATATGTTGTCCCTTTTTTCCAAGAGAAATGAGGGAGATGACGATATGTTTTATTACAAAAAAACGGAACTATAATTAAACAAAAGAGTGCAACAAAAGACTTTGGTATGACGAAATCATCACCTGTTTTATTGTCATTGTATGACAAAGATGTTTTTGTTATTATTGTCACGATTAGAACGTAAATATGACAATGCACTTGTGATCATTGCGAGATCGGACTTGCCAACTACGAACGAACGCGCACCGTAAATTACGTCCGCCTTTGGCTCGTTTATGATTTGTGGTTTCACTATGGTCACTGTCAAAACTATAAGATATTGCCATACCTCTTATACAATTATTACTATATACAATAATTAATACACACTTAAGCGTAACAGATGTTGCTGAGTTCTATGTTTGCAATTAAAGAAATACGAGCTGTAGCCCGCAAACTTCGTTAGCCCAAATTTAGACCACCCGTTACACCATTTTTACAGCGCAAAATTTAATAAAAAGTAACCTATAATATGCGTATCCATGTCGGCTACCCTGCAGTGAAAGTCCCGTCAAAATCGGCCCAGCCGTTTCGGATCTCCGAAATCTTACCTGGAACAAACGCGGCTTGTGGACAGACAGACAAAAAAAATTTAAATGCGATTTTCGTTATCGGCAACGGAAATACATCATCTTTCCGAAATCTGGATTTTTTCTTTTGATATTACAAACAGACACTCCAATTTTATTATATGTATGTATAGAAGATAGATAAATTGTAACACACACGTGATGTAGATCTAAATCCTCTTGCAATTAATCATACTAATATTATAAATGCGAAAGTTTAGATGGATGGATGGATGTTTGTTAGAGTTTGTAGCCTAAACGGCTGAAAGGATTTCGATGAAATTTGGTATAGATGTAGAGGATACTCTGGAAGAACACATAGGCTACTCACGTTTGCTTTTTTTAATTCCGCGCGGACGGAGTCGCGGGCGAAAGCTAGTCTTTTAATAAATTGTAAATTAATAATAGTGTTTATTAATAAATCTGATATTCAATTGAAATTGCATTTGGCGCGTATTATTTCCTGATGGCCAGCAACTGGCCGTTGGACTGGCACTGTTTATATTGCTTTTATCGGAACTATAAAACTTCCATCATCGCTCTTCACGACCAATGCAATATGCAAATAATTATCGAATTACTATAATTTATTAATTGCATAACAAAAGCACTTACTTTTACGTCTGTATAAAAGTTTGTAAGACATATTATGTGACGCGGTGGGTATAGGTCAAACTAAAATATGGTAGCTCACTAGCGCCCTCTAGTTAATTTCAAAAAGTTGTCACGAGATCTTTGCGTCTTGTTTTTTTATGCCTACATTTAGGTGAAGGTTAAACATATTTTATGTCAAAAATAACCTTGGTAATGATCCGTTTCTCACCAGGCTAAGTCATTTTGTCGCATTATACGAATATTTATGGACTACTGTTATACGGAAGAGTTGCATATCGGTTGACGACAAAAAAGGTTATTGGCACTTCGATTGAATCACATCTGCCCACGCGACTTTTGCTACAATAAACGCAAGATAATCTATTGCCAATTGATTGATTGATGATAATAAATTGACAGATTTGTGGATCAGAGTAGTAAAAAATCATACATTTATCTATTTTCTTTCGTAATCAGATTCCTATTCCATTGTTATATACTACTACTAGTAGTTGCTCGCGATTTCATCCACTTAAAATTTAAAAATATAGCCCCTGTTACTCAGTGATAACGTAGCTTTTTAATGGTGAAAAATTTTTGAAATCGGCACAGTACTTTTTGAGTTATTTCAATATATACAAAAATACAAGTCTTTTCTTTTTATAATTGGCATAACCTAAAAATTAGAAATAAAAACATTTTAATAATGTAACTTGTAAATAAATACATATTTTTTAACTTTAAATAACGAAATAAAATCACCTATAGCTTGTGTTATATTCCATTTAAAACTGCTGCAACTCTAGTTCACATAATATCATGATATTATGTAAATGCGTTACACAAAAACCTTACTAAATATTATTATAACAATTTGCAAATCACTATTTCAATAGGCAAGACTTATATAAGGTAATAGTATTTGTAATTGTACACAATTACGTACAATTTTGGCCCGGTTTAATTTTAATTAATTATTGTCGTCGTTAGTTTCGTAGCAATAACAAAACGCAATCGTACGTTTTTATTTACTTACTTATATAACATAGGTGGTACTGTTTACAGTAGTAAATATATTATTAGGACTGTAAGTTAAATTAAAATTGTTTTTTATCATTATTATTTTTTATCTGTTACGAGAAAGGTTAAAAAAATAAAATAAAAAAAAAACAGTTTTTACATGTTGGTCACTAGATGTCGCTACTTGTTCTAACATTCATCGTCCGCGCTAAACACGATGCGTCACAAAACGCGCCGCGCCACACAGCTGTCCGAATATAATTTACCGCCTCGTATACGTACCGAATTGGTTTTTATTATTGGACAAAACTTTATAACAAAAGCTAATCTGCTTTTGAGTTATTTAATTATCAAATTTTTATCCATTATCTCTGATTTCACATAGTCGTCGCTAAATTGCGGAAAATATGGAACTAATTTCTTTGCCTACAAAGTGAAAGTCGATTGAAGTGCCCCCTGAACAGAAATTAATTTTATATTCCTGGTAATAGGAGTATTAGGCATTATCTGAACGATAACTACACAAATACGAAATTAAACGATATTTTTTTCATAATAAAAGATAGCAAACAAGCAAGCGGCTACATGAATTTGCCAAAATAATGACGTGACCTTTGCCCATAGATATTTGCAGATCTGTTGCCACATTTAATCGACCGATTTCTAGAAAACTACTCCTATTTCTAAATTATGTGATATGTGATAGATTGATGTTATAAATTAATCATGTCTTTTAAATATAGCTGAAGTTAACACAAATGTATACCTGACCTATATAGTTAATTTGATTAAGAGTTTAAATTAACTGTACTTGCAACTCTCATTTACGATCATGAAGTCTAATTAATCTGCCACATAATAAACTCGTTGCCAAATGCCAAATTGAATTGGCATTATAATAACAATGCTTTTTTACAACATTTGGAACATGGTAGAGATGTTATTCAGCTTGTAGTCGAGTAAACGGTATTTATGACTACAATAAATTAAAAAATGTATAAAACGTTTTTTAAAAAAATTGAGAAAATTTTACAATTTTAATTTATTTTAAAAACTTGACTTTGTCCGTAATTTAGCTCGCGGGAAATTAAAAAGTTAGTAAGTAGCCTATGTGGTCTTCCAGACTATGTTTTACATCCACCCAAACTTTCGCATTTATAATATACTAGCTTTCGCCAGCGACTCCGTCGTCGTGGAATTCAAAGAAACAAAAGTTATTAGCCTATATGTTCTTCCAGAGTATCCTCTACGTCTATGCCAATTTTCATCGAGATCCGTACATCCGTTTAGGCTACAAACTCTAACAAACATCCATCCATCCATCTAAACTTTCGCATTTACAATATTGGTATGAAGTATAAATTGAAAAGTTATCTTTTTCGTGTTAATCAAAAGATTTAATGGTTTTTTAATAATGTTTCGCATTATCCAACACCTTAAACAGCTACATTTCATTTCAGTTACAAAATAATAAACTGCAATATAACATTATTTTATTATTTAAAAAAGCTATTGAACTGTGAAATACGAAAGACTGCCAAGCATATTTTTTCCGAGACTTGGTCTACTTACGATATTTTCGTTATACCGAAATATAGTTTGTAATACACAGTTTTTCAGCAATATTACAAGATTTACGTTGAGGTTGATAGAAATTTCGACATGATTTATGATTCACATTATTTGTTGCGTAAAATTGTAATAAATGAATTAGATGGAAATCAAAACTATAGGCTGATTATTTGATACTAGCTGTTGCTCGCGACTTCGTGCCAGTGAAATTAAAAAAACAAAATATATAGCCTATGTCAATCACAGATACCTTTCTAATGGTGAAAGAATTTTTGAAATCGTCCCAGTAGTTTTTGAGTTATTTCAATATACAAAAATACAAATGTTTCCTCTTTATAATATTAGTGTAGATATAGATTTATTTTTAAAAACATTCTGTAATAACATTTAATTGTTTTGCGTTGCGTTTAATTCTCTACGCTTTCTAAAGGGCCTGAGTATTTTTCTAAATGAATTTTCGCCATGTCATCGCTTGCCAATCGAGCGCGACCGTCAAACTTATGCCGTTCACCTTTCTACATCTCAACTATGCAGACTTCGACTAATTTATTGTTGTCATGATATAAATAGATGCGTCGATCTCATTTGATGTAACCTATGCCCTATTTTATAAAGACTTAATCAATATCTACAACTGCTTCTATAACTGATATAAGCACTTTTATGTGGCAATGCCACTTTTCTTTCCAAATGATTGTTTTTTAAATTTCCAGCAAGAATTTTTTTTGTTTATTTGTCTTTGGTTTTTGGTCATTTGAGAGCTTATTTGTCCGTAAAAATTAACATTTGTAAATGCCTAGGCCTCTTGTCTCACTGATTTGATATTGAATCAAGGTAAAGCGCGTTTTTCTTCGAATTTTAGCAACGATCCGTCTAAGTCTTCTTGTTTGTAGATTTATGTTATGTCTGCTTCAGGCTTGAGAAATAGTTTGCATCTACCGCGAATCTATTAATCAATCCAACTGAAAAGCAACAAATTTAAACATTGTTGCAATTATTTGTAAAACATTTGACCAAGAGGCAAAAAGCAAAATTTCCTGACAATAAGAGCACTTTGTTGAAGTAACAAAGGCGTCAACACTTTTTTATTTATCACTAGCTTTCGCCCGCACCTCCGTCCGAATTAAAAAAAAAACAAAAGTATCCTTTGTGTTCTTCCAGACTATCCTTTATAGGTACTTATGCTAAATTTCATCTAGATTCATTCAGCACTTTAGGCTACAAACATCCATCAATCTAAACTTTCGCATTTATCTTTATCTTCACTAATAGTATAATATAAAGAGGAAAGATTTGTAAAAATTCTTTCACCATTAAAGAGCTACGTTATCTAAGAGTAACAGAGACTATATTTTTTAATTTCACGCGCTCGAAGTCGCAAGCAACAGCTAGGTGTTAGTAAGATTGTTCATTCAAGAAGAAGTTCATTCTCTCTTTTCAATTTGCCGAGATTTAATAGCGTCCCATATCTGGCCGATAGTTGCGAAGTTTAGAACTAATCGGCGACATGTTCATGGTAGGCATCCTTGATAGTACCTAAAGTACCCATGCTCCCTACTATTTTGTTCCATTTATTTATCTTTGTCGGAAAAATTGTAAACATGCCAGCTAGCTATAATAATTTTCATTCGGAATGTTCTATTTTTAAAAACACCAATGTCATTTGAAAACTTTACGATTCCGGAGGTAGACACTATTTTCAGCGTACACCGTATTCATGTTTACGAATTAATTTACCCAAGAATAAGATATCCAGACATGTGATTTTAACAGTGGTAGAGCCCGCTTTAACATCTTCGCACGAATGGGTCGGCTCGTCCAGTGCAATACCACGACCACACAGAAGACAGGCGTGAAGAGGGAGCAATTCCGCGTTTCGTCTGATGAGTGTGGTTCCGGAGGCCCAACTTTAGTCCCTTTTCCTTACCATCCTTTTTCTTATAAGAAAAGGATGGGAAGGGAATGTGGACTTGACGGTAGTGGAGACGCATAGAAAGGGGAAATATCCTATTTATGTGCGTCTCCTCCTCCGTCAATTAAGGGTAGGCAACGCATCCGCTATTGCGAATGTCTATGGGCAGCGGTCACTTCGCCATTTCGGCGGATTCAGGTGGCCGCTTGCTCGTTTGCCACCTTATATTTTAAAAACAAATCTGGACTGTGTACATAATCTCAATCGTTACGTAAAACGTGTAATATTTTCGCTTTGTCCTCTTCTCCTACGCAGCGTGAACTGCGGTTACTGTGGCATTTTATATTTATAATACTCTACCTATAGTTTGAAAATATTAGGTCTATTCCGTACAATTTTTTCATTGGTATATGATTAACTGTATCGAATCTTCGCATAGTCGGTTCATAGCTTCACCAAAACGTTTCAAGCTTAGAGTAGAGAAGTGATCCAGGAAAATGGAATTTTTTTCCCGTGTGCAATTTCAAAAGCGTATTGAAATTAGTTAATGTGTGTTTGACATTAGACGAGGTTGTCAAATATTAGCGCAATGAGTTGCACGTTGCTAGTGTGGGCGAGTGCGGGTGAGACCGGATGAGTAGATGAGGGCGGATGTGGTATAATTAGTGGCGGAAGCGCGAGTACCCGGGTCAGGGGCGGCCGCAGGTGACACACCTGCCAACCCAATGGCAGGGACGAGCGCGTATAAATTTCAACTTGCAACAGACAACAGCAAAAAATTTTTCAACTACAACACGTTTTTTCAAAAACGTGCACAAACTATATTATTATCAAATGTATGGGTGTATACCTCTACCGTGCAAAAGTTCGTTTTGGAGTTAGATTCTCATGATGATGATGATGATGATGATGATGATGATGATGATGATGATGATGATGATTCTTATGCTGTGACGATGGTAATCTTTTCTTCAATTTAACCATCCTTAGAGGTTTAGGAAGCTCCAGCTGACGTATAAAAATTATTTCCTTATTAACGACTTACCTATTCTTGTTTTCAGGTAAGTCATTGGACGGCCGATCAATGAAAAGAGGTGAAGGAATCCATGTTATACGTTGTAGGTTTGTATTTGGTAGTATTTTTTCTGTTTAAAGGATAAATTCTGATATGACAGCTGATCTCTTTCAGTACGTAAGAACAGCACTGTCCTGACCCTCTGTAAGGACAAGGGCAAGGTGATGATGAAAGGATAAAAGTTTTGTCTATGAAGAAAAGACCCTTTCTTAATTGATGTATTTACTTCTAAATACAATGTGAAACTATTTAATTCCGGCTGAAATTCTTATTAACAAAAACACTTGAGATCTGCAGTGAGATTTAGAATACGAAGAAATGTTTTTCAAACATCAATAGATTTGAATTCGTAGGAAATCGAATTGTTTGGTCAATTCTCGGTAAGTACTTGATAAATGCATTCACCTGGCATGCATTCATATGTTACGCTATTGCATAACAGATACATAATGTGGGTGCCTTCAAGAGCAGGGTGAATCGGCAGTTATTGAGCTAGCGCGCATCTATCCTTCGGCCGCGTCTTCACTTAGTAATTAGGTGGATTCATGGTCAAGCGCTGCTTTATGTTAAAAAAATAAGTACATACAGTAGACGGTATATTTAAAGATTACAGAGAACGGTTTAGAAACGACGTCAAATTTTATATTAAACTGATTATTATCTATACTAATATTGTAAAGAAGAAAGATTTGTATTTTTGGAGTTTTGTATGTATTCAGTTCATTTAAAAACTACTGGGCCGATTTCAAAAATTCTTTCCTCATTAAAAAGGTAATTTATCAGTGAGTAACATAGACTATATTTTTATAATTGTTTAATTTCACGCAGACAAAGTTGCGAGCAACAGCTAGTAATATTATAAAGCAGAAAGATTTGTATTTTTGGATTTTTGTATGTAATCGATTCATGTAAAAACTACTGGGCCGATTTCAAAAATTCTTTCACCATTAGAAAAGTAGTTTATCTGTGAGTAACATAGGCTACGTTTTTCATTAGTTTTTTAAATTCACGCGGGCGAAGTCGCGAGCTAAAGCTGGTATTCAAATATTGTTAGAATATGGTTATCAATCTTTAAAAGCAACTGCTGAACTTAACCTTTCCCCAAGATTTTTAATTCAATGTAAAAAACATAACAGATTCGTAAACAACTCAACTGTCAATTCTGATAATTAAAAAATGTAATCCACAGATAGTAAAAGTAAACGAGGAGATTATGGAAGATTGATACCAAGAAAGAGAGATTTGCTCTGTTATTTAAAAAAATCAGGCAATGTTAGATTGTTGATTTTTTTTAAATAATAAAGAATATTAGTAGATTTTTGTTAATTTACTAATAATTCCTTTAACCATTCTAACTAAGCTCTAGGCTTGTGCTAGGATATGGTTCACGACAATAGTCGAATGGCGGGATTCGAACCCTCGACCTCAAGATCGGTAGTCCGTACCCCAAACCATTAGGCTATTGGCGCTTTAGGATTTGATTAATTTAGGAAAATCCACACAGAAACAACCGTTCTTGTTATATGTAGAACATTGAACTTTAACGTAAACTGTACAAGATGCAATATCGTGTTTACCTGTATACTGTCTAGAAAATCTTGCAACTATTAGTACAGATGTTACATTGAATAGTGAATCTTATCTATTTGTTTATAGAATTGCAAATCGAGTGAGATTTCTCTGGGATATGGTACGGATTTATCGCGGGCCGTTAGGGTGCCGCATATTTATATTAAGTGGGGAAGCTGTCAGCGCCTACGCTGACGCCTTCTTTGGACGGTTCTATACAATATAACAGTATTCTAATAACTCCAATTTTAACAACGAAAAAGAGTAGAAAAATAAAAAAGATAACCTCAAAAATTTCCAAAAAATCCAGCAGCAAGCGACTCGTAGAATTATCAATAAACATAATTAATTCCTTTATTCCTCTGAGTTAATTTAATTAACTTCACCAATAAAAAATAAGAACGGGATTATTGTAAATATGTTTGTTTACATCACAACCACATTAAAAATCAAAAGATTATTCTCAACGATAAAGACAAAGACTTTGATATTCAGCCAAATGACATCATCAAAACAATTTTATAAAAAGGACGTAAAATAATTTGATTAACAAATCGATGTTTAGTCAACTACCATTACATATGAAAGAATTCGAACTGTAACAGCCATTCACGACAAATTCCTGCAACATTAAAATACAAAACTATGATCAAACGTAAAATAAGATAATCGCGCAGTCGCCAAAAGTTTAATCAAAACCGTTTTATTCTTGAAACGACGACACTTAGCTCTTTCGACTAGATCGTCCAACTAATAATATCGCGCATGTGAAATGTTTTGGCTGGTGCTTTTTGTTCGAGGCGGGTTATTTCAGTTTTCCAGTAGGATTCTGAGCAAGAGCAACAGTGGCCGTATACACTCCGCTCGCTACAAAGTAGCTGCCTCGCCGCTTAGACCGCGCGGTCAGCGATGTGCTTCGATTAATAATTCCTAGTGCCGATAAATCGATTATGAAATATTGACGTGCCCCCCTCCCTAGTGAAGTGAATGTGTCAAAGTTATAACGAAGTGTGAAGTGGAAATAGTTGATCATGACGGAATTCTACGGATCATGGAGCGACGGCCGCCCTGGCGACGGCGTTGGGGATGGAGACGAGGTGGAGGAGACCGTGGAGACGGTCGAGACCATCACGACGACGACCACGACCAGGAAGACGGTGCCGTCGGTAAGTCCGCGCCGGCCTTGAACGTGATTCAGTCTACGTATTTTCGCTCCGACGACTTATTTAGAAGCGGAGGAATCCGGCTTCGAGTTTGTTTGATCTGCGTAAACTTACAGCGTCGAATATTCTAATATATGTGTAATATTGTTGGGGTGTTTATTTTGGATGGCGCGGATGTCAGGGACGCTCGGCGGCCGGCGGCGGTCACCTGACGCGAGCCAGCCCCGAGGTGAAGGCGATACTCGCCCGTCAAATGTCAACTCGTTTATAATGTGACGCACCGCATCTTGATACTAAAAATAACCTATATCTAATGCTGCAAACCATTTAAAATATTGTGATAAATGTAAATGTTGGAAAATATTAGTTTTTATTGTCGTTCCCGCGGTGATAGAGAACGCGTTGCCAATTGTTCTCCTTTGTCAATGTCACAATGTTGTCGTAATGCGTTTGTTTTTAACACACACCTAATCAACAAACAACGATCGTGGTAACTGAAATTTCCTGTCTGAAAGCGTATAGAAATATCAAAATATCCCTTCCATCTAAAATGTATAATACTTGTTAGAACTGAAGCAGTATAAACATTAAAAAATAGATTGCATATCATTCTTTAAACTACTACCGACATTGATTTGAATCTAAGTATCATAGTCTATTTGAAAATAACCAGCTAAGAAGCCTGATCCTACTGCAAATAATGTGCAAGCTGATGCGGCTATTGGCACTCCATAAATTAGCAAAAACAGATTCATTTTGAAATGTCCAGTGCTCGTTAATTTGTAACAATTTCTTTAATTCTAACTCAACAGTCTACACGGTAGATCACACGTTAACTGACGTCACCGCGCTCTATTTTCCAGGTTGTGCGAGACCAAACATATTTACAATGATATTTTTACGTTCACGCCTCCAATTGGTTCAGTTATAGAGTCAAAGAGTGTTGAAAATATCACTGAGAAATACAAAACTAAAGACCCATTGCGGATGCATTCGACGACAACAAACTCAAAAATTAGTAACTAATCCAATTTTTATATAGTCTTCATAAGTAAATAGCACTTCATTGTTCTAGGCTTTTAAGGTTATAAATTGTTGTACAACGGAGTTAGGATACAGAGGTTTAGACGCAAAAATATAATACTAAATGCGTCTCCGATAATCATTTTGCATTAGTAACAATTCGTTAGTTTCTAGGAGTATAAAATGAATGTTTTTCATATCATGACTCAGAAGACGATGAATTCATAAAAATATTGAACATTAAAATTAATTTAACAGCTTTATTATATCATAAAATTAAAGTACTTAGACTTAAAGTGGCTATAACATAGTCGTGCCTTTTATACAATTGTAAAGATGTAACTCGATACTGCATGGTCAATTATTATCCATTACAAGGCAATCCAACCGTAAAGTTGCGTATAATAGCCCTGTTCTATTCAGGTTTCGTTACTAGTCATAAATGATTATTTACCTTATGCAATGTTTATCGACCAATCTTTTATATTATGTTCATCTCGAGAGGTTATGTTTCTTCCATGCACAACAAAAACCTACTTCTCAGTTTTTCCTAAAATCATATTTAGTGTGCATAGTCCAAGTTCGTTTCATAATAATGTAGAGGCAGATTATAAAAGGCCATGACCAAAAGTACACAAAAACCATAAACACGTGACTCTATAAGCAATGTTTTGCCAGCATTGTTTCTTTGTAAACGTTCTCATGATAATGGCAACAAGGTAACAAATCTCATCAAATAACAATAATCCATTGTAAGGAGTTGTGTAGACAATCAGTTTACGTAATTGAAACTACCTTGAAAGAGACAAATTAAGTAGTGCTTAAATTTAAATTGGAAGCTAAATGTGAGCTAGTAGAAATAGCGGACGCGTTACACAATATTGCAGATGTTTTCAAGTCTATTTAAGTACTGAAATTGTTTTTCTAAAACAAAATAGGTAGTAAATACAGAAATCGTTCTTATGCGATATTGTTAACACTTTTAAAGCTTCATTATGAAGGAAAACCCTTGTCGCTTTTACCCCTTGCGAATGACGCATAATTCTAACCTATAAAAAGTTTAATTCCGTTTGAAAGGGCTTTGTGCTTCATATGTAGATGAGTCATCTTTGAATGTTTGCGTTACAAAGCGCACTTTATATTGCCCGATGACAACATTACTGCTCTTATTGGTGTTCCCTTGTAAAGTACTACATGTGTTTTCAATTAAGCTGATTATCCGCAACGAGGAATACGATGGTGTAAAATTAACTCTAAAATTCATTGGCTCCGACGTAAATAATAGTAACCCACAGTTTTCGCATTTGCATGTTTCTTTTTTAATGTTTACAATTTATTAATTCATGGTTATTTTTTTTTGAAGCGATTCATACATACGATAATTTACGTAGGAATTATCTAAACTGCAAATGAAATAATGTTCATGGTTCGTATCGATTTTAAATCCTTTTTAATAAAATCGATTTAACCTAGTGGTAAATTGGCAATGTCTTTTGATTTTAATTGGTTCAATAGTTTAAAAGTTATAAAAAATGTTATAAAAAATGTTATAAAAAATGTTATAAAAAATGTTATAAAAAATGTTATAAAAAATGTTATAAAAAATGTTATAAAAAATGTATCCGGCTATTAGAATAAAACACTTAATTATCTATCAGATGCTTTAATAAAAAAGCACTGTTGTCGCTGAAAATTAAAAGATAACTAACTGTAAACGTTTCTCAAAGGCCTTCGCTAATATTTTTTTTCTTATAAATGGAACCGATAATTAAAAATGTATTTGGATAATATAACAGTTTAAATATCCATCTGCGCACATTATTTTTTTCAAAATTATACACTGAACCAGCTCGATAGAATTTACACGGAAAAGTGCCTGTTTTTCGGATTTCCTGGGATTGCCCTGCCTTAACATTATAAATGCGAAAGTTTGGATGGATGGATGTTTGTTAGAGTTTGTAGCCTAAACGGCTGAACGGATTTCAGTGAAATTTGACATAGGTGTAGAGGATAGTCTGGAAGAACACATAGGCTGCTCACTTTCGTTTTTTTTAATTCCAAGCGGAACCGCGGGAGAAAGCTAGTTTATTGATATTTGTATAAAACCGATAATTCTCCGTCCGAAGTCCGAAGAGTCGTGTTCGTTACTACACCACTTCGTGTATTTTTCGCTGCAGCCTCTAATTCTGTAGCGTTGTTCTAAAACAATCTGTAATGTACAAAATCCAGAGTAAACATTGGTTATGATTCATTGAGCTCGTTCTACATACTGAAATACTGCGGCCGTTTCCTTGACACATTGTTACAACAATCATTTAATTTCATTGTTGCTGGTCAGTTTTGATAACTGAAATATACGAAATAGAGTTTTCTGTTAAGTATATGTCACGTGTTTATGATGAAAAAAAAAAGAAAAAAATAATGTGTTTATTATGTTTATTATAAAACTTATGCATTTTTCGTAAGGACCTCCGTATCTGACAATCATATTTTCAGTTATTTTTTTTTCTATAGTCTGTGTTGCTAGAAAGTTCTCAGAAAAAAACTTCAGAAATACACAATTTTCGTTACCATTAGTCAGATCGACTTGTTTAACCTTAGAACTGGGTACAAATAGGTCACTGTGACGCTTTGCTGGAGTGAGGAATGTCTCGTATATCCAGCGTAGTTTCACCACAAATATAAATATTTCACGAAACATTTGAGGGCGGCAGTACGTCGACCCCATGCAGGAAACATCGGACTAGCAACATCGATTCCATTCGTACAGACTATCGAAAGCTTTGCAATATTAAACACATCGATTCATCATCGATCTTATAAAGATGAACTTAGTATGAACAATAGCGAAACTAACCTATATTTCGAAACAAAACTCGAAATATTTCCACATGTTTTTTTACACGAGATTTTTCACAAGATTTATAACCTACTTGCTGTTGCCCGCGGCTCCGTCCGCGCGAAATTTAAAAATTATAATAAAGAAAAGAAAAAATATAGCCTATCTTACTCACAGATAACCTTTCTAACGGTGAAAGAATTTTTAAAACCGGCCTCGTAGTTTTTTAAGCCTATTCAGTACAATCAAATAAACAAAGTTTTCCTCTTTATAATAGTATAGATAAATGGAGTGTTGCATTAAATTAATCATAAACAAAAGTCATTTATGCCTACTTTAGAAATGTTATTGTGTATTGTATAAATACTAAGAGAATTTATCCTAACATAAACTAGCTTTAGAAATGGTTATTAGTAGATAAGTTACTTGAAACTTAAATTGTATATCTTACAGTCAAACTATTTATCATAGTATTTTTAAGATGATGTATTTAAAAACCTAATCTAAGTATTTAAAATAAACATCTCGTCTTGTTATACAATATCGCTTCACTATCTTACTAATCTTACTAATATTATAAATGCGAAAGTTTAGATGGATGGATGGATGATGTTTATTAGCGTTTGTAGCCTAAACGGCTGAACAGATCTCCATAAAATTTGGCACAGGTTTATAGCATAGTCTGGAAGAACACATAGGCTACTTTTTATTATAGGAATAGTAACAGTTCCCGTGGGATTCATTAATTTACTTTTTTAATGTTTACTCGATCATTCTGCAACGGTTCAACATATCTTATTGAAATTTGGCACAGAGATAAAACAAAGTCTGGAGTACACATGGGATAAGGTTCATCCCCGAGATATGTTCGGTTCTTAGCTTAGGTAGCTTTTTGTTATTTATATAGTGCGTATGTTTTCTAATACCACGCGAACGAAGTCGCGGACAACAGCTAGTATCTAAATAATTCAGAATGTAATAGCATATACTCGTACTTTGAATATAAAATAATCGAGATGGAATGACAGCCTATACGCAGACTTTGGCGCCTTTTTCTACACAGCGCCCTGCCCTAAAGCTGCACTTGTAAGCATTTAAATCACGCAAGTTATTAATTATATCCATTAGCAGTAGCATTTTTGTAACCGGTTGATACTATTATATTATTAATACATATGCAAATTATTATTAATATCTATGACTTGATTCACGAGTTCCGACTGTTGCCAACACTAATTGCTGGAAGTGGGTTAATTTTGAGATGGTTACGAACCATTTATCTGTTGACGTTAACTCTAATTGGATTGGCAGTATTAGAAAGTTACCTATCATAACAAACCTTTCATTTGAATATTAAATTATGTTAGTTAACTATTTTTTTTTCGGATCCTCTGGAAGTCGTTTAGAAGTGAAGAAATTTGTATTTAATAAAACATACTAAACAATGAGAGTTGTTATAAACTCAACCGTTTAACTATGCACGTTTCAATAAACACAAAATATAGGAATAAACACTTTAAAACCCTAGCAATATGACATATTTTACAATGAAATCGTGTCTTCCCGCTAACCATTCGTTGACAGTTGACAGAAGTGCTAATTGCAAATGACAAGCGCGCGAAATATACAATGCGATTGCGCGCCAAAACACAAAGACTAACGCGCGTAACTCGAGCGATTGAGCATTGTAGAGTATCGAGAAATGGGCCGTTATTTCATTCGATACTAGCGTAAATCGATTCCGGCCCACACGCAACTATGAAACTCCATCTAAATGCAATTATTGTTGCTATTCAAATGCTTTGTGTTGTCTCTTGTATTGAAATATTGTCTCTTTATTGTATGTAAATGGGTATTTAACTGTAATGATATAAATTATGTCTTAGTTAGTATTAAATTGAAATATACAAGCTGGATAGCTTAGGAGAGAAATGGCGGCGTTTATGATTATTTGAATTGCTGTTATTCAAAGTATTTATTTTTCCTTCTGTTCGGTAAGTATAAATTTGTTTTTTTTTTATTTATATAATTGAAAATAAGTGTAGCAATATTAGCGGTGATGATTTTAATAAAAGTGAGTAAACTGGCGTCTGAGCAAAGTTTATTGAAATGATGGAGCTTTGAATCGTCATGAAATATTTTTATGACGTTCTGTTCGACAAACAGAAATATACCAGATGCTGTTAAAATGTAGGTTATGAAATTTTCTAACGTTCCGAGACTTTAAGATCGTTTTCCACATAATAAATCACTACAAGAAACCTATCTGCCTGAGCCCATGATTGTAAACAATATCGATCTATTCCCGGACCAGAAACAATAGTGGGGAATTAAAAAAAAAATCTTTCATCACAGTTATACGAAAATAGATCCTTTGTTTGGCGTAGTAAAGTCTAAAATCGTTCAACTTGTACGTATTTAAATACAACATTGTCGATCTGTGTTGGTCGACACTTAAAATAGAAGCGGGCGGCGCGGGCGCAGCGAGATAGGTACATTTTTGGAAATCAAATAAAAGCAATGCAGCTAAAAATAAAACGAAAGCAAGGTTGGGTTCAAATAGAAAGGGGAAGATCAAATATGTCACAGCTGGCAATAACGAAGGTCTTTCAAGGTAGAAATGTGCATAAAATACATAAGAGCTTATTCTACGAAAATAATTAAATCTCAATAGAGATACAAATTAGCTATACAAGTGTTATGAGGCAGTTTTCTGATAACCAAATCATGTGAATAAAAAATCCGGAATACCAACAGGGTTAGAAAATTAAAAGATTATGTATTACATAAACTGGTTTTAATATATATTCAATATTGTACAGAAATAAATATAAACAATCGATACATAAACTAATAGATAATAAATAATATAAAAATATATGAAGGTAAGCTAATATAATATTACAAAATCATCGTAAACACATTATTTTACACAAAAATTCCATTTTTTTCACACAATATAGATTTTGTAATATCATAAAGGTTACTTGATACAGTCTAATATCAAAAGAGTACGAATTATATTTCAGTATTCAAATCGGTTACATTTATACATGAGGTACAAAAACTTCAGGGACGTGTTTGTGGAATATGTGAACATCCTGTATGTGCAGGTTGGGTACTAAATCAGCCTGCCATTGGTACAGCGGCCTGTCGAGAGGGTAACCGAATGGTTCGTCGCTCAACCAGCGAGCACCGGAACCAAGACCGTAAGAAATGGTCGGGTCGAAGTTGCTACCCTGAGGAATCTTGCTCGGACGGAATTCAGAAATGTGTGCCAGAAGAACGAATGGGAAACCACCAACGCGACCTAGAAAGAGAAAGAATATTTATTACGTGCTGTTAAGAAGAAAATCAGCACTGCGCATGCGTAGATTATTGGCAAATACGTCCCGTCCCTATCTGACATCTGTCAATGTCATTCAGACGTATTAGAATAGCGCGCCATTCTGACGGCAGGCAGTGGTCTGAATGGTTAAGTTAATAACGTTTTTACAATTATATTAATTGTGTAAAAGTGCATATTGACAGTATCATCAGGTTAAATATTTAAATTATTAAGCCTAGGCCACAATTGCCATCGTTAAGTCTACTGTCAATAATATTAAACAAAACATTTGTAATAATGGTTTATGAGTGGTTCTGACTGCTTCATTAAATCAAGTAATACTGACTTTTATATTAAATGAATAATAATTTTACCTTTAGGCAAAAGAAGGTGTTCAGGGAATCCGTTAAGGCGATGAGTCTTGTCCAAAACGAATTGTCCTTTGCCGTGCAGCGCGTTGTAAGCCTTCTCATAGACCTCATAGCCAGGAGTCCAGTTGCGGATTGTGAGCCAGTTGTCAGTCGACTCTCGCTTGATGACAACATTTCCAACCGGTACTATAACATAAAAATACAAGTATTAAATAAATGGGTAATATTTAAGTTTCACAGAAGAAACCAGATTCCAGTAAAAGAAGGAAAGAAAACAATTCATTAAGAACTTACAATCGTACGGGAAAATGTCCAGCAGGTAGAAGTTTTCAGTGTTCACATGCAGAGGAATTTCGTCACCGTAGCTGTCGTATTTAGGTGCCAAGAAGAACTTAACAAGAACAGTCTTAGCTACTTCGCTGGTAACGTTAACACGTACAGTGAATACTTTGTGGTTCAACTGTGGACGCTGAACTAACACGGTAACATCATCAACTACTGCCTTGCCTGGAAGAAGACATCGCATGTAAACTTCATTTCAAATAGACAAACAACAAATAAAACAAACATAAGAAACTCACTCTCATGTTCATTCAAATGCAGATGGTTGGTGATATTATAGTGCACGTTTTCGAAGAATGTTACCAGTTTGTCGACCTCGACACTCTTGATGGTAACAGATGGAACTTTCAGTTGATGGACATCATAAGTAGGTAGAGTCTTTTGCCATTCAGTGAACAGTCCAAGAACGCGTTTCCAAATGAAATAGAAAGCAGGATCACGAAGAGCAGTTTGATAGTGTTGCAAGACAGATGGAACTACAAGCGCAACCAGGCTGCAAAAGATATTTTATCATATTAATACTAATATTATAAATGTGAATGTTTAGATGGATGGATGGATGTTTGTAAGAGTTTGTAGCCTAAATTGCTGAACGGATCTCAATAAAATTTGGCATAGATGTAAAGGATAGTCTGGAAGAACACATACGCTACTTGGTTTGGTTTTTTTAATATCACGCGGACGGAGTCGCGGCCAAAAGCTAGTATTATATAAATCTATAGATATATTACGTTAATTGTAAATTTAGCAGTAAAGTAAACTTACTCATTATGATAGCGTTCCTTGTGCCATAAAGTGTTACCAAGAAGAGCCTTCCAAATGCTGATAAAGTCCTTATAGTATTTGGGGTTAGGAGAATCCACACCACCCTCTATTAATCGGCCGAGAACGTCAATAGCTTCAGGAGTGTCGATATGAATGTGCTCACCGACATTCTGTTAAAACACAATAAATCATTGAAAACAATTAATAAAAAAAGTAATCAATAATTTCTAATTATCTTCTTAACTTACATTGACGACAAATCCTTTGTCGATGGCTTCGCGAACGCGGTTTTCGTAATCTTCAATCTTAGTGATGGCTTCAGCGAACTCAGGTTGGTCAAGGTGGAAGTGGTTAGGTCTGACCGGGTACAGAATGCCGTTGTGGTATGAGATTTGTGGTACGTATCCCTGTTTAACCACGTTGAAATCTAGCACTGGTATTTCTCCAAATCCATTAGACAATCTTTCCAAGTAGTATCGAGTGATGATTTGCTTATGCAAGAACCACCAGAATTCACCACGTCTGTCTTTAATCAAAGGTGTCTGTTCTCCTCCAAGCCAGTAGGGGTACAGCAAGTTGTGATTGTAATAAAATGCATTATATGTTATGTCATGCGTGAAGTAGGAAAGAGTGTAGTCTTCGGTGAAGTAGGGCCATACGGTGTCGTTCCACCTTATTACAACATTCTCGTCCCAAACATAGGTAGATGGGTAATGTTCAACCCATTGTTTGCCGTGAGAATTGACTCTCTGCGCGGTAGTAAGTACTTCGGTATTGTGGAAGAATGAAGGGAAAATATCGTAAATTGGTGGAATCACAATGCCTTGAGTACTCGGATGGTGCAATATCACAATGCTCAGGACGTACACGAACAGACCCTCGTTGATCTTGTTCCTAAGAAATACGGCAGTCTTATAGAATGTGACAAAGTCTTTAGCTGAATATAAAACATTGTAGACAAGTTTCGCTTCGAACAAGTGTGTGGGCTCCAAAACTGAGAATGGGACACCACGAGGCAGTATCAAATCGAACGAAACCAATTCCCAGTATAATTTTACAGCAGTTTCATTCTGCAATAAAACAGATAATGTTAATTTTTAAATCATCAAGTGTTTTTAATTAAAACTAATACTTATAAGTTTTGCCTTGGTTAAATTGGCCCTTCAATGTGACTGTAGAAATTCTAAATTATTAATAAAATGTAGACTTACGGTATATTTCTCGATATTCTGGATAAGGTTCCATTGATCCCAGTGCTGCAGCTCCGGCTCGTGAATCGGCTCGTGAATGTGATAGAACAAGTTCAACACATCAACTTGGTGTTGCAGGAATTCATGATCAGCTGTAGACATAAAAAAAATATTATAGACATTGCTATGGATATGTGACTATGTCCCATTAATTAAAAAATCCTACAACTAACTCTCATAATTTGATGGAACTAAGCGAAGGATTTTACAGTGACTATATATTAGATGCTTTCAAATACGCGCTTTGAGAATTAGGATTTCTACACATTTAAGAGCGTGTTAAACGTGCGTTCACATATCTTCGTATGGAAGGATGTTTTTGTGACTCTGAGACAACCGTGCTCCTAACTGTCGTTATACCAATGGTAATGCACATGTAATTACTTCAACGTCCATTATCGAAACCAATTTACACCTTACTAACGCTCGCCGAACGCTGTAGGTACTAAACGCATTGTGTATGCGATATCAACGCGTTTTTAACGCATCGTCTAACGCCCAATGTGAACCAGCCCTTAGACTGCTAGGCCCAGCACACATCATTCTTATAGGCGATTGCATTTTGTAATAAAAGAAGGGCAACTTACCAACTCTCTGATGCACCTTATGGACAGGATCTGCCAGCCCACAGGCAAGCAGGGCCAACACACACAACACCAGACAAGCCATGTTCGTTAGTGAAGACCCTGACAATACCACCCCTATATATACCACAATACTTCGATATTATTCGCTAATTATCTAGCTTAGGTCAGGTATAATGTAAATAATAACATGCACCGTTATCTTCCAATTCAACGTTGGCTTATGTAAGTACGAATTTTTATTATTAAATGTTCTATGTTTAACTAGTTACTTAGGTTATATTGATTTATATATTCTTGGATTAGTTTATAACCAGAATTTTCCTTAACCATCTAACTTGTGCTCTCAGCTGCATAAATACAAACAACCTTTGGCTCACTACACCGTGTGAAATAAATAAAAAGTAGCCTATGTGTTCTAGACTGTGTACTAAATCTGAGCTAAATTTCACCGAAGTTCGTTTAACCTCTTCGGAGATATATTCTAACAAACATCGATCCATCTTGACTATAGCATTTTTAATATTAGTAATAAGTATATTCACAACTTATGTAGGTTTAAAAAATACGTATCCATGTATCAGTTAGTGTATGAATATTTTTGAAACCCAAAGGACATGCAAGTTTCTTTGTAAATGTATGCATATTTATGCTGCTGTCTGTATCTATCTTTAGATCTAATATATTTGAATGTTGTGTTCGTCTTCGTGGAATTTAAAAAAAGCCCATGTATTCTTTCAGACAATGTTCTACATCTCAGTCAAAATTTTATCGATATCCGTTAAGCAGTTTTGGAGATATGTAGTAACAAATATCCATCCAAACTTTCGTATTCATAATATTAATATAATTACATCACATTTATCGACATTTCATTAAAATTGATAAAATAGTTAAACAAAAATCTTACTAATATAAATTCGAAAGTTTAGATGGATGGATTTTATTAGAGTTTGTAGCCTAAACTGCTGAATAGATCGATGAAATTTGGCATAGATGTAGAGGATAATCTGGAAGAATACATAGGCTACTTTTTTTTAATTCCATGCGAACAGATTCTCGGAGGAATGCAAGTAATTAAAAAAGTTTAACATAAATATCGATTACTTATCATTATCAGTCACAATACAAAAACATTTTATTTTCTCGTGATCGGCGTCATATTGTTTGCATATTGTTTATCGATTACTTCAACAAAGGTCATAACAATGAATTTCATCACATCAAAAGGTAATTGACTTAATATAACTGATATCGGGAGGTTTGTGAATAACTATTGCGCAATGATGAAAAAAAATGTCGAATAAAATTCAACGCTGACAGCTATGAAATATTGCAATAGGCTCAAGAAGTGAGAATGCATTTATTTCAATAAGCGCCAATAGCCTAATGGTTTGGGGTACGGACTACCGATCTTGTGGTCGAGGGTTCGAATCCCGACATTCGACTATTGTCGTAAACCATATCCTAGCACATGCCTAGAGCTTAGTTGGAATGGTTAAAGGAAATAATAGTAAATTAACAAAAATCTACTAATATTTAAAAAAAAAACAAAAATTACAATTTTACATTATCAGTAATATCATCTTGAAAGACCTAAAAGTTCTAAGCTAAAAATGATAGTAATAAATCAAAGATTGATCTTGTTTGAACAAAATAGTAATTAAAATGATGCAATAGTCTCAGTATTAATAGCAGTAATACTAATGAGACAATTAAAAACTTAAACGTTGGACTTGTTTCCGATTTTAAAAGGTACGTTACAATATCTTTCTACATAAATTAATGGAAGTCAACTTCATCCTCATCGTTTCATTAATCGAGTAACTTAGTAAGAAGGTACCGCGCCTGAGTAGCGGTGCAACACTAATCTATTGGCAGACACGACCCTTCCCTATGACATCTGTCAATGTCATTCAGAAAGATTAAGGATTAGCGCGCCATTGCTCGCGGGAATCTGTAGACTATTAACGAAGTAGATTTACGTTGTTACCAATTATATTATTGTCTTAAAGTACTAACATTTGTAGAAAAAGGTTAAATGACGTGACAAGAGCATAAATCACTTGGCATAATGGCCGCGCCGCACGGACACGTCCGAAGTTTTGATATGAGCAATGTAGGACCAAACCGACTAAAACCCCTCGGTGGGTAACCTCTAGAGAAATAGTTCCGAGATTACCAAGAACCACATCTATGTTAGTCTATTTTCACTTTATTTGAAGGCAAATGCCTATATTATCTTAATCAAAATATTGTCAACTTCTTCCAATATATTATTTGCATTTCAACAGCGGTAGGCTCTTTTAATATTTATTTACGGATGCTTTAAAAAAATCATAATCAAAGTTGGTTACAATAATCCTCGGACTATCCCAAAATGATAGTTATAAATGCAAAGATTGATCTTGTTTGAACAAAATAGTAATTAAAATGATGCAATAGTCTCAGTATTAATAGCAGTAATACTAATGAGACAATTAAAAACTTAAACGTTGGACTTGTTTCCGATTTTAAAAGGTACGTTACAATATCTTTCTACATAAATTAATAGAAGTCAACTTCATCCTCATCGTTTCATTAATCGAGTAACTTAGTAAGAAGGTACCGCGCCTGAGTAGCGGTTGCAACACTAATCTATTGGCAGACACGACCCTTCCCTATGACATCTGTCAATGTCATTCAGAAAGATTAAGGATTAGCGCGCCATTGCTCGCGGGAATCTGTAGACTATTAACGAAGTAGATTTACGTTGTTACCAATTATATTATTGTCTTAAAGTACTAACACTTGTAGAAAAAGATTAAATGACGTGACAAGAGCATAAATCACTTGGCATAATGGCCGCGCCGCACGGACACGTCCGAAGTTTTGATATGAGCAATGTAGGACCAAACCGACTAAAACCCCTCGGTGGGTAACCTCTAGAGAAATAGTTCCGAGATTACCAAGAACCACATCTATGTTAGTCTATTTTCACTTTATTTGAAGGCAAATGCCTATATTATCTTAATCAAAATATTGTCAACTTCTTCCAATATATTATTTGCATTTCAACAGCAGTAGGCTCTTTTAATATTTATTTACGGATGCATTAAAAAATCATAATCAAAGTTGGTTACAATAATCCTCGGACTATCCCAAAATGATAGTAATAAATGCAAAGATTGATCTTGTTTGAACAAAATAGTAATTAAAATGATGCAATAGTCTCAGTATTAATAGCAGTAATACTAATGAGACAATTAAAAACACATTGAGAGAAAAACCGCTTTCTGTTATGTTGCAATGTAAACTTGAAAAGGAAACTCACTATCGTCTCACTGACGAGAGAAAACGTTCGATTTCGCTGGCGTATTGTCGCTTATGTGGTTTTAGTAATAGATCATTTCTTTTTTTCTTTATGATTTTGATAAAAATGAAACATAAATAAAAATGTCCGGGAACACAGAGGAGTGAATGAAGTCGATATTTTAAATCTGTTTAATTATTTTAAACACAGTTTAAACTGTAATTTTTTTTTATTTACTTTAATTATATTTATTTTTAAATCAATAATTACTTTCGTATGCGTGAGTTTATCGTAAAGAAAAGTTTGTCGGATACGTTTGATTCAGTGAAAACCGGAGCAAGTGCTTCCCTGCGTACTAATGTATCCACAGAAATGTGCAAAGAAAGCTAAGCAACTTATTTCTTTCTACTTTCACTCGGAACGTGGATATTCTGACTAAATTACCCTTTGGAGCCGGATTTTGTTCTTAGTTTAGGTTATTAACTAAAATTACTCGTTTATATGCCGTCGTAGTCGTAGTTTCCTAGTGTTTTTAAACACGAGAAAACTATGCTAAGGAATAGCTTAAACATTCATTATCGACTTTCGATGGCCCAGGGAATATTTTAAAAGTAATCGTGAACAATAGGGAATATCTCAGACATCTACTTTATTGTCCTTTTTAATTTTGTTCCATTAAGTGTCCAATAGTAATAGTATTCCTAACTGCAATACGTCTAACATTATTACCTACTAATTACAAGCGTTACCAGCGCTAAACATGCGCTAAATTCACACGCGAAATCAAATTTAGCGTAATTTCCACAACGAGTTTGTAAATATGATTATAATAAGACTTGTTTATGTATTCAATTCTAAATGTAGATGCAGTGATATTAAATACCCTTTCGAATTCAAACAAAGCGATACTTCTTCACTGTTGTAACCTTTACTGGATAAGAATGTTTGCACGCAAAGTAACACACATTTCAAACAATTTAACTAATGAAATTAACTAAATTAACGAGTAAGGAATCAAAATTTTATTGTAGTACTCTTGTATTCATCAAGTTGTGTTTATAATAAGTTTTCCTTATTGTTCATTAAATCAAAGGCAATTTAATATGTTATTAATTTACTTTACAGTTTGCATAGAACGGAAAAAACAAGGAAACATAACGTTGCGTGCTAAAAATTTGTTTACTTTGCAACCAGACTGAATGGCTGCGTTCAGATGAAAGAAAAGATATTATAGTCTTTTCTTTTTCATGCAAATGTTATGCTGAAAATCTACAATCAAACGATTTCGTTGTTATGAATACTGATTGTTGTTATTAAGAAAAATGTCTGTCGGATGTTGGGATCGTGATAACAACAGACGGTGATCAAATATCAATAGCAAATCTGATACTAAATAAATATATAATCTGTATCTTTTAAAAACAAAAATTAAGCATAGACAAAACATAGAGCTAGAGCGTGACTCAATGGCGCGCACACAACTGTCACATATATCACCGTATAACTGGATAAACGGCAGATACGCTTATAATATTATGAATCTCATAAATCATTAGGTTATTCTAGTTCTGTGACTAATTTCTTATTCGAACACGTTGACATTATAAAGTGATATTACAATACACAATTATAATTATTATTTTTATTTTATTGCCATTACTGATTAGTTTAAGTTTAGGGAATTTACGCAGCGAATTTATGCACAAGACCACTATTTTCGTAACTAAAAGATTCGTAACAGTTAATTCTATTTTCTTAACATCCTGAAAACTTGGATACTAAACTACGAATATATAACTCCACTACTAATATCAAGATAGTCATACTAATTCAATTATTCACATCTTTCACCGGCATTCTAATATCATAAACCCGTCCGATCTTCAAACAGGAAACTATTCATTCACAGAATATCAAATCTGTTACATTACCTTTGATATTAAAGTGGAATTGCGTATAAATTATTGTCCAACGTACCTAGACCTATATAATATTGAGGTAGGAAGTGACTCAAAATATTGTATCGGTGGGCGTACGTCCGACCTTGCTTGCGAACGAGGAATGTCCACGAGAAACAATTTATTGTTATTTCATTTCAGGATCCGCGACTAAATATAACAGATTGTTTTCAACTAAATATTCTGCTATTAGAAAATTCTGTTTGGATACAGAAATATTCTCGTTGTAGACTAGTAAGAAAAATGGCACTTATTACTGCAAAAATATGAAACATAAGACAGTGTTTCTATTTTTTATGTTTTAAGAGCGATAAGTAGTCTAATTTTCTCCATCTACTTTTTTATGTTTTATGCCATTATCTCTATTAGCATTTGTATGAATAGTTGCAGTATAGTTACAAATAGATTCAAAACTGCAATGTATAGTGGAACAACTCCAGGAAGCAGTTTTTAGAAACGTCTAGAAGTTAAAATCGTGGAAACTATTATCTAAATTCAAAGACATTTAAATATGTGTTACATTTGTCTTTAATATCTCCTATATCTAGATCAATTAATAATACTATAACTACGTCTGTTAGTTTGTAATTATCACAACGATTTTCAAATGTCATATTAATCTATAAATAAGGTAAAGGTTAATTAAATTAAGGTTTATGACCGATACTGACCCTGTCAGCGAGGCTAACAAACATACAACAACTTTAATGTTCTGACAGTTTTGTGATTAGAAGATTCACCTTGGAATCTGACGTTATGACGAAAATAACTTGTACAAATTGTGACGAATGACTCAGCTTAGCAGTTTTGAGAATCCATTTATTTCAACCAAAAGTAGATACGTTACCTATTTAAGTGTTAAATAAAATAAAAAAATATAATTGCACAAAATAACATAGTTATTTTGATAGCTGTCAATACAAGACTTTTGTTTATAACTAAGTATTTGGAGCGCTGATCTGGCAAACTGTTACTTGAGCTTCTTCATTAAGATTTCTCCATCAATATCTCGGACCCAATACTTCTGAGGGCGGAACAGTGCGTGCAGCGACAGTATCGAATCGATTCGCGACAGCCGACTGTTCCAATTAACGGTTTTGTTATCGATTACGGCACGTCGAGGCGAGTAAACGATACGTGAATCGATTATGACGCACGCACTATGCCATTTCCGGTTGTTGCGCTCGAGAATAGGTTATAACGGTTATTGCATAAACATTCAAAATAACACTTCTAGATAACTACACGAGGAACAACATCACAATATACGTTTTTAATTTTTGTTGATTTCGACATTCGTTTTCTAAATTTTGACTTAAGACGACTATATTTTGTACTTTGTTTAAAAATATTCAGTCGAAAAATAAACTTAGAAGTTGCAGCAAGTTTTGTTCCTTCTCCTCCTATCTGACTGAATAAATTGTACCTGTATTTAATATCATCATTAACCTTGTACCTACGGAGGGTCGGCATAGTATGTCCTACTCTTCCGTACATCTCTATCGACCGTTATATCTAAATTCACTCCGTTCTTACACATATCTTCACACAAACCATCTATACTTTCTTTAGTCTTTCTCTACCTTTTTAGCGACCCACAATTTCTGATATGAGATCCCTTAAGAAAAGTAACTGTTCTTGTCAGTGTTCTATCTATTTTTAAACAATTTATTTAATTGATACTGTCGTTTTAAACTCAGAGCAACACTTCTCGTCAGGACTCAAGATCGCGCGCGAATATCCATCCTTCTAGTGACATTGACAGCTGTCAGCTAGGGACGTGACGTTTATGTCGATAATCTAGTGTTGCGCCAATTCTACAGCACGGTACTAATTTTCTTAACACTATAGAGGTCAGTGTATTGAAAACACAATTAAAAAATTCAAATCACAACTGTTACGGTTACAAATAGCAGTTTGTTAACTGTTACGCAATATGCAATGAACTGAATCGTAAATGCAACATAAATCTTTAAACATTTGACGCATGAATGATCACGATCAACGAAATTACGTAACATTCTTCATAAAAAATCTATAAATTGCACACATCTTTCTTTATCGTTGAAAAATATTTAGATCAAATATATTTTTTTCTAATGCAACTAACGTTTTTTGGCACAGTACACTTTATAGTTTGTCTAAATAATTTAGATTAGTTTGATAAATTACGCATATGAAGTATCGAATTCAATTTGTATGAAGGCAAATGCCATACTTAATATACAGGTATCGTAGTGACGAAACAAACACGCATAGCGAACAATTTTGAACTATCGATATTCGGTTTAAATAATTATCGAACTCGACTAAAATTATTATTTTCTTATTAACTAATTTATAGGACAATTCTAGTATTGATTTTAGTGCAGAGAATTTAGCGATGACAGTAATAATAGTGAAATCCAATTCGATTACGTACGGCTGTAGTAGTAATAAACATTTATTTACTCTCATTATTTGTTATGGTCATTATTAATTTGAGAAAACAGTGTTTTTTTTTAAATTCATAAGTTATAACTATAAATCTATCGATTCCAACTTCTATGAGAAAAAAATCGAAAATCGATAAGATTCATGACTGATTTTACACAACCCATCCCTACTAAATTTGAAGTGAATTGTCAAACTAATCTAAATTATTTAGACACACTTTAATTATAAAATTCTGTTAAAAATCAAAAAAAACTCTCCATGATTATTTTTACATACAGATTATAAATAATTTAATTTAATTTGTAATTATTTCTTTATTTTTTAACAACGATATTGTAATTAATCACCTTAATATGGTTATTAAAATATTACCAAATATTGAACCATTAATTTTTAATTCCATCAAAATCCTAATAAAATGGACCGTCCAACATGTATAGATTTAAATTGAAACTAAATTAGTTTTTATCGACTTATAACTTTGTATTCTTAGTTAGCATTATGTAGTTTCTAATATGGTATCTTGCGATTAAAATGACGTTAAACATATGAATTTAATCTTTCCAAAAGCGTAAATAGTGTGGGCAGCAAATGTCATATAAATTGCATTAAGAACTTCCTGTTTTCCTTCCAATAATATCAAAGCAATTGCACTTGAATATAAGTCCAATTAAAATTTGATTTATTTTCTTTTTAGACTGTCTTACAACATAGGATATACCTACAATATTCTATATACATGAAACAAAAATATATAGTAATTTCGTATCTCTTATTTATTATTTTTTAGTCCTAATTTAACAACTTTTAGAGCGATATCATGTTTTTAATCTGTCAAGTTTAGATTTTAGCATTAAAAATGAATGTAAGAACCCTTGACATAGTTTACTACAGCCTAAAACAACCTAAAGCATATTCAAACTCCTTATATAGCATACCAGGTGGTATGACATAAAAATGTTAAAATTCAAGTCAATTCGATGCAATCAGGTTTTTTTTATTTACAATTAAGCTGGTAACACCGGCCTATAATAGGTAGCGCGAATTTAGTCACCGTAAACTATTACCGGTATTAATAAAATTTAACAGATAAAATAAAAATTAATAATATCAAAAGTAAAGAAAATAGTGTTTGACAAATTTCATTCAAATACAAAATAACCGATAAAAAGTTACGATACCGGTTGTATCGTAAAACGGTATTTCAAAATATAAAAATTTAACAGATTAAAAAGGCGCTTGCAAACGTCATTTGGCTTCCCGCCGACCTACATCATGTAGGGCCTCGGTTTTCGATTCGGGTTTACGCTGTCGTGAGTTGATGGGTGTGACGCTAACGGAACAAGCGTGTATCGTGACGAGAGCATCGCTAATATTATGCTCGTTGCGGCCGAGCGGGTAACCGGTGCACGCTACAGCTAGCCCACACAAAACAATGCGCGCAATGTATGAATTACATTAATTATCGTCAGAAGTAATTATTAAAAAAAGTCTTCAAAAAAAGTGCTATTTCCAACTTTTGACTCCAAACTGAGCGAGATTTGTTCGACGCCTCCTTCTTTACCATGTCTCTAAAAGGCAATTCGCAGACCCTTTCTGTCAGGCGCTCTGGGAAATTGCCCAAACACGCTAACGCCGGCACTAATCAAGCATACAATGGTTTCCATTGATAGAAAACAATTTATGAATTAGATCCTTTATAGTTGTAGGAGAAACATGATTTGTTAATAGTAAATTGTAAACTAGGAACATTTTAGATGAGCAATATCAAAGAATATTTCTAAAACCCTATTCCACAGGAAAAAAAACTCGAAGATTTTCCAAGTCTTACTTGAACAAAGTAACCTTGTTAATTACGTATTCAAGACTAGTTATGCATCACGTTCTCGCTCGAGTTTCTTTTTTCCATTGCATTATTTATGTTGTATGCTAATATCGCTTTAGATTTCCTTACGCGTATTTAGAAAAAATAACTACATCAGCATTTGTAACTACAACTTGACTTGTAGCTGATCTTTTGTGCCATATGGCTAAAGACAGTCCACAGTATAAATCTAACCGTATACAAAAAAATCTCTACTACCGATAGTTTCAGTGGTTTTTTTGACACTAAGAGCGGGTGCACACGTTTCACTAAACTATCGCACAACTGTTGTGGGATTTTCGATTGCAAATAAGCTCATAGGAATCAAAGCGCGACTAAACAGTTGTGCGATAGTTTAGTCAAAGGTGTGCGGTGCTCTCATTGTGACATGATGTTACTAACAATTATTAGAGGTTATGTTAAAAAGATTTAACTGAATGAAAGTTATTGTAATGTCCTCTCCATAACTAATATTATATTTGAATCCCTGCACACAGTTGCAATGAAGAAATTCGTTTAATTACGAATGGTAAGCCAAGTTGAACCATGCTAAGTCTCAATAACTTGAAACTCATCGTATCTAACAATGGCACGTGTTATTTTCACTATGGTACAATAAAAAGGTGTCACTTAGCAACTTTCGCTAGAAACCGAAAGTAAGAAGTGCGATAGTGTTACGGATGAATAGAGAAAATTACATCTATCAATTATATTTAAGCATGATATTGTAAGATTTCAATAAAATGATGTACACCTCTATATCTAAAATGTATAGAAGTATCTTTTTGCAGCATAGTATATCCATAAGCGTCGCCAGATTATCCAAGATAGGTCTTTCTACCATTAATTTGGTCTTTTTTGAAGAAGTTTTCATATATATTTCACATGTTTCGATTTTCTAAAGGAGGCAGCATGAACCCTCTAGCGATGCCCCATATCTAAGGTTACTTATTAGTTTAAATTATTATTCCAGAAACTATATTATATTTTATTATACTTTATTTTTTTATCTTTATGTGCAGCATTCTTTTGTTCATTTCGCGTCATCTGAAAATAATGAACGAATACGTCAAATCTTACTTACTAATATTATAAATGCGAAAGTTTAGATGGATGGATGTTTGTTAGAATTTGTAGCCTAAACTGCTTAACGGTACTTGATGAAATTTGGCATAGATGTAGATGATAGTTTAATAGTCTGGAAGAACACACAGGCTACACAAATTCTACACAGACGAAGTTCCGAGCAACAGCTAGTAAAAGTACAAATGTAAACATAAAAAGTCGAGATCGTTGGAAATTGTACCTTTATTTAGACCTATTCCTTTAAGTAAAAAGAAGTGAGACTTTAGTTTTACCTGACGTTGAGGTTTAGATTAAGGAGACCATTAAACAAAGAGATATCTCTACTCTAAGGCGATATCTAAGAACACTTTAAGTGTTGGTTAGTTTAAACGGGTACTTGTCTAGTAATATTGTTAATTTCTCACCAGTTTTGAAATATTCTCCAGTTTCAATTTGTCGTACAACTTCTCCTTCCTCTCTGGCGATTTGTTCTTTCAAAATCCTAAGTTGTTTGTCGCGTATTTTTTTTCTTTCGGCCTCTTCTTCCCGCCAAATATCTTCGAGTTCCTCATATTTCGACTGTTTGTACCTACCGTAGATAATACCGGCAAATAACAGACCATATCTCAATCCCCTAATTAAAGGTGATACGGTTTGTGGTGGTCCAAACGGTAACGACATAATAGAATTATGTTTTTTAAGTTATGCAAATACAATTTGAAGACAGAATGACAGCTGTCAAAGTCAGCCATTGTTGATTTTTAGTTTTTGATAATTTTAAGGCAAAGTCATTATTGTTTATCGGCCAGTATTTTATAACGAAACTAAGGCTTCGTTTTTCATGTTTTAAAAAACAGCCCAATTTAGGAACTATAGCCTTTTCTTCCCTTTTTTGATAACTTTTAAGAAATCCGCCTTTATTCTATCGATTCTGTACTTTTTCAATTTGCTAGTACACTGATTTTGCCAAGTTTCTTCATCTTTAAAAGAAGATTGTTTAAAGCAATGTAAACAATCTTTGATCATTCTCGAAGCGTAAGATATTTCGCGAGTTAATTATCTATTCGCATCGTTTACAAGTTCGTTAACCTGTTTTATGAGAATCTGCAAAGATTGCGTACATCCCTAGTCGTCACTAGGTCAAGTGCAAGATGAAATTTTTATTTTTTTCTTAACGCAGTTTATGTTGTTAGGAAGGCCAGTGTCCGATTGAAAGCTAAGAATATACTGTCTCTTGTGGCGACCACCAATTATAGCAGACTGGCTGGGAGCCAGCCGCGAGCTGACCGGCTGGCATTGTCCAAACCTTAGTGGAATCGAGCATTTGTCGAATCAATCAGTGTTACGTCACTAAATTGAACTTATCGTAAAAACAAAGATGTTTGTCTCAATGGTCGTTTTATTTTCTTATTCGATCCCTATACTAATAAAGGTTCAGAAAACTACATTATTTATTATTTTTCTTTTCTACAAACTGCAGTTATACACAAATTGTAGTGTACTTTCTCATTAATTTAACGAATGTATTGTCAGTGACACTTTTTATTCTCATGCTGTAATACTAGTAAAAGCTATCTTCTTTACATTAATATTAATGAAATAACCTATTAACAGAGTAGAAAGCGTACAACAATGCCTCATTTATAAAATATTCTTTTAGAAAACAAAAACAAAAAATCTTGGGCTTAGACAAACTGGTAATATGAATCGATATCCAAATGTTAGTTAAAAATAATTACGCTAATTTATATATCAAGTCAAGTAACACTAGTTTTAAGGGATTGAAGCTGACATTTGGTATATTTGCAGGAGTTGAATATTATAAACAATTATTTACCGCCAAAGACCTCGCTTTAAATGCAAATTTCATATTCTTACTTGTTATTGTTGCACTGGATCGTGTTTCCTCAAATGTCAAGGAAAATAATAACTGAGAAAAAAACAAATTCATTTGGCGTCTGCATCCTCATTTGTTTTTACTTTTTACTAATATCACTCGTAAAAATGCGAAAGTGTAGATGTTTGTTAGAGCTTGTAACCTAAACGGGTGATCGGATCTCGATAAGGCATAGATGTAGAACATAGTCTGGAAGAACATAGGCTAATTACTTTTTTTTTTTTTTTAATTTTGAAAAATGACAATGTAAAAAGTTTTTTTGGGATTAAAGTAATTCAAGTAAATTAAGTCATAAAAAGCGATTTATTGAGTAACGATAAAAATTAGCATAATGTAAACATTAACTGGCACCAGTGAGCCAATACAGTCCATACCAGGTGTGCGCTACTGTTCAACATTATTGGCCAAATGTAAACCAGCCCTTAGAAGATATAGATGGATGTTAGATAGATTTAGGAGACGAAAACCTGCGGGGTTTACTCCCAAAGATAGGAATAAGGCCATGCGAATGATATTTTATTATATTTAGGTCAGCATTTATTAGCTACCTAATTAAATTGAAACCGATACGAACGTTTATTAAATACTAGCTTTCGCCCGCGACTCCGTCCGCGTGAAATTAAAAAATAATATAAAACATAGCCTATGTTACTCACTGATAACGTAGCTTTTTAATGGTGAAAGAATTTTTGAAATCGGCCCAGTAGTTTTTGAGTTATTTCATTACAATCAAACGAACAAAGTTTTCCTCTTTATAATATTAGTATGGATATTTCATGATTCATTAGGCAGTGCCTGATCGAGTTGCACCTTAATGTTTACTATTTCAATTGAATAGATAAGGTCGTGACGTCGTGAGTTCAATAGCAACGTATTATGTTAGCGAAGCATAAAATAGTTCGTTGCGTAAGCTCGTTCGTGATCATAGAAGCATTGTAACATAGAAAATGTCACGACCTCGTGTACGAGGTACGATCAATACCTATTCGGTCTGCTATACAGAACTATTACTACTTCGTTCTTTGTTCTGAGTTCATGAGGTCATTAGTATTATTGTGCCCCAAAACTTTGAAATTAAAAAAACAGTTTTTTTAAAGGGACATGTTATGACATTGGTCACGAAAGTGCTACCTTGAATTATAGAAGTTTAGAGTTCTGCGGGATTTCTGAAATCTTCAGTTTTAATAGATTTTTATGGGTGGGATTTATAAAGGAGTAATGAAATGTGAAAAAATAATTACGACTAATGAAAGTTCAGTCTAGTCTTACTAGAAAATTAATACGTAGATAAATACATTTATATGTATTAATGTATACAAACACATTTATTATAATGTGATGTATATTTTCGTCGCATAATTTAATCTTGATAAAAGACCGGTACTTTAAGTCAGCCTTTCTTTTCGGTCGCGTCATAGCCCCTTTAGTTAATCGTCTATCTCTTTTACTCACTGGCAGATAGAGATATAGCGTTCTCATTCTACAATCATGTTTTCCAGTTCGTGGCTGTCATTTCAAGAGGGCGCTTGTTACCGTGCTTTGTTAAGCTAAAGACATTAAATATTAATTAAACAAAGTAAGATATCGAGTGTAGTGTTTGTTTTACTAGTATTTGGGATATTCAATCGTTACAGCTAGATTATAAACGGCAGTAAACAGTACATGTATTTCTTATCATCGATTAATTAACGTCAACCAAGGGGTGTGGTGTTTTGTAATCAATTCGATTTATTTTTACTATTTTACTTAGTAATAAAAGGAGTACAGTTTCAAAGTGTAAGTGTTGTGTTTTTCCGTGGTTGCAGAAATCGTCGTCGACGAAAACTACCACAATGACCACTCCGGCAAAGCTGTATGGACGAGAATTATCTGCTTATGACGAAGTGGATGTCGACGAATTACTGGCGAAATTGTCACAGGAAGAACTCACCATGCTCGCCAAGGAAGTAGATCCTGATGTGAGTAGCTACTAATAGTTATTTTCTTAACATAAACCCTTTTTCCGATTCTCATAGTCAACTACTTATATCAATTTACTTTTTTTATTATTTTTGTCCGTCTTCTACACATTAATTGATTCTTTTTTATATCAAAATTTACATGACCTAAGAAAATATATTTTTTCCAACCTGAGCAGTTTTCAATATTCCAAGTAATAAACATTTACACTAAACATATAGTTAAACATATTGGAAACCTCTTTTTTTTAAAACGAAAAATAATTCCTTTTAAATAAAACAGTTTTTCTTCAAAAATCCGAACAAAATTGCTTGAATCCAGTCCATAATTGAACTGTAAAGAGTAATCCATTATATTGGATACACTAGCTAACTTCATCCTTATATAATAAATAATTTATTTATTCACTTGTATGTGTGGATATAATGGGTGGAAATGTATGTTTGCTCATTCACACTTCTATACAAACATTACCATAGACAATTTACAAAACAGCTGTGGAAACCAAAAATGTTATACAATTATTTAATTTATACTAAAAATGGTGACCTTATCTTTATTTGTATTAACAAAATTAATTTAAATACATAAGAGATTTAATAATGTAACAATCAGATATACTTGTGAAAGTTTGGTTGAAAATAGAGAAGGTCACAATTAACTCAAATCATCTAATTACAAGATTATGGCCAAAAAATACTTCCTAGTCAGGTAATGAAAAATTTAAGCCTTGAATTGCTTTTTTTGTCCTTTTTTCAATCAAAAAACTACTATATGTATATAATATGTTTGGATGTATTATAATACAACAAGATTAGCTATATATTCAAATTGAATTAAAGTTTATTTCTTCCTTATGTATATTTGCTTAACAAGTTTACTGCCACTAAACATTGCAATTTAATTATCATTAAAAAATGTAGTTGCATGTAACATGTTAAAGATAAAGTTCTATGTAATTTGGAAAACTACAAAACACTTTTGGAATATTTTTAAGTGCCTTTTTATCCATAACAAACTCTTAACGATGACTTCTGAAGTCTGTTATCAGCTATCCATTATAATAATACTTCTGTTGCATGTTTGTTTATTGATAAACAACACTGACTAATTATTTAAACCATTCAATGATGTATATTGTTATTTTCCTTCTGTAAACTACAATACAGTATTTAATATGATTGTATCATGAATGATTCTTTTACTAAAGGAAAAATAATAGGGCATGATTCAATGATTACTCTTTCTGAAAATTTAATTCATCTCCCCCCTTATCATACTTCTATATGGTTGGCATAACAGGTTTTTGTCCTCCACATAATTCTATCACCCGTCATCTGTCATCATTCCCTTCTTGAACATGTCACCTTTAATGCAATCCATCTAAATCTTTTTAGGTTTACCTCTACTGGTGTACATTCACTTATAACTAAAATAGTTGTTATTTCTCCCTAAAAATTAATTGTAGACATAAAGTTAAATCTGACTAATTCAAATTGAATAATATTCTTAAAATTTTCTACTTTCCAGGACAACTTTCTTCCTCCCTCACAGCGGAATAATTATGCGTGTGAAAAGGACCCAACAGGCCCCCTGAACCGCAAGAAATTGATAGAACACATCAACAAACAGGCATTAGAGACACCCGACCGGCCTGAAGTTAAACCATATGTCGCTGGAGTTATACGTGGCAAGAAGGTAAAAACAACACATTTTTTATTCCACAAAATATGCTTTGAGAATCAATATTTGCAGTAAATAACCTGCTACTCCTAAAATTATTTGCCTTTATTTGGGTAGGCTTCTGGTAGCTTTATCTTATAAAAAACAACTATATATTACCTTTTAGTAGTAAATTCAACTGGTTGATATACTAATAATTGCTATATACCAATTCAGTAATGTTTTTGCTTAGTAGTAAGTAAACATTGAGTGATATAAAAAACTGACTGACTGCTTACTCTTTTTGTCGCATTTCGATTGTCCATAAAAATAGACTTTATTGAATACAATTCAGTACTTTTTAGTCTAGAAAAGTATTTTTATCTCAATGTTTATGTTGATTGTGAAAATCTAAATGATAAAAGATTAATTATCAAGTGTTAGACTTAAATTATCTTATATGTGTAGAGATAAGATATACAGTGTTAAAAGTACAGTGGTTTCCATTGTACATGATAGTTCTAATTGCGCTAATTGCTAAGGAAAATTTAACAGACTGTCTTTGTAATTATGCAATCGTTTTATGACTAGCCTTGTATCTGAGTCAGAGCGTGGGATACTACGACGTTAAAAATTGTACATACGTCTACTATGAGACCTCTGATGACTTACAGCCGAATATTGAAACAAAACATAACCATTTCAGCTTGTAAGCGCTGCTTCTGGACATTTTAATGGAATTCAGACTTTAAGCATTACTTTATCATTTTATATGCTGTGATTTAAATGTTGTTTCAGTATATGGCTGTTAATAATGCTGTTTTATAGTCTGTTTTACGAAATTATACCACGAAAGGAAACAGATTTTTGTTGCAAAATGACGATAAATATTCCATGCTTTAAAAATAGATAAAACCCGTTTTGTCTAGACATTATGTTCAGTTTGCACTTATAGTAGTATATTATATAATGTTTTGTTGTTGACTATTTGCAAATTGCCTCTAATCAGCCCACAATGACAACGACTCTATAGGATGTGTTTATTTAGCTTTAATATATGTCCAAGGCTCTTTCAGTATGCAACGAATGTCACCATTTTATATGTTCCATTTAGTGTATTATTGTGTGAGGTCAGTATTTAAGTTTTGACATCTATACAAATGTATTGTGTTTATTTTTAACTTATAAAACTATGTAATTATAGAAAGGGAAGGGGAATACTTAAATTACTAGGACTGCAGAAGAAACACTGAAGCAACAAGACATTTTTCCTCTGGTGTAAACTTGTGTAAACCTTTACTTATGGAGAGATGTTTACCAGTCGCAAGCTCTAATAGCCTTTTTAAATTATTTTTAACATGCTTGTGTTGTGCTTTCCAGTGGATCCCACCGCCGCCTCCGGAGAAGGTGCGTGATGCTGAAGAGCAGATCACCATCGATCTTGGAGACGAGTATGAACAGGCCCTCACTACTGCCACACAGGAGGAGATCATTGATTTGGCTGGTGAGATATAAAACTATTGTTTTTATTATAAGGAATGTTTTTAAGTATTTTATGCGATGTATATCTTATAATTATTTAAACATTAGTATACATAAAATAAAAATTAGTGAAGTTGTAGATCATAATTCATGTATTAATTCTTTACTAGAAACTCCCAAAGTAAACATTAAGCAATTCTGTTTGCAATCTCATTTAAATCCTTCAATTTCTTTGCTCAGATTAATAAAAAAAAACCTGTAATCAAGCGACTCTATTTTTTTTAATTTCTATACTGATTACAGACGAAAGATTTGTATTTTTGTATGTATTGAAATAACTCAAAAATGACGGCCAACTTCAAAAATTCTTTCACCATTAAAAAGCTAAGTTATCAGCGAGTATAGGCTATATTTTTCACGCGGGCGATGTCGCGAGCAACAGCCAGTTGATATTAAGAATGTTTTCGATGTATTATTACAGCTATCCTCGGCTTCCACTCCATGATGAACCAGGATCAGTATCACGCGTCGTTACTCAACAAAGGCCAGCCTGTTGGTCTTGGCTGGGACGGCATCACTAAAGCCACTAAGCCTAAAGTAAGTTAAACTATTAATAATTTTAATACTAAAAAAATGTTTCGACAAACTTTACAATACTAACTTCAAGTGTTTTTATTTATTTGATTATACTAGACTTGTTTTTGCAAATGATTTAATAAACAATGTTATTATAATGCCCAAGAACACAATAAGGAAAAAAGTAGTAAAATAAATAAAATCCAAAAAACATGAATAGCTAGAAAACCAGAGAATCAAAGAATTATTATTTTGTCTCCGACTAGATTTAAAAAAAAAGCATATAAGTAAAACTTAGGTCTGTATGTTATAGTAAATAATAGATATTTTATGGCATTTCAGGTGTACCCTATGGACCCTCCCAACGACACGGACCCCGAGGAGACCATCAAGAGGGTACAGGAGAACGACCCCAAGCTCACAGATCTCAATTGGAATAATATTAAGGTATTCTAACTGTAGCTTACACCAATATTTTGTAGCAATTTAGACCAATCTACACTTATATTAAAAAGAGGAAAGATTTCTATTTTTGTATGTATTGAAATATCTTAAAAACTACTGTGCCGATTTTAAAAATTCTTTCATCGTTAGAAAGGTAATTTATCTGCGAGTAACATAGGCTCTTTTTTAATTTCACGTGGACGAAGTCGCGAGCAATAGCTAGTGTATATATTGGGGTAATCCAGTAAATGTTTAACTACTTAGGTAACAGATTAGCATTTCAAATGGTTTCAAAAAACAATTAAGGTACAAATATATTTAAGATGCTCAGTGGCGCCATCTGATCTAAATAATAGGAATAAATATTAACTATCTAGCTTTCGCCCGCGACTTCGTCCGCGTGGAATTAAAAAAAACAAAAGCGAGTAGCCTATGTGTTCTTCCAGATTATCTTCTACATCTATACCAAATTTTATCGAAATCTGTTAAGCCGTTTAGGCTACAAACTAACAAACATCCATCTATCCATCTAAACTTTCGCATTTATAATATTAATTAATTACAGCGCCATCTTACGGTAAGCGCTACTAACTGAAGTAAGAGTGATGACGTAACTTCCAGAACATAAGCGAGGAGAAGTTCGAGAAGCTGTTCGAGGCTCTGAAGAGTAACACGCACCTGGAGGTGCTGTGCCTGGTGAACGTGGGGCTGACGGAGCGCAGCGCGCAGCTGCTGGCGGCCGCGCTGCGCGCCAACAGCACGCTGCGCGTCGTCAACGTCGAGACCAACTTCATCAGCCCGCCCGGCGTCGTGCAGCTCGTCGCCGCGCTGCTGCCCACCACCAGCGTCGAGGAGTTCCGCGCCTCCAACCAGGTACACTCGCCGTCACCGCGCCATCACCTCGCCATCACCTACCCATCACCTCCCCATCATATCGCCATCACCTCGTTATTACTGCAACACCAACGATTTCTGTGACTGTACATATGACATTCGAAAAATGCTTTTTTACATGACGGGTTTTTTACGGATCTCGATGAAATTTGGCATAGTTGTAGAGGATAGTGTGGAAGAACACATAGGCTATTCACTTTTGTTCTTTTTTATTCCATGCGGACGGAGTCGCGGGCCAAAGCTAGTATGTTATGTTTTCTTTATAAGAGTACTAGCTTTCGCCTGCGACTCCGTCTACGCAGAATTAAAAAAAAGAACTTAGTAAGTAGATATGTTTGTCCAGACTATGCTCTACATCTATGCATCGAGACCCTTTAACTTCTTTTCTCTAAACTTTCTTCATTATAATATTACTAAGATTTAATTATATTTGTTTCCAGCGGTCGCAAGTACTAGGCAACAAGATCGAGATGGAGATCACGTCCCTGGTGGAGCAGAACCCGACGCTGCTGCGGCTCGGCCTGCACCTCGAGTACAGCGACGCGCGCCACCGCGTGGCCAGCCATCTGCAGCGGAACATCGACAGAAGTGAGTACCCTCCACTCATGCACTCCTGGTACTTTCACACGAACAATTGTATCTATTTATCATGCTGTTTTATAGTACGACATATAATATTAAATACATATTTTTTTATTAAATATAGTAGAAAAACAATAAAATGTTTAAGTATGTTTTGGTATTAAATACCTATGTTTATATATCTATCGGCCGTTAATGTAATCTCAATAGAAGTGGACTGCTTCCGTGTTATGGTCTCCTGGTACTTTTAGGTGGTAACTTATGTACAGCAGAAGTAAGTATATCAGTTTGTGTTGGTTTAATAAAGTATCCTAGATGCAGTATTTGAGAGATTTTGAGCGAGAGGTAAGTTTTATGAAAACTCTGGCTGTATGTTCACCATTTATGTAGTCCTGGTAGCATAGCATACAGATTCTGCAGTTTTATATGGGACTTTGTTTTTAGATATTTTTGTTTAATATATATTTTTAAAGGTTTATGTGATATTTTGTACTTTATATGTATGTTATATTTCTTTCAGTATATTATATATTTTTTATTGTTCGTGCATATTTGTCAAACGCATATGTCATTAGGTCGAACATTGTCAGATGTGTCGAAGTTCGTGTCATTGATCGTGAGCTGTTCATACATTATGTCATTGTACAGATGGCGCTATGCTCCGCCGCAAAACAGCGACGTGCCCTCTGCGGACATGCTAGTAAACAACATATTTACTATGCCCTGTAGACCCCATCGCACTAGGGCCCTATGCGACCTAATCGATTTATCGAGTAGCTTGATCGATTCCAATTTAATCGATACAGTCGCGATCATCATGTCGATTATGATAACGTCATCTATTGAAGCATGTACATCATAATTAATCGAACTAGTCATTACATATCATTACAATAAATCGCGACTCAATCGATAAGAAGCCGCGTCCATAGGGCCGTAACTCATTACATCACTTGTTAACGCAGCCGATGGCGGTTTAAACATCCCCGCTTCATTACTAAACCTCCGACGACGATCACAGAGCATCGAGAAAAAAATCGATATCGGACATCGATCGTGACAATCGATACTGTCGATCGATAACGGGTATCGATATTGTCAGATTGCCGAATGCAAAAGCGGGCTAGAGCTTCGCTTAGCTTGCGGCTGCCGCGAAGCCGGCCGTCGGGCGCGGGCGTGGACCTCGAGCTCCTCGCGACGCCGCCCAGCGTCGAGGACAAGACGCCCACCGGCGACCCGGCTAGGACTGTGATCACTGAGAACGTCCAAGGCTCAATCTTGATCGAAGCGAAAAGCCCGGACACAGATATCTGCTCCGGCATACAAGAAGATAAATATCCGTCCGAGATTAGCAATAACCCCGACCCCGCGTGAGTAAAGACGCAACTCACACGACCACGCGTGTTCCCCCTCCCCCCATTTTACGTATTGACTATACAACTAACGTCATCTCGATCGACGAATTCCGATAATCAACTTTATTGCCATACGTGTGAGGAGGAATTTCGTTTGATCGAGATCACTGTATACACGAGTACAAGATTGTGATTGTGTATTGTTCCATTGCAGTACGGAAAGACCTAACGCTGCGGCTTCAGTTCAGGTTCTTTAACAACCTGCAAAAAGGCGCGCGCAGCCAATAAGGCGTGCGTAAGGTCAGGCCCCCGCGGCAACTGTGTTAGCACGCGCCCATAACAATACTACGCTTATGTCTTATGAGAGCTTACTTACAAATTGAAGTTTCACCTCTCGCGGAAATGTGGATGCAGTTTTATACACACTTATAGCAGCTCAATAAAATACGGCTTTATACATATTTTAGACCGATATTAGAACAAAATAAAAATAGTACCAAAACCATTACTAATAAAAAGTAGATTAACATCTGAATTAAACCTTCTAGACCTTGTGTATTAGCGTTAACGTACACTAGGGTTTAGTATATTTACACTAAATTACACCCACAAAATAACAACAAACTATCTTTTGCCCGCGATTGCGAACAAAATGTAAAAAAAACCTGTAAGTAGGTTATGTTCTAAATCTGTCGCAAATTTCATCAAAATCCGTTGAGCTGTTTTGGATCCAAACATTCACATTAACAATATTAGTATGATATAAAACTGCACCATAGACGCGATTCTAAAATATGCATAATTTCTTACACTACACGAGTGACATTTTAACTCAACTTCTTAACACATTTCTCTATATCCTGTCTCTTAGTTGCTTGGTCTGTTATAAAAAAAAAAGTAACGATATATCATTTGATTTTAGCAGAAAGGGGAGCTTAGGACGCAATAATTTGTAGAAATGGCCAAAAATATGGGTAAACACTGGTTTCAATCGGCGCGAATGAACATGGCCATTTTCAAAATATTTTTATGTTTCGAACTTAACGGTTTTACGCAAATACTAAACATAATCGAGTTTTGTGCTTGATAAGATTATAAATGTTGGAAAACATGACAGGATAAATTTATTTGTTTCAATATGTTTTAACATTTTTTCACAATGACCAATGTGATTACAAAATCAAAACCATAGACAAAAAATGTGTGTTGAAAAAACTAATTTACGCATGCCAGTGTGATTTATAACTAAAATGATATTGTAAAAGCATTTGAGATTACTGTGGCATGTATTGTTTTCTTAATTTTCCTGTCCATTTCTGTGATTGAATCTATTGTTTACTTCTATATGTTCAATTTAACCTATAAAAAAATTTAAACGGTATCGTCATTTGTTCTGAAAAAAAGATCACCATAAAGTTTGAATAAATTAAATGTCATTATTTTTTATGATTAAAAAAGTATCAAATGTCGTTCCGTTTTTGTTTACCTTTGCCTAATAAAAAAAAACCCTTTACGACCTGTTTGTGTGTATGCATTGCAGTACGCCAGCAACGCCGGAGCCAGAACAGCGCTTAGAGTCCTGAACTACACGTGTGGTACGTATCACTTGTGATTGTTTTTAAGCGATTAAAGTGCTTTACGATATAGTTGTCAAAAACAACTGACATTAGTGTTGTACCGGTATAAATTAAATAATGTTTTTACCGGTAAATTTTACCGTTTTTTTTGGTAAACTTTGTAAATATTAATTTGTTATTGAAGTAAAAATTCATAGAATAGAAAAGGGAGACATCATGACAGAGGTAAAGGTAAGGGTTAAAACCCTCTTGCTAAAACCTGAGCCTTTTTGATTAACTAATAGAACCCAAGATATTCCTTATGTGTTGGTATAACAATTTCACTATGTTTTTATCTTTTATCATTGTTTTAAAATTATTATTTGTTACAATTTGTCGAAACGTGAGGAGTTATGATAGGATAATGTATATCGTATTTATTGCCGACTTTTTCTTGATTTTTCAAAGGTTTTCGTAGTTTACATATTTACAGCATACACCATTTTGTATATTATCAAGAATCATCTTCATCAGAAACAAGATTTTGCTGTAAAAAAACAACAAATAATTGTTTTTTTCCCAGGCGGCCGTATTCGCCGCTTGAGTCAGTTCACCCGCAGCCCCAGCTGGGTGGTGGGCTGGATCCCGTGAGCCGCCGCACGCGATACCTCTGTACAACTCTTTGTCACTGTGTAGTAGCAACACAACACTAACGCCGCGACACGAACATACGCTTCGATACACGTAATCCTAGGAGCCGAATTCCGATGCGAAATAGATATAACCGGATCTAACCGCTTTGAACCGGTGCAAGCGCTGAACATGCGCATTTTTTATATTCAACGTAATTAAAACTGAATGCTAGAGTATTTTCTACTTTTTTTTATATATTTACTCGAGGAATTATTATTTTAATTTTTTTTTATGTTAGGTGCTTGTTTTGGTGCAATTTTTTGTTTATATTTGACTGTTTTATCTCCGTAGAATTTCGGCTCTTAGACGTTACTTGACATTTTTAAATAATCTTTAGATTTTAGCATTTAGAATTTATATCGACTTTGCCTTTGGTGTATTAAATATTTTGAATTAGACAAAATGTAAGCTTAAGGTGTTATGAAATTAAAGCTTCAACGATTTCAATAAATTTTTAACGCTAAAAATTGTATAATGAATTTGCTATTTGTGATTTTTATAGAAGATATTTTAGATTTTTTAATGGTGACAGACTAAACACTTTTCACACTCGATTTTTTAGTTTTACTACACAATTTCAAAGATCAGTTGACAGTTACAAATATGGTTTACGATATGAATGATGTGAGGAAACAGAAATTGTGGTTTTATGTACAAAAACCGATAATTTGGTTTAACCGGTTGATGGCAGGCCCATCACTATTTTGTGTCACAGAATCGACGCTTTATAAAAAAACAATCACAGATTGTAAAATCGTGCATCGTAAAGTCAGAATTTTTGTTTCCGTGTGTTTGTCGTACGTTTTATGATTAATTATTATTTTAGTGTGAGTCTAATGAATTCGTAATAATTTTAATATTAAATGTAATATATGTTAGTTGTAAACATTCCATTTATGCAAAACATGTTTTTTATGGACTAAATTATGTTTAAAAAAAATTAAAACATTATAATAGTTTTTTGAAAAAAATATTCGAAAATTACTGGCAACATTTTGACAAATTAAATTGACATGACATTTTTTTGTCTGTAAAAATTATTCTATGACATGTTCTGCGTCAATGGAGTGTAAGTTTTACTTTTAATTTTCAATAAAGCACTAGGTTTTTTTTTTCAAATGCAATAAGTGTATCAGGGAGGTTTATAGACACCCGTTTTTTATTACGACTCAAACCTTTTGCTTTTTTGAAATAAAAAAAGAATTATATTTGCTTATCTTATAAAATGTAACTTTATGTATATTTGATAAAGAATACTGCGGATTTTAGAATCCATAACATTGTGATAAACATCATGTTTTTCCATTTAAAAAAATGTATGGCTTCGATTTTTTTCATTTAGTTTCAAAGTAAGAGAGATTATTTGTATATGAATTTAGATTTTTTAAATGATTTATTTATGAGATCGAAGTTTAATTATTATTTCTTATACTTATTTTAATTTATGTCAACTCAATATTCAGAAGCATTTTGGTCCAATGAAATTTTTTTTTTGACATTTATAGCCGGACTTCTGTAGTTTGTGACAAAAATAAAAGTACATAAAGACTATAGTTTTTTCATTTATGATACCGGTATTCCAATAATTTTTCCCTGTACATTTTATACCTTTTTAAAACTGCTTTTTTCATTTTAGGGACTAATAATGTTAGTGTTTTAAAAGGGATAATGAACGAATATTGTGGATGCTTGAAAAATAAAACCATAAATAATTGATTTTTTTCATATATTCAGAATTTCAGATTCTAAAAAAAACTTTTCAAACCGTCCATTGCGTCTAATATGTTGATATCTGAAAAGAAAAAAAATCGGATCATTCATTACAATTTTTACTTCTAACTGCAAAGAATAAATAAAAAAAAAAAAATTTTTTTATACGACGTATACAAAAAGGAAATATACATTTATTTTTTACACATTAATATAGTTTTTAACTAATAAAATACCGTTTACCTTAAAAGAAGCAATTTATTAACGGCTGACAATCAGCGGATGCGTTCTTTCTGAAGAAACCCAAGTTGCAAAGACAACCGGGGGCACAGCTGAACAAATTCTCACAGATAACTGGCTTGGCGACCGCGTCGCACGTGTCTACAGTGCAGTTACTCTTGCATTGAATAAACGATTCATTTGGCCCGGTGCAATCTGACGGCGAAGACTGCTGTATCGTAACGACCACGTATAACAACGTAACTACACCAGCTAATATTACCTTCATTTTGCACGTTTTGTTCAACTTACAGAGCAGTATGTCGCAAAATTAAATTGTCTTGACTTTATATTAGAACCGTTTATCTTATATCATTAACTTGAGTGATATATTTGAAGTTATCGATGAGTTTTATTAATGTTTTTCTATTTATATAAGTCCAATTTATTTCTATCTAACGTTGAAATATGGTGTCGTTTAATTCTTTATCACTGTAACAAGGATATATTTATTTTTATTTCATATTTTTTGTGTCTATAAGATTGTAAAATGACTCTCCATCACAGAAATAAGTAATCAATCCCGTCATCCAGAGGTTGGAAGAGATTATGGATTAATGTTTAGCGTAAACCTGGCGTACCGCTCGCTTTCTCTACATCTACGTGTACATGATTGTCGGTTAAGGTTTTTATCTTTTCCTGACGCAATTTTCTTAACATTTGCAATATAGATTTGTATGTCTTTCAGCGTTTCAAAAGAAGCCATCGATGTAACAGCATTGGTATTTTTATTTTATTTCATTCGTATTGGTTGTCATATCTTTTTTACAATTAAGAAGGCTCTAGAAGAAGAGGGGGGGCACTGCCTTAGGCATCGCCCATGGATGTTTGTATTGTTTTTATAGTATGTAGATATAAATGGTGTACGTTAAATTAAGTGAATATTTTCGTTAATTCATATTTTTTTGTATGATCATCGAATTTAGATTACAGTTTTAAAATAATACAAAATGTTTTAACAAGAAATACGTTTTATTTATAAACAGTAATTTTTAATAAAAAAAAAAAAAAAAAAAAAAAAAAAAACATACAGACGAATTGAGTACCTCTTTCTTTTGGGAAGTCGGTCATAAATGGTTGTGTAAACTAGTACCTTGTTTATACACATTTTTACGTTTTCTATAATAATCTAGACCGTAGGTCAAAAAGTGCGCTGAGAAATAAGAAAATGTGCGTTTAACGCGCTAAAGCTTTTATTCCATTTACTAAATAATTCGGTGAAATCAACAGTTATGTGACTCGCTAAATTTCATATTTAGATTGTTTTTACTTGAATATATGTCCAATATAAAATGTAACTTTTCTTGCTCTTAGGTTTTCTCGTTTATTGATTTAAAACTCCACTCGTGAAGAAGGAACGAGTCGCTAGTAATATCATATTTTTTGTGTCTATAAGATTGTTGAGGTGATACTAAAATGACTCTCCATCACAGAAATAAGAAATCAATCCCGTCATCCAGAGGTTGGGAGAGATTGAACCTGGCATACCGCTCGCTTTCTCTACATTTACGTGTACATGCTTGTCGGTTAAGGTTTCTATATTTTCCTGACGCAATTTTCTTAACATTTGCAATATAGATTTGTATGTCTTTCAGCGTTTCAAAAGAAGCCATCGATGTAACAGCATTGGTATTTTTATTTTATTTCATTCGTATTGGTTGTCATATCTTTTTTACACTTAAGAAGGCTCTAGAAGAAGAGGGGGAGGCACTGCCTTAGGCATCGCCCATGGATGTTTGTATTGTTTTTATAGTATGTAGATATAAATGGTGTACGTTAAATTAAGTGAATATTTTCGTTAATTCATATTTTTTTGTATGATCATCGAATCTAGATTGCAGTTTTAAAATAATACAAAATGTTTTAACAAGAAATACGTTTTATTTATAAACAGTAATTTTTAATAAAAAAAAACACGATTTTCATACAATTAGGTAAATTTAAATAGCTTGTAAAATTGTGATTTCTTGTTTTCTGCAGTACATTTATTTTTATTTGGCCGGAAATTCCACTGTCAAAGTCTGAAAACACAAAACATTATTCAATGATTCAACCAATTCGTATTATTCCCTGTAATATCATTAGTGATTTGTTAAGGCTGAAATTATGGAGTTGGGCCAACTACGGATGAAGAAAAACGCGTACTAAATTGTAATTGTGCTTCTCGTTCCTTATTCCCTGCTTCAAAACAGGATATCACTAAAAAATATGATGTTAAAAAACCAATACTTACGCAAACTAAAACAAGCATTCAACTATAGGTTTGCAAGGTCCTGATTCGTTCTTCCTAGCAAAGCCGATCTCGCAGACGCAGCCGGGGGAACACGGTATCACTTTTAGGCATGACACCGGCCGTCCGACGTACTGACACGTGTCTTTAATACAATCGCTTTTGCAAGGTATCCATTTTTCGTGGGCACCATGACAGAGCAGTTTCTGTAGAAATTGAGAAGAATTTGCGAACAACAAACACACAACTAATAAAGCTAAGATCGATCTCATCTTTGCTGCTTGCTGTACTAATGAACGTATCTCTTTATATATGTTGGATATTTTAATAGAAGATATATCAAGTAGGTAGTTTATCGCTTTTAATTATTTAACAAGATAATTTAGGAAAGTTGTTGCCAACTTTAATAGATAAACGATCATAGTTTATTCTAGTTTAGTACAAATTGTTAAACAGAATTTAGTTTTCAGTACTATTACTAGACATTTGTTGCCAAGTATTTGCAAATTTTAAAACTTAGTACTGGCTATTTGTTTCGTTAAGTACAAATTTTACTACAATTTCAATTGCAACGGAGAATAGGCAAAGTAATATAGCTGGTATGTAATCTTTACTTTATTTGACTACATATATGGGAGTTAGGTTTAAAAATAAAATTCGTTATATTCATAAGCTTTATTTTTATTGATTTTAGTATCTAATATACTTCACATTGACACTAATAGACATTTCCAGTAAGATTGCAATTTATAATAATGCAGAATAACAATAGGAAAAAAGCATTTCCGAGGTCAGACTATTGAAAAAAAACTACATCACACTACAAAGTTTCTAGTTTTAGGCCTATTTTAGTACTGTTATTAATATTAGGCTATCTTTACATAAGAATCAAACGCTATTTAAATGTTTTTTTTTTTTATCTTGCAAGTTTTTTTAAGAATACTGCTACTATGAATTAATAAAGTTTTTGATCTAAAATGCTAAGAACTTGTATTTTGCTACATGTCACCTATAGAAATGGATTTATAAAAGTGAAAAAGTGTCGCTAATGTACGTTATATTCACTTTCTAGAACTAGCTTCTATTTTCACTATTATTACACTAAGTCTATGAGCATGCATATTTAAAAATTTACTACAGATTTTAGTGTTTTGTTTGGTCATTTCATAATGCATTTATACTGATATGGTTAACGGCAGTTTCATGTTTTAATCTATGTCCGTTTAGTCTATGACAACTTTGACATTACGCCAAGATGCTACATTATAAATGTTTATTTGGTCTTGTTTAATCTCCATTACAAAGGTTTCTGAATCATTTCTTAGTATTATAAACCAGTTGTTGACCCTTAGCACTAGATTTTACTAAATTTACTTTAATTTTATTGTCATATTTTGGAAGACATGCTGAAAAAATTATAATAAAAAACAAAAGTTACAAAAAAAATATTTTTCAACAAATCATAGTTGGAATAACATAAATGCTAAAAATTGTAAAATTATCTTTGAAAGTAATACATTTTTTAGAAAATAAAATGTTACAACAGTTAACTTGTACAAAATGTAAATCAAAAACAAGCTATTTTTTATATGGTAACATTCTACTTAAGAAAAAAGACTATAAACAAAAATACTTTTGTCTATGCATTAATTATTATATATGAAATAAAATACAAAGCTTCTAATTTTAAAGAAGAAATAGAAAATGTATTAATTGGTAACGATTTAATTCACACGACTGCCAAAGTAACCTAAAATTAGATAGGAATAAATCGTAAATGAATTCTATAAGTACTTTCAATTGGGTTTTATTATGTCGAATAAAAAATAAATAAAAAGTTTTCAAAAAAAAATATCTTTAATTATTTACTTTTTCTATCAGATTAAACGAAACAATATAATAATACAAAAAAATAAGAGATCTTGATTTCATAATTTGAATATTAATTAAATATCTACGATAGCATCTAAGATGTAAAATGGCCGAATCTAAAAAGCGTAAAAGCAACAAAAGTTTAATTATTTATAATCATTAACGTCACTTTGACAGACTATAAAATAAACAAGTCTCGTTTCGATGACGTCACAAATAGCGAGCAAAAGTTGACGACATAACCTATAGTTTATTCCAACTAAAGTTTGTAAAAAAAAAACGTTTAAACCACGCCTAACTTCGTTGATTTAAGATTAATTGCTTTAGAAAATAAAAGCAGTTATAGTAAACTATTAACTTTATGCCAAACGGCTGAATACTGAAACGAATCTTACACAGCATTTTGTGAAGAGTTCTGACATCTGACAGACTTCAGAATTTTAAAAGAATTTGCAGTTAACTCTTATCATTTAAGACGCAATTATATATATATATATATATATATATATATATATATATATATATATATATATATATATATATATATATATATATATATATATATATATATATATATATATATATATATATATATATATATATATATATATATATATATATATATATATATATATATATATATATATATATATATATATATATATATATATATATATATATATATATATATATATATATATATATATATATATATATATATATATATATATATATATATATATATATATATATATATATATATATATATATATATATATATATATATATATATATATATATATATATATATATATATATATATATATATATATATATATATATATATATATATATATATATATATATATATATATATATATATATATATATATATATATATATATATATATATATATATATATATATATATATATATATATATATATATATATATATATATATATATATATATATATATATATATATATATATATATATATATATATATATATATATATATATATATATATATATATATATATATATATATATATATATATATATATATATATATATATATATATATATATATATATATATATATATATATATATATATATATATATATATATATATATATATATATATATATATATATATATATATATATATATATATATATATATATATATATATATATATATATATATATATATATATATATATATATATATATATATATATATATATATATATATATATATATATATATATATATATATATATATATATATATATATATATATATATATATATATATATATATATATATATATATATATATATATATATATATATATATATATATATATATATATATATATATATATATATATATATATATATATATATATATATATATATATATATATATATATATATATATATATATATATATATATATATATATATATATATATATATATATATATATATATATATATATATATATATATATATATATATATATATATATATATATATATATATATATATATATATATATATATATATATATATATATATATATATATATATATATATATATATATATATATATATATATATATATATATATATATATATATATATATATATATATATATATATATATATATATATATATATATATATATATATATATATATATATATATATATATATATATATATATATATATATATATATATATATATATATATATATATATATATATATATATATATATATATATATATATATATATATATATATATATATATATATATATATATATATATATATATATATATATATATATATATATATATATATATATATATATATATATATATATATATATATATATATATATATATATATATATATATATATATATATATATATATATATATATATATATATATATATATATATATATATATATATATATATATATATATATATATATATATATATATATATATATATATATATATATATATATATATATATATATATATATATATATATATATATATATATATATATATATATATATATATATATATATATATATATATATATATATATATATATATATATATATATATATATATATATATATATATATATATATATATATATATATATATATATATATATATATATATATATATATATATATATATATATATATATATATATATATATATATATATATATATATATATATATATATATATATATATATATATATATATATATATATATATATATATATATATATATATATATATATATATATATATATATATATATATATATATATATATATATATATATATATATATATATATATATATATATATATATATATATATATATATATATATATATATATATATATATATATATATATATATATATATATATATATATATATATATATATATATATATATATATATATATATATATATATATATATATATATATATATATATATATATATATATATATATATATATATATATATATATATATATATATATATATATATATATATATATATATATATATATATATATATATATATATATATATATATATATATATATATATATATATATATATATATATATATATATATATATATATATATATATATATATATATATATATATATATATATATATATATATATATATATATATATATATATATATATATATATATATATATATATATATATATATATATATATATATATATATATATATATATATATATATATATATATATATATATATATATATATATATATATATATATATATATATATATATATATATATATATATATATATATATATATATATATATATATATATATATATATATATATATATATATATATATATATATATATATATATATATATATATATATATATATATATATATATATATATATATATATATATATATATATATATTAGAAGAATTAAATTGTAAATAAACCGAGTTGGTATTTCACTGGACACTACTTTTTTATTTGTAAATCCCTTTTGCGATATTTTCGATTATATTTATTTAGCATTCGCCCGCGACTTCTTTAGCGTGAAATTTAAAAAAACTTAGGTGGCCTATGTGTTCTTCCAGACTATCCATTACATTTATGCCAATTTTTTTCCAGATCCGTTCAGCAGTTTAGGCTACAAACTTTAACAAACATCCATCTAAACTTTCCGATTTATAGTTTTTTTTTTTTTTAATTATGTTGTTCTTTGTATGTTTTATATAGTACGTTGTATGCGTCATATTATTTAAAAAAAGGTTTAAAATAACCTATTTTCTCTATAACCAATATTATAAAGAGGAACTATTTGCATTTATGTATGTCTTGAAATAAGTTAAAAACTACTGGGCCGATTTTAAAAATTCTTTCACCGTTAGAAAGGTAATTTATCCGAGTAACACAGGCTATATTTTTTTTATTTGGCGAGCTACAGCTAGTGTTTTATGTGTACCTCTGCGCGTGCGTCCGCGTCGAGAGCCTGCAGCGCGTCGCGCGTGTACTGGAAGCTGCCGAGCCTCTCCAGCAGCGACACGCAGTAGCGCTTCACCTCCACATCACGAGTGCGTTGCCGTAAGATGTCTGCACACTCAGTTAAGGATTCATATTTTTTTAATAGTTATTCGAATTAATTTACTTAACAAAGATAGTGCACGGTTTATTTGCATGAATGTGCGATACTTTGCAATACTAAAAAAGACAGATTTCAAGTGACAATTCCATAGTCTGATGATTGTACGTGTTTGGAGGTTTAATTTTTAGTATTTCAACCTTTGTTGGAAGGAGGAAGGAGGTAAAGTGTGTGAAAAATCGTACAAATAAAGAACGGGGAAGTTGATTTGGCAGGGAGAAGGAGGCAAAGGTAGAGAAAATGTTCTTTTCCTCCAAATCTGTTGGTTGAAGATTTAGCAGGGGATTGGATACCATAAGCAGAGGAAATCTCTTTCTCTTGTTATTAAATGTAGGTAACGTCTACCTATAATAAATACACATTTATATAAATCAAGAATATTACGACATTGGTTTATCAAATACTAAGCTATAATTTGATTTATATGTACCGGATAACTGTCAGTCTATACCTCCATTAACTTAGCTTAGTTTAACCAATGTAACATGTAACATGCAACACGGTGTAACGTTTCAAAGGATACGTAGGACCTGGTTGTCGGCGTGCTGCGCGCGGATGGCGTGCACGATGGGGAAACTGAACTTACCCTCTGTTAGATCCTCGCAGTAACTCTTGTTCTCTGAATACTATAAAAATAATTAACAAACGTATACAAAGATAACAGAAATATCAACATATCATATTGTCATATTATTAAATAAACACTATATTTGAAGATACGTTTCTTGTGGTTTTCAAATAATAGTAAAATCCTTTAAAATATAATAAAAAGTTAGATAATTTTGTATAATTTAAAAAATTAAACTCTAGATTTAATTGGTATCATTATCGGCCGAATAGTGAAACATTTAAATATATAACAGATACTTAAATAAAAAAAAACATAAAGGATATATTTTCACGTCTGTCAGATTGTAAGCTTATGGAGCTGAATTTAAGATTCAGTACTCGGCCGATAGCATAAAGTTGAAAAAGTCTTAAATATCTAATACGGCGAAATAGTGAAACAACATAAAATATACAACTACAAATTGCATTATAATGTTCACATCTTTTGTAAGCGGCGTTTACGAAGCTAAGTGTTTAAATTTCGTTTCAGTATACGGCCGTTAGTACTAAAAAGTGTGTAACAATACCTCTTGCAAACAGAGGTTGCAGTAGTCATCTCTGATCTGGAAGTAAAGGCCTAGGATGGAGGAGAGTCGGCTGAAGTCTGACTTGTTGTCGCTGAACAGCTGCATCAGACGGATGGCCAACATAAATAGACCTCCCGTCTCTATAAACAAGGCAATTGAAGCCTTTGTTAAACTAACCGGAGTCAATCTTAATTTATAGCGCAGTTTTTTTTTCATAAGATGGCAAACGAGCATGCGGCCACCTGATTCCGCCAAAATGGCGAGAGGACTGCTGTCTAGACGGAGGAGGAGACGCACATTAAGAGGATATTTCCCCTTCTTATGCGTCTCCTCCACCGTCAAAACTTTCCGTCCCCTTCCTTATAAGAAATGGGTGGAGAGGGAAAAGATATAAAACTAAGCCTCCAGCACGCACATTAATTAAACGAAACTTGGTTCAATATATTTAGATGGCTGATAACCAGTATTATAAAGTTTTTTTTTACGTTTTCTACCAGAAATCATCCAGCCAGGTAAGTTTGTAACACTACAGTTAGTCAAACTAAAGATTAATTTGACAGCTGTCAAAATCGAAAAAAACCTTGTGAAACCGTTCGTGTATTTTGACGCGTAAAAAGTTTTTGTATTGTTTTTGTTACAGTTATTTAGATTTTAAAGAATTATTCAGACATTAAAAATAACTTGATGTTTTTCCTTGTAAGTTGACCTTAGTACAATGTCGTGTGACTAATGATGTCATCATTGTGTATGAATATATAAAAATACTAGTTAAAAATATTAACTTTGAGTGGAATTAAAAACAAAAAAGTAAGTAGCCTATGTGTTCTTCCAGACTATCCTCTACATCTGTGCTAAATTTCATAGAGATCCGTTCAGCAGTTTAGGCTACAACCTCTAACAAACATCCATTCATCCAAACATTCGCATTTATAACATTAGTAAGATTATTTGAGTGTCATATGCAAATTTTTGTTGCATTATTTGTAGTATACGAATATATAGTTTATTGACCAAATACCATAAACTATGGTGGTCTTTTATCTCTATGGGCAGTTGTATTTTATATCTGATTTTTCCATGGCGCTGACGGTAATAGCGAGAATTTGAACTAATAGAGACAGAATTAACTGTCAGAAACATTAAGGGCCTGTCCCACCAAATTATAAATTGTCTGATAACAATCCAACATGTAAAATATGTGATGGAAATATCGGATTTTGTTACCTTATCTGACAGTAACGTCAATTTAACCTATCTGAGCCTCTATCAGCCAGTGGTGGGACAGGCCCTAAAAATGTTAAATATTAAAGCTGTCATTTCCTATCCGTGTTTAGAGATGTGTAATGTGTACTAACTCTTGATGGTCATCTGCTTGTACTCGTCTTCGGAGGGACAGTGGAAATTGTCCCTCCAGTAGATCTCCATACCCTGGCCGCGGTGGAGCTGCAGCAGCTGCTCCGTGTATACCGCCGTCGCCTGAAACAACATTGTTAAACCCTCTTTCCACTAGCGCGACATACCAAATATAGACCACTGGTGTTGCTGACAACGGCTTTGCGCAGTAACGTTGAGAGATCACACTATTGGAAAAAAGGTATTTTTCCTTGTTTACATTCTTCCAGTCCAGTGATGACATCCGGCGCTGGATTACCAGAGGACATATGTAAACGTACACTGGAATGCGGTGTGGGTATTCCTATGGGTTTACTTTTCATTAGATCAGCGCTGTATTCGGTCGTTGGACTGGAATATTATAAACTATATATTAGATAGAATCTTTTTGACCGAATTCCCTTAAGAACTCCTTCTTACCTCCGTACTTAATTCGTCTGTATGTTTTTTTTAATAATTATGGTGTAAAACCCATTGCTAATTCCTAATATTACCACAGTACTACCAGAATATGTATTAATATATTCATACAATATATTCATGTAAATTCTTCATTCGATACAAAATAAACTTCAACTTACACATGTTTATTTTCGTTTGACCACAATGACCCTCTTAATGTGCAATAAAACAATAAAAGGAATACAGCTACTTGTAACAATTATTCGCTGCACAATAAACTATGAGTCAATTCGCTTTGTTCACACAAGCCTAAACTATGAAATGCAACGTGTCCATTTTTTATTGTGACTGAGTTGCCACTGTTTCCCTAGAAGAGGCATTTACAGATTCACCGGGCTTGAGGTGGCCGAGCGCAGATGGCGCTTAGCCTAAACCTCTGTTATGTGGAACTAAGCTCGAGGGCTCCCTCTGGAGCCTCGGCACGAGCCGTTACTTCGTTAATATTACCGGATTGGGCCAACGTGTCCAAACGTTCCATTTTAGCGTTGAGATAACAAATTATCATTATAATTATATTTAATTTAACCACTACTTTATATCGTAATTAGTTTCAATTAAACAGTAGGCCACTTACATCCATTTTCCACTAGCGTGACTAATTTGTAATGCATGTACCATATGCACTGGCCTGTAATGTCAAAAGGGTCACAGACGTGGGAATTTTTTAACAAAATCCCTTTTGTACTTTGCCTACTGTTTAATTGAAACTAATTACGATATAAAAGACATAGAGTGTTTTAATTTCCTTCCTGTTTTTATTTCCTTCCTACACCATCCCCTTCCCTGCTTAACCAACGTCTCCCCATCCACCCTTATCCATCTTTTCTATTTACCGTCAAAGTTGTAACCTACTTACTTGTGGATGCCCCAACTCTAACGTCTTCTCGAGTGCTATAATCATAGCGTAGTTTGCAGCATTAATAGTACTTGCTATGCCGTAGATAGAGTGCGCCACTGGGATGCCTCGACGAAGGATTGAATTGTCTTGGATATCATCCACGCTGGAAACAACAAAAATAAACAGATTACATTATGTTTGATGTTTTCTAAAATAAAAACAAAATGAATAGAACGGCTCAAAGTATGTGCTACGTATGGCAGTTGAACGGAGAGATTGCAGCCCACGGCCACCTGTTCAGATGTCCATACAATCTATTAGGCCATACTAAATATTAAAGTCAACTCGCAAGTCGGGTCAGCACTGGATGTGTAAACCTAATTTATTTCCATAATATTTTCTCGGAGATAGAAAGAGGTGAAGATAAAATTGCAATAGAAAACAAGACCAATAATGACATTTATCTACACAAAAAGAACGCTAGATTAAAGTTTAGATTACCACTGTCGAAACTATGGTAAAAAAAGTCAATGTCTCCAATCTATTAAAAAAACAGTGAAGATAATAGATAATAAGATGAAAATCATCGTATGATTAAAAACGGTGGATTTATAATAGCAATAATTAGTTACATGAGACATAGTCGCTTAAAAAAATAACGCTAGCAACAGATAATGCCTAACAATGGCAATTTTCATTAACAAAGCTATAGCACTGTTAATTAATTGTGACTCGACAGAGTAATTCTGTAATTAAGCTTATTGTATTGTAATTAGTGTAGTGATGTATAACAAATATCGATATTTTATCTGAGGGCAACGTATTGATGTTGTTTACAGATTATTGAACTAATAAAATGTGATTAACTAGTAATTAGTGCAATTACCTACAAGTATTGATAATATGTAATTATTTGTATATTCGAGTGATCCGTAACAATCATACTAATATTATAAGTGCGAAAGTTTAGATGGATGGATGGATGTTTGTTAGAGTTTGGAGCCTAAACGGCTGAACGGATTTCGATGAAATTTGGCATAGACGTAGAGGTTAGTCTGGAAGAACACATAGGCTACTCAGATTTGTTTTTTTTTAATTCCACGCAGACGGAGTCGCCTGCGAAAGCTAGTTATTTTATAAATATAACAAGTGCATCTTAACCCCCTAACTGCGCCATAATGCCCTCTTATGAAATACCGTTACTAGACAATTCAAATATATTCATAAAAATCTGCAAAATTAATATAACCGACAATTAATTCTGCAAATGATGAATAATGAACTTCAAATACGATGTTGGAATTGTCGATAGTCAAAATATCGACATCGAGTTATTCCATTAGAAAATATCGTCGCAACCCTAGTGGTCCCTTGATTACACTTCACCAATTAAAGTGTAGTCCTCCACCTCGGACACAGTTTTTGTCAGCTAACGATACATTGTTATTTTCAGCATACTCTTTTTTATTTCAATGTTTTTCTGTATTCATCAAGAATATTACACATTACCAATGAATAATTAACAACGTTCTGTAATGATAATAATACCAATATCATCATGAAAAAAGCATAAAAATGTTATTTCTCAATATATCGCTATATTATTTATTATTTTTATGTATTTACGTACTTATATCTGCGGAATTCCAGATTCGTTAATGATATTATGTCTCTTAATATAGTTTTAGAATTATAGCATTCAGAAAGGACATCCGTAATTAGCCATTAAACTACCCTGAGTGCAAGAGGCAAACTACGATGTGTGTAGAATGCAGAGACATATCGTCATCTCATTGAAAAAAAAAGTGACATTGCAGTCTCAACCCAGAGTAAACAATCTATTTAATAACACACAATGCAGATAATAATTAGTTCCAGTTAAATCCGAATGAAACTGGCTTGACCTGACATGAACCTCACGTTCAGTCCACGTGTCTCTCACGTATTGTATGCAATTCCAATTTTGGCACTATACTTCTTCAAATAAGTTCTTAACAGTGGTAGAGCCCGCTTTAACATCTTCGCACGAATGGGCCGGCTCGCCCGGTGTAATACCACGACCACACAGAAAACTGGAGTAAAGTGGAAGCAATTCCGCGTTTCGTCTGATGAGTGTGGTGCCGGAGCCCTAAATTTAGTCCCTTTCCCTTTCCACCCTTTTCTTAAGAGGAAAGGATGGGAAGGAAAAGTGGATTTGACGTTGGAGGAGACGCATAGGAAGGGGAAATATCCTCTTTATGTGCGTCTCCTCCTCCGTCAATTAAGGGTGGACAACACATCTGCAATTGCGGATGTTTATGGGCAGCGGTCGCTTTCCATTACGGTGGATTCAGGTGGCCGCTTGCTCGTTTGCCACCTTATATTATAAAAAAAAAATAGTAAAAATTCTAGGATTTCATTCCCTACCAACGTACCTCGCTAGATGCCGTACAACATTGGAAATCACTGGTTTACGTCATGGGTCATACCATACATTAAGAAAATGGTCGCTTATACCGTAATTAGGGCACAGCGAATTTAAATATGTTGATGCCCCTCTTTCTTTATGCCTCCATAAGCCTGCTATAGATGCCTTGATTACGTAGTCACAAAAAGCTGTCGAAAAGAACAGCGATAATCTTACACCGAATGGAATGGAAATTGTGAAAGTCTCTTTACATTTGTTTTGTACAACAAAGACATTATTATGTTAATTGGATACCATAACAAATGACGTTTGCGGCACACTTTTACCGATTTGTGTCAATCCAATATAACGAGCCGTTATAAATTATGTTACCTTTAAAAGATTTTTTTCTTAGTTACTACGTCTAACAATGTTATGTAATTTTTAATCTATTACAAATGAGAAAAGGGAACTATAAATAACTATAAAGTACCTTTATGCTTAATTTTCTAAATTAGTTACCGGATTGTGTAAGAGCGCGCGCACCCCTTTGACTGTCGCACAACTGTTTAGTCTCGCTTTGATTCACATGAGCTAATATGGAGGTGCGCACACTGCTCGATATTACACCGGGCGTGCCGACCCATTCGTGCTAAGATGTTAAAGCGGGCACTACCACTGTGAGATATGTCCGATATGTCCTTGACTTCCGATACTTAAAATTGACTGCGGATCTCGTTAGTGGCAAACTATTATATTATAAAGTTTGAATGTTTTTATACTATACTAACTTTCGCCCGCGACTCCGTCCCCGAGGAATTTAAAAAAAAACAAAAGTGAGTAGCCTATGTGTTCTTCCAGACTATCCTCTACGTCTATGACAAATTTCATCTAGATCTGTTCAGCCGTTTAGGCTACAAACTCTAACAAACATCCATCCATCCATCTAAACTTTCGCATTTATAATATTGTTAGGAATTAGTAGGAAACTGAAGGAAAAATGGGGGGTAGTTTTATAAAACACTTGCAAGGAGTCGCACAGAGCTCAGTCAGACAGTCCGGCAGTCGCTCAGAAGCTCGATAGCTGAGTACATTTCTAGTCGTCACTATGGAACGTTCGATATCTTTACATACATAGTTGACTTTGTGTTAGTTTTAAAGTAATTAACAAGTATTGTTGATTTGGCCGATCGTCTATATTTTTTTTAAATCATTTGTATCGAAATACCTAAAATCAGAAGCGGGATAGAATTCGCGTGATTCTAGCCTTAACGCTCATCCTGAATGTTGTAAAATTTACGTTAAAAAAGTGCAAAGTTAAAGATATCGATCGTTACTGTGATTGCGATAGTCGTAATTTCGACAAGTCTAAACGTGTCTAGTTTGAGATCGTAGTTGTGTACAAGTACTTTGAAGATACTTGAAAAAGTCATTTGAGACACGTCACTGGGAAAAACATGTTGGAACATGCAAGTAGTGAGGCGAACGTGATTTCCTTGCCATGTATTGTAAGACGGAATTGTTTAATTAATACTTCGGTAAGATCCAACCAATATTTTTATATTTCGAATTGTTATGCAAAGGTGTATTAATTTTGAAGTTTGGTTAACAATTGCTAAGCTCTTGCTTAATGATTTAGTTGAGTTTTCTCAATTTATAAAAAGCCTAGCACATGTAAAATTAATGTTACACGTGTTATGTGAATTCATATTTTGGTAAACTCTTGGTGTAAATCGATGACGTTTTGAGGCTAAGACAATAGACTGAGGCTTTCTATTTAACATTAAGGTCTAGTGATGTAGGTTGTGAGTTTTTCATTAATTCAATTAATGTTAACCTAACCTAACAATGGAAATTAAATTCAGTTTTTCGTTATATTAGTAAGGGTCAGGTAGGGCCGAGCGTTTATAAGATTAAAGTATTTTTCTGAATCAGCCGAATATCGTTATGACTTAATAGTCATTGATGCTTTCGTTAAGCAGTTTATTTTACGCAAAATGTTGACATGCTGCTGATCAATTATAACCTCATTTCAAGAACATGACTTTTATGTTTTATTAACGAAAATCGATCGTTATTGATAGAAGTTGGTTGTTTGAAAGTGTGAATTTCTTAATTGAATTAATTGTCGATTAAGGGTGAAAGCTACCCTGTGAATTTTTAATTAGTTTTTGTGTAAGTGCAGTCAATTGGAGAGTTTTTGCAAGCCGTCGGCTTGTGCAGTCGGAGTACACATCTGTGCAGCCGATGAGGGAACGCCCTGTGACATGCCCGGCTACAAGCAGCACCTGTGCGATCCTGCAGCGCGCCTACGACGCGTCTGGCTGCACGCAGCGCATCCACAGCGCACATGGCTAAGTGCAGTAGACCTGCAACGCGCATGGTTACATATATCGCGCCTGCATTGCCTGTGACTTCGTACAGCGCGTCTGCGACGCAACTGCCTACGCGCAGGTGTGAGTACTGCGTACGAGTGTGAGTAAAGTTTGTTTTGAAGTTTTAATACTCAAACAAAGCGATAAGTCGCTGTTGTCTTTAGTGACTGCTATGGGAACTTTGACATTCGTCAAATTGTTACCATCCGTAGTAACCTCAATAGTCAGACTAAGCAGTTACTTTACCAAAGTCCAGTTGCTTCAAAGTTGACAATATATGTCATGGAAGCGTAGCACAATAGTCAAATTGCATATTTAATTCGTAACTACATAGCTACAATAAATTGTTTTAAGTCTCGATATAAGTTCAGGTGAAAAAGGTAAGGTGTTGTGATTACTGAGATACACCTTTCTTCGTCACATGTCTTTCTTGATACGTTGTGTTTTGTGTAATAAATGTTGACTTGCATATGGTTATGTTGGTTGACGATCCGATGTAGTTGTTACTGGATCTATGTTGGTTGACGATCCGATGTAGTTGTTACTGGATCTATGTTGGTTGACGATCCGATGTAGTTGTTACTGGATCTATGTTGGTTGACGATCCGATGTAGTTGTTACTGGATCTATGTTGGTTGACGATCCGATGTAGTTGTTACTGGATCTATGTTGGTTGACGATCCGATGTAGTTGTTACTGGATCTATGTTGGTTGACGATCCGATGTAGTTGTTACTGGATCTATGTTGGTTGACGATCCGATGTAGTTGTTACTGGATCTATGTTGGTTGACGATCCGATGTAGTTGTTACTGGATCTATGTTGGTTGACGATCCGATGTAGTTGTTACTGGATCTATGTTGGTTGACGATCCGATGTAGTTGTTACTGGATCTATGTTGGTTGACGATCCGATGTAGTTGTTACTGGATCTATGTTGGTTGACGATCCGATGTAGTTGTTACTGGATCTATGTTGGTTGACGATCCGATGTAGTTGTTACTGGATCTATGTTGGTTGACGATCCGATGTAGTTGTTACTGGATCTATGTTGGTTGACGATCCGATGTAGTTGTTACTGGATCTATGTTGGTTGACGATCCGATGTAGTTGTTACTGGATCTATGTTGGTTGACGATCCGATGTAGTTGTTACTGGATCTATGTTGGTTGACGATCCGATGTAGTTGTTACTGGATCTATGTTGGTTGACGATCCGATGTAGTTGTTACTGGATCTATGTTGGTTGACGATCCGATGTAGTTGTTACTGGATCTATGTTGGTTGACGATCCGATGTAGTTGTTACTGGATCTATGTTGGTTGACGATCCGATGTAGTTGTTACTGGATCTATGTTGGTTGACGATCCGATGTAGTTGTTACTGGATCTATGTTGGTTGACGATCCGATGTAGTTGTTACTGGATCTATGTTGGTTGACGATCCGATGTAGTTGTTACTGGATCTATGTTGGTTGACGATCCGATGTAGTTGTTACTGGATCTATGTTGGTTGACGATCCGATGTAGTTGTTACTGGATCTATGTTGGTTGACGATCCGATGTAGTTGTTACTGGATCTATCTAGTTTTGTGATCCGATGTAGTTGTTACTGGATCTATGTTGGTTGACGATCCGATGTAGTTGTTACTGGATCTATGTTGGTTGACGATCCGATGTAGTTGTTACTGGATCTATGTTGGTTGACGATCCGATGTAGTTGTTACTGGATCTATGTTGGTTGACGATCCGATGTAGTTGTTACTGGATCTATGTTGGTTGACGATCCGATGTAGTTGTTACTGGATCTATGTTGGTTGACGATCCGATGTAGTTGTTACTGGATCTATGTTGGTTGACGATCCGATGTAGTTGTTACTGGATCTATGTTGGTTGACGATCCGATGTAGTTGTTACTGGATCTATGTTGGTTGACGATCCGATGTAGTTGTTACTGGATCTATGTTGGTTGACGATCCGATGTAGTTGTTACTGGATCTATGTTGGTTGACGATCCGATGTAGTTGTTACTGGATCTATGTTGGTTGACGATCCGATGTAGTTGTTACTGGATCTATGTTGGTTGACGATCCGATGTAGTTGTTACTGGATCTGTCTAGTTTTGTGATCCGATGTAGTTGATACTGGATCTGTTCTGTTTGGTGATCCGATGTAGTCGTTACTGGATCAATATGTGTGAAGGCCCGATGTAGATGTTACTGGGTTTGTGTTATTTGTCCGATGTAGATGCTACTGGACTGCATTAAAGCCAACACACTGAGGCAAGTTAATTCTGTAAGGCCTGTGGCAGTGTGATTTGAAGAATCATCTACGATGAGCCTGCGTTGCGCCTGGGTTCGTGCAGTGCGCTTACGACGCGCCTGTGCGCATACAGCGCGCTTGCCTGCGAACAGCGCGCCTGTCTTCGTGTGTCGCGCCTGTGTGCGAACAGCGCGCCTGCCTTCGTGTGTCGCGCCTGTGTGCGAACAGCGCGCCTGCCTTCGTGTGTCGCGCCTGTGTGCGAACAGCGCGCCCTGTCTTCGTGTTCCGCGCCTGTGTGCGAACAGCGCGCCTGTCTTCGTGTGTCACGCCTGTGTGCGAACAGCGCGCCCTGTCTTCGTGTGTCGCGCCTGTGTGCGAACAGCGCGCCTGTCTTCGTGTGTCGTGCATGTGTGCGATAAGCGCGCCTGTCTACGTGCGTCATGCCTGTGTGTGACCAGCGCGCACGTGCAGCACCTATCTTCAGACACCGTGCCTTCGATGCGTCTGGCTTCGTGCACCATGCCAGCGTCACGACTTTCAACGAGTAGCGAGAGATTAGTATGTGACGGTCGAGGTGGGAACTTTCTTGCTTTACTTCATACTACTAAGGTCGAGGTCTGTACTTTAATGCTTTACTTCCCGATCATAGAGCAGAATGGTTAGGTTAGATCTTGCGTCCCTGATGATCATGATGATGATGTCCTCCATGTCTGTCAATGGCGAACTTTATCTCCGAGAGTGTGATCGAAGACGACTGGCAAATCCGAACCTAGATTTAAAGGTCCGATCACAAGGCGCACAGTACAATAGTTCCTTGCGTTTCTACTGAGTAACTGTGTCGTGTCGTTGATGTGCATTGTCAAATCGGTGTATATTTCCGACAACAGAACGCTAATGTGTTATACGTTTCTTATAATGGGCAAACATAATCAAAATGTGTCTTAAACAGAGCAGTTTGGGACAATTCGAAGTTTTGTAAGTTGGAACCTAAGTATCAGTTTTCTGTATGTGCATCAGGATTTCTCCTGGAAGGGCGAACAGCGCGCCAGTATCGCGCCTGTCTTCGTGCATTACGTCTGCGTCGTGCCTGTATGTGAACAGCGCGCCTGGGTCGCGCCTGTCTACAAACGACGCGTTGGTTGCGAGCAGCGAGCCCGCGACGCTTCTACCTACAAGCAGCTTGCCGCGCCTGTCAACAAAGCGCGCGACAGCGCAGCATCTACCAACGAGCCGCGAATCAGCGCAGCGCCTGTCACCGTGCCGCGTGAGAACGAGCCGCGCACCCGCGCAGCTCCTGCCTGTGAGCTGGAATCTACTGCCAGAGACGGATTCCGCAACATTGAAGACACTGGAAGGACAAGACCGTGGACGGTCTCCTGTCAGGAGAGGCCGTGTTAGGAATTAGTAGGAAACTGAAGGAAAAATGGGGGTAGTTTTATAAAACACTTGCAAGGAGTCGCACAGAGCTCAGTCAGTCAGTCCGGCAGTCGCTCAGAAGCTCGGTAGCTGAGTACATTTCTAGTCGTCACTATGGAACGTTCGATATCTTTACATACATAGTTGACTTTGTGTTAGTTTTAAAGTAATTAACAAGTATTGTTGATTTGGCCGATCGTCTATATTTTTTTTAAATCATTTGTATCGAAATACCTAAAAATATTAATAAGATAGTAAGATTATTTATACTATTTATCTAACTCACAGTAGACTGGAGTTGTGCAGCATCTGGACGATCTCGCCGATAGCTCGAAGTTTGTCATCGCTTACTCGTAGCCAATAGTTGAAGGCTAGGGATAACTTCTTTCGGATCTGCTTGCCTGGTACTTGCAGGATATATGTGTACGGCATCAGGATTTTCTGCACAAAGAAATAATTATACTTCGTTACTGCAGTTTAACTATAGTTATAAGGAAATATAGTCGATAAAGTATTCTAGTAAAATCTATCGAAAACTTATATAGATTTCCGATGACTGAATAAAATTTAAACCTAACTCTAAACTTTACACTGCAATGCGTAATTTCAACTTATGACTAAGTTATTTTGCAGTAAACTTAACGCGCATTTCCTCCAGTATAGCATCGATACTTACAAAAAAACCCTTAAATAATTTAAAAAAGTATAACAAACAACAGTTTTTTGTACATATCTGTTTGTACAAAGTAATGCTGATGTTAAATCGATTTTAAAAATATATATTAAAAAGATACATTGAATATAGAGAAACATTAGTATGTTCGTATGCACACGCGGCCTATATTCCCAGCACATTGTCCTCGATCTAGGGCTCTAGGGCATCCGGGATAGTCTTTTGAATTACGACGAAGCTTTAAAAGCGCATTTCATTACGTTCGCACTAACGAAACATGTTTTATACTGAATAAATATTTACCTTTACAGAGAAATGACAAAAACTTATCTATAAATATAATAAAATTGAGGTGTCTGTTTGTAATATCAAAAGAAAAATTCCAGATTTCGGGAAGATGATGTATTTGCGTTGCTGACAACGAAAATCGCATTTAAAACATTTTTGTCTGTCTGTCTGTCTGTCTGTTAATAGTACACGTCTTAAAAAAACCCTTTGTACATTTCCATAATTCATTCGTAAATACCAATTTTCATGCAAAAGTAATGTTGGCAATTTCGTTAGTTTACAATTTAACAGACTGTAAATGACTGATTCATCATTATTTTAACTAAATGATTTTTTGTCTTTTTTTAACACAGAGAATAGAAGATTTAAAAAATCTATTTTTGTTAAAATTATTAAGTTATTACAATGAGAAAAAACGTATATTTGTATGTAACAAATAAACTAAAAAACAACTGGAGTGATTTGAAAAAAATATTTTGGCTTTAAAATACATAATTAACACTAAGTAACTTAGTTGCTAACTTAGCTTGTCTAACTAATAGTGTGCTATTCTGTTGCCATTCATTATATTGTAATTTTTAATGGGTTGTTATTTAAAAAGTTTTTTTTAAAATATAGGATGGCAAACAAGCAGCGGGAACACCGAAGTGTTTGACCCAGAGATTGCATAACTAGAGAAACTGCAATGTGTTGCCAGTATTTTTTAATAGAATTGAATATTAAGTACATATTTTATTAATTAGATATTACATACATATAAAATGATAATTTAAATTTAGAAAATTATTGTTTGTGATTCTTAGATGGCCCTATTTATTAGAGTCTAAATAACAGATTGAATGTAAATATCTTGGTACTGCTGTTTGAGAGAATTCATATATGAAGACAGACGACACAATAATTTCAAATTTAACAGAAGTTCTATAATGATGTTGTATTTCATTTCTTTGCATAAATTAATTGATATTTAATGCAGTAGTCTCTCATTTATCATGGTTGTATGAAGAATTAATTGTAAAAATTGAAATCCATGTACGAATTATTTTTTTTTTATAAACACACTATAAAAATTCTACGCTTGTGATTAAAAAAATATTGTTATCATTAATTAAACATTGCCTAAAAATGACTAATCCAGCAAGGTTCTTAGGTATGTGGTAATCTTGTTATTAAATTTATATTCAGGGATTACAAGCTTTTATACATATCAAATAATGTACGAAATCTAATTGGATTTAAATTCTGTTTTTACATTAAAATAAAAAGGGTTTTTAAGTTAAAAATTCTTACCTCATCTTGCGACTTATCACCAGTTTTTGTAAAAGCTTCCGACATGGTACTATAAACTTTCTTAACAAGTCCGATCTGTTTGAAACAGAAAAGTAAATTCAGAAAAATTGATTTTCCGCTTTTATTCAGTGCGGCGCCTATAAGAATCCGCAATGCGTGACAAACTGACTTTGACAAGGACCGGTGATATTAACAATTGACAGTTGACATTTCTATTTTTTTAGTAAAAGGCGAATACTCACAAACTGCATTTTATTGTAAAAGAAAAGGTATAAATACTGTTAAAACAAATGTTTTGTTTTTTAAAAAAATGTACTATAATTTTAGTTTCTTAATAATGTATGTTTAAAAAGGGTTTTTGCTTTTCTATACTGCAATTATTTTTAAAATCTTGCAAGAACGACCGACAATCAGTGTTTTGAAAAGTTTATACTCTTTGATTTGACAGATTGTCTAATTCGAAATGATAAATAAATAATGAATGAAGTTGTCAAGTTGTATGGTAAAGAACAGGCTAGCGAAACTTCGAACAAAAATATTTTGTATGGCTTAACGGACTTTTTGATGGCAAACTTAACAAAATTTAATGTCATGACATTAAATTTTGTCAAGTTGTCATTATGAGCATGCTTTCTCACTCTATCGTCAAGAGTTCCTTTTCTACCACAAGTGTCATTTCAGTTGAAGGTCTTTGTCAAAGTCCGTCAAAATCTATCTTACGTACAAACTAATTATATAATACTAATTATGTATAATAATTAGATGAATTTGTGAATAGTTCGTTTAACTGTTAAGTTTTTTAAATTTTATATACAATGTCGATCATGAAACGATTTATAAAATGTGAAATTTGTAGTGTACGGTCCTTTAATAAAATAGGACAAAAAAGAGATTTTACGGCGGAATTCCCATTGGATAAGAACCGGTAATCATGTATTAATAATTTAATTATTAAAAAACGTAAATGTAAAGCTATCATGGTAGTTTTAATTAGTTGTGTAAAGTTAAATTTGAAAAATTTATTTTGTGCTAGTGATGTATCTAGTTTACAGTTGTTATTGTAATTTTATTATCGATATTTTTTGTTTCTCAATGTAATGGGGAGTTTCCACTGTCGATATGCTTGTATAAAACATTAATATCCCTCACATTTTCAAAAAACGAATTACACTCTCTTTAAAAAAAATGAGACATGTATGTATATACCGTTAATTGAATCCTTCACATTTTACAGAAACGCACGTGTAAACATAATTCTAAGGTACTTTTAGCAGTCCCACAAACTTGAAATTTTGAATATAAATACAGGTCAACGTATAATTAAAAGGAAAAAAATAAAAAAAAAATGTAAAATACCGGAATCTGGGTGGATGGATAGAAATGTACCTGAAAATTTTTGAAGGAAGGAAAAGGTTTTATCGTAAATTCTAATGTGTCTATTAGGAATGAAACCAGGTATACAAAATTATTATTTGACAGTTACCCTAGACAATTATTATTTCACAAAAATTTCTTTTTGTTTTCATTATACTTAAAATATTACTTGGCGATGCCATGTAAATAAAACAAATAAATGTAATTTTGGTGATTATTTTATTTATTTGCTTCCCTTTGGGTAATTTAGGTTCAATGTCAGTAAATGAAAAATTACATTACGAATAATTTTACATTGAGCCTAAATGCAAAGTTATTTGAAATATGAGATTGTATTAAGAAGGGCCACCCAATCACCCCACATTTAATCGATATCGATATCGAGGTATCGATTATAAGAGCCCTTCACTAATGATTTTTGTTAGGTTGGTGCACATGTTTTTTCATTGTGTCGGAAAAATTGAAATTAAATATTTTTATCCTGGTAACTTTTTGCCACGAGAAGTGAGTTTGGCAGGTGTCAGACCGATTTCATTCTTTGTTCTAAGTCCCGACTCTTACTTATATGCTCTTTGGTAAAGAAGCGACGAATATTTTGGACAATACGAAATGAAAATATTCTGGTGTTTAGGCGCAATATCATATTGTTGAATATGCTAGAAAAAATGGATAATCTGAAAATAATTATCGTTACATATCCTTGATTATGTCGGCACGTAATTTTTTGTCTGCTCGAGAGAAAAATATTGCAAAGTTTATAGATTGCTTACCAAACATAAGCCATAAGAAGTGTGGTTATCGGTCAGTGCAAGAATTACCACCGCTTTCAGCGAATTCTAGTGCCTTAGTTAATAGAAATATAGATTTATCATTTAAAATACAACCGTACTCTGACGAAAGTTTAGACAGAGTTAGTACACCTTTTTCGGATTTTTTCTCTGACAGTGAAACCGGTAAGAAATTCCTACTCTTTTGTCATATACCTGGCATTAACTCACATTTCTCTTTCAACTCCTACATTCCTGTTACTACTCATTTATTACCAAATACACACTTTAATCATTGCTTGTACTCCAAAGGTACTCCAGATTTTAGAAGTGAGGAAAGTGACAGTAGTGCTGGGTCAGCTTTGAGAAGAAACACAGAAGCTGCAACAAAAACATTAGAGGAAGAGTGGGAGAAGATTGAGAGGACTTTGTACAATGAAGATGGAGAAAAAACAACAAGACAACATATGCTGGAGGAGTGTAAGCAGTGGAGACAACTGCATCCACAACTCAGGTAACTTAGTACATATTTTAATAATAACGTTTAATTATATTATTTTCACAGTAATTGTAACCAACGTGCATTTATTACTGTAATTCTTTTTAATCTGGTAACTTTTTGCCACGAGAAGTGAGTTTGGCAGGTGTCAGACCGAATTCATTCTTTGTTCTAAGTCCCGACTCTTACTTATATGCTCTTTGGTAAAGAAGCGACGAATATTTTGGACAATACGAAATGAAAATATTCTGGTGTTTAGGCGCAATATCATATTGTTGAATATGCTAGAAAAAATGGATAATCTGAAAATAATTATCGTTACATATCCTTGATTATGTCGGCACGTAATTTTTTGTCTGCACGAGAGAAAATATCCTATTACCCAAAACAAGATGAAGAATCAGATTTTGAAGATACATTTTCGTCTCTTTTACAAATAACACCAATTCAAATAAGAAGCCCATATAGAAAGAGACAGACTCATTCAATTTTGAGATCGGAAGTTGCATCTTCACGTTGGATGAGAGGGAATCGACCTGAATCATCAGTGAATAGGGGTAGTGCGAAGTCTTATGTTTCATTGGATGCTGGGAGATACAGTATTGAGGGTAAGTCACATAATGGTAGGGTTGTCACAGCAAGGCATAGGGAGGTAGCAAGATTAGAACCGATTTACACCCCTGAACCACCGATTGATGTGATGAGAAATCCACAGTATGGTAATAGAAAAGTGTCTCTTCCTCCATTGTCTATGGATGAGGAAAGACGTAAAATTGCCAGTGTAGGGTCAACAAAACGAATTGGCAAATATAAGAAGACTCAAACTAAATATAATAGGCCATGCTAGCTATGCTTGTTTCTAGTCATTGTTAACACATAGTTTGTGTTTATGGAACAAATATTTTATTTTGACATTTCCGAAAACCAGAATCATTTTGGTACTTATTTTACGTACTTTATAGACTTTAAAATTGTAGGTAATATTTTTTTAGTGCACATTTTTTCTCTAAAAGGCTGTATGGTTATATTTTTTAACTACAGATGTTTAGCAATGCTAACTTACCTAATTACATTGTTTTGACATTCCGATGTTTAAGCAATCTTGTGTTGCCAAGTTGAGCTAAAAGCTTTGTCACTTTTATCTTGAAAACTCCTAATGTGTTTCGTTTTTAATAAATATTTTAATAATAATGTTTAATTATATTATTTTCACAGTAATTGTAACCAACATGCATTTATTACTGTAATTCTTTTTAATCTGTGATACTGTAACTGGATGTAAAGAATTAGTATTTTATGACATCATACACATTATCTTTGAAGATCATTATTTTAACATTAAGACATAAAACAATTGTTTCATTGTCAAATGTAGGCATATTCCATGTTTATTCAAATAAAACATTTATTTTTTCTACTAATTGTGTATTTTTTTTCTCAATCAACTCTATGGTAATTGTTCCACAGATTGTCTATGTTCTGTCCAATCTGGAAATACTAAAAACAATAATAGGAAGGGGAAAATCTGAAAATAAAACATAATAGTCAAATACAAATACAGAATTTATTTTGATATTTACATTATTTGCATTTTATTAACAATCAACATCAACAATATTAAATAATTTGTCATGTGGTGTGATTTATTACGAACAGTCGGGTAACATTACATTTCCCCGGAATCGTGTACTCCCGCGTCCGTGCACATGGCAACATTTCCTACTATCCTTCAAAACCGTGCAAGCCATAATGCGCTTTATACCTTAACACTAAGAATGGAATTGGCATGTACAATTTTATAAAGACGGTGTCAGAAATGTTGGAGTGTACACGTTTCGATATATGGCATTGTTTTAACTGGCGCCTTATTGATCCTTTACCCCTTAGAGTCTATACCAAATCAGGCTAACTTACTCAGAGTCGTTAGGTCGCTAAGACCCTTAGTGCAGATTAAGAATGCATAATCTACACTAAGGGCATTTATAAGTCACCATTAGACTATTTATTTGGGCAGTATGAGGGCAACACTTACGCTATCTCTCTCTGTTAGTCTTACTTTTGAGTACACAATCTAAGCGGTTTTTAGCACTTTAAAATCGATATTTTTATCGATTCTTAAGTACTTAATAAGGAAACTTTATTGCTTGGTATAAACGGTTCGTATATATCGGTTCCCTGTCTATCACTAAATATCAGATGCATCGAAAGACTTTACTTAGAGTTCACTTAAGTTATACAATACAACCCTTTGATAGCATTAAGCGAATAAAGATGGCTTTTAAACTGGTAAAATGTTGATGCGTAAGATGTGAAGATTAACAAACAATTGAGCAACTGCGAAGAAAGCTGTGAGCCGGAATTTAGGGTTGCCAAAAATAAATTTACTCTAATGAAGTGTAAATGCATTCTATGAACGTGAGTAGAATATTAAAAGTAACGTTTAAAGTGGTTCGCGAATAAAAGATTAATGCTGAAGAGTTATGGCAAACTTTTTACAAAAATGGCAACCCGCGACGCAAAATGTCGGCGAGCAAAGATGGCCGAAATTGTATTTGATTCGACACTATCTAGTACATCGATGTCCTAAAAATTATATCGATTAGATGTTTTATGTAGATTTTAATTTTAAATACTCGATAGTGCCAATCCAAAATATATATATAGACAACTGATCATTAGCGCGGTCATTCCCAGTCCTATTTTATTAATTTCATTTTTACACAATATAAATTTAAATTGTTATAATTTACCTCACAGCCATCATTATATATTGATACTACTTTAATTAAGAAAGGACTATGTGTAACAACACGAGATGGCATTCAGCTTACAAAAAGGATCTAGCGAATATTCATATAATAGAGCAAGACTTTTACATACGTATATAATACATAAAAAATTCATCATTCTGTTCTAAAAACGTTAACAACTTCAAGCTATTAGCAATAGTCAACAATGTTGTTAATACTAGGATATAATGCACACAGAATATGAAATTAGTTCTACCTAAGTTTGAGAATAGGCTTTTTTGCCATGTCACAGACTTGTGACAAGGCGTCGTTGAATCGAAACATGATTAATTCAGGAACTAACACACCACGAAAATTGAAACAAATTAAGGACGTAAGAATGAAAAAAAATGTGCCCGTGCACTAAATAAGAATATATTAATGAATCTAAAATCGTGTTTAAGTTGGAAAATGAAATGCGAAGGAAATCGATGGTATAAGTGAATTATTTTTACGCCCGAAGGCCTCTTTATCGGTTTATTAATTTAGATTTATTAGACTATAATAAGATCTTAGTTTAAGGCGACCGAAGATGTTACGAATTTATCGACGGTAGATGACAAAAAATTGTCATTGTCAGTTGCGATTTTCGACCGCGAGAGGGCCACGTAGGGTGGCCCGCATTACACCTAGCAACAACGGTAAAGTTACATGACACTCGACCAACATACACATTGCATAAACAACATAAGTAACAGACCTCAAGCAGACACGCAGAAGGACAGCTATTTTCTCTCTCGATAAGGCGATTATACAATTTAGACTATTTTTAAATTGCACACTGACCCACCTCTATAAACTTTTAATTGCGATAAATATTTGTAATGCTGTATAAAAATATTAAAGGAAAAATTGTCATTTTAGGATTAACCTTAAATATATCATTCATAATTAATCCAAAATACCTATTAGCGTGTATTTTACATTTTTACAATGAGACTTCCGAATTCTATAACTAGCATACGGTGACATAGAAGCCTAAATTCACAACAAACTACACACGATATTACTTACGAGTATAGATTATAAACTTTAATGCAGCCGTAACCTTCTATTTTAATGCAAAAGAGATGTACTTTCAAAAATTCTTACGTAACATACAAAATTACATTTGACTATTTACAACAATCTAGCAAATATTTTTAATTTTTCTTTTTTTTTTCTATCGAATGCAGCGGTACTATACGTCAGGTACCAATTTTGGCGTCTATAGGCTCCAGTGGCATGCATGGTACACTAAGAAATTCGATTAAAACTAAACGATTACATGTAACTTAATATAATTATGAGGTGTTGATTCTGCCGAGGCACATCATTTACCAACTCACCCCGTTTGGCCTAATTAGTCCACCTTTAGCTATAACTAGTATACAATTTTTTGGACAGACCAATTACGATAAATACGTAAGCTATCGTGCACAACCTTCTCAAAGTTTAATTTGCTTAATATATGATAGCGATTTGCCATATTTCATGTGCATATACACGCAACATTAAATCTCAAGTCATCGACCACAATTTTATTAATAATTTCCAATATTTATAATCTTATTTTACATGATTTTCTTGTTTTATTTTCCTTTTGTAACAATAAATAAATGTGTAGAATATTTAAAAGTCGATAACAATGATCACATTTATAATCTGTTTTGTGCTAACATATATTGTATCTATATTTTGCACGTTGGCAACACTGATCTTAAGATATAAGGCAATATATTTAGTGTTGTTCTTATAAATCGTGTCCATGTGTCTCGTCCCCTGGGCCTCGTTTTGTACTCTGTGGGTACTTTTGTTTTACGGACTATTTACGCAACTATACAAAAATATGGCAGTATGTTTGCATTCAATTCCTTTACAAACTACAATCAGTATATTTTCCTTTTGGACCGAAATGCAGTTATATTCACACACACACATTTTGAAAACTTAAAAAAAAATACCCACATTACCCTAACATATAAGGCCGGCTTTGCCTATACTATTTGAACAATGGCATGATATTCTACTATGTAGCATGAGATATATCCTTATACAGGATGTTTGATAATTTAAATTATTCTATTGGCGAGTCTGGGAAATTTATAACTATTCGTTAATTGAGGTATTTTTAAATTTCGTTCATTACTTCAACAGGTACTACTTGACGTGTAATTACGCATTTATCTATATTAATGCGATACTACTGAATTCACATACTCATCAAACATCTTGTAAATGTTAATTTAGTAAACATTGTGTTATCGATTTACTAAATGGCGAATCCATTGAAATGATTATAAAAATGGTGAGGCGAATAACTAATATCTAGTAAATTCTAAAAAATGAACCCTAATTAACTGCGAATAGTTTTGTAGTTTGTGTTCCGATTAGAATTGTACCATCTAGTGCAGTCAATTAAAGTTTCACCTTATCTAGTACAATCAATAAACTATTAAGAGTCCACAATCGTCAAAGCACCCGGAGTTAACACTAAATACATCGCAGGCTTCACAAGCCGTATTCTTTATAACAATGACTTTTCGAAAATAATATCACACATGTACAGCAAAATTACACTTTGCACTTAGCGTTCCTCGCAATATAAAACCATTTGCCTATTGAACTCCTTACGTATCTGCAACGGCGTGATTTAACTCCAATTTATATTAATTTCAGTCCATTTGTTTAATGTGCAGCGCCTTAAACACGTCCACTTTGACAATCCCCCGATTCAATGCTGGGAAAATGTGTAAAAAGAAACTCAAAAATAAAAAACGAAATAAAATTATATTTATTTAAAAAATAAAATTACTAAAAAGGTGAATAAAATAAAACTGTAGTTTTGACATTTAGGGTGCAGCTGCAGTGACAGATGTGAACTGCCACAGACTGCAAACAAATGTCACGCCACAGATAATCTAACCTACAAAATTGACTTACAGATTATAAACAAATTGAATGTTACCAACACCATGAGCAATGGAGCTGTGTGCAGGCCGCTACTGTACCGTGCAATATAATTGTAATAAGTGATTTTAAAGTAGAAACACTTAAGCTATAAATGAAGCCTAATGAAGATAAGTGAGTCTTAAAAATAATGTCAATTAAATCACATACTAAAGTGAAGATGTATGATTTTTTTTCCATACATCAATCAGTCAATGAATATTTAAATGCTTATATTCACTAAAATTTAGCATTCGAGAAAAATCCTTAACCATGAACAGTGAAAATATTCTACAGAATAAGGAATGGACGTTTTAAAAAAGAAGTCACAGATTAATGCTGTACCTTAAATTAATATCTGTCTTGCAATTAAAAGTTTAAAAGGTTTGTTACCACAAAGATGGAAAAAATCCCTTTTTTTATTCATCGTAAAAGAACGGACAACCTACCCATAAAAGATTTTTCAGTGTGCAGTGTTTATGTAATCCGTCAGATACACACAGGTAATATAATATAATAGGTAAAATATGTAAATGATTGAATAGTGAAGTTTTTGAATTTTACATTTTACAACTTTAAATTTTACTTAAATTTTGAAACATCCTGTATGTATCCGCAGATGTACATGTCGCGTACTTTGGTGTAGTCTCGCTTTTTCTCGTATTGAATATTTTGATTTGTAAAATATTTGGTTGAAGACTCAAAAACTCAGTATAGTGAACAGTGTAGGAAAAATACCAGAATAGCGGTGCAGTGTCAAATTTTAACAGAGAACATAAAATAAAAAAAAGGTTTGTAGGTGCAGGAGAGAATAGTTGTAAGTTGCGGCAAAAGAAATGGAAAGAGGAAGGTAAAGTAGTTTTTAGGCTCTGCGAGTCTGACAGCCATTGGGCTAGTAACACAAATCTAATACAAACAAAATAAAAAAAAACCATCTACGATTAAAAACATCGAAATGTTGTCAATGTGTTTTTTTAATCGTAGTTGGGTAGCAAGGGTTTGTGGGTAGGGTTGGGTAGGATTGTCGGTGGGACGGGCCCTCTAGATGTAGGAGTAGGGCCCGTCAGTGAGGGCGCTGCACAGCAATAGTCAGGAGGCGTCGTCCTTGGCGGGGGCGCCGGCGCGCCGGCTCGCGCGGTACTCCACGCCGGGGTCGAACTGCATCAGCACGAACACCTGACACAAACACACCGCTTATAAACTATTATAAAATAATCTATACTTAATATTATAAAGAGAAAAGATTTGTATTTTTGTATGTATTCATATAACTCAATATATATATGAGGAAGTTTGAGAGTAGCCCCAGTAGTTGAGAAAATAAGGAGTAAAAGGTTAGTGTGGTATGGATATGTTATGAGAAGGGATGAAACAATGTAACAAGAAGGACGTTAGTTATGAATGTGGAGGAGTACACCGGTAGAGGTAGACATAGAAAGAGATGGAGGTATTGCGTGAAAGGTGACATGATCAAAAAGGGAGTGATGACTGAGATGACAGATGATAGAGTTATTTGGAGGACGAAAACCCGGTGCGCCGACCCTACGGGAGTAGGATAGGGCAGAGGAGATGATGATGATATAATTCAAAAACTACTGGGACGATTTAAAAAATTCTTTCATCATTAAAAAGCCTCGTTATCATCTAACATAGGCTGTTTTTTTAACGAATAAAATAGCATTTAATTCAGTTCTAAACAAGTTACAATAAAATAAATAGATATAAGCTTACAAATGTATTTGAACCTAATAAAACCGGTAACTTATAATAATTATAAACATAAGATGGCTGTTTTGATTACTCGAAACCTACAAACCTACAAATGTAATGAAATAGGTTAAATACAAATACAGTATGGTCAGTGGCTCAGGGGTTGCACTTGACTTAAAATCTACCGGTCTTGGGATCGAATCTCGCCGTGCCTAATGTGATTTACGATTTTTAGAATTTCATATGTACATAATTTACCCGACGTTCTTACGGTGAAGGAAAACATCGTGATGCCTGCATATATCAGCGAAGAAATTCAAAGATATGTGTGAAGTCAACCCGCAGTGCAGCGTGGTTGACTATGTCCTAATTATCCTAACATAGGGTAGGTAGTTCATTGGGGACGTATAGTGAGCTGGTGATGATGATGACTGTATGTTTTATGTACCTGATCAGTGTGCAGCAAGCAGAAGTCGTCAGGAGGGTTGGTGATGACGTAGCGCTTGCTGCTGGCGTCGGAGCTGGAGGAGGTGTCTCTGAAGCGGTAGAGGCCGATGCAGAGCATGCCGTAGGTGCGCAGCGCCGCCACGAACAGGTCCCCGTACTTGCCCTCCTCGCCGAACTGCGCCAGCGGCCCGTCGTACAGCGAGATCTGGCCCACGCGGCAGCGGTCCCTGGAACAGAGTTTATACATCTTCAAATTATATGAAAAAAATACTTTTTATTGGACAATAAACATTTTGTCAAAATTCATTGGGACTGTCTCCAGAAATAATCCATAACTGTTTAGGAGGCAGGATTTTCTCTCTTTCTCTCTCTCTCTCCGCGTGAAACTATAAAAACTTTATTTCATTGTTTACATTTGTCAAATTCTCAATTGCAAATGTCAAAATTACCGTTACCATAATAACCTTGCTTCCTTAATGTTGGCAGTTTGTAGCTTATGGTCTTTTACCCACATTATGGTTTTTCAATTTATTTATCCCCTAAGTTTAATAATGTGCAAATATTTATCCTAAACAAAGAATTATTCAAAAATATGCTGTGATCGCTTACGCCACGAAATAGTATGTGTTTACGCTTTAGTACATTAGTATAGATATAGATGTAGATAAATATGGCCTGTCTCACCAAATTGTAAATTGTCTAATAACACTACAACGTGTAAAATATGTGATGGATATATCGGATTTTGTTATCTGACAGTGACGTCAATTTAAGGTATCTGAGCCTCTATTAGCCAGTATCAGGCTTTTAGTATTTTATTTTTTTTATAATATAAGGTGGTAAACGAGCAAGTGGCCACCTGAATCCACCGAAATGGAAAGCGACCGCTGCCCATAAACATCCGCAATTGCAAAATGCGTTGCCTACCCTTAATTGACGGAGGAGGAGACGCAAATAAAAGGATATTCCCCCTTCCTATGTGTCTCCTCCACCGTTAAATCCACTTTTCTTTCTCATCCTTTCCTATTAAGAAAAGGGTGGAAAGGGAAAGGGACTAAAATTAGGCCTCCAGCACCACACTCATCAGACGAAACGCGGAATTCCTTCCACTTCACGCCTGTCTTCTGTGTGGTTGTGGTATTACACCGGGCGAGCCGGCCCTACAGTGCGAAGATGTTAAAGCAGGCTCTACCACTGTTAATATTGTAGTTGATGCTAATGCTTGTTGATGTTAATGCTAGTATTGTATTTGAAGTTCACAATAGGCATAAAATGAGGTATTCCCGTAGGTTAGAACCTGTTGGCGAGGCTCTCGGGCGTGGAGTACCCGCCGCGCAGCCCCGCGCCCTCCGCCAGGATGAGCTCCAGCTCGGGCGTGGCGCCGCCCGTGATCAGCGACCGGATCAGCGTCAGCGCGTTCTGGTTGAAGTACGTCTGGAAGTGACAATGTCTGTAACTAGCTGTTGCTCGCGACTTCGCTTGTATGAAATTAAAAAATATAGCCTATGTTACTCACTGATAATGTAGCTTTTTGGTGGTGAAAGAATTTTTGAAATTGGCCCAGTAGTTTTTGAGTTATCTCAATACATACAAATGTTCCTCTTTATCTATATCTATACTAATGTTATAAAGAAGAAAGATTTATATTTTTATATGTATTAAAATAACTCAAAAACTACAGGTCTGATTTCAAAAATTCTTTCACTAATTGCAAGCAACAGCTAGTAATATTAGTATAGATGAAGCCTTCATTGCTGAAGATAGTATAGTTTTTATTGAAAAATTTATATAAGACTACTATTAATTTCCTTTTTTTTGTTTCAAATGCCGGTATTACCCATAATTAACTGTAAACAAAGAGTTAATGTTAGGATGGGTGCTCTTACAGTGGACATGAGGGAGTCGAGCACGCTGACGGCGAAGGCTGTGCCGCAGGCGAAGGGCTGCGTGAGGTACAACTCAGTGTCGGGATCATCGTCGTCATCCTGGTCCAGGAACTGCACGTTGCTGTCATTCACCAGTTCTGCAACAGGAAGAACATCATGAAATGTGAATAAACAAATAAATAAATACATAAATATATAAATGCTTTATCGTCTCTTTTATATACATTTTATAGAAGCCTTGGCTCTTATAGTAGGTTGCCCTGTCACAGGAGAAGATCCCTTTCCCGTTACTTTGATACAATTTTCGATGATTCGAAAGATGGTACACGCTAGCTTAATAAGTATATTTAAGCGCCAATAGCCTAATGGCTTGGTACTGACTACCGATTTTGCGGTCCAGGGTTCAAATCCCGCTATTCGACTATTGTCGTAAACTACTCGTATATCTTAGCACAAGCCTAGAGTTTAGTTGGAATGGTTAAAGCAAATGTTAAATGGAATTTACTAATATTTTTAATTAAAAAAAAAGATGTTTACTCTTCTTTTGAAGGCCCCCACCTCATTGGACGGATAAACTGACGCCGAGAACCTGTTTGGTGACTGACCTGTGATCATGGGCACATTGGCACCGTACACGGAGCCGCGGCGCTGCAGCAGCACGGGCGCGGCGGGGGCGCCCTGCGGCGGCGGCGCGGCGCCGTTGCCCGCGCTCAGTACTCCGATAGTGTCATCGAATGTCATCGCCTTGATGTTCAGCGACGCGAGGATGGCCTCCTTGTCGGCGAGCGTCGGGTCATCGTTCGATGGCACCTTCGCGGACAGGATGCAACACATGTCGCACAGGTTCACGTTCACCGCGCGCAGGTCCGCTCGGCTTAGCGGGGAACCCTAGGAGCAAAAAAAGAAGATTAGTGACGTCATCATCTCTAGATCTATTGATAGTGATATGTGATATTTTCAAAAGATGATTACTGTAACAACGTATTTAACTTCAACAACTAGAGTAGTGAGCACCCGCCAGAATGGCGCATTATTCTCAATTAACTGAATGACATTGACAGCTGTCAGATTGTCTATGCCGATGTTCTAGTGTTGCCTGATTTTCCTCTTAACATTAGATACAGCATTATATTACTTAAGAAGCTATAGCTTACGTTCAAAACCGATATCTTGGGTAGATTCTGCAGCATCTTCCATTCGCGGCGAATGTAGTCGACGCTGCCGACGATGACGACGTGTTTGAGCTCGTGGTAGTGGAAGTTTGAGGCGCGGAGCGGCATCACCAGGTTCCTCAGCCCGATCAGCGGGGAATCCGGGTCCGCGAACAAGCAAACTACCACATGACCGTTCAATACCGTCATGGCCGCTTGATTTCTGTCCTGTTAAGTAAAGTATCTTGTAATTTATGCTCTGTAAACTAACAAAGATAAGGGTTTAAGCATGTTGGGGGTTCATCATCTGTTTGATCTACATTTTTAGGATATAGATCAAAATAGGACAGTAAGATAGGTAGGGTAGTTCATAGTAGATATTACGCACTAGTATACAGTCCTCGAGGTTTCTCGCGGGACTCCAGTGGAACATTCCAGTGGAGTCGTATTTCATTTCAGTCTTTTCGAAGTCGAAATCTTTCGACTGGTCGTCCGCCAGACCTGCTGGCAAACTCACGCCGTTGCTGTTTTGATTGCCCCCACTACTTCGACTCGTCGGCCTAAGCAAATACAATTATTACATTATTTTCAACATTATCACAACTACCACGAAATTTACTGTTCCTTGTTTTGTATTTTTTAATAGTGAAAAAAGTTTTTAATTAACTAATTTCGCATGCGTGGTAGAAAGGCAATATTTGTTGTAAATTGTACACTGTGTTGCCAGATTATGATGGCAAAATTGTGTTTTTAGTGCAACTGTGTAATGCAATCTGTTGTCCAAAGTAAAGTCAGCGCTTCCAAACTGAATTAAAATTGTTAATATTAGTTCTACAATTATTTTGTGGTCTTGAAATTTCACTGCAGTATTACTTGTATACAAATGTATTGATGTTTCTCTTTTAACCAAGAGATTGAGAGGGATGGGATATTGTATACAACTGACACTTGTATACACCATGTATACAAGTGTCAGTTGTATACTGACAGTATACAGTTGTTACTTGTATACATGGTGTATATAAGTGTTACTTGTATACAAATTGTACTGTTTTTCCTCCTTTATCCAAGAGATTGAGAGGGATTACAGCATGTTTTATATAAGTGACAATATGTTTACATATTTGTTTGGAAAGCAAATTTTACTTCGTCAAATAAGATTAAAAATATACACATTTGGTCGATTTATACAGTAGGATCATTCTTCTGCTTTATTGCTGGATTACTTACCACTAGCATATTTTGCCTACCTATAAGCTTTCGCTAAACTTGCATTTTCTAATCTATTTTAAAATCTAGTTGTTAGTATAATATTAAGGAGTTTTACACCATTTTAATAATAAATATGACGAATTACATTAGTTATATCTGTCTGGCTTTTTCCTATAATCAAAGGTCAAAAACCTGAAGCGTTTTTACTTTCTATTTGAATGCCTAGATTCCTGTTATAAGCGACTTAGAGCATAATTGTGATGAATGAAAGCTTCTCGTGGCAGTTCTTGATAAATCTCATAGCCGGTAAAGATCAGAAAAAGATACATTTTTCCTTTTTATAAAAATGGATCTTTTTATCATATTGTCTTTTGTCTTTGCGCCAATGTCATAGATTAAGTGTTTTCTGAGCCCTTATTGGGCGATTTAATAACAATTAAACAACAATATCTACAACAGTAGATAACATTTTTCTGTATACCGCATGGAAACAACTTTAAATTTGTACTCTCATCCTATGAAAGCAGTAATAATTATTTCAAATTGTAATTCTTAATAAAATGAAACAAAAAAACACCTGTGCTCTGTGTAATTTTGTTAACAGTGTCAAGATTGGTCACACGAGCAATAAGATGGTATAGAGAAGAGTAAAAAAAATGTAAAATAATAAAAAAAGTCTACAATAGCATTTATAGCTTAAACATGCTTACACTAGAAAGTTCTGTGCGTAATTTTGTGCAAATTAAACTGGTCGAATCAAAGAAAATCTATAAAAAAACTAACTCTTCTAAAAAAAACGTGAAGCAAGCATAACTAACTGGCTACGTAACAGAATGTTTATTTCATTGTTTTAATGCATTTAAAGTTTTCAATCTACAGATAATATAAAATGTCTAGCTGATATATTGTTTAATGGAATTACATTAGCTTTTTCACTTCGTAGGCAAGATGATACGCCTGGTAATTCGTATCTTGCTCTGGCGGATTCCTGAAACACAGGGTCAAAAATCGACTCTAATTCAAGGGGTTGCAGGCTGTGACAGATTATACAATTATGCTAATAAATTATACAGATAATTTTTTATTATTAAGTGCCGTGCACACTGTGCTTAAAATAAACTTTCTTACAGCAAAACATTGAAGGACAGTATAAAGCTGCGACAGATAAATAATCAGAGAAATGGTGACGTCATAAGTGTAATAAGTAAAAATATCCTCTTTGTATAATTAAAATAAAAATAAACATGTATATTGTTCAATTTACCAACACGATTTACATACATCGCAAATGAATATTAACGTTATTTAAACTATTATATTATTTTTACTATTTTGGTGCTATAACAAATAATTGTATAATATATTATTAGATATGTGCTTAATCTTAACTTTTATATACTAATTTATCTGGTATATTACGACAATAATAAATATCCTATTGTTAAAAACTCCTTGCTGGATTTATGCCTTTTTGATAGATTATTTAATAATAGATGGATTGTAATTTTAATGCGGACACATAAATGTTTGGACCTAAAATCTATTGTGTAATACAATTAATTTATCTCACATCTCACATTACTCCAGCAATTACAACAACATAAATTGCCAAAAACGAATAAAAGGACAACGGGCTTTTATTTTTTTTTTACTCTATGGCCAAATACAATTTATCAAAATGATTTACGAAAAGTATACATTTGATATACATCAATACAAGCGCTGCTGTATAAAGTATACAGACGGTATTGTGTACTGTATACAGGCGGTAAATAAAATATCTCGATTGTATACTTACGTGTCCGGGGGCGCTCTGTTGACGTTCGGTTTGACCTTGTTGACCTGCCTCGTGGTGGTGTTGGCGAGCTGGTTGGCCATCGGAGACAGCAGAGCTGTCGGCGCCGCACTACGATGGTTGCGGTTTATTACTGGAAACACATTAACTTTTCTACATTTACTGCATAATGTGGGGCACACACGTTCGGTTTTTGAAACCAGACACCAGTATTTTGATACACATAACTTTACAGTATAATTTACTTATTTCAATGTGTTTGCCTGCATTATAGATTAGGTAATCGATTGGAAGCCAGAAAGAGAGGAAAATTAAGACATTTCCTTGAACATTTATCTTTAAATATATACTTATGGAAGAGTATATTATGCATTCACTTATATGTCATGCCTAGATTAAGAAATTAGTCTCGCAAAAATATAATAATACATAACATATTATATACTTACAACTAATATCTTCGCCTCTTTCTCTTGCGACTTCACCTGAAGAAAAATATTGAAGTGAATTTATTAAAAGCCGTTAGCGTCGAAAATAAATATATATTTGAATTCGTTAGAATAATTGTTAGTTTCTACAACAAAAGCGCAATAAGATGCATTCAAAGGGTTACAACCAAAGACACACAATGCTACAAGACGTTCCCAATGCTTAGCACAGGAATACCAACCAGAAATGATGTACATGTCCGCATTAGAGTTAACCAAGAAGCATTTCTCGAAACTTTTATATTATTTTATACATTGTTAAAAGGAAGTGATGCAAAGTGAGAGAACTAGTTTTGTTTTGCGATAGATTAGGGATTATTTAGAGATAAACGTTATCGTTTGAACAATCGCTTTAAAGCGATCTTATGGAATCTACGGTTATAGCCGGGACCATGCTTGATGAAAGCGAAATTCTGGATAGAAAGGCTCTCAAAGCCTAAAGTGCTTTGTGAAAGGCGTGTTAAAGCAACTAAGTGCAACTCGTTTGTAAACTTAGATAAGCACAACGCTGGCTGTATCGTGTGGGCCGATGACAAGAAAATAAAATTAAAAAAAAACCACTCAGTCGTTGAGGCTGAGATGTACCTCGAACATGGACCTTCTTGGGCAACTCTGGCGGCGTGAAGGTGGGGGGAGGATGGTGGTCATCTGCAAAACATCAGCACAATTTCGCATTCCGATACACCACTCGACCGATATACATACAAACGCAAATATACAGCGCGTGACCTCTGGTCGTACGTCATATATCGTATGAATGAAGTAGTATGGTTCGGTTTCACTTTATTATTTACATTTAATTACAAATCGTGGGAAAGAATCAAAAAGTTAATGCAATTTTTAAAAAGATTTACCATTTTTTTTTACAAAAACATGTATTATTTGCTAAAGAAATTTTAAAAACAATGTTACTGGTTTACTTTATATACAGTAATATGAAATGAAATATTTAAATTTTTTTGATATTCTTTAAATTTAGATAAGATTTTAAAGTGAATCCGCATTAATCAGAAACATTTACAAAAACAACAAAGTTAGTATATCAAAAGTAGCATATAAAAAACTACACATCACATTCCCATGCAACAAACAGACATATAAATTACATTCAATACATATATCTATATTAAGCCGTGTACTATATATGGGCGGTGTAAGATATACTATTATTCATATAATTAAGGTAAGGAATTAAATGGTACTAATGGCTAAAGTGATAGAAATGAATATAGAGGGTGATAGATATGTTTTTTAGCTAGCTATCGTTGAAATGACTGAGCTACAACTTAATGGGGACGATCATCAGTTTACAAACAAACGGTGGTACCATGAGAATCGACGGGGACTGACGCAGTTGGCAGCAAATCCTTACGGTTCTATCGATGGCGGGCCATCTATTTATTATAAAACGCTCCCTAAATTGGGCGATGATAATTAGAATAAATAAAAAATAAATCAATTAAAAGCGAATAAACATTACACAACATCAATATCAGAATTTCTATCGATGCAGTATAAAATTTGAATATATAAAAATACACCTAATAAATATAATCGACCAAAATAAACACAACATCCAAATTATACATCACATCGTGTCTCGTTTTATACATTTGCTAAAGAGACATCTAATCGTTTTATAAATGCACATATAACGTGGACAAGACAATAATGACGTCACGGTTCGCTATAGTCTAGGAGCCGCGCCACCGCAATGCGCGTCACAACACAATGACAAATGTTACTCAAAGTATTACGTACTTGCCCTTCCGACCATCTGGACGGCTCGTACGCCTTTCCTGAATGTGGCCACTGAACCGAGAAACAATACTTTTTAATGTTATTAATTTTATTAATTAAATTTTTATAATAATAGGTTTTTGGCGGTTATACATCCGGTACACAACGCAAATTATAGACGTTTACACAGACAGCGATGCAAAGCTGAGCGTTTTTTATACGTTCTGAAAGTGAGTTACATGACAACCACTCCTTTGATTACTAAAGTTCGCGTTGATTGCCTTAAAAAGTCACCATTAAAAGTTATAAGCAAAGCGTTAACATTTCAGTAATCAAAGTCGATCGTAATAAATATCCTATGTCGAGTATTTGTGTTGTTATTGTGGAGTAAGCGGTTAATACACATGTGATTTAGCGCTGCCTGATTTCCAATTGCGTGTACCGATTATCGTGTATTAGCGTACTATAAACCAATAGAATAAATAAGAGCGGTTATTAGTCTAGCAAACGAGTACGTGTTGGGTACGGTATTATTTGAGCGCGCGTTCCGTTCGTACCATCTGTGCAATCTCGATACGTATTAAGATTTTGTTTCACCATTCCGGACTGCATCATCATCATTCCGACATCTGTAAAAATCCAAAAACTGACACAAACGTACGGTCGATTCGGCCCTAATGTTAAAGTTGAAGTAATGATTCGAATATAACGGAATCAAATAGAATTTATATATTCAGTTGATCCCATCAGATTCATCGATGATATGAGATGCGACCGGGGTTCTCGACAGTTCATGAGTTAGTCATTCTCATTAGCACAGACAAGCTGGAACCGATCTAAAAGCATTTGCTCCTCAAAGCTCGTAGATATCGGGGTATATTTAGCGATTATTCACTCGGAACTTTCTGAGACATGCTTTCGTGGATCGATGGCAACAGAAAATGTTCGATCTAAGTGTTCTTGGAATAATGAGGTGCAAAATTGCAGTTTACCATTGTCAACTCTACTATATCAGATACATGCAATGCCTGTGCCGGGCTCTGAAGTGCACCATAGCAATTTATATCTAATAATATGTGAGCCAATTTTTTTTTGTTAGTGAATAAAATCGTTTTAGTGTATTGCCTAATGTGTTCATATAACATTGTATGATGCACTAAACGCTCTCGATGCCGAACAAAACAGAGCTGTTGGGTCTGACAAGGCAAGGGAAGGCGAGGTGTCGGAGTGGTTTGTCGTGTCTTGACGATTCACGAGCGGGCATACAATGGTCGCTAGTTTAATGTGAACGAGCACGCCTTGCAACCGATCCAGTCTGTGCGGTACGGACGCAACATCACTAAAGCAACTCAAAATTATAGACACGAAAAAAAAAATGGAAAACGTCAATCTGTAGGGTTAGGTGTGGTGCAAGTTACCTATGTCGGCTCCAACCTTCCGCTGGTGTGCGGTCACTAAAAGTTTAGCCGAATTCGTTAATGTCTCACATATTAAATACAGTGTGTTGTTATAAATTGGCTGTGGAAAGAACCTACTGTGTATGTGATTAAATCGATATATTAAAAGTTATTTTAATACAAAATGTGTTACACTTTGACAGCACAGACATACAAGTTGTGGCTTCAAAATGTTCCCTAGAAAGTATGTCACAGAATTATATTGTAATTGTTAAATTTCACGCTTATCATATACATTTAGTTCTTATAGTAATTATTAAAGAGAAGAGAAACATAATAATATAATAGATCTTACAGTTTTTGCATTTGCATTTCTTGATAAGCGTTTCATCCTTGATGTCTTCGTGACAAGCCTTACAATAATACCACGCCCTGGAAAAACAAGAAAATTAAATAAAACGCGCAACAGCCCATTTGCCGTTTCTTGTTTTGATTCTAAAAGATATTTACACCAACATATAATTATGTTTAAAAGTAGCTGTTGCTCGCGACTTCGTCCGCGTGAAATTAAAAAAAAGCCCATGTTACTCAGTGATAACGTAGCTTTTTAGTGGCGTAAGAAGTTTTGAAATCGGTCCAATAGTTTTTGAGTTATTTCAATACATGCAAAAATAGAAATCTTTCCTCTTTATTATATTAGTATAGATAATAAAGTCGACTATTTACAATCTTTATGTAAAACTGTTTCAGTTTTCAGATTTTTCAAATAAAATGGTTACCTTTTGACTTCATCAGCGGACTGCGCGATAAAGAATCCTTGTGTGTTAGCATGGATCTTGGCGTTGCGCGGGTTTATTGAGATCTTGCTATCGGCACCTTCTTCCCCTTTGATCTCGATAGCTAGTAGTAGCAGCTTTAGTTTCGTGAAACATAACCTAGCACCAAATAATATGTTTTATTACTATAATAATTAAATTATTACTATAATTGGGTTTATACTGCTTTTGGAGTTTTTATTTTTGTAAAATTTGACATGCATATTTGAGCTTTTTAACCCTTTACAATAACATGTGGTTCGTTTATTTCTTTGAACACTTTATCCTAACCCTATACAGGATGTCCGGAATTCTGGATAGTGGTATCGTTGGTTTAATAGATTTTTTAAGCTCCAAAGTATGCATCCTTGTACACGTCGTTTCCGGACATCCTATATATGTAATTAGCATTATGATATACTTGATATTTTTTTCAAACATATAAGAAATTGAAAACTTAATACCAAGATTTAAAGAACACTACAATGATGAACAATTTTTAATTCATTGCTTGAAATTATACTCTGACAAATCTAAAAATAGCGTATTGGATGAATTATTAAAAATACAGCTTTAATCCTAATTTTAACTGTTGCAAAATTTCAAGCTAAGGACTGATGGTCAAATTTTCTTTTAACAAACAAAATTCAAACTCATGTATGTTAAATTAATTATAAATTCCATTGCCGTTATAACATTAACACATGCGACAGCAACAGTCCACTACTAGTTCATTCGCACGAGCGATTTTTTAACGCTGCGTTGAAACTCGGCGTTAGCGGCTATCGACGAGCGATTGAAAATGACTCGACTTGCAATCAAAATGCAACACTGCACGATATTAAAGCGCAGACGTATGAACAGATACATGGTAATAAATTTGTTCTAGTTTAACGCACTTAACGCGCGTTAAAAAAGCGCCCGTGCGAAAGTTTTAAGGTTATATCCATCATGCACAACGAAGCAGGTATAATGTAGAATTAATTGATGATCATGAAGTGCACAGAATTATATGGGAAATAGCAAAAACTGAAGCGAGAGATATTAGGAATATCAACAGTGAAGGAATGGTTAAAGAAAAAACAATTGATAGTATCCATTAAAACGTAATTTTTTAATATTGCAATCCGTCTTACTTTTTAATTTACGGTCCTCAGTCAAATGACAAAATTGGATATAATAGTAATTAGAACGGTACATTTAGGATAGTGTCAAGCCGCAAAATCTTGGGAAATATTACATATTGTAGGATCAATCCATAAAGTTGAAAATATGAAAAACTTAGATGCCGTAAATATTACTAGGCCGATAATGATTTACGCCTACAATTCCTCTTGCAAATGCTAATGAGAGCTAGTAACAATTTATTACAAAGCTTACCTCGTTTTGTAATATTTATTATTCGATAGTAAACATAATGATATAAATTTATGAATTTAATGAATTTTGAAAATTCTGTAGAAAAAAATTCGAGCATACATGACACTACATGTGCTAATGAATTGATCTAAATCCAATTTCATCTTCTAACATGCATTAATCTATTAATAGAACACACTGTTGGTTAATAATTTTGAATCTAGAATTAGCTACTTTTGTGAGAATTGTCGATAATATAATGTGGTTAGTGCATTCTCCGCCTAATATAAGGGCACACATCGACTAGGGTGCAGGTTGAGAGGCCACTCGGGCTGTCTTACTCGCTCGCTTGCGGGAAGCTCATCCCCGTGAAGGAGGTCGAGAGAGTCTCCGTGTACATCTCACAGCCCGTACCTTGGAGATAATCGTTCTGCCAAGCTTGCGTGTCGGGGGACTGCAATCAACGAATGGGATACTAAAGCTCGTGCCGAGTTAGTTACAGCCACAGTTTGAACCGACCCTAACTTCTTGACTCTTCACACTCGCTTCACCTAGAGTTATCCTATTAAGCACGAATGGACTTGAGAGGAGAAAATCAGAGAAGCCGGCAAATTAAAAAAGAAAGAGAAGTTAAGGGGTAAAGGAGATAAAGCTTTGTTAGTCGGTGATGTCGTTCGTCCTTCGACCAGCGTAATGGATGTGGATTGTAACACTGGAGTGCAAACAGCAACACAGCTGCGGTACTGCAACACCGCGGAGCAGTACCGCAAGCGCCCTCACTTACTCTGCCGCTTGTTTGAACGGCATCCCCACAAAGGTACTGCTAAGAGTCTCGGTGTACATCTCCATGCCCGTTCCCCGCATGTAGTCATTAGTCCAAATAGCCATGTCCTGGGACTGTGGAAATTCCGCATAAAATGCCTTCAGTTTGATATATTCGGAAAGATACTGCTTAAAATGGAGTGACTACATCTTTTATAACAATTTACTTGATAATAACTGTTTTTACCGAATACATCTTTTCGAACATACACATAACTTTACTACACGAAACGAACAAATATAACAACAATCCGATATAACCAACATTTGGATGTAACAAACGCCAAGTTGTAGCTTTTCGATAAAATTTGAAGTTTATTAACAAATAAATCTCAGATCGAGTTCAATGTGACATAATCATGTCACATCCACATTATAAAAAAATACCCAGCAGCCGGTATGATACGGAATAACGAAGATATTAGTAAATCTGACCGTTTTGAAGCTCCTCATGGCGAAGAGGTTGGCCATCATGGTGGAGAAGCCCGGCGCGAGGCAGCTCTGCGCGATGAAGCCCAGCTTTAGCTCCGCCAGACAGATCACGTCGTCACCCTGCTTCCAGTCCCACGACGGGATGTTCAGTAGATACGCCTAGAAGTAACAGATGTATAGAAATTTTATCAATTGTTAGACTATCTTCAGAAACAAAAGAACAGTAAATTTTAGAAAAGAATGTGGTCTTCTATTATACTTTATGAGGAGTATAAAAGCAAAACGTTTTGTTTTATTCAAAGCAAACTCAAACCTACTAAATAATCGTAGACACATCACAGTGGCTCGCTCGCTTTATGGATCTATTCTTAGAGTTAAATAGCTTCAACAGTAAAGGAATCATTAGTGACTAAATAAGACATGCAATTGGTGAAAAATATACTTAAATATTACCTTGTTATGATACTGCATAAGCTGTATGATAACTCTGATGTCATCGGAATAATTCTTAATTGAGATGACCCTCATTATATTAGCGGCGTCCTCTGCATCAGGGTCTTGGCAGTATTTGTTTGCTAGCACCAAACAGGCATCCGCTTCGTGTACCTAAATACATACAAAAAAAATTAATAAAAAACATACCGAATGATTTTCATACAACACAAACGAGATTTTATTCTTCATAATCGATTAAGTCCTTTCGTAGAAGGTGGAAACGGAATGTAAACTTTCCGTTTCAAATATTACCCAAAACAATTAATAATAATAAGCTTTCGTAGGTTAGAGTCCTTAAAACAGTTAATCAGAACTGAGTTTTAGCTTTTAAGAACTAATTCTTTAATATTATTAAAAGCATGTTGTTAACACTCAGTTAAACAATTTTGAACAGTTTTGAGAGTTAGAATCGTTATTGAATTTGAAGTATTTAGATTTACTCTATCCTTTAAAACAGGAACCACTATAGGTGATGAAACAATGGTGATATAATCTGCCATTAGGCTTTTGTCGCACTAATCATCATTGCATATTATCATCAGTTTTTTACTTTAAATGGTTTTAGTTCAAAATTACAAGTACACACTCTATGTAGCTTAAGTTATTGTTGAAATACCTTATACAATCATGCAATGTAATTAACAAATTTACAGGAAGCGTGAAGGGGCATGCCACTCAAGCAAACAAACAACCAGTGATAATGACCACTACGACAACAACAAATAGTGTTCAACACTCTCTTTACCATCTTAACTTACAAGACAGTGCTTACCACAATCTCAGCCAAAGTAAATTGGAGATGTGGTCTTCAAAAATTTATAGAAGGTTCCAATTTTTTTCACGTGTAGTGTTCATTTTCAAGGCAGGTAGTGAACGCGGTGGAAAAATAAGCATGCATTACAGTAAACAATCTAAGGAACTCACAAGCCATGCGACACTTAGACAACTCACCATAAACACTCGACAATATCGACAATCGGTTAATTCGAACTACTCGTGAAAGCGAATTTTGAATATGGATACCCTTTCTTCGGCTGCCATTAATGCCAATTACAATAAGTGTAAACCGATTCGAATTTTGTAGTCAATATCGATTGTTTAGAGTATGAACATGTGGTGAGCATCGCAAACAACACCCAGTAGTTAGTTACAGACAGACAGAGAGCGGGCGCGCGGGCGTGCCGTGCCGGGAGGGAGAGACAGTAGCGAGACACGCACAAACAGCCTCCAACACGTCATCACAGGAGAAGGTAGCCGTACACTTGGAAGGAACGCCCTCTCAGCGAGGATAACGAACGAGCATCGCTCTAGTCTATAGGAAGGATAGTCTGCACAGCTTCAAACCGACACCACGCCCAAAAACAATCAATCGCATGTCCACAGTGTGGCGCTTACTTACTTTCACCCTCTGTAGGTCGATTGGATTCATAATGGTGCCTTGAAAGAATTCCACGGTAGTAAAGTGTCTCTTGAACAGGCCTTCGAGCTCCAGGTCTGGCGGTTTCCTGCCATCAACTGTTAGTTAGCTAGGAGCGCCGGCTTCGGGGGCCGGTCGCCGCCGGCCGGCCGAGCGGCCGACTGTACCATGCAACGCTAGGTAACAAAATACGCGGCGGTGCGGCGGGCAGGCGGCGCCGCGGACTTGCCGCCGCGTCGACTTCCCGCCTCTCAAGCGATGATTGCAAAGAACCAAGATAAATTTACTTGAGTGTATAAACTCCTACTGTGACTATGGTCTTTAAGGAATAAAAAAGTTCTTATTATGCATATAAATAAAAAATACTGGTCGACGTAGACGCGTATCGATGATAAACAGGGCCGTGCTACTAATGCCTGCGCTATTCGGTCTTAGTCTAACCTTGACTCGTTCAAGGTCGACGGCATTCATCATTGTACCCTGAAAAAACTCGACGGTGGTGTAGTGACGCTTCAGGAGACCCTCCAGCTCTAGGTCGGGCTCTTTCCTGAAAGCGTCGTTGCATCACACATCACTCGCCGACCCAACAACTCTCATCTTTACACTGGCTAATGTTACTTTTAACTTACTTCTAAATGTAATACCTTCAATTACATGTTACGTAGGCAATTGGTCAATTTCTCTATTTGAAAGTCCCTTTTGGGTAAAAAACATTTATTTTGTATTCTATTCTGCTGAACATAGACACTTACAATATTATGTTTATCTATATCTATACTAATATTATAAACAGGAAAAATTTGAATTTTCGTATTTTTGTATGTTTTGAAATAAATAAAAAACTACGGGGCCGATTTTAAAAATTCTTTCACCATTAGAAAGGTAATTTAACTGTGAGTAACATAGGCTATATTTTTTATTATTTTAAATTCCACGCGGGCGAAGTCGCGAGCAACGGCTAGTCATACAATAAAATCAGGTATTAAAAGTTGCCAATTTAACATTCATGTTGATTTACGAACTGATAGCAAATTAAATTTCCTAACTAGATGTTTAAAAACAAAATAAAGATTTGCTGTTTAAACGATTCTTTGGAATTTCGTTTTGTATTCTCGTTGCTTATTGATTTGAAACCGAAGATCATATGATCTAGTAACTCCAGTTTCATTATAACGGTCCTCACAACATATACTGTAATACACAATTTATTATACAATTAAAATAAAAAGATAATAGTTAAGACAACTCACCTATGTAAAAAAACAACCTCAACATCCACATCCTCTCTGTCTTCATGTAGGAAGTCTTTTAAAAAATGGCTTACTGATTCGTAAGTTATATGTCCACATACAACTATATGCCTGAAAAATTATAAACATATTATAGACTTTGTAATAATCTTAGAAAATGTTCTAAAAAGTAATTGCTTCAAATTAAATCAAAAAAGCTGTTAAGCGAATCAAATGTCGCAATTCTGAGGCTTTGCGTTTGCAAATTATTAATTTGAAAAATATTCGATTTCGAATTGGACTTACAAAAAAGCTGTTTCAATACTTGAGCTTAAAATTACACAAGCAACATTTTAAAAAGCATCACAAATACATACAGAAGAGATAGAAGGAAGAACAGCAATTTGAAGTTTTATTTAACACCTGGGACCATGGTAAGGACATTCTGACATCGAGAACAAAAGGCAAAGGTCGCAACAGGGTTAAACAAAACAATAAGTGAGGTAAGCATGAGATTGTCAACGTTGTCAAGTACTCTTAGGTAATTAAATCAACAGAAAATTCTAGAATTTAAAATTAGAAATAAAAAATTAAGATATTGTACCATTGAGACTTTAACAACGTTGATTTTAATGTACAAAATATTTATGTTCATTCATTTTTGAATCTATTTAATATAGATTTTTATATAGAATGTGATTGTATATTAAGAAATAAGTTTTTAAAATTGGATGTCATCAAAAATGAAAGAACATACTCAGTAGCGTTCAGGTCTTGTGTAACTATGTTTCTACCACACTAAAGACGAAATGTTCGACACCAAAAGGTTTAATTTTTGGTGAGGTGATACTCGTATTGTAAAACGCAAGATATTTTCAAAAGAAACTAACAAACTATAACACTCAAACAATGGAACTGACGGAGTCTAATTTTTTAAATGTAATGTAATGATATTTGTATGTAAAAGATTAATCTTTTAACATTAAGGACTATTTGATTTTATAAGTATTAAGTAAATAACAAAACAGTTCCTTAATGTTTCAAGAGAATTTAAATGTATACGTTATATTGAGAAGATATTAAAAGCTTGCGTCTCAGTACACTTTTCGAAATACTCGAGTTTGAACAAAGTTAATGTTTACATTTGATTAATTCTGAATATCTGGGATGGAGCCTCAATTCTTTATAAGTTCAAAATTAAGAAAGGGTTAGGCGGCGCTCAAATGCAATGTGTGACTGCATACATACATTAGTGTACGAAACATTGATGAGGTTCGTGTAACAAAGTTAAACAGACAGAGTAAACGTCAAATAAAACATCGTGGAAAATTATATGGACAGAAATAAAGTTGGGATGCGTTATGCGTGGCTACAATACCATAACATACAACATGCAGACTAGAATTCATCTAAGGTGTGGCAAAGGAACTGAATTCATTTCTTTCAAAATCAACAGTTAATCTACCTTGTTAATCAAATGTCGCATAAAATCGCAAATAGTTATATTAAATCATTAAATTCGAAATCTTTAAATGTATGAACTGTGTGAACTCGCCGCTAAGATGATGTTTTGAATGTCGAATGGCATGTCCAAAACTAAATCTATTTCTGCGTTAAAATGTCCTCAATGCACACAGCCTTGCCACGCTCTATGAATTTTTTACGCAAATACATTACACTAAGTTTACCGAGGGGGTCGACTCATAATTACAATACAAATAACAATACATTAAGTGGGGCAACATCAAGAGTAAGAGAACAAGTACATTTACAAATTCGTGCAGGCAGGGAGGTAGAGGAGGCGAGCGGAGCGGGTGGCGTCATGGCACTCACTAGTCGCGGTCGCATCGGCAGCGCCACGCGGGCGCCATGCCGGCCGGCGGCGCGGTCCGGACCGCGCGCGCCGCGCCCGCGCCGGGCGGACCGCGCCGTCCGGACCGCGCTCGCCGCCGGCCGGACGGACCGGACCGGACCGGGCTGCGCCCGCGCCGGAGCTGTCGACGTGTCGACACATGACAACGCCAACAACAACTCACTACTACGGTACCACTCAACATTTAATTCTCCGGATCTAAGCGTTGTACGTTTAACATTCCATATTAATACGTATAGGTAAAGTACAGTACAGTACACTAACAGAACATAATCATGATACCTATATGACGAGCGATAACACTAGCCACTATCTGCTGGTCTATATTCAACTGAACTCAAATTAATTCAAAGATAATTTACAATCAATACCGACTCAAAAACAAAGACAACGCGCGGGACTCGCATCCCGCCAAAGATAAAGTGAGAACACAGAAGCGTGCTAAGAGAGGAAAAGGAAGATATAGATTTCACAACACGGAACACATTCAACGGACTGAGTGAAGACAGCGGCTCACCTGCGTCCCCGCTCATTCTTGAGGGTGCCGCCATACTTGGGTCTAGTGCCGATTAAGTCAATTATCTCTGGGATACAACTGGCAAATATCGCCTAAACGCCGACAGACAAAACATTGAGGTTGACATTTAGGCGGACCAGTGGTCCGAGCGGCGCGGCGAGCCGCCGGGCGCGGCGGGCGGCTCGGCGCGCCGGCGTGGCGTGGGCGTGGGCGCGCGGCGGCGCGAGGGCGCCGGGCGAGCGGCGCGGGGCGCGGGGCGCGGGGGGCGCGGCACTGGCTGTGTGTGACTCGGGACTCGCGGGGTGCCGGAGCTAGCGCTACAGCGTGGCGACAGGCATCGTGTGCAAGCGAACAAACCAAACACTACTTCATCGACAGCATTACAAAACTTTACATCGGCTCTCTCCAGATCTAGTCTCGTTAGAAGGATTAAAAAAGCTCAACGGTATCTCGAGTAATTTTACGAAAAAAGGCATGTAGTAGTGCGTCGGTCGACCGCGCGCCTGTCTCAGGGTTCGGGGAGAGGGGCGCGGCCGCCGGGAGCTAACTCTTCGAGCATGCGCCACGGCACCGAGAGACCGATTCTAGTGAAGGATTAATAAACTTCATTAGCAAACTCCGCATTCAATCAACCAAGTCAGATTGAAACCGTGAGAGGTGGGAAGGCAGGAAGCCGTGTGGAGCGGGGGCGTGAGAGCAGGGTACCTGCGGCGGACGTCCTTGTTGTACCGGCCGCCGTATTTGTTCCGCTGCGCCGCCAGCTCCGTGATCTCGGGGATCCAGCTGGCGAACACAGCCTACGATACACAGCAAAGACCGCGCGGTGAGCACCGGCCCCCCGCGCGCCCGCCCCCCGGCCCGCCGGTCCGCCGCGAACCCTCGCGCTCGCACAAGGCTGTGTGGCTTGAGTGTCGTCTGTCTGCGTGTGGCTGTGGCGTGGTGTGACGGGTGCGGGACTTGGGTGCCGTGCCGAGCTACGCTAGCGGGGCTACGTGACGGCAAGCCGTGATGGGACTCGTGACCGGGAGCATGCAAAGCCTGGATTCATACGCTAACTAATCGATGAACAGAACTTAAAAAGAAATCGGTATCACCGGTTCCTAAACTAAGACGATGGGCATTCGGTATAGACGCTTGGTAGACACGCACACGGGCGGGCCGACGCGGGCGCCTGCTGGACCGGGCTCGCCCACGAGCTACGAGCGCGGGTTGCGCCGGGCCAGTAGCGCGTGGGCGAGGGCCGGCCCGCGGACGCACGCGGGACCAGCGGGTATGCGCGAGTAGATAACACAATACATCTGACGGCACTGAGCAAGCTTTCGTATAGGTGATGAGTTCACATCGTCTCGGGAGATCGAGCGACCCAGACCGAGCACGGCAGCGCGGCCGCGACTAGCGTCGCGCGCGTCGCGGAATGAATCGCTTTCACTCGCGTCTTTCAACTTATACATCAAATTGATACCTTTTTCCATGTTCACGCTTCAGCTCGCCACTGTACTTGGACCTACTTCCTACCAGCTCTATAATTTCGGGAATGCTACTAGCGAACATTGCCTGCAACAGACCATGGTGTCGATAGGGCATCGGGCGTGTCGCAGACACCATCGCGTGGTGCACGACAATGTCCACTTGGAGTCTCGGTATACTATGTGAGATACAGTAGAGTGTAGCCAGTAGCGGAGCGAAACAAAAATAAAAGGAACGAGTGTGTGTCTACCGGTGATGTGAGCAACTGAACACAGCCAGGCACAGGTGCGCATGCAGAGATCGCGAGGTGGGAGGGGAGAGGCGGCGCGGGACCGGCGCGCGGCGGGCGCCTCCGCGACAACTACTGTCTCGTACTGTCGCGTACCACTCGTACCACTCGTACCAGTCGTACCACTCGTACCACAGTCCCCGATACACATCCCGATACCCGAAATAAGCACGGCCAGAGATCCTTCGGCAGCACATTCGTGGTAAGTATCACATAACAAAGCAAAAGAAAAACAAAATACACCCATGCAATAGAAATCGCTCCTTGTGAGGTTTCGTGTTACGAAAGGCGCTCCTTCGGTAGCGACGGAGTTAGAGAGAGTCGCGGCACACAACGCGGCGTCGGCGCCGCTGGTCATGCGTCTAGGTGCTAGCCAGGCGGACAATCATTCACGAGCTGTGCGTTCAGTAACACATATGCCTACGTCCCATCGTCAGCTATAGAACATAGCTCGTAGCGAGCCTCCATTTTATTTCCTTTTGCTTTGTTATCAATCAGCATCGATATGCAAAGAACTGCAAGCTTTGCGTCTGCTGACGCAATTGCTACATTGGCTACGTCCTCGCGGACAATTAAATCACCTTTTATTATTTTTAAATTTAAATCTTGCTTGTCCTTGCAAAAATTTCCATTACAAGAAATCAACATGAATTTAACAATTTTAATTTAAATAGTTTTACATATAAAGAAGAAAAAAGAGAGTGAGACTTACCAAGCCGACGAGCAGAAAAAAAACCAAAAATGTTCTGCCAAGAACTGTGTGACAGAAGACGTCACCGTAACCTACTGTGGACATGGTCACTATGAGAAAGTACACGCACGTCCAGTACGAGAGCGACTGCGCGTTGTCGAACTCCAGCGGGTCGCCGGAGTTCTCCAGCTGCGGACGGATAACGCGACATTTTAAACAACACTTAAAAACCATAAAAAACACAGACAAATCAATACTGCAAATTATGTATATCACAGTAATGCGTCTATGTAATTTTAACTATGTAAACTCTTTATTACTTCATCTTTGTTGAATGCTTAGACGACCAATGTCTGATACATACACCAATAGATGGCGCTAGAGTTCTCTTAGATCACGATAACGAGTTCCTTTTGTTCGTGACTTTTAAATGAAAAAATGCATTTTTTATTTAAAATTCTAATTAAAACCGTAGCTCGGAATGCGGATCTCTTACAGGTTAAATATACAGAACTCACCAAATGTATAATACCGGCTGCGGTCAACCATACCGATATAAATATAGAAACTAATTGGGCCAGCCGTATCGAACTCGATGTCTTTAATATATTGAGGTACTGCAAAATATCAGGCACGGTCATCAAACGTAGAGCTCGGAGGAACCTTAGCCCTGCAAATAAAGTAATCATACCAATATCATTATTACTAATATTATAAATGTGAAAGTTTAGATGATTGGAAGTTTGTTCGAGTTTCTAGCATAAACGGCTTATCGGATCTGGATGAAATTTGAACATAGTCTGGTAGAATACAAAGGCTACTTGGTTTTTTTTAATTCCATGCGGACGGAGTCGTGAGCAAAAGCTAGTCACTTATAATTTACCTGGCTATTTCTGACTAATAGTCCAGGAGTTAAAAATGCTTTATATTTAGATTAATAGATGTTTGTCTACACTAATTTCTTTAAGTAACTTTGTTGTTGTAATAACAATAAATTTATATTAGTTAGGATACGTTCAGAGAGCAAATTTAATTCATAACCTATCTTATTATTTATTGAATCTCCAATCAAATACAGTACTCTGCAGTGATTCAACGCATGTAGTTTGTGATTAAAATCGAATGTATTTTGAACAAAAAATAATTCTGAATTAACAAAATTAAAATAGACTAGGTGGTGTAACTTACCTATCCACGTTCTATCCAAATATATCGATACAAACGAGGGGGGTATTGTGAAATAATCTACAAATGAATACATCTCGAGCATGAACCATAGTTTGTCACTAGCTGCTATAAACTGGAACAAAATAAAAATTAAGTGAGATCGATCCCGTCGCAGTAATTACTCGCCCTAAAGACCACAGAAGTGATCGTAATTGGGTGCCCTTACCGGAAGTGTGGCCTTTTGTAGTCATTTTGACGTAATAATATTTATCTTTAGTAAAAATATTTTCAAGTAAAAAATGTCAACTTATTTTCTTAAACTCATGATATTCAGTGTATCATTTGTAGGATTCAAAGCATTTTTGTTACTTTAAAGTCTTAACGAAACAAAGGTTTTGCACTAATTGGTTCACATCAGCTATAATTTCCTCATAAAGCCAACAGTAACTTTTGCATTGGATTACCACGAAAAACTTTTATTAAATTCGATTGTTTTTAATGTTAATAACTTTTCAACTGACTGATGTTCTGAATTTTACAGCCATTGTTATTGTTTTTTTATAACAATTAATTACTTACTCGTATAAAAAAGTAGACCATAAAAAATATGTTAAAGGCAAGGTCGATCTGCTGAGTAATATTGTCACTCCATTTCTGGCAGCGCTCCACTTCCTCACTGCAAATAGAAATGATAGTATCAGGCAATCGGAGTGTCGACAACATACGTCCTCGTTCTGACCAAATTATGTCCGGAACTACCTATGCGAAATAGTTACATATAAAGACAACTCTTATCGCCAATTGCTATTGAGTTGCTATTAAGATATGTAATTCAATCCATTGTGTGTTTACGACTTACACGACGTTGACTTATACGTAACTCTTCGCATGGGTCAAAGTACACCGGGCAATAGTGCATAGTGCCGTATCAGTAGACGTTGTTACTAACATTTAGCATTTAAAAAGCAAGTGTTCACAGCCATTGTTATAAAAGCTTATATACAAGCGTTTCAACTTCCATAACATTGTACATATTATGTATTATAACATGTTATGTTATGTATCATTTAATTCCGTCTTAACGGTGACGTAATCACGAAGCCAACTACATAACATTTCAGCTGACAAATTAAACACAAGCTATACACATAATGACTATGTCCAGCAAATGTGTCGGTTCACATTTATATTAATTTGACTCACGGATTCCTTTATTCAGCATCGGCATTACAAGATTGGCATTAATTAGCGCGTTAGGACAAGTAAATATGTAAATACGCAATGACTTGCAGCGGAATTATTGACAACAGATAATTTTTTAAGGGTTCCACTGCTAGAATGAAAACAATACATTGCCATTCTTCTATCTATATCTATCTATACATATAATATCATTGGAGTGTCTGTTTGTAATATCAAAAGAAAAATTCCAGATTTCGGGAAGATGATGTATTTGCGTCGCTGATAATGGCAATCGCATTTAAAACTGTTTTGTCTATCTGTCTGTCCGCAAGCTGCGTTTCTTCCGGGCAATCTCTGAAACAGCTGGGCCGATTTCGACCGGACTTTCACTGAAGGGTAGCTGACATAGACGGGGATATTATAGGCTACTCTTTTTAATACCGCGCTGTCAAAATGGCATAACGGGTGGTCCAAATTTGCACTAACGAAGTTTGCGGGCGACAGCTCGTAATCTATAAAATAAACTGAAATAGCAAAACGTTTGCATGTGTAGCAGTGGACACCTACGGTTATGGAATCATTTATAGCTTAAGATTGGGATTGAGGTGATTGTTTAGTCAATAAACATTTATCACAATAACTATCTCGGGGTCTTACTCCTTAGGTTTTGTCCTACTTCTTATGTAAATTCTTTTGTTTTTAATTCCGCTGTTACAGATACATTGCGTATTTAAGATTAGTTAATGAAAATATATTCACCTGGACGCGTCAATGAAGTAGATTACCAACGATGCTATACTCAGAATGAACACCAACACTACCTGAAATTAGGAAATGTACAATTTAGTACAGAAAAGACGCCATTAGTAACCATCAGGTACAAAACTAAAATGGATTAAATCCATTTCAGGAAGGGAAGGACTCTGACCCTAATAAATGTTATTTTATATATGGAAACTTAAAATTCATTTTTAAAAAAATCTTGAATTGGAATAGATCATTTTAATAAAATTATTAAAAATTACAATTGAACTTCATGTTGTTTGTGTTTAAAAATTTAAAAACAAACGCTTTCATTTCTCTATTGCAATTTCAACTGTGTTATAAAGCAATTTGTGTCAGCTATTTAGAGAAAAAAAACTAAAAGCGCCTCAGTAGGATGTTGCGGGCTCTCACCGTGTTCAGAACGTCCTCCTTTGAACGTGGCTTTTTGTTCGCAAAACTTGTCTCAAAGCTTAGCAAATGCTATACAAGTTGGCTCCTAAATAGCACACTAGACTTGAGTTGAAAGGATAAATGTACACAAAATTTTTTGTAACACAGTTAAAATATCTTACGAGATAGTTATAATATTTTTGATCTAATATTTTCGACTTATGGTTTTTTCTTAGTTTTTTTGTCAGAGATTCAAAAAATATATGGAGGAGGCATAGTTGACTTCATTTGAGACATTTTTCACATAATAATCTCACTAATGCTGTCTATTGATAACCTCAAAAGCACATGTCATTATAATTATTACTAAGTGTATTTAAATTAGTTGCCAATAGGAGTCAATAAATATAACTTTAATACACGATGGCGTACTAAACTTGACAACTAATAAATACAAAAATTGGTAAAATTGCATTGTTAAAATAAAAACGCTACATTACTTGCTTCACATCTTGCTCTCATTCGCGCCTAAAATCGTCGTTTTTTTTAATGCAAATCATGTCTAATACTTTCTTGGCGGCCAGTACGATATTAAATATCCATCCACTATATTTTTGCAACTTAAACAATTATAATTATATAATTAATTACCTTATAAAACATGTTACTATTTAATACAAATATGCTTTTATTTTTTAACGAACGATAATATTTTACTAGTGTTGTCAGCGCCATCCATCCATCCATCCATCCATCCATCCATCCATCCATCCATCCATCCATCCATCCATCCATCCATCCATCCATCCATCCATCCATCCATCCATCCATCCATCCATCCATCCATCCATCCATCCATCCATCCATCCATCCATCCATCCATCCATCCATCCATCCATCCATCCATCCATCCATCCATCCATCCATCCATCCATCCATCCATCCATCCATCCATCCATCCATCCATCCATCCATCCATCCATCCATCCATCCATCCATCCATCCATCCATCCATCCATCCATCCATCCATCCATCCATCCATCCATCCATCCATCCATCCATCCATCCATCCATCCATCCATCCATCCATCCATCCATCCATCCATCCATCCATCCATCCATCCATCCATCCATCCATCCATCCATCCATCCATCCATCCATCCATCCATCCATCCATCCATCCATCCATCCATCCATCCATCCATCCATCCATCCATCCATCCATCCATCCATCCATCCATCCATCCATCCATCCATCCATCCATCCATCCATCCATCCATCCATCCATCCATCCATCCATCCATCCATCCATCCATCCATCCATCCATCCATCCATCCATCCATCCATCCATCCATCCATCCATCCATCCATCCATCCATCCATCCATCCATCCATCCATCCATCCATCCATCCATCCATCCATCCATCCATCCATCCATCCATCCATCCATCCATCCATCCATCCATCCATCCATCCATCCATCCATCCATCCATCCATCCATCCATCCATCCATCCATCCATCCATCCATCCATCCATCCATCCATCCATCCATCCATCCATCCATCCATCCATCCATCCATCCATCCATCCATCCATCCATCCATCCATCCATCCATCCATCCATCCATCCATCCATCCATCCATCCATCCATCCATCCATCCATCCATCCATCCATCCATCCATCCATCCATCCATCCATCCATCCATCCATCCATCCATCCATCCATCCATCCATCCATCCATCCATCCATCCATCCATCCATCCATCCATCCATCCATCCATCCATCCATCCATCCATCCATCCATCCATCCATCCATCCATCCATCCATCCATCCATCCATCCATCCATCCATCCATCCATCCATCCATCCATCCATCCATCCATCCATCCATCCATCCATCCATCCATCCATCCATCCATCCATCCATCCATCCATCCATCCATCCATCCATCCATCCATCCATCCATCCATCCATCCATCCATCCATCCATCCATCCATCCATCCATCCATCCATCCATCCATCCATCCATCCATCCATCCATCCATCCATCCATCCATCCATCCATCCATCCATCCATCCATCCATCCATCCATCCATCCATCCATCCATCCATCCATCCATCCATCCATCCATCCATCCATCCATCCATCCATCCATCCATCCATCCATCCATCCATCCATCCATCCATCCATCCATCCATCCATCCATCCATCCATCCATCCATCCATCCATCCATCCATCCATCCATCCATCCATCCATCCATCCATCCATCCATCCATCCATCCATCCATCCATCCATCCATCCATCCATCCATCCATCCATCCATCCATCCATCCATCCATCCATCCATCCATCCATCCATCCATCCATCCATCCATCCATCCATCCATCCATCCATCCATCCATCCATCCATCCATCCATCCATCCATCCATCCATCCATCCATCCATCCATCCATCCATCCATCCATCCATCCATCCATCCATCCATCCATCCATCCATCCATCCATCCATCCATCCATCCATCCATCCATCCATCCATCCATCCATCCATCCATCCATCCATCCATCCATCCATCCATCCATCCATCCATCCATCCATCCATCCATCCATCCATCCATCCATCCATCCATCCATCCATCCATCCATCCATCCATCCATCCATCCATCCATCCATCCATCCATCCATCCATCCATCCATCCATCCATCCATCCATCCATCCATCCATCCATCCATCCATCCATCCATCCATCCATCCATCCATCCATCCATCCATCCATCCATCCATCCATCCATCCATCCATCCATCCATCCATCCATCCATCCATCCATCCATCCATCCATCCATCCATCCATCCATCCATCCATCCATCCATCCATCCATCCATCCATCCATCCATCCATCCATCCATCCATCCATCCATCCATCCATCCATCCATCCATCCATCCATCCATCCATCCATCCATCCATCCATCCATCCATCCATCCATCCATCCATCCATCCATCCATCCATCTAAACTTTTGCATTTATAATATTAGTAAGAAGTAAGAAGTAAGATTAGAGCGGGCGCACACCTTTGACTAAATTATCTCACAACTGTTGTGCGTTTGTCGATTGTTTCGCAGCCAATTCAACTGTTTTGTTGCTCACCTAAAAAGCGAGTAATGTGCACACCTCCATATAAGCTATGAGCTTGAGGAATCAAAGCGAGACTAAACAGTGTGCAATTGTTTAGTTTTAAGTTTTAAAACAGTAAATTGTCTGATAAAAATCCAACGTGTAACATATGTGATGGAAATATCGGATTTTGTTACCTTATCTGACAGTGACGTCATTTTTAAGCTATCTTAGCCTCTACCAGCCAGTGGTGGGACAGGCCCAAAGACTAGTTGAAGCAGCAAGAGCACCTAGGATCTGCTCAACCATGACAGCCAAGCATGGTCTATATATTTTCATATTACAAATGCCATAATAATCTATGCACTGCACATACAAATCAATACATTAAACCAATCCATTTACAACGAAGTCAAATCACGAGCCACTTAATATGCATTAAGAATTACATGACTCAGTACGTATCAAGTCCACGTGATGTCATCCCTAAGGTGGGAGGAGGTGATGTAATTCCTGTTGTTTGATTCAGAAATAAATGATGTATTTGTCTGTGCGTTTATTAACACTTTGAATTGAACTTTGCACTTAGTGAGGGATATGAAACCATTTATCTAAACTGTATTTAATTAATGTAGATTTTCATAAAGTATATTTTTATGGTATCCCCTTTTTAGTACTTTCTGGAAAGGGTTTAAATAGGGTTATCCGAGAACTCTGTTATGGTACAGCGCCCTAAGCGGTTGACCAATCACAGCCCATATAACGTTTAAAACTATTTAAAACTTGTTCTGTTTTTTGAATTTGGAATCTCTTTGACTTTGACGTTTTGAATCTGGATGTATCGATAATGCATCCGTTGCGAATTTGTTTTTTATTTATTGCTTTAGTGACGCGGTAACTTCCGACAGTAAAATATTGCTTTTGTGACCGGAATTAGATATACGATAACTGTTTTATTCGACGTGCACAATCCGCTGTCAGTTCCGCTTTTAAAACTTCTTTGATTCTCTATTTATTGGTTTCCTTAGTTTTACGTCTTTGATTTTCTTTATTTTGTCACTAAGGAAGTCCGTTAGTGTAGATTTATCACTCAAAAATGACAGTAACAGGGAGTTAATGAAAGTTTTATCGTCGTTATTGTAACTGAAATGATGAGTGTGATTTTCTTAAGTGTGAGTTAGTTAATTGTCTAGTATTTAAATTAAAATAACTTCAAACAAAGAAATTGCATTTATAAATAGTTATAGGGATATTTTCCTCTTTTCTTTTAAGCTAACATTTTCGTTGTTGAAAACTCTGTTTAAATATGTAACGAGGCCGACGTGCACTCTCGAGGGACAAAGTTTAGATGGGCCAAGTTTCACCGCGACGCCTTGGCCACGCCTAAACAGTAAAGTAGAAAGTAAGTCATTTTGCAATATATTTTGATCATGAAATATTACTAATGCTTTATACTTATCTTATCTTACTCTTATCTTTACCTTACTCATTAGGTTCTGGATATTAATATAGTAAACTAGGTTTCGCTCGCGAATCTGTCCTCGAGGAATTAAATAAAAGTAAGTAGCCTATGTGTTCCTCCTGACTGTGGTCTTTATCTATGCCAACTTTCATGGAGATCCGTTCAGCGGTATATGCAGCAAACTCTAACAAACATCCATCCATCCATATAAACTATTGCATTTTTAATATTAGTAAGATATGAACAAAAACTTTAGTGTCGGTTGTTTTTACAAATTAGTAGTAAGCAAGTATGTATTCTATTATGTCTGGTGAAGAAATTAGGGAAATTAAAAAATCATTGCTGTCGAATCAGCTCAAGTTACAAAATGTTAACAGATAAAATCAATAAAAAGAAGACTTAATGATTCCAGTTAAAAAGCAATGCAAACTGCTTTGTAAGTTATTTAACCGCGATCTCTATTGGATTATCGGTAACGAGCACACTGCAGCCTAATCTAGTTATGCTACATCCAATTACGGTAACGATGAGCGCCATCTAGTAGCACCGCCTTGAAAGAGCTACGGAATCCGTTTTACATTCTACAAGGTTACTTTCTTAGTTCAAGAGATTACTTTTCTTTACATAATGAATTGTTTTCTTTATTACCTTTTAGTTTTTATTAATAGTTCTATTATTAACTAGCTGTTCTTGTGCGGCTTCACCCGCATGGAATTATAAAAACTATATTTTATTGTTTACATTTGTCAAATTCTTGATTGCAAATGTCAAAATTACCGTTACCATAATAATCTTGCTTCCTTAATGTTGGCAGCTTGAAGTTTATGGTTCCTTTTCCACATGAGGGTTTTTCCAATTTATTTACCCCCTAAGTTTTATAGCATTAAAATATATAGATAGCCTCAAGCGTGTCGTAAATGTAGGGATTTTTTATTAAATAAAGAATTATTAAAAAAATATGCTGTGATTGCTGACATCCTACGCCATAAAGTGTGTTTACGCTTTATTATATTACTAGCTTTCGCCCGCGACTCCGTCCGCGCGGAATAAAAAAAAACAAAAGTAAGTAGCCTATGTGTTCTTCCAGACTATCCTCTACATATATGCCAAATTTCATCAAGATCCGTTCAGCAGTTTAGGCTACAAACTCTAACAAACATCCATCTATCCATCCATCCATCCATCTAAACTTTCGCATTTATAATATTAGTATGATTAGTATAATATGATTATAGATTTGTTCTATTTAATACATTTTATATAGAAAAGAGATTTACGTAAAAAAGACATCAACGAAATTTCAGGATGAAATACAAAAGTAATTATGAACTTTGTAATATTTAATTACACAGAACAGTAAACAAAGGTATAATTTAAGACGCAAAAGATGCTCACCATATAATCAATGTTAATTAAAATGTACATTATAATGAATGTACGGGACAGAACTGCGCATTTATCTAATGACATAGGATCTAAATATAAAGTACTGCGTTTTATCTAAGATACATTTACATATGTACATTACTAGCTGCTGCTCGCGACTGCGCACGCGTGAAATTAACAAATAATAAAAAACATAGCCTATGATACTCACAGATAAATTACCTTTCAAACGGTGAAGGAATTTTTATAAAATCGCCGAAAAATCTTTCCGATGACAATACTTACAATACAACAAAGAAAGCAAAGAAAATGAAATGAAAAAATGAAAATGAAAAAATATTTATTTTTAAAAAAATTTCAACAAACTTAACCTAATTTTTTTTGACTATGGCCTAGTCACCCTAACTTTAGGGTAGGCTCCGAGCCCCTCGGTGGGGACGTATAGAGCTGGCGATGAGATGAACCTAATTTACATTTTTTTACACAATACACACAATCTAAAATTAACACAAACACTAAAGTAGTAAATAAGTATGAAAGCGAAGCTGTAGGCTAGTTTGCTTATTAGCAAAAGAACGTAATGATTATGAAAAGCTTTAAGAATTATTGTCACAAATACATAAAAAAAAGTAAAACACAGATATTTTTTATATAAATGTAATAAGGGAGAAAAAAAGTAAATTACATTATAATAAAACGAAACGACTTCTTAACTTTTATTATGAATTTATAGAAGCTATAAATCTAATGGTGGAGATAGGAATATATTTGTATTGACCTTGTGTGACCTTCAGTAGGCAGGACAGACTGGCGCCTCCGTGACAGTCTTTATAGCTTATTTATTATTAGTATAGGATTACTAATGTTATTTACATATGTCTTATTTATTAAATACGTGTCTATTAGTGGTCTAGCATTCATTCATATTAGTCTGTTGCTATTTTAATAAAAGCTGTCATCTCTATTTTTTTAATTAAAAAAGAGATAGCGATACGTTTATATGTTTCTAAAGAACTCATGGTAAAACTAAAAGCGAATAAAAAATCAAACTTAGGAATCGGAATATCAAAACTAAGACAGTTCAAGGTTAAATTTATCGAAAATGTATCCTATGTTCATAACAAAAGGTGTATATTCAAGTATAAATGCGGTACAAATAGGTTTCACGTGAGGTATTGATCAAGCAATGCCTGCGCGAGTTCGTCGAAGTTGGAATAAACATTTGTATGAAGTTTCGCTAACAAATATCATACGTTTGAGCAACTCTTTTGTTTTAATGTAGGTGGGCTTTTAACTCATAGGTTTGCTATAACATAATAAAAAATAGCGGGCGTACATTATTGACAACTAGCTTTCGCCCGCGACTCCGGCCGCGTGGAATTAAAAAAAACAAAAGTGAGTAGCCTATGTGTTTTTCTAGACTATCCTCTATGTCTATACCAAATTTCATTGAGATCTGTTCAACCGTTTAGGCCACTAACTCTAACAAACATCCATCCATCCATCTAAACTTTCGCATTTATAATATTAGTAGGATTATCGTACAACTGTTGTGCGATTGTCGATTGTTTCGCCTCCAATTCAACTGTTTAGTTGCAAACTAAAAATCTAGTAGTGTGCTCATAAGCTTATAGGAATCAAATAATATCCATATAAGCTTATAGGAATCAAAGCGAGACTAAACAGTTGTGCGATAGTTTACATTGTAAATGCTAAAATGTTCGCGACAAAATGTGTGAAATCCCCAATTTAGGTAAAATGTAAAGAATAATTTGCGAACAGTTTACGCTTTGATAAATCCATTGCGCTGTCAAAGTCAGCGTGTTGGCGGGAATTGCATCTGTGCGGCTGACACGTTTATCGTCAACTAAATTACGCTCCCGAAACATTAAATATACTCTGTATTTAATTAATAGCATTGAAGTTAGGACAAATGCGATAAAAATTATCGATATTATTAATTAGGATAGTTGGATACACACTTTTTGACTCTTTTTTTTTCTTGAAAACTGACGCTCTCGACTCCGTCCACACGGATTTAAAAAAACTTAAAAGAGCCCCGTGTTTTTCCAGAACTTGTTCTACATCTATACCAAATTATAGCAAGATACAATGAACTGTTCTGAAGATATTTACTAACAAACATATATCCATTCATTTAAACTTTCCCATTTGAAAATAGTAAGGTATTTATTACCCTTCTTAAATCACTTGTACTAAAACATTCACATATCTTAAATTTCATTCAATTTAACATGTTTGGTTTCATTTAACGGTGACTTGCATATTTACACATATTATATTGGGTCAATAATGTTACAAAGAAAAAATATATTAAACGTCATCATACTAATATTATAAATGCGAAAGTTTAGATGGATGTTTGTTAGAGTTTGAAGCCTAAACGTCTGAACGAATTTCGATGAAATTTGGTATAGACGTAGATAATGGTCTGGAAGAACACATAGGCTACTCACTTTTGTTTTTTTTTTAAATTCCACGCGGACGGAGTCGCGGGCGAAAGCTAGTTAATAAATAATACTGATAGGTAATACTGCAATAAATATAAAAAGCGCGTCATTTGCAGTCAGAACGTTTAAATTCATATTAAAATAACACAAAGATGTTGACGCGTTGAACGGAAAGTCTATTTTAATAGTGACACAAATCTACGTTTCCCCGAGAGTATGAAAAATTATTATAACTATAAATAAACCGCACGATATCCCGTATTACTGTATCCGGGATTTGTCAGAAATACGTATTTTAATTCCTGAGAATTGTCCTATTTTATCTATAATCTATATCTATACTATTATAATAAAGCGTAAACACACACTTCTTTGTTGCCTAAGATGTCAGCAATTACAGCATATTTTTGAATAACTCTTTTTTTAATAAAAAGCCCTACACTTACGTCACGTTTTAGGCTACATATTTTCACGCCATTAAACTTAGTGGGTAAATATTTTGGATAAAAACCCTAATGTGGAAAAGAGACTATACGTTGCTGCCAACATCAAGAAAGAAAGATTGCTAAGGTTTGTCATGTCATATGATTTTGACATTTGCAATTGAGAATTTGACAAATGTAAACAATAAAGTAAAGTTTTTATAATTTCACGCGGATGAAGCCGACCTTATACTCGTAAGATAAAGAAAAAGGAGAAGAGAACCATCGTACGATCTTTAAAAAAAATCTTTATTGGACCAAAACAATTTTGTACAAAATAAGTAGGACTTGTCTCCTGAACTAGTAATAGCTATGTTTCAGGAGGCAAGGTCTTCTCTTTGAAGGATCTAGATTTTATAAAGTAACCGTTAAATTACACTATGAGTGTTTTGTGTGCAGTATAGCCCTGCTATCCTTTAAGCGAAATTATTGTTATAAAAATTAAAAAATACGATCAAAACGTTGCGAGGAAAAATATTAAGCATTTTTAGCATTTTAATGAAAAACTTCTCAAGAATTTTCCTACATTTCATTAACAGAAGTGGAATATTTCAAAGCTATAAAATAAGCGTCGTTAAGCAAAAGTACGCTTATTTGTTTAATAGCATGGAATGGCCGCAACATGCAAGTATGCCCGCCATTATATTCACACTGCATGACTCAAGAAAGTTCACAAATATGTAGGAAGTTAGAATTTTTTATTCGAGAATATTACATTTATTACTTAATTCCTAGCTGGAAACTTGTTATGTAAAAGGCTTTTAAGGTACCACATTTAAATTACTTAGTTTGAAATTGTCCCTTGTTTTTTTTTATATTATAATGTGGCATACGAACAAGTGGCCACCTGAATCAACCGAAATTGCGAAGCGACCGTTACCCATCCGCAATTGCAGATACGTTGCCTACCCTTAATAGACGAGGGAGGAGACGCACATTAACGGATATTTCCCCTTCTTATGCATCTGCTCCACCGTCAAATTCACTTTTCCTTCCCATATCCTAGTAAGAAAAGAGTGAAAAGGGAAAGGGACCAAAATTAGATTAAAAAGTAGTATAAAGCATTTTTACAAAAACATCTCTATCACCTTGTCAGTGTAAAAAAATGGCACAAGATCCTTGTCAATTTTTTCTTTTATATCTCTCTAATTAGATTTTACGCATTTTCTAAACTAACCCTGATAGGGCTCCCTCACCGGGTCAGTTAAATTTGTCGCGCTATATATCTTTAAACAGACAGAAAAATCTATTTATAAATTTAAAAGCACTTGTGACATTTTCGAGATTGAAATTATTCTATTTATTGAGTTGTTTGTTCAGATACTACGTGAACAGTTCACTATTTAAATTACGAAATTAATTGGAATCCAATAATGAGCCAATTTAAATCCATCAGAATTAAAGTTTATAATCTTTTAATTGATCGAATAAAGATTTCCGTAACTATAATCAGTAGATTGGCATTTCAATCGAACACATAGACTATTAACTCAATGTTAAATATTTAAAAAAACAATGAAAAAAGTAAGAACAAACATTGATGAGTATAAAATTAGAACTGAAAAAGCATTAACAAGGAAACATTGAACTCGCAACTGAAGGAAATAAATTGAATTTTTAATCAGTCTTATACTATCTAAACATGGCTAGTTTAACCAAATATTTAGAGCGGGCTTTGACTAAATTATCGCACAACTGTTGTGCGATTGTCAATTGTTTCGCGGCCAATTCCACTGTTTAGTTGTACAGCTAAAAATCGAGTAGTGTGCGCACGACCATATAAGCTCATACGAATCAAAGCGAAACTAAACTGGTGTGCGATAGATTAGTTTAGAGCGCATTTAAAACAGAATATAAGATGTCATAAATATTTATGAGACCCTATTAAGTTTCTAAACGCATTAGATTTACTCTTTACATTACAAGTCGTTTTATCGTTACTTAACAAGTTCCTTAGTGTAGATATCTAATTATAAGTTAAGAGCCACCTATAGTGGACTCTGACCAGAAAATAAGGTCAATAACACACAAAATTCTAGTTAAAATATTTCTCTGTTGAAATAACATAAACTATTATTTGCGGCCAGTACGTAATGAGCGCATAGTAAATGTTATTCAACCTTTTTCATTCCACTAAATGTGTTTGCCGACAAAACATTCCATCGTAATTATTTATTTTAGTACCATTATGCGCATTAACGTTGAATAAAAGATTTTTTTGTTGTAAGGAACGACAGCATAAAAATATCGGTAAAGTTCCGGTAAACATTTTCGGTAAAAAACCGAAAAGAAATTCCGGTTTTTATCAATGTGGAATAACCGTCGAAAAGGCGAGACACTATCGCTTAATTGGATTCAAAAAAGTGTCAAACGAAGTGAAAATAATTGGGAAATGAGTTCATTTGCATTGGTATAGAAAAATAATAAAAGATCAAACGAATCAGGTTAACTGGTCGATTGAATTGACTCGGTTGTCGAAGCGACGAATGATAGAGCGGCGCGTTTGATGTAGCGAGTGATTGCGCGCACAACTAGATGATTCAAGTGCCAATAAATTTGCGCTCTTTCTATATTATACATTTTGCAATCGTTGTCAATGACGGTTGCGTAGTTTCAACGAGTATAAACTTGCATGAGAGAGAGACAAAAAGACATGGAGAAACTCTAAATTAATTTTATAAAACAAAACACAGTTAAGTTACTACAAATGCAGTTATATCTGACTTAGGATTACTTCGTTATGACCGTTTGCAGCTTCGACGAATTGATCAATTTTGTAGAGTGAGGTGCTCCGGCCTGTCGTTGATTTGTGTGATTTTGATTTGTTCCAATCTAAAAGAGCTTCTTGATATTGATGACAGTTTATTCCATCTCTATAATTAATTCGACCGCTAACAACCGCAACCGGCGTAAATTTAATAGACACAAAATACCACGTTTTATAGCCTGTCCATTTACAGTCAACGGTGAAGTGTTTGATTAGTATTCTACTGAGTGTCATATAAATATAGTTTAAGAGTGTGTACACCTTTGACTAAACTATCGCACAATTGTTTAGTCTCGCTTTTCTTATGAGCTTATACATATGTATTGTACAAACTCCATTCGCGTTTTTAAAGACGTTTTTCGTGTGTCGCCGATTATCGATGTATATTTGTGTATTTGCGTCGCGTTGTCGCGCTGTGACACGGCCGCGGCTAAATTTAAATGAGTAAATATAACGCACTCACATGGGTCCGCCGCTTGGCCGCTCTGAAGGGACGCCACGGATACGGTGAAATTGCGTGACAATACTAAATACTCGCAAACTATACGTAAGCTTAGGAAATGCGTAGATCGATATTCTAGTTTTACGTAGCTTTTACCTTTGGCGTTAGGACGCATATATTTTGATTCCTACATAAAAAACTATTCTTTCAGTAAAAATATGAAAGGCTTAACATAAAAATCAATAATTTTATATTTTCTGAAATATAATACGCTTTTATGTAAGAAACCCATTCATCCATAATTAACAGAGATTTTATTGTTGTAAGCATTAATTTCGGGTTTGAAATAAAGAATCAGATGCTCTGTACAATTCTGGGGTAGGTTCGAAATACACATTCCAACATATTTCATAACACAGGTTATCCCACTGGCAAATATATTGAACCATCAAAACATTCGTCAGCAATTACCAATGGGTGGCAAACAATGTCAAACGAATTTGCCTGCGTGGTAAGAAACAAAGCGCGTCGACTCCACCCGACGGGTGACTGACATTAGATCGATATAGTGCGCCAGAAATTGACATATCCAATCTGTGCAACACCACTGTGAAATATGCTGGGTTGAAGTTTTCATTTATTCTATCATTAACTAGTGATTCATTAGTCTGAGGTTAAACTAAGTTTCAAAGGAGTAAAACTCAAGTTACGTAGTTCGGAAACGGTTTCATGAAATTATCGAACCAAACACACTAACGAATGGTTAAAAGTAGCTGGAAAACCGGCCATTAGTCTTTAGAAAAAAAAAACAAAGACATTTAAACACAATTAACATAATTTTTATTCCCTTTTTCTTTAATTACACTCAATACAATCTGCATTTTGCTTCTCTGTTTGAAAAGTCCAAATGAAATGGATTAACTAACGAAGAAGTTGCCACTAAATATTCCAATACTATACAAAATCGTCGAGAAACATATTCATTGAATATTCGTGGTGCCGGCAAGTCTAGAATTGAAATATTGATCTATTTATTTTGATACAGTAACAAGCTTACACCAAAGCCGGGCCGGCACGCCCGGTGTAATACCACGACCACACAGAAGACAGGCGTGAAATGGAAGCAATTCCGTGTTTCGCCTGATGAGTGTGGTGCCGGAGGCCTAATTTAAGTCCCTTTATCTTTACCACCCTTTTCTTATAAGGAGAGGATGGGAAGAGGAAGTGGATTTGACGGTGGAGGAGATGCATAGGAAGGGGAAATATCCTCTTTATATGCGTCTCCTCCTCCGTCGAATAAGGGTAGGCAACGCATCTGCAATTGCGGATGTCTATGGGCAGCGGTCGCTTCGCCATTTTGGCGGATTCAGGTGGCCGCTTGCTCGTTTGCCACCTTATGTTATAAAAAAAAAAAAGCGAATTTGAACGGATGGTGGAATCGTAAATAATGATTTGAATATCATATGATTGTAGAGGATGATTCAGTACTATAAAATAAGTGATACAAAGCTAGTTTTTTATTAATTACTCCTTCTAAGTTATGCAAATTGATTTATAATTATATGCAAAAGATGCAAGAAAAAATCTACTAAATATTAAATAGTGTGAACAATAAAAAGGCCGGCTTTACCCGAAAAGTTTGGAGAAAAATATTTTTTTTTCACAACTTTTACTTTAAAATCATAGCAACAACGGAAGGGACATGCACATGTGCAGAAATAAACAAAAAATACTCCTACTAAAATTATTATAATTAAATAATGCTACACTCTGTATATGCGAGTATAATTACGTCATGGAACTTAATAATTTGTATGAGAGTGGCACTCCGCGGCAGACGTCACTAATGAGTCTCTTCAGGGCAGGTTTGAGAACGATACGTGAGTATTACCTCCTATCTCCACCTCCCACCTATGGGAAGTATCACAGATGGTAATACAACCTAATGATATAACAGCCCTTATTTAGATGGATGGATGTTTGTTAGAGTTTGTAGAAATTTGGTATGGCTATTCACTTTTGGTTTTTCTTTAATTCCACGCGGACGGAGTCGCGGACAGAAACTAATTATAATATAATAAACGTTTTTATTATTCTCACTAACTGTAGGAATATCAAGTGTATATTCTGATATTTAACACATTAACGATTCCAAACTGCTTTGTTGGACAAAGAAATTGCAGCTAAGGGTAAAAGAGGTAAGTAATCTTTTAAAGAAAATTTATTTTTAATGTTTGGAATAAAAGAAAGAAAGCAGTAAGAGTACATTTGTGTCAACTCTTTCGTATTCCACTCGCTAGAGCTCATTGTAAGGGATGTAAGAACGTATTAGGTCAGCGGGTGTCAAGGACCTTTCACTGCGCGATCGATACCGAATTCTCGAAGAAGCGAGCTCCTCCCGAAATAGTTAAATCTTTACCAAGGAAATACTTATAAAGGAAATTGTTAAGATATTTTGAACTTAAATAAACTAAATCAGCATTTTAGTTACGTATTAATAATAAATAAACAAATTGCTTCTGAATTCTACGTTAAAATAACAGCCAAAAAAATTAAACGCTTATAGAACTATACAATATGCGTAGATAGAACATGTATGTATGCCACATATCTATATCTATACTATTATAATAAAGCGTAAACACACATTTCTTTGTTGCCTAAGATGTCAGCAATTACAGCATATTTTTGAATAATTCTTTTTGTAATAAAAAGCCCTACACTTACGTCATGCTTTAGGCTATATATTTTCACGCCATTAAACATAGGGGTTAATATTTTGGATAAAAACCCTAATGTGGGAAAGAGACCATAAGTTGCTGCCAACATCAAGAAAGCAAATGGTATTTTGACATTTGCAATTGATTATTTGACACATGTAAACGATAAAATAACATTTTCATAAGTCTATGCGGATGAAGTCGCAGGGGTACAGCTAGTATATAATAGACCAGGAAAATGTTTTAAATAATAAAAACCGAGGCAATTTATAATGCATAGGCAGGGCCGCGTCCAGTTCGTGACCCGTTTAGCCCCGACTCGTAAATAAATAAAGTGGCGCTAGTCTTTTGTATGAATAGACCGCCCGGTCTTTTGGGATTGCTGAATAGACAGGTCGGGGGCATGCAGGGGATGGGGGAGTATTAACTATTACATCTTAAATTACGAGCTGTACATTCCTAGATTCATCTTGTAATCTATATCTATCTTAATATTATAAATAAGAAAAGATTTGTATTTTTGTATGTATTGAAATAACTCAAAAACTACTGCGCCGATTCTAAAATTTTTTTTACCATTAGAAAGATAATTTATCTGTGTTTAACATATACTTTATTACTATTTCTTAATTTAACGCGGGAAAATTCGCGAGCGACAACTAGTCAGTCATATTTTTACAACGGCATTGGATTAACTAACATAAGGCGATGCTCACCTTTTTTGTCCACTTCAACGGTAAGAGATACAAAGTCAATTTAAACGAAGTTTAAGATAATATTAATAACGTAGTACTCAGATTAAAGTACTCATAGTACACAGATATAACTTATTTGTTTGTGCGTATGTACAACGATGCAATGTCGTCGTGAGCCAAAACGTTGCGTGGAAAAATTTCCTGTATGGTCAATCACAACACTGCCGGGTACGTTTGCCAATTCTGTCTTGTGGCAATGAACTCGTGTTACCGTTTTAATACGCAAACTTTGAAACGAAGGTGAATATGCAATTATAGTATTTAAAACTACGAAATAATCTGGATTAGAAGTAAAAATAGTAGAATTAATTTCTGACCAATATCCTTAAGTTTCTGACAAGGGCCAAGTCTACCGCAAGTTTGGAGTAAGTTTGAACTAGGACTTAAATCAACCACGCTAGCCCAATCTGGGTTTGTTGATTTCATATCTTGGAATTTATTCGTAAATATATGCAAGTTGCAATAAGATATTTTCGTCCAAATTTAGAACGTATACATTCAGATAAAAATACATAAATAATATTTACAGTTTAAAATATATATGGATTTAAAATCATTACAGAAAAGGTTTATATAAGCGCTGCACTCCGGGGAACACGTAGATGCATTCAGAACGCTTTGAAATATCAATAATGGCCTCGTTTATACCTCTCTCTGACTACGTTCTGGATAGACGGGAAATGGAATAAATGAACTCGAACGGGATATACGTAAGAGGTTAATATCATCTTACTATGACGTGATCGTCTTTCATTTAAATTCTGATAAAATATAACTATTTTACTGCGTTTAAAGTGCTGAAATATACACAAAAAAATGTTTAAATTAGACAAAATCTAAAATGATTATCCCATCTTTCAAAAACAAGTTACAATTTAAAATTAAAATCATGACAATTGTTTAATTATGTGTTCCATAGGTAGGAATAGGAACTATTGATTCCTCCATACTGTTATTGGAATGCTAAAGTTTAAAATCTAGTTCCATAATAAATTAACCATGAGTTTCAGACACCTAATATCTCCACTTCGGTTAGTAAGCTATCGCATGCGAACCATGAAATTAACAGTTAATCATCGCAATCGATTTAATGGATGAATTAATTTACTTCAGGTAACGCGGTTCGATATTTGATGAATAAATCATTCGATTTAATACGTAATTACTATTTATCGATTTTAATAATTTTATACGATATCGATTGTATCTTATGTTGCCACCGATGGACTCGGATCTTTAGTTCGAGGTGATTATTTGACTGACGTCACGTGGTGTAACACGTTACACGGCGAACGTTCATACAGTCAATATTGTTACCGGGAAACCAGTGATCCGTACGATGCGAATGTTACTCGTAACTCGTTTCATTACACTGCGTAACGTTGTTTTCGTTGTTTAAGGTCCTTAATGTTTTCTCGCATTTTTTTTTAACATTTGTTTTTTATCGTGAGTATTTTGTCATAATCTTAATAGACAAGTAGTTACTTAAAACACAATTTTATTTATATAGTTTGCGTATTGGTAACCCGTCAGAAGTTGATATATGTGATTTGGCAATGATTTCAGTAAGGGGAAATATTAGCACAAATATGTCGCTAACCGCACAGATAATGGCCCGCTGTGTAATAATGGCACGCCATTCAAAGTTTCCGCATCGTTTCATCATTTCTATATACCATTTATAGATATAATTTTCAATGAAAACCACATAATAGCTGTATATAAATAAATAAATTTTGAGTTATTTTGATATAGTACAAAATTGTATCTGAAAATATTAATATGGTAAAAACCGGAATTTAAACATAGTTAAATTATATTCTAAACTATCGTCGATAGTAACTATAAGGGAAGTCGTTGGATGCGGAAGGCGGAGGACCGTAATCTGTGGAAGGTGTTGGGGAAGGCCTATGTCCAACAGTGGGTAGATAAAGGCTGATGATGATGATGATTCTAAACTAACTATCGACAACTTTATACCCGTGGAAACAAAGTGTTAGTACTCAATACTATTTCATATTTTATTTTGTCTTACTTTCATTCGTATATCCAAATTTTCGCAAAATGTAATATTACTTGATTATGGTAGGAAAAGAAGAAGAAAAAATACTTCATCCAAAAATATAAATAAGATATATATAAATAAATATAAAAATACTTCCGCTTAATTATTTCGCTTGATAGTTTATTCACCGATAAATTAAAAAGCTGCTTCAAAACTCTAAATAAATGCGAAAAGTTTACGGCAGTAAAAACGAAGTATTTCGTAATCTATGCGAGTTCAGATAGCGGCTTTGCAATTTCCATGCGAAATGCTCTGCGCTCTAATATAGCTGCAGATTTTATAGGTCGAAAATATCATTTTGGCTTTACCAAGTCGAATGTGGTTAGAAATACAATATCACTAACTAATTTTTTAGTATATTTCAGACAACATTTTACAGGTTATATGGTTATTAAGTCTTGAGGTTAACTCTTATAAACTTTTAATAAGTATTATCTGTTGCTCGCGATTTCGCCCTCGTGAAATTAAAAAAATAATAAAAAATAGCCTATGCTACTCACAGATAAATTACCTTTCAAATGGTGAAAGAAATTTTACAATCGGCCCAGTAGTTTTTACGTGAATCGAATACAAAAATACAAATCTTTCCTCTTTAAAACATTAGTAAAGACTAGATTTTTTAGGTTACTTGGACTCTAAATTAAATTTTTAAGGGCCTGTCCCACCAAATTGTAAATTGTCTGATAACAATCCAACATTTAAAATATGTGATGGAAATATCGGATTTTGTTACCTTATCTGACAGTGAAGTCATTTTTAAGCTGAGTCTCTATCAGCCAGTGGTGGGACAGGCCCGAAATCTTGCGTTTTTAAAATCTAAACAATAATAGTGATACTGTCGTCTAGACATTATAAATAATATTTCTAATATATCCGCACTATATCATTGTAAACCGGATGTCTACGATTAGTTATTTTATTTCTGATAGCACTAAATGCGTAGGCGTGTATAGACGAAGAAAGATTGATAGAATAACATTTTCAGTTTAATTTATTTAAACGAATTTATATTAACGTTCTCATTGAAAACTAAGACGAAAAGCTTTGTTATTTAACATACGAAATACATCTTGTCTGTTGGTAACTAATGGATGGTACTTTGAATAGATCTAGAACGACGGCTAAATATTGAAACGACATTTCAATATGTAACAGCGTTTTAAATGATAAAGCTTAAACTCCAAATTCCATTAAAATTTTGACCTTTATCAGATTGTAATCATCTTACGAAGCGAACTGTTTAAGATTCATTTGAGTATTCAACCGTAAGCTTATCAATTTGACGTTTTAATTCAATTTAATATACGAGGTGAGCCACAATCCATCGAAATAGCCTAAGCTCTTATCTTACTTCTTATTAATATTATAAATGCGAAAGTTTAGATGGATGGATGGATGGATGTTTGTTAGAGTTTGTAGCCTAAACGGCTGAACGGATTTTGATGAAATTTGACAAAGCTGTAGCGGATACTCTGAAAGAACACATAAGCTACTTACTTTAGTTTTTAATAAACCCTACGCGGAGCAAATCGCGAGCGAAAGCTAGTATACTATAAATGTGAAATTTTAGATGGATAGATGGATGTTTGTTATAGTTTGTAGCCTAAACTGCTGAATGTATCTCGATAAAATTTGGCATAGATGAAGAGCATTTTGTTTTTTTTTAAATTCCACGCGGATGGTATCGCGGACGTAAGCTAGTTCTACATACTTGTACAATTACTGCTATAAAAAATTAATAAAGGCTATTCTGATATATCTGAAGCTATCAACTGAATATTAAAACTAAATAAATATTTTAACTCTTGTAATTTTAATATGTTCTTGCACAAGGATAAGATGGAGTATAGTATGTGGCGAGGTCCTGTGACCCGGTTAGGCAATCGATAACAGTCCACCCATTGACCTATTTACAGAGATTAGGGGCGGAGAAACGCCAGTTTTCGTCTACCGCTCGACCGACTCACGAGTGACAGTAAGGGTTAATGATAAGCCCTGATGATGGCTACAAAAACTGCTTTTGTTTTAACGTTAACCTTTTGAGAGATGTTGGAGATGACTTAGGTATTTAAAAATTATTCTAAACTAGCTTTTGCTGCGACTCCGTCCGCGTGAAAATTAAAAATGAAAAAATATAGCCTATGTTACTCACAGATAAATTACCTTTCTAACGGTGAATGAATTTTTAAAATCAGTCCAGTAGTTTTTGAACCTATTCATTACAATCATACAAATAAAGTTTTCCTCTTTATAATATTAGTATAGATATAGGTTATTAACAGAGATATATTTATTAATTCTGAAAAGAAGACTGCATGAAAATTTTTGATGTAAATTTTTCAGGTTTAGCAATTTATTTAATCCAAAATTGAAAGTAACTTAAAATCAATGTTAATTTATAAGTTGTCTATAAACATATTTCACGCTAAAATACATAATTTTCATTATTCCTGATACCTAAAATGTATTCTCTTTTAGAAAAAACTACTATCTGAAGCCGCAAAATGATATTTTAATATTCCGCGACAAATGACAGGTTATTAAGTCTCGTGAATAATAAACGTCTTTTATCAGCCTGCATACAAATTGAATTATTAAAAATTGTACCCCTAAGGTTGCGGACACACTAGTTATTAATATAGAAATAAATTTTCAAATAACTTCGATTTTTCACATATTTAAATAACATTTTTCCATACTAAGGAGGCCTAACCTCATCAATAAGGCAAACAACAAAAGAAAGGTGTGTTTTAATGACAATTTTAAATAATATTTAAGTATACTTTTGGAATACAACTGAATGATTCAAGTTATGTTTACCGAGACATTGTGAAGAAACACAATGTTTATTGGCGCCATTTTATAGTACTTAGCCTAATTCAAAATAGTTTATTTATGCCAATGGTTTATGCATGGCGTCTATCCAAAACAAAACATGACACGTTTTGGAAGACATTTTCACTTATTTTCGCATTGTGTTTGCTAATACGTTTATCTAATGTTTGTTTTAACTAGTTACGTAGTTTTTTTTTCGATTTTGTATCAATAAGCAAAAGGAATTATTTGTACTAGTTGTTGCCCGCGTCTTCGTCCACGCAAAATTAAGATAAAAAAGTAGCCTATAATATGCCCGTTTATGTCAGCTACCCTTCAGTGAAAATCCGGTTGAAATCGGCCCAGCTGTTTCGGAAATTACCCGAAATAAACGCGGCTTGGGGACAGACAGGCAGACGGACAAAAAAAATGCGATTTTCGTTATCAGCAATGCAAATACACCATCTTCCCGAAATCCGGATTTTTTTTTAGATATTACAAACAGACACTCCAGTTTTATTATTATACATGTATAGATTAGCGACATGTTATTAGACGTCACACCGTTTTTTTGCATTTTTTTGTTTCTCGTCTAAAATTTTATAGTCTGTGGATACAACATGAATAGCGTACATATAAAATGCTGGCTGTTTCACCGCTATGCAAATTTGCACGTCGAAAGAAAAAAAGTTATGCTAGTTTTTGTATATGGGTTTATTTCGAGAGTCGTGTTTAAAACGTGCGATTTAAAAATGGATGACGAAGGGAGTTAAATAGACTTTCTGTAAAGCGTATAAATTGTTGAGCGCCTGTGACGTCATGTCTGTGACGTCACGTAGCGTCATACTGCGACGTGTTCTACTTACAGAGTACAAAATTAACGAAAGATAATAAAATATTCAAATCATAGCAAGAATTCTTACTAATGTATGTAATTAATAATAATTAATAATTAATTATTATTAAACCACAAAGCAGTTATATTTTAATTAATAACAATTATGGGTAATCAAACTTCCATCTTTTTATTTAATAGCCGAACCCGACTTGCGTTGCAACGCCAAAGTCGAGTCTTTGTGAAAAAATCCAAATGGATTTGCAAACAAAAATTTTCGATACATGTTGTTTATTTTATTTTATAGTTCAAATTCCAAGTCAAAAGGATATTCTACCAACGTTTACTGATCGCAAGTAAAAAAACGCATATAGAAAAAACAAATAGATTTTTATTTACATACATAGATGAGTAGCTTTCGCCCGCGAGGCCATGTTTGTAGAAATAAAAAAACAAAAGCAAGTAGCCTATGTATTCTTCCAGACTTTGCTCTACATCCATGTCAAATATCGAGATCCATTCAGCCGTTAGGCAGTAAACTCTAACATCCATCCATCTAAACTTTCGCACGTATAATATTAATAAAATAAATAGATCCACCAATATGCTACTAACTTTGTTTTTTTTTATTTCATGAAGACAAAGTCACGGTCGAAAGCTAGTTTATTTATACTTTATATGTCAGTTTTCATAAGCGTGTCCTATTTGCTAATACAGCATGCAATCATTTCCAACCCAGTTGGGTTTGGCAGGTCGGCGCCTCGTATGGATTGTGACGTAATAGATAGGCCTTTGACCTTTACAATATAGATAAACTAGCTTTCAACCCGCGTCTCCGTCCGCGTGGAATTAAAAAAAAACCAAAGTGGGTAGCCTATGTGTTCTTCCAGACTAACCTCTACATCTATACCAAATTTCTTCGAAATCAGTTTAGCCGTTTAGGCGACAAACTCTAACAAACATCCATCGACCCCACTAAACTTTCGCATTTATAATATTAGTATGACATAGATAAACAGTGAAATGATGTAACATGTTATATATCTATTTATACATTTAAGTTAATTGAAACAAAACAGATAAACAAAATTAAAATTTAAACTACGTTTAGCGCTTACTGGATGTTTTTTTCCCTCTGGAATTGAAAGCGCGGAAGCTTTGTAAGTAAACTGCAATCCCACAGTAAAAGCTCGCTTTATATCGCGTAGGAAGCGAGTTCTTTCACACGTAGACGTTTACCACCGCACCGGAACACAATGGAACCTCTACCTCATTTCAGATATAACAAGGATTGTTCTACAAAGGCTGACGACAACTTTGCAATGTTTATAAAGTAAAATTTAAATAGTCATGTTTTGCACCTAAATGCTCTTTAACTCTAAATAGAAACGAGTTTCTCATTTGTTTTTTATCAGGAATTTCTTTCGTCTTTCTTTGCCTACTTTTTACAATAGGTTATTTTAAGCAAGCACAGATAACTATGAAAAATTACGGCAATTTGTGTAGTTGTATGGTTAGTATGTATGTATGTATGTAATGTGTAGTTATTGTACTAGTTACACAGTTGATTTGGAATTCTTTCACATTGACAACTATTCAAATATGATAAAATGTCAAAGACGACTATCGGCCTAATAATGAAACGATATTTGTAGCAGCGTTTTAATAATAAGGCAACGCTTAAACTCTAAATTCCATTATTTTGACGACTATAAGTAGGAAGAGATCAGTTTAAAAATCAGTATTCGAAATTTCTAGACAATAATATAATCGTAATAACGTAAATCTATTTCGATGTTCAGTCTATCGATTCCCGCCAGAATGGTACTTATCCTTCATACTTCTGATTGACATTGACAGATGTCATAGGGATGGGACGTGTATGCCAATGATCTAGTGTTGCGTCGATGCTCCGGCGCGGTACCGATTTCTTCTTAACATAAGTGTAATTTTCAAATCGAACAATCATTCCAGCACACAATAAATTAAAAATATACCCTATGCTAGGTTTCTGAAATTCACACTTATTTGATCATTAGCTAACTATTAGATAGTGTTGGGTTGACCTATGTTTCAACAGAGTAAAACTCAAATTACGTAGTTATGAAACGCATTTAATGAAGTTATGGAACGAAAAACTCTAACGAATGGTTAAACGGAGCTGGGAAACCGGCCATTAGCATTGTATAAAAACCCGACCAATTCGAGTAGTATTACAAAAAACGTATGTGAATTTGAACAGCGGTCTTTGATCGATAACTTGTACAAACTGGTTAGTTAACCTTGAGAATTACTAATCAAACCACACATAAGTATAGTTTTAACTTGACTTTTCACTTGCCGAAACATTAACACAAAACAATGAGACATGTTTCTAAAGGTAAAAGTGATGGGCACCTGATAGCAAATCTGTCCACAGACATCTATATCTTACTAATCTTACTTCTTACCAATATTATAAAAGCGAAAATTTGGATAAATGGATGGATATTTTTTAGAATTTGCAGCCTAAACGGCTGAACGAATCTCGATAAAATTTGGCATATAGATGTAGAGGATAGTTTCGAAGAACATGTGTATTTTTTTAAGAAAAAATATACACTACTTACTTTTGTTTTATTTATTTCCACATGGACAGAGTCTCGGGCGACAGTAATATAGAAGTAAATGAGTAGAATGAGTTCTGGAGATAACACGCATTCAAGATTCGAGAGTTCGTTTCCATAGTTAAATAATAGTGTCTATGTTCGGTACAGATCGTACTAGTTCGCCACATTCGGTGGCGAACATAATTTTGAATTTCGCGCCCCGTTTTTAGTGCGGGTAAGCGCGTTTATTTTATTTATCCCGCACGGGCGGGTAGATGGAAAATCCCTCTCCGCTACGGACGGGCGCGGGGCCTGCGGAGAGGTGTGCGGTAAAAGAGTCGTCAGCAAGCAGCCAAGCGAGTCGGTCGGGAACACGTGTGCGAATAGGTCATAGAAGTTGGTTGCTTGATAACGCGAGGACACAACGGCGTGTCAATTTCGGTAGCGAACAGGGTCGCTAAATTCGGTTTCGCGTTTTCTATTCTTTGCGGTGCATCTTCACGGTGGCGCCTATTGACTTGACAGAACCAGACTTTGACTCGATTGACACTGACTGAGACCAGGCGCCTGAAGGAGGTGAGGCAAGTCAACAAGCTGGTGAGTACCATTTCTCCTCACTTTACAATATTATGCCCTCCGGTGCAATCGTAGTTCAAGGGTAGGTTGTGCCGCGGGACCCGAACCCGTTTGTACGGCACAGTCTAGTTCCAAAGTACATAATCAAATAGATTTCTCAATTCAACCTTACGACCTCAACCTTATTTCATTGATAAGCATGATTAATATGTAGTAGGTACGTTACGATACTCACAACTTCGTGAGTGTAGTGTCGCATACATTAGCGTTTTTTAAGACTTCATTAATGGCCAATATCTTACATTCAATAAAAACTTTAAATCAGTATAAACTTGATTAGTAAAAACTTTGAAAACGAAGTTTGTAGTATTTAGAGGGCTGTCTTGATGAATAGTTTATTGCATAATTTAAAAGTTTTTCGGATTACACAAAACATTTTTTTTTAATCTACACACTAGTGTACAAAATTGTTGTTCTGTTAAATTATAAATTTACTGCAATTAAAAATATCATTCACAAATATGATGGAAGCTATGAGCTATGAGATAAGCTATGTTATCGTAACTTTGCACATCTTCCGGAGTGAAGCTTGGGTGAGTTCCTAGTTAATTTATAGTCGACAAGGGCAGAGAACTAGTGTTTTATAAAAGTATATATTTTAAGTGGCCCTCGACCGTTACTCCGTGTGAACTTGACTTAGATGGCGTTCGTTCACACCGATACGTTTATAGTAAAATATAAGAATATCTTATGAAACCATCTGATCACTTTATAGTAATGAAATGATGTATATTTTAAAGAAAAATACTATTTGTTACGTACTAAATACTATTCGACAACCGTCCGGTTTTCGCGGAACTTTCTGCCTCGCACAGCCGCGTTGTGGAACGGTCTGTCCTCGGCGGTATTTCCAAACCAATACGACTTAGGGTCCTTCAAGAAGCGAGCCTTTCATTTCCTCAAAGGCCGTCAACGCATCTGTGGTTCCTCTGGTGTTACGGATATCCATGGACGTCGTTGACCACCTCGGTGTACTCGCCGCTCGTTTGCCCCCTTTTATTATAAAAAAAAACTATTGTCAACCAAGGCGCAGTGGGCCAACTATGACAGAGGCCTAGTCTTTAACTTAGAGTAGGCTTCGAGCTCTTTGTACTTGTCTACTAATCCAATAAACAGAATGAAAACGAGTTTAAATGTAGACATCTTAGTATATGAAACTTGTAATTGCAATCGATTTAATATAACTTTTTGTACTCATATAAATTATAATAAAATGATGTTACTGTTAAAACCGGCTAAAGAGGTGATACAAAGACCTAAGCGACGAAAATAATTGCATTTACCTTGTGTTTAGACCAAGCAAAACCAAAGATTTTCATGTCATAGACAGTTTTAACAATAGATGAACTGACATAAGTTTATGACCTGCAAATTCAATATAGTAAACAACTTTTAAAGTTTCACTTACGTTAAATATGTTGGTAGAGTAACTGAAAGAATTTTGGCATAGTTTCTGTTATCAGACGTAGTTAGAGTACACTTTACAGTCTTACTACCATCGTATGGACATTTGCCAATTTTTTAAAATTTACTATTGGCATTTAACGTATAGTAAACCATGCTTAGTGTATTTTAAAAGCGCGCTCACACCTTTGACTAAAATATCGTACAACTGTTTAGTCGCAGTTTAATTCCGAGCTTATATGGAGGTGCGCACACTACTCGATTTTTAGTTGTGCAACTAAACAGTTGAATGGGTTGCGAAACAATCGACAATCGCACGACAGTCTCTAAAGGAGATAGACCCGTAAGACTTACGTATTAGTCAGTTATTAATTTGTCTACTCTTTAATAAAACAGAGATATCTTTTGCCATAAATGCTACAGCGGTGGAAACTAAGCTCGTATTGAATGTATGTTGCAAGTGGCGGATTGTACGCGACTGACCCCGTTCCCGGCTGCGGCTTAAGGAATGCGAGACACATAAATGGTGTTCTTTTCTCATAAGTGAAAAAGGCAAATGCATTCCACACATTCAGCCAAAAGCATGTAAGCAACAAATTCCTTCTACAGAAAAAAAACATTTATTTTTATAACTAAATATTAATATCACTTCATCGTACTTCTTACTATAATGTTATAAATGGACGAGTTTAAATGAATGGATGGATGTTTGTTACTACATATATCCAGAAAGGCTCAATCGGAGTCGCGGGCGATAGCTAGTTTTACAATATCACTTCAATTTATCTTAGAATATTAATACAAAAAAACATCGTAATAGCCACGTTATTGGGCTTTTGTCTACTTTGGTGTTAAATCGAAACGAATATAGTCTCTGTTTCCACTGCGTTAGTTGCAGAATGTCGCAGTCCGAATCTCCGTTATCATTTACGTAGCCGAACAATGCGGCAAAATGCCCCGCCCTCTTCCCCTACCCTCTCCAGGATCTACGTATAAAATACATTTACAATACCAGTTACATAAAAAACTGTGCGGAAAGCTACCCTTTAGTAACGTTACATGTGTTACCGTTTTAACGTCTGTCAGGTAGAAATCCGTTTATTTCTCTTTTTTGTGTTTTATTGTAAATCTACTATCAAAGAATGTATGCTTAAAAATTGCTTTAGTGTAGACTTTAGATAAGTGTACACTAATTTACCTTAGCCGATTGACAAATAATGTAACAACAAGTAGCAATTGCTAATTCTGTTAAAATATAAACGCACTAGCCTTCGCCCGCGACTTCGTCCGCATAAAATGAAAAAAAAAACAATAGTAAGTAGCCTATGTGTTCTTCCAGACTATCCTCTACATCTATGCCAAATTTCGTCAAGGTCCGTTCAGCCGTTTAGGCTATAAACATCCATTCATCCATCTAAACTTTCGCATTTATAATATTAGTATGATTATCTTAGAATGTATGCTTTGAAACTCGTTTAGTGTAGACTTCAGATAGTAAGTGTACAATAAGCTCACCTAGGGGATTGACTACTAATGTAACAACAAGTAGCAATTGGTAATTCTGTTTAAATATAAACTTACTATACTTTTCAATTCAGATGTTTTATGAAGTGCCGATTGATTGTTATTCAGTCTAATGGGAAAAAATCCCATAGGTTCGATCGGACATTCGGCCGTTTGGCCTAACAAGAAACACTCTTCTTCAATTGTTTATATTTATTTCAAAATATTGTCGAATAGTCAATTGTATAACAATAGTATTATAGTGTTCGACATCCAAAGAGTAAAAACGTATCGAAGTCGTCTCGAAGCGGAGCAGGAATACACAAGACCTAGTTTCAAAAGGTCAGCATCTCGAATACTAGTATTATAAATATTCCATATTATTCCCAACTTATTCCTGTTGTAGTCACGAATTCCGAAAGGTCACGTTGTCTGGTCACGACCGATTTAGACTTTGACATTGTCATTTAGACGAATTAGAGATGCTACGGTATTTTGTATCCTTTTAACCAATCAAGTATTTTTAAATGGACGATTGATGATTTATATGTCTTTAATTTTGTTTTTTTACATGTATATTTTTATAAGTGGGCGTCGTCAGGTGATGACCTAGGCTAACTAGAAGGGAAGCGACCATTAGTATGGTTTTAATTGAAGTATTTTCTATAATGACATTTTACGATTCTCTAAGGGAGGCACAGCCCCACTGCCCTTAATTTTAATATTTCTTCCATTGTGATGATTTACCTAGTGATTGTGCTCAAGTTCGAATTCATAGGTCTTCCTGATGGGTTTTTTGTTTAATGAGAAATTAAAATATATTTAATGTAACAGAATACGAAAAGGTATTATTTCTGCTGCAGGTTTTTGTTAATTGTATTTAATTACGCCAGCAAGTTCTCAAACAAGTTTTACTATCAAGTATTTCTCTTTTCAAATGATAGCCCAATGTCAGACGGAAAAAAATTGACATTATCTTTTCTATACAATCAGAAAATGTCAGAATTAAATAACCATAATTAAATAAATTATATAATTTTTAAATGAATTTATATGAATTAGGTTTCTGTCAAAAGACATTAAAAACATTTATGAAGACTTGATAGCTTTTTAAACAAGTTCTGCATATGGGATAAACTCTTTATATCCTATTAATTGAGTAAATAAAACATATATCATATTTATTTCTTTTTAACTAGACATAAGTTCACTGTTTGCAGAAATTGCTTGGCAAAAGTTCTAAGACGAATTTAAGGTTATGAGGTCATTTATTATCAGTCACTCCATCCTATATGACGTCACGGCATGAGACAACTGTAATACTAGCTTTTGCCCATGACTCCGTCCGCGTTGAATTAAAAAAAAAGTGTGTAGCCTATGTGTTCTTCCAGACTGTCCTCTGCATTTACACCAAGATTCATCGAAATCTGTTTAGCTGTTTAGGCTACAAACTCTAACAAACATCCATCCATCTAAACTTTCACATTTATAATATTAGTATGATTACAAGAAGATTAATACAAACCCCGTACAATTTAAATAATGCTTGTAATACTTAGACCTAATTGTTGTACTTAAATATGACTTAAATTCTTTTCTACTTTTGGTCCCTCGCCATTTTTATAAAATATATTTCTTTATTCTGTAAGTATGAAATGAAACAAAACATATGTACCCAAACGTTTGTAACCTTGTACATAAAATTCATATATTACGGCATATATTCGGTATAGGGGAAAATATATTTTTTTCCTTATTGCTTATGTCAGCCTTTCTTTTGATTAAACTTGCGTAAGGTCCCAAAAGGTCTATAAAATGTCTATGAATTGAGATTTCTTGTTACATTTCAAATGAAGTATTTTATAAATAATTTTAATACATTATTAGAATTCCTCAATGTTGGCAGCTTATAGTTTATGGTCCCTTTCCCACATGCAGGTTTTTTTTCAATTTATTTACCGCCTAAGTTTAATAGCGTGAAAATATATAGCCTAAAGCCTGTCGTAAGTGTAGGACTTTTATTAAAGAAATAATTATTCAAAAACATTCTGTGATTGCTGACGTCCTACGCCACAAAGTAGTGTGTGTTTACGCTTTATTATATTAGTATAGAAGTATAGATATTGATTACCCTACGGTAATCAATATCTACCTACCCTACGTAGGTCGGTCGATAAATTTGTAGTATATTTTTCGCTTTCATTATTTACGTCACAGCAGCCATAGAATCCTGAGGAATGAATCAATGGGAGGCGAAACAGCGTACTTGAACTGGGGGGAGGGTTGCGGCGCATCGATAGCGTAACTGGGTCAGGGTTGCCAGCGTGTCACGTGCGCCCAGGGCTGCGCGGTGTTGCCAGGTGCCCGGACACAAACCTACCCATATCCTACTAATCTATACTAATATTATAAAGAGGAAAGATTTGTATTTTTGTATGTATTGATATACCTCAAAAATAACTGGGCAGTTTTTAAAAATTCTTTCACCGTTAGAATGGTAATTTATCTGTGAGTAACATAGGGTATATTTTTTAATTTCACGCGGGCGAAGTCGCGAGCAACAGATAGTTACTAATAAATTTTAAGTTTGATACGGCTTTTGGATTCAGATTAAATCATTTTAAACCAACCTAATGGAAATGTATAGTTCGACCGATTTCTAAAGTGACGTGTAAGTATTCGTTTCATAGTTGTACTATCAGGATGTTTTTTAAATGCATATCTATACTAATATTGTATTTTTGTATGAAATAAACTCAAAAACACTGAATCGATTTTAAAAATTCCTTGACCATTAGAAGGCTACATTATCAATGAAGAAATCGCCAGCAAAATCTTGTTCATTATGTTTTGATTTTGCAAATAATTTTCCTGTCCTTTTTATGTCATTCCAGTTGGTAACCCTTGGTGACCGCAGCACGATGTTAGGTGTGGCTTGAAATTAATCTAGTTTGCTTGTTTAGATAAAGTAGCTGTTTGACCACCGGTTTGTGTTACAAGGTTTATTTATGTTCAACGTTTGTTTTAAATTACAACATAACGAAATTAACATACATAATAATATAGTCAGTACTTAGAGTTAGTATGACGACAAATTTATACTAAACTTTAAAATAAAACTAAACTCTCTTTAAGGTTTCTTAGATAAGCGACATTTACTAATTTAGAAAAAGTAATCAATGATAATTTAAAAATAGAATAAAAAATTACAAATGGAATCAAACCTGTGAAGTGCTGCAAAAAAGTCGATAGATGGCACTATATCGCTTTTCCTTGTTTAATAATAAAAAAAATTATTTCAGGTTGCCAGGATCGATTTTCAAGTAACATAGAACCTTCATATACACGTATTCATCATTAAATGGTTACTCAAACAATAATTTCTTATACTAAAATTTAACCCTAAGGATTCTTTAGTCACTTAAGGGCTGAGTGTCGGTAAGAAATACCACCTATAACAAACTATGTCCGACTTTACCGTACACTTTACTCAGCTAAAGTGTATTTTCAACTTTATTGAAGTTCGTGTTTCGATAGATAACGAGCCACATGCTTGCGGAAAACCCTTCAATAAATATAAATCCAATATCTGAGAGTGCTTTAGTCAAATGTATGATATTCTTTAAGAATAGCAATTTAATTCAAATAAATTTTCTGCGTTTCTTTTTTTGAGCGTCGGTGGCTCAGTGGTTTAAGCACTTGACTTGTAATCTACAGGTGTTGGGTTCGAATGCCGCCATGTACCAATGTGATTTTCGATTTTTCGAATTTTCATATGTACATAATTTACCCGACGTTCTTACGGTCCACCACATATCGGTGAAGAAATTCAAAGATATGTGTGAAGTCAACCAACCCGCACTTGACCAACGTGGTTGACTAAGGCCTAGTCACCCTTACTTAGAGTAGGCTCCGTGCCCCTCGGTGGGGACGTAGCTGGTGATCGTGATGGTGATGGTGAATTTTCTGCCTTAGATACTACAAGCTGTTGCTCGCGACTTCGTCCACGAGAAATTTAAAAAGGTAGTCTATGTTACTTAGGGATAACGTAACTTTTTAATGGTGAAAGAATTGACATCGGCCCAGTAGTTTTTGACTTATTTCAATAAATATCCAAAAATACAAATCTTTCCTCTTTATAATATTAGTATAGATAAAGATGAAGAAACTATGCTTAATAGGAATATTTTAAGATACAAGTCACATGAGAGCTTTATTCTTTAACAATACGACCCTGTATCAATCACTAGCATCTGGCACGTCTAGGCATCGATGAAAAAATATCTGACTTCCACATCAATCATACTGACAATATGATGAACTACCCAATGTTGAGGAAAATGCCTTTTTCATAGTACAAAAAATTATTAATTAATCTCCGACAATATCTGCCAATTAAACGTAAACTGCTTACTTAACCTTTAAGAGTTGAATGTGACTGTAATTCTATTTTTTGTAATAATTTAATTGATTACATACATATAAAACCTACTAACTTTTGCCCTCGACTTCGTATGCCCGGAATTAAAAATAATCCTTATTCAGTAGTGTTCTTCCAGGCTGTTTTAAATCTATGCCAAATCTCATCACGATCCAATGAACTATTCTAGAAATACGTAGTAGCATCCATCCATCCAAAGTATCGTATCTTATTAGTAAGAAGTAAAATAGATGGAGTATGTCGTACAAGTTTGACGTCCAGTCGAAAATCGATTTTACAATTGTTATTTTGTATTGTAAGGCATCCGGAGGCTTCGCCTATCTAAAGGTTTCATAACTATGGTTAATTTTGATTAAATTTTTTCATAAATATGTAATTTGAAATTGCTTAATCTTGATATCTATACAAATATTATAAAAAGGAAAGATTTACATTTTTGTATGTATTTGATTCACCCAAAAACTACTGGGCCGATTTTAAAAATCCTTTCACCATTGGAAAGGTACTTTATCTGTGAGTAACATAGGCTATATTTTGTATTTTTTTAATTTCACGTGGGCGAAGTCGCGAGCAACAGCTAGTATACAGTAAACCAACTAACTTATATACGACATGAAGTATGAATTTTAGTTACACGATCTCGTAAAGTACATAATGGGTTTGTCTTTTACACATAAAAGTATATTGTGTGAAAATCTTTCGAATACCCTAAACTCAAAATTGTAGGTAGAACGTGAAAAAATGGTCAATGATTTTCTTTCGGTGGTTACACAAAAAATAAAATAGTTACTGATAACAGTCTAATGAATAGACAATTACATGTTACATAACGCTTTGGGCATATATGATGAAATCTTTGTAGATAGAACAAAAGGAAAATCTGTCAAAAACGTAAAATTCTCACGGCCTTTTATATTCCTAAATTCAAACTGTAGTCTTCACTTGTAGCTAAGTAAAATATCATAGTAGTTTCCATTGAAAATATGAAAAACAGTGTTATCAGTACACATTTTCAGTATCTTAAAACTATTGGTTCCATGAATATATATGAAGGTAGTTTAAAAAAATCGTTAACCTCTTCAGTTGTACAGTTCTAGAACAATCGATGTGTACATTAATGAGCCTCGCTGCTTCATCATCGATAAAATACGTCACATCAATAATAGCAGCTCGTAAACCTAACGGCCGCAACATTGCCCACTAAAGCTTTTTAACTATTGTTATTTTATTATGGGAGCCGAATAACTAGACGGAATAAGTGGCCGATCGCCATTACACCTGATTTGTAATCGCTTTTAAAGTTTTCGTTTCGGTTGTAAAATATTTCTTACGATAAAATCAATAAATAAGCTAACAGCAAAACGTCGACTATGTAATATAAACAAGTCACGTTAATGATGTTCATTTTTCGGTGTCATTATATTAGAGTGTTTTTATATTCACAATCTAATAGACGTTTACAATATATATCAGTTACGTTGCATCTGAAGATCTGTCGTCCAGTAGAACAGAGGAAGCGAAGTGACGCTGTCTGGGACACAGAGTTCGAGAGAGACTGGGACACAGAGTTCGAGAGAGACTTCACTGGGACAAGAATGAGACTTACCAGTATCCGGCCGGTGGTGGTCTGGCCGGAGATGAGCTCGCCGGCCCAGTCTTTCGCCTCGGTCATGAACGTGCCCTCGAACTCCTGCTTGCCCTGGCGCGCCGCCTTCTGCTCCTTCTGCTTGGGGTCGTTGGGCGCCAGCTCCGGCTCCTTGCGGCAGCATGCGTAAGCGCAGACGCGCCATGTCGCCACGATGAATAGCCCCGTGAGGAACGTAACGATCGATGACAGCAGGAAGCACCACCATTTCCGCACGCTGAGGCAGTCATCTTCAGGGCTGGACGACGCGGTTGTCACCTCTTCTTCGGACGAAGCCATTCCCCGTGGGCGCGAGGCATCCAGACAAGCGCGCCATGCACGTGCGACGCGCGCGCTCGCACGCCGGCCCGCGTGCGACTGCCGCCACCTCCGGCGGGGCGAGTGCACGCGCGCTCCGCCGCCCGCTGCCCGCCGCCGCTCCGCCGCCCGCGGCTGCTCGCTGCCGCTCGATGCCGCGCCGCCGAGCGCAGGCGATCGATCCGCGCCTGCGCGACGCTACCTCGGCCACATCCCGCCCCGCCCGCGCGCCTCGCCGTCCCCGCCCGCCGTCGACCCTCGACCCTCAGCGATCAGCCCCCGGCCGGATCACCATCAGAACCTGCACCACGATGAACCGGAGCCGGCGAAGCTGAAGTCCCCTGAGCGGGTGCAATGTTCCATCGGTGCGTGCCGCGCACTGGTCACAGCCGGCCGTCAGGTGTCAGCGGCACTCCCTATGCCCTCGCAAACACCCCCTTGTCATAGCACAGATAATATGATCGTCACGAACATTCACCGTCGACCACATCCGTCGAAGTGACGCCTCGATTGCCGATTCCGATTTTATGACTGCTCTTATTACTGCGGAGGTTTTGTCCGCGTATCGCACACGAGACGCGTCACGACCCGATAGATTTGCATTTACAAGCGCGCGCTGCCTACGACGAGCGAAGCGTTGTCGCCGCACAAAAATTCAACCGCGTGTGCTGAAGAACTTTGTGATTATTTGTTGGGGAATGCGGAGGTTTGGGAGGTGAACGTATCCCGTGTCGTAGCGCCGCGCCGTGCGTCACAGAGCGCCGTCGCCGCGTAGACGTCTACGCGCTACGATTGGCCGCGCGAGTGGCGCTTTCGCGGATTGTTTCCGATGTTCCTTTGTCTCTTTTGTGCGTCACATTTCTTGATAACTGTTATCGGAACTGGTTTTAATTAATGAGTGGGACATTTTTTAATTCCTTTGATGTCGTTCATGTATTCAACTTACAGTTATTATGTTTTAAGTGCATAGGTAATTTCGTCAAATCGATATATTAATTATTAAAATAGGTTCGGCGTACAATACACGAATAAAATGTCCTATAAAATAACATTATTTGTATTTTCTTTTCTTAAGATTATGAGTTGGAGATACTATAAATAAAAATATATTTTATTTAGGTTGCCAAGGTTGTCTAGGTGCTGTTTTTAATAAAGAAATACGTGTGTTATTTTATTTCATTTTTCCCAAACTTAGTATTTGATTGTTCGTACAGTACATTTGCAACGTTCTCGCCACAATTCGTGATAGTCTTTTGAAATAACACATTTTAATGGCTCAGAATCTCAAGAGTCACTGCGCGGAAAATAATTTTAGGTAAAGGAATGCAAAAAGGAAATAAGGCAGCTGACCTTGAGTCTATAAAAATAGATATATTTCATCAAACATAACGTTACAGTAGATATCTTAATTTTAATGCTCGAAGATAATAAAAGATCAATATCTCTTTATGTCGTAATAAAGTTGATGCCGACGCAAACATTACACCCCCCCCCCCCCCCCCCCCCCCCCCCCCCCCCCCCCCCCCCCCCCCCCCCCCGACCATTTAAAAATATTTCAGGCGTCATAAACATTTTTATATACTAATGCCATTGGAAATATTTTCATTCAACCATCAATTTTATTGCTTATTGTTATGAGAACAAAAGAGTGTTAATCTATTATTACTTATATTGTAATGTAGTAAAATAAAACAACATTTTTAACGACATAAACATTTTTTAAACAAACGCATAACTTACAAACTTACAGATATTTAAAATTGCTGCTTACTTACTATTTTTTTAAAAAGTAAATCTTTTATGTTTTTTTAACAGATCAGAATTTTTATTTTTATTTGATGGACAAACAAAATTACTAAATAGTGCTTAAATAAATGCTTTTTAAAAACATTTAATTTTAAATAATAAAAATAATTAATCTACATATCTCACACAAATACTTTCTCGAAAATTTTCGTAGTAGGTCCTCTGTAATTGCATAATCTTTTTCTACAGGTCTTATTTATATGGCTATTGTTAAAAAGTATGATAATCTAAATCTATACAAATATAATAAAGTGTAAACACACACTACTTTGTGACATAAGATGTCAGCAATCACAGCATATTTTTGAATAATTATTTCTTTAATAAAAGCCCCACATTTACGAAACGCTTTAGGATACATATTTCCACGCTATTAAACTTAGTGGGTGAATAGATTGAAAAAAACCTTTCGTGTGGGAAAGGGACCATGAACTACAAGCTGCCAACATTAAGGGAGCAAAGTTATTATAGTAACAGTAATTTTGTCATTAGCAATTGAGTATTTGACAAATGTAAATAATAAAATGAAGTTTTTATAATTTCATGCGGATGAAGCCGCACGGGAACAGCCAGTAACATAATATTCAATTTTCTCGTACTGTTTCTCCTATCCATTTCAAATATGGTGGGTTGCCATTCTTTATTGGTAATGATATGACTTCACAAACTTCGTATGGATGATTGGAGCGAACATATTCTGTCAGTCTGTCCACCAGAGATGTCCGAGTCTTGATCATTAACAGCGCCTGGAAATAATAATTTTGTAAAATTAAATAATGTAACAGTAAACAATAATCTTTTTTATTAAAATAGTGTTTAGTTCTAATAGCAGATGTAACTTTAAACTTTCACAGCTTTTACTATCATTATGTTAATTAGGATTCCATTAATATGATTAAAATAACAGACAATTATAAACAAAGCTGTTATGAAAAACAAAACACTATGTAACCCTCGGAAACTGTAACTATTTTCAAGATACCTCTTATAACCAATTTAATATAACTTTAGTAAGATTAATATTACTGGATAAAGTAATAACAACACATTACTCTTATCCTACCACTAAAAATGAATATTAGGAATCATGTTAAGTTTGCAAGCTTTTCATAATTGAATACTATCAAAAAGATCAATTATATTTGAAATATCAGTGAAAAAAATATCCAAACGCTTAATATCTAACCTTGTAAGAATTCAAAACTTAACCTCAATTTAAACTATGATTAATATGTGGTACATTGTTTAACTTATGGCATTCCACAACTGTGCGGTTTTCGCATGTGGGTGCCCATGGGTGTCGTTGGCCACCTCGTTGTTCTTGCCGGTCGTTTGCCTCCTTTTATTATAAAAAAAACAACTAACCTCACTATCTTCATTGATCTCTCCCTTCCACTCATATATCGAAGTAACTTGAGGTACAATGTTGACACAAGCAGCCAGTTTATTCTTTACTAATCCATGACCAATAGTTTTTCCAACATCAGTACTTGGCACAGTCACATATGCTACCGAATATTTATCTGTAAATATAAGTATTGTACATTAGTTTGCAAAAAACAATAATTCCCTATTGTACTTATGTATTGTCTATTAAAAGAGGTTTATTTTATTCATACCTGCATCAATAATTCCCGAAGACATGTTCGCTTGTGATGCAACTAAACACGGTCTAATAATTGTTAAGTAGATTGTAAATACGTAATTCCTGTTCAGATTCAGAAGCATCCTACGTTAATTGTTTCATATGCTATTAAACTAGTAAGAAAATAAACAAAATAAAGACAATTTTGAAGCGAATTACGATTCACAACAAATCAAATGTCAAACACCTTCACTGACAACTGACAGTGACATTGACGTATTTAGTGAAATATCAAAGAGTATGGAACAATTTTTGAAGAAACATTTTTTAATCTATTAATAATTCACAGATTCTCAACTTTGTATGGCTTCAATTGCCTTGTTCATTACATCACTTTATAATGTACCCAATGGTCAATAATGGGGCGAGGGGATTTATATTAATGGTAAAGCTATACGTGCCTAAAAAATTTTAGTGTTTTTTATTTGATTTTTTTATAAACACACATTAATTGTTACTAGGAATATAACACTCGGAAGACTTGTAAACGAAAACAAAAGTCTTAGTTCTTAACTATATAATTTAAGTTCAGTCACTCTATAAATACACGAACAACAACTAGGGACGAGGAAATGTTTCTCAATCAATTCCCCGTTGTAGTCAAGCGCCACCATACTGCGAAGGATGTACTTTTGTTTGCACATCCCCTCATAGCCTTGAGCAAAATGCACTACTGATTTGCATGGGATGTTCTGCCGACTGGAAAAAAAAAAACTTATCACTTTTAACGAAATCGTAACGATGACTATTAAGATTACCGCAGATCTAATTTTTCTCTCTGATTCTTTCCTGTCTGATATAGATTAGATGGTTAGTTAAAGCCAAACATGGAACAATAAAGATTTTTCTTTAATTTCTTGTTTCATTATTGAGTGTTTGGGCGAAATATTACTATACTGTGATGACTACTTTCTATTTGTATAGAAAATATTGATATCGAAGACATAGAAAATACTTACTGACAAATATCAACACGAAATGTTTGCTGTACATCCCTAACTTTGTTTATAATGTAATACCACTGCTCACTGGTATCTTTCGCCGCTTTTGGGTTATACAGCTGTAAACCAAAATCGAGTTTTAATGCTTTTTTAAGAATTAACCTATACAATTTGATATATTGTAAATTATACAGATAGGATGTGAAAATTGAAAAAAACGTGATATTCTCAAGTAACGTCAGCTAAAATAATTACTCGGATATCTTACCGATTCCTGAGACCTGCATAACTCCAGATTTTCCTCCTCTGGTCCTATCCTTTGAGCAATCTGTGGTTCTATGACATCCACGTTGAATTTGGTTGAGTTGACTACGGACATCTGGAATGCAGTCAGTATAAAATGTTAGTTAGAATCTACGAGTGTATTAGAGATAATTAATGTTTAAATGCCTAATGACCCCTTATTAATTAGTAGTGTCGATATTAGGTTATCATTATCTATAGTGCAATGAATGAAAATGACACGAAATAATGACATATGAATCATGCCTTACCCGGTCTATCAACTGCGATACGTATCCATGCGGATATTCCGGTATGTTATCACAGATGCCGACTGTTTCGCAATCTTTAGGGATCTTTGGCTTGAATGAAGTCTGCCCGGGGAATACGATACCACTCGAAGCTGGAAATTATATTTAAATACTATTATTTATGAATGCTGTAAAAGGTGACACGATCAAGAAGGTAGTAAATAAATAAAACATAGTAAATAAATATAATATAAAGATAAGTAGTAAGTATAAAAAAAAAAAAGTTGATTGTAATATTATAAAAAATTGTAAAGTCTAGATGTTATAAGTTCAAAATTTTAAGAAATGTAATGAGTAACATAGTAAATAAGTATCTAAAGATAAGTTATATAAACATAGTATAAGATTAATATTGTATGGAAAAAAAAAAAAGTAAATTGTAAGAAAATTTAATAAAGATAAAAAAGAACTCAGACTCCGTGTCCGAGGAAAGCAAGTGGACGGCGCATAGCCGTTCAATTAATAAAAAAAAAAAAAGAAGGTAGTGGCAACTGAGGTGACGGTAGATAGATTGAACCTGGAGGAAGAAAAGTTGTTGCGCCGACCCTACGGGGGTAGGATAAGTACGCCGAGATGATAATAATTTCTGAACGCTGAACCTTTTCTTAAAGTCGGAAATCGTTATTGTGAAGCTGGAACTGGGCGGTAATGGTTCACGAGAAGCTTTAAGATCGTTTATATTTTTATGCCCTACGTGCCAACTCCAAACTCGGGTATATTTTACGAAGTTGTCTAATATAGTTGCAATCAATTCAAAGCGTTCAAAAATCGTTGTTTAATCTCAACAACAATTTGAATGATCATTGGCTAATGGTTGGGGAAGTCACGTACTATTATTTAACAACAGTCATTTGTTACATTACACGCTTCTCCGAATACTGAGATCATTTGTGTATTTTTTGTAACAATGTATTATTTTTTTAAATGGATTATTTTTTAAACTATCGCAACTGAGTATTTTATCCTGTATGACAGGAGGTAGATTTGATATAGAACGTACGACAATTTCGTTGTGTCCTATTATAGGCTTAATCTAAATCGATTTTGTTATCACTAGAGATGTGTCATATCTGTTTTTTAATAAATCGTACCTGAATCAGATTTCGATTTTCAATATCAGATATCAAAACGATATACTATAATATATAGATATTTTTGGCTCGCGTAACCATTTTAGAGTCATAAATCATAACACGGTTGAAATGAATCATTAAAGTTCCACTAATATATTTATTTTATTATAATGAACACTAATATAATTTTGTCCGTTATTATTTTAAATTGGAACTATTAATTAGAAAGTCTAATAAATTCGAACAAATTACAAGGTCTTCAAAAATCGTATTTCTAAATTTTAAAAGGTGTAGAAAATAAGGCAAACTTTCTACCGCAATTACACATTTCGAAAAAAATTAACTAAAACGATGCGACGAGGTCGAGTTCAAGGTTAAATAAACAAAATTTAAAACATTACATTTTAAATTTATTTGAAACTAAGCTTTATTCGTAGAGCAATAGCATTTAAAATAGTCTATGACAAAAATACCGTGTTTAAATCTCCTAGTAAGATATCAGAAAACTATACTGATAATATACGATATTTTACAGTTATTTGAAACTAAACTTTATTCGTACAGAAATAGTATTTAAAATAGTCTATGACGAAAATATCGTGTTTATACGATATTCTACATTTATTTGAAATTAAGCCTTATCTGCATAACAATAGAATTTAAAATAGTCCATAACAAAAATACCGTGTTTAAATCTGCTAGTAAGATGCCAGAAAACTAAAACACGATATTTTACAGTTATTTGAAACTAAGCTTTATTCGTATAGCAATAGCATTTAAAATAGTCGATGACAGAAATATCGTGTTTATACGATATTCTACATTTATTTGAAATTAAGCCTTATCTGCATAACAATAGAATTTAAAATAGTCCATAACAAAAATACCGTGTTTAAATCTGCTAGTAAGATGCCAGAAAACTAAAACACGATATTTTACAGTTATTTGAAACTAAGCTTTATTCGTAGAGCAATAGCATTTAAAATAGTCGATGACAGAAATATCGTGTTTATACGATATTCTACATTTATTTGAAACTAAGCTTTATTCGTAGAGCAATAGCATTTAAAATAGTCTATGACAAAAATACCGTGTTTAAATCTGCTAGTAAGATGCCAGAAAACTAAAACACGATATTTTACAGTTATTTGAAACTAAGCTTTATTCGTAGAGCAATAGCATTTAAAATAGTCGATGACAGAAATATCGTGTTTATACGATATTCTACATTTATTTGAAACTAAGCTTTAATCGTATAGTAATAGACTTTAAAATAGTCGATGACAGAAATATCGTGTTTAAATCTTCTACTAAAATATATGATTTTTTGAATTGCGACGGATATACGGTACCGTACCGCTCTAATGCAATATATGTCTGTCTCTTGCGATTTGACGCTGTCGTACAGACGATGCCGAGGCGTGTCGTACCGCGTAGGTAGAAATATATAGTTATTGAAAATACATAGTTATCGAACAAGTCCGTATACGATTTTGAGATATTAATTCAATATATAGTTTTTGAAACTATATATGATTTGTATCGCCCACCTCTAGTTATCACGAGTTTTATGCAAACCATAATTTCCTCCGAATTTAAGTCTCGATGGATTCTCTTTCATTTTTAGTTTTTATACAAATTAAATGGGCATTATTATCGGTGGCCAGTACGATCTCTTCGACCGTATACATACTCTTTGACGACCAAAGAGGTCGAATACATACGAATTAACCAAACACAAATTTGAATAAAATGGTGTATTTATATCTTATCATTATCGACGTTTCGCAAATATTCTTTATCAATACAATTTCATCATCCAGTTCCTAGATATATGGTTATAATTACATTCTTGATAAAACATAGCCGACCCTAATAAACATTAATGTTAATTGGTTACAATTGTATTCATTAATAACTGTCCAATAAATTGTGCTATACCAAGAAAAGTTCTAGAGATAAAATGTAACTAAAGAGTCATTTTTATTCCCTGTTGGTAAGTCTGATATTATATTTTTTAGAGAACTATACCTACCTAGTGGACCTATGTCTATGCCATAATATGTAGTATTTCATAATCTATAAATATAATAAAATTGTATTTTATGTATGTAAAATCATATTTCGTGAGCATGATATAATTGCGTAGCTGATGAGTTTGTTCCGGGCAATCTCCGGAACGTCATAACCGGTTTTGAAGTTAAAACAGCTGATACACGCGGGAACTAATTTAACAGACGAAGCCACGGGCGACCCCTAGTATAACACCTACCGTCATTCCTCTGAATAGCTCTCGTTCTCCTCGGTTTCGTACTCATCGCTTGGTTACTCGGCGCTGATAAGTTTATCTGAAAGGAGACAATTTATTTCAATAAAACCAGCGGTTTAATAGAAATTGATTAGTTCAAATAACCCATTTGACAATCGGAGGACGAATCGAATGACACCGCTCACTTTAAAATCAGTCAATCAAAGTTTAAAGTATCCACTCAATTCATGCAACTAGGGATTGCCATCAAATGGGATCTAGCGAGATCCCGCATTGTTTTAGGCTCTGTGAGATTCCATAATATTTTGCATTGCATTGCATTTTGCAACATACATATATCTCCTGTTAATGCGGCAATAAAAGAAGCTGTTTCTAAACATATATTAAATGCCTGAAAATATACCTTTTACTGGCTAGCACATTCGTAGAAATAAGCATTTAAAGTATTGACTACCTTTTTTTTTCTTAAATAGTTTTATTTTAGGACGAAGAATCTTAGTTCTTGTAAAGCCGGCCATTTAGTAGTTCGTATTCGTACCTGAAGACTACCATTTTATATTTGGGTCCATAATTTGGATCTTATAAATGTAACAATAGTATAAAATTTCAGACTTGTCAACTGCATTTATTGGTCGGAAAAGATCCCGAATTTTATATTTCACAATCACAATCTGTAGTTAATAAAAATATGAATGTCAAAGTTTATTTAATCAGTTTTAACCACACTTTTAGTTGTTTGTATTTAACGGACAATCAAAACGTGTACGTAATTGTTTTTTCTCATTATAAGCGGTTTGACGTATATTTTTTATCTGTGACACATTCGCGTCATGACCTAATATAATGTATAGCCTACGGACTTCACTTTATGATTCGTTGGTCCGAAAACCCGTGTGGTAAATCCCCATTGATTTTGCTAGTTGTTCTTGATAGTATATTTTTTATCTGTAAATTTCTGGAACATCCGAACGCAACAATCGTTCCCGAGAAAAATGTTGTCGTTCTTCCGTTTCAGTCATTTAAAAACGATAATCGTAATATATCTCGTTTGGATCGAATACCGAAATTAAATAAACAAAGCAACCTCAATTACATAGAGGAAATTACGATAATCTATATCTAATCTATCATCTATATTCTATACATATAATAAAATTGGAGTGTCTGTTTGTAATATCAAAAGAAAAATTCCAGATTTCGGGAAGATGATGTATTTGCGTTGCTGATAACGAAAAACGCATTTAAAAAAAATTGTCTGTCTGTCCGCAAGCCGCGTTTGTTCCGTAATCTCCAAAACGGTTGGGCCGATTTCGACGGGACTTTCACTGAAGGGTAGCTGACATGTATAGACATATTATAGGCTACTTTTTTTTTTATTCCGCTCTATCAAAATTGCGTAACGAAGTTTGCGGGCGACAGCTCGTTCATAATAAGAACTTTATTTGTACTAATTATACGTGAGTTGATGGTATAGAAACATTTGACATTCCACATTTATTCGACATAATGTTAGAGATAATGTTTGTGATAACCAAGGTCAAGTTTCAATTATTTTAATTCGTATTTGAACGTTTAAAAAATATTGAACCCGTTCAAAAGATTTGTATGTGAATTTTTAATAATCATACTTCATACTTATATAATCAAATCAAAAAACATTTTTACTATGTAATGTGAACACGCAGCTTAAGCCATCCCAAGATACTAAGTTTTAACAGGTATTGAAGTGTTCAGTTTAAATTATCAGTTATAACCGCGTACGTAAACTTGTAACTACTCTGTAAGAGTAAACTACGAAAAGTTTTTAATAAGTCATTATAGCATTTACAATCTTTTAAGGCCATGTCAAACAAGATTATTTACGGCAAATAATGCCCTTAACCGTCTGAGAATGGTAATGAGATTTGCGTGCATGTAAATAAAGGTAGCAGTCTATATTTATCTATTTTAAACTTTATTGACTACATTTCTAATGGTATATTCTAGTGATAGCTTAGAATTACATTGTCTAGACTAATATTATAAAGAGGAAAGATTTGTATTTTTGTATGTATTGAAATAACTCAAAAACCGATTTTAAAAATTCTTTCACCGTTAGAAAGGTAATTTATCTGTGAGTAACATAGGGTATATTTTTTTAATTTCACGCGGGCGAAGTCGCGAGCAACAGCTAGTATTGTATAAAATAATGTTTCTAAATTCTAAATTACGTTGTAGTTTAGTTAATTTTTAAATCTGAATAATTAAATGAATAAAAATTGATTCTTTGTTGTCGGTTTCGAAAACTGGTTCGAAATTTTAACACGAAACGTGTAATTAGTATTCTCGCCAATTACGATCCATTTGAATCTTCTTTTTATTGCTATGTCGGTTTTTGATTGCCAATTCAGGTGCCATTAAATCTACGGTTTTATTCCTGATTTCTCATATATATGTATGCTAATTTGGTGTAAACTTTTCAAGGTAAACGAAACGGTCGACTATAGTCGATAAAATATCTAGCAACATTAATATGCATTCATTAACCAGCGAAAGTGACAGGCCACTTTTCCTTTTCAAACGCTGTTCGCGAATACAGCTTATAAAAAAATGTTTATGCGTTTATTCTTTTTTAGTGTTTTAATCTCAGCTATTAACTCACCAGCAATATCCAAATGGCACAACAGTATAACCACGCCATTATTGTTAATTATTGTTTATAATACATGTCCAACTTTACACTATACAAATTGTATTGATAATACCATATTTATTTATGTACATTTTTACTGTGAAGGTAAATTTATTTCCATTTCCGATAGGGAAAGGACCACAAGAGAGTCACACGCACAACACACTCGACGGATTGACGACGACTGACCAAGACCGAGGCCGCTAGCCGAAGTGACGTAGTCTAGCCTTGACGACCACTTTACATAGACCTGTCTCCGTTTTTGTGACACTTAAAGAATACTACAAGCTTTATGTGAATATGTAAGACGCAGTTCTTAGTAACATGGTCAGTTTATTAAAATATACAAAGAAAAATAAGTAAACGTTTGTTTATGCGATTTTGGTAAAGATAAAAGGCACAGTAATAAATAAAATAAATAATAATGTACAAATTAATAATGATTATAGCTTTATTAAGTTATTTTTCATTTTATTTAAAACTATCAAATAATTTTTCAGACACGCAACTGAAAATTTACGGTAAGTTATTCCAAGTATCATGTAGATAACTTAAGTATGCGGTAACTACATAGTTTCTTATCGCTAATAATTATCTAAGTTAAACGATATGTATTTTTTATTTATTTATTCAGGATTGCTAATAAATATGAAAAACTATACAGAATTAAGTAACAACATTTAGGATGTATAATATGCTAATTACTTAAATAACTAAATTTTCAATTACATTGCTATTTTTAATTATTTTTTTTTAATTTTGGACAATCAGTATTTTGCCTTGGACTTTTGTAATTATCAGTTCAGGTACAATCAGTAAGGTTTTTTTTTATTTGAGTCTATAACTTTATGAACAAAATCTCAATTTTAATTTTATAACACACTTGTAGAAAAACATATTTTCATCTCTCACTTTAACTTAAAAAATTAAATTTAAAACGATATGTGTCAATAAAAGAGTCACAGCCATAGATACAAATACAAGTAATAGAGCGGACATTACGAGCATTTTTCTCTAAATAATTTAAGCAAATCACAACCGAAACTAGCAGTAGTAGAGTTTTGAATATACGAGTATTTTCTAGATGTTAAACGTCTGATCGCAGCAGTTATTTTAAATTGTATTATAAGATAGGGTTCTGTATACACAAGAACAACAGCTAGGGATGATGAAATAATCTTCATATGTACTTCCTGTGTAGTCCAATGCCACCATTTTGCGTAGAATATACTTCTGTTTGCAATATCCTTCGTTGCCAAGTGCAAAACTTGCCACATTATCACACATGACATTTTGTTTACTGGAAGAAAAATAAACTTTATTATAATACTGCATTTATTGTTACTCTATGTATAAAATTTTAGTCCTCCAGATCTACACAAAAGACCTATAAAAGTCTTTTCCAAAGTGGAACACCCCTTTGTGGTCGCTTGAGGAATAGAGGGGGGCATTAAATTGTATATTGCTAATTTTTGAGCGTCGGTGTCTCGTCGTAAGCTTTGACTTGTAATCTACAGGTCTTGGGTTCGAATCCCGCCGCACCAATGTGATTTTCGATTTTTCGAATTTTCATATGTGCATAATTTACCCGACGTTCTTACGGTGAAGGAAAACATCGTGATGCAACCTGCACATTTCGGCGAAGAAATTCAAAGGTATGTGTGAAGTCAACCAAACCCGCATTTTGCTAGCGTGGTTGACTATGGCCTAGGCCCCCTTATTAGGGTAGGCTCCGAGCCCCTCGGTGGTGACGTATAGTGATGATGGATTTTTGAAAATTAATCCAAGACTTCCCTCTTATCATTTTAACGCTAGTTACTTATCAATTGACGTATTCATTTATTAATAAATACAGTACATTGTTAATTAAGGAAACATTTAACTTACGTGCAAACATCTACTCTGAATGTTTGTACGGCCTCTTCGTTTTTCTTATTCACAATATAGTACCATTTTTTTCCATTAACGGACCGCGCTGCCAACGGACTAAAAAGCTGGGGAAATACAAAAACTTATTAATATTATAAATGTGAAAGTTTGTATGTATGTTACTACTTATGTCCAAAACGGCTTAACAGATATTGACACTTGGAAGAGATACAGAACATATGGAACAAAAAAAGAGCTACTTTTTGATTTTTTTTCATTCCGTGCGGGCGAAATCGCGGGCAAAAGCTAACTGTGAAACTTTAGTATGGTTACCACCTAACTCTAAAACTGGTATAGATGAAATTTCTAACAGAAATAGATTTGACGCTGGATGACACCATAGACTAATAACCAAGTTTTTTTTATATTATCTATTTGATATTTTTCTTACCATTGTCTTTGATTGGCACAATTCCGTGTTATCTTCCTCGGGTCCAAACCGATCATCGAGTTGTATTATGTCCATATTGAAACGGGTTTGGTTGACTTTATTTATCTGTAACAAATTTTTTATTAACTTGTTAACAGCGTAAAGCTATTTTACAGTAGATATCCGGCCTAACTTTTTTTTAATTTCCAAGAGTGATTATAGTTTTTTCTGCTGTTTGTGGGGTAGATTTGGATTGCTTAATGCAATATTGTATTTGATTTTTTTTAACTTATTTCTCCTATGATGGATAGACCTAAAGATTAGGCTCAAATTTATAAAACTCTGTGCACTTAATGTTTGTATGTGTTTCAATTCCTTTCTGAATGCTTACTAAACGACTAAACCGATATTTACTACTGAGGTATTCACTTCGTATTAGTGTGAGATAGTAAATCGGGATTTTTATATTTAAAACAACAATTTTCTTACCTGATCGATCAGTTGCGTCACGTACTGCTGCGGGTACTGCGGCACGTCATCGCAAATACCGATTTCTTCGCATTCTTTAGGTATGCTCGGTTTGAAAGACAGTAAGCCAGAATTTTCGTTATTACCTGAAAAGTAGGACATTGTTAGACACGTGACATTAAAAACGATGATTTCCTAATGCTTGAATATTCAATATAATCATCTCTTTCAACCAATTTGTTTGCAAATACCTTATAAAAATTTATTCCTTACATATTGATGGAAAGGTGGTATAAGCAACCAAAACGCTCATGTATGCGTAGATTTTTTTTTTTTATAATATAAGGTGGCAAACGAGCAAGCGGCCACCTGAATCCACCGAAATGGAAAGCGACCGCTGCCCATAAACATCCGCAAATGCAGATGCGCTGCCCACCCCTAATTGACGGAGGAGGAGACGCACATAAAGAGGACATTTCCCCTTCCTATGCGTCTCCTCCACCGTCAAATCCACTTTTCCTTCCCATCCTTTCCTCTTAGGAAAAGGGTGGAAAGGGAAAGGGACTAAAATTAGGCCTCCGGCACCACACTCATCAGACGAAACGCGGAATTGCTTCCACTTCACGCCTGTTTTCTGTGTGGTCGTGGTATTACACCGGGCGAGCCGGCCCATTCGTGCGAAGATGTTAAAGCGGTAGAGCCCGCTTTAACATCCACTGTTTCTAGAAGAAGATTCTAGAAGAAGTAAGAAAAGTGTTTCAGGACCGCACTAAATGACGGTCCTCGGTCTCTGCTTACCCCTCAGGGTTATGGAGGTGAGTTATTTTGTTATCTATTAGGTGTATTCTTACCATAACCATCAATAGCTCTCGTTCTCCTGGATGCATACAGATCTAAGATGATCGCGTCACTGGGAAGTAAGTGGACCTGTAAAATTAATTATACGGTTACGACGGTATATTATTATTGGCATACCCACATATACACTACAGATTTTCTTATACATTACAACTATTCTAGTTATGTATTAGAAATAATGTTACAAGAATAAGATCATAGATTGGAGAAAGGATCAATAAAGGATTTTATTTAAATACTTAGCACTAATAGTAGCTTTGTAAGAAAAAGAAAAGATTACCAATCTATACAAATATTATAAAGAGGAAAACTTTGTCTGATTGTAATGAATAGGCTCAAAAACTACTGGGCCGATTTCAAAAAATCTTTCTCCGTTAGAAAGGTAATTTATCTGTGAGTAACATAGTCTATATTTTTTCATTTATTTTTTATTATTTTTAAATTACACGCGAACGGAGTCGCTAGCAAAAGCTAGTGTTAATTAAAGTATGAAAAATTAAATAAATGTGTTAAAAGAGTGAGGTGTTTGTAAACTTACCAATGATATCCAAACGGTAACACTGACGAAGTACATATTTATTGATTTTATTTTTAATATAAAAATTAAAACTAATTAAATCGTTTATAGGGACAAATGTCCTGGCGGAAAGATTGGGTTGCAATATGCAGTAGTCAAATGTGGTCCTTATTTATACAATTCTAGATCAGACGTCATTTTATCCTTCCTGTAGTGTGTGTATGTTCGACGCGTGTTCCCTTAATACGTCATTACTTTAGCGATATGCCGCCTGACGACAACAGACATCATTTTAGCAAGCTACAGTAGGGATCATTTGATTTGGTACCTCGGGTAAAAGAAAGAATTTAGCTTTAGAAATATGTCATTGTCTATCGTAGTTAAACTATAGTATAGACTTATCAGACTTGAGATTATCGCTGTTTATACGAATATCTTTTTATTTTAGAACTATGTTCTCGTGGATGGAGCCTCCAGTCCTCCTTGTTCTCTCTCTTTTGCCACCTCTACATTGCTCTATATAAAATAATGTAACATAAAGTCCGACAATTATATTGTAACTTTTTTGACAATGATAAAGTGGCGCTAACGACCTATAGTAATTAGTTTCACCGGGTCAAATAAGTTGCTTTCACTTAACATATATAACAAATATAGAGTTGTTAATACAATTGGTGTTAACTGCTCTGTATTATAATAGTTAGGAACATTTTGACAGTGAGTACGCATAGAAGACATAAACAATTCGGCTTGTCCGTTTACCTAACCAAATTTACCTAACCAGTTAGGTAACAAGAATTTTTTTTCCTGTTTCCTAACTAGTTAGCAAAGAAGAATATTTTTTTCCGTTTTCGCAACCAGTCAAGCTTTTTTGCTAGGGTGGGTACACTTTGCTAGTTTCATGCCATCAATCCCATGTTAAAAAGATCAGCTATCGATTTCAAGACCAAATAGCTAGCGCAATTTAATATCGATCTAATTGACTTTTTACGTTTGGCCGCGGTTTGTATGTTTTAAGCTCCGGAAATCTTGCCAATTCCACAATTTTTTTTTATACCGTAAGGTGACATACGACCAGAGTTAGGCCTCCGGCACACAAAAATGTAAGTGTCTGGATACCAAACCGCTGATACTATTATACTTTTTCTGAAACCACACGGCCAATTTCACTCTAGCAGACACCACACAACCACTATTTGGAATTTGAAGGAAAAGTAATACTTTACTTAATAATAATAATAGTAATAGATGGCCCGGAAAATAAAAAAGTATACTCACCCTACCGGTTATGAAAACGGAGAAAAATATTCTTCTTTGCTAACTAGTTAGGAAATAGGAAAAAAATTTCTTGTTACCTAACTGGCTAGGTAAAACAAGCCAACAAGTCGACCCTTGCTATTGTTCTCGCTAATGAGCCAATATAAATGTCACGTACTGTACATCGTATAAGGAGATTTTTGCGTGCGTAAGTTGAAACTTAAATTAAGATAATTTAATTTGTTTACATGCCTATGGTGTTTTGATTGAAGTACTAATAGCCTAATGGGTAATTGCGAACGGAATTTTATGTGCGTGAATATGAATAATCCTTTCAAATATTCGAAAGATTCATATCCATGAGATTTGATAATTTAAACCGTTCTTTAGTGCGGATTTCTCATCTATACTATCTATACTAATATAATAAAGCGTAAACACACACTTCTTTGTTGCCTAAGATGTCAGCAATTACAGCATATTTTTGAATAACTCTTTTTTTAATAAAAAGCCCTACACTTACGTCACGCTTTAGGCTATATATTTTCACGCCATTAAACTTAGGGGGTAAATATTTTGGATAAAAACCCTAATGTGGGATAGAGACCATAAGTTGCTGCCAACATCAAGGAAGCAAGGTTGCCATGGTTTGTTATGTCATGTCATTTTGACATTTGCAATTGATAATTTGATAAATGTAAACAATAAAATAAACTTTTCATAAATATAATACATGCGGATGAAGTCGCAAGGGAACAGCTAGTACTAAATGTTAAGGGACCCCTTTTGCCCAATTTTGCAATTGAAACACGATAGTTAACCGACGTTCTTACGGTAAAGGAAAACACGATGCAACCTGCACATATTGCCGAAGAAATTCGAAGATATGTGAAGTCCACCAACTCGCCGTGGTCTTGTGGCTGACAAAGACCTAGTCGTCCCTAAATTATGGTAGGGTTTGATCCCCTCATTGGGGACGTATAGTGAGCTAATGATGATGATGATGAAACCTAACGTGTGTCGTCTGTATAACAATAGAAAAAAATGACATCATCTTCAATTATGTCATACTTAATTAGGTCAGAGGTTATAATTTTATTTTTAACGTTCATAAATTGGGTTTTCCCTAGACTTCGTAATTATAACAGTAATATGACACTCTATGTTCTATTTTTAGTTTACACTAGCTGTTCGCGTGCGGATTCATCCGCGTGAAATTATAAAACTTTATTTTATTGTTTACATTTCTCAAATTATCAATAGCAAATGTCAAAATGACATGACATGACAAACCTTAGCAATCTTTCTTTCTTGATGTTGGCAGTAACTTATGGTCTCTTTCCCACATTAGGGTTTTTACCCAAAATATTTACCCCCTAATCTTAATGGCGTGAAAATATATAGCCTAAAGCATGACGTAAGTGTAGGGCTTTTTATTGAAAAAAGAATTATTCAAAAATATGCTGTAATTGCTGACATCTTAGGCAACAAAGAAGTGTGTGTTTACGCTTTATTATAATAGTATAGAAATATAGATACAAAGGATTTGTATACATATAGTACTAATAGTAAATTCAATTCAATAAGAAGAGTATATTGAACATAATGAAATCCCAATTCTCTGTACGTAATGTCCAAGGAAACTATGGACCAGTGTGAGGAAAACACCATACGTTTTGTACTTGGAACGGATATCATTTTACAGCGAAATTTCACAAATAACTAATAAATTATGGCCTGTGCATTAACGCACTGAAAAATGCAGGTTTTCCCGAAGTATTAATTTTAATTGAACTTTCACTGTTCATTCATGCAAAATTTATACAAGTATATTATACTAGCTGTAGTGTGGCTCAGAGGTTAAACACTTGACTTGTAATCTATACGGCCTGGGTTCGAATCCATGTACCAATGTGTTTTTAAATTTCTAATTTCTTATGTACATAAGTTAATCGACTATCTTATAGTGAAGGAACACATCGTGATGCAACCTGTTTAAAAGATATGTATGAAGCCAAGACCTTCAGTGGGGGTCGTGTTGCTGATGTTGTAGTTACCTTCGATTAAAAGTGCCGTTCAAATATGTACAGCTATTTCGAAGATTGTATGGAATGAACTCGGACTTTTCGACAAACATAAATTAAATCTGATATATGTGGGAGTCACATAGTTTATTTTCCCTTTTTTTTATTTCTATAAAGTCCCTAGCAACAGATACTTAATTAAAAAAAAAATTTTGTAATTCATTATGAAACATATTGTGGTTTTATGTAAAGATTAAATTTCATAATAATTGTAACCACATTTAAAAATCGATTTGTTAAGTTACGTTAATTACGTAAGAGGCAAAAATATAGTTAACCTAATTTAAATTATATTAAGTTTTTTCCTCTTTTATTATATCATACTAATATTATAAATGCGAAAGTTTAGATGGATGGATGTTTGTTAGAGTTTGTAGCCCAAACGGCTGAACGGATTTCGATGCAATTTGGTATAAATGTAGAGGATAGTCTGGAAGAACACATAGGCTACTCACTTTTGTTTTTTTTTTTAATTCCACGCGGACGGAGTCGCGGGCGAAAGCTAGTTGTTTCTATACATTTTAAATTAGTTATATAATAACAAGGTCATTTAAAGACCGTGACGTCAAAATAAACGGACTGGAAAACTCAATTATCTGGACTCCAGTGAGTGTATGTCAATTTCCAATTAATTCTGCTGAAGGAATAACATTGCTCTATACATTCTTTTAATACCCACTTTAGACCCCTAGTTATCATATTTGCAAAATCCTTTCTTACTGTAATATACTTAAAACAAGAATTTTGTCCACTAGCTGTTGACCGCGACTTCGTCCATGCAGTATTAAGATAAAAAAGTAGCCTATGTTATGCCCGTCTATGTCAATTACTCTTCAGTGAAAGTCCGGTCGAAATCGGCCCAACCGTTTCGGAGATTACCCGGAACATACGCGGCTTGCGGACAGCCAGACAGATAGACAAAAAAAATTAAGTGCGATTTTCGTTATCAGCAACGCAAATACATCATCTTCCCGAAATCTGGAATTATTCTTTTGATATTACAAACAGACACTCCAATTTTATTATATGTATAGATTTCAACTCTCAAAGCCAAATAGTTTAGTATCAATACATCTGTGAATTAATTTCTTTTTTATTTCAAGATTTAATTGATGTTAAATGTGATATATTTCTATTAGTTTTACTTCCAGTGTTGATATGCAAAAATTTACAGATAAGGGTCAGTTTACACAGACCGGAGCGTAGGGCAGATTTTTTTTCGCAAATACAACTGAGCTCGATAGAAACAAGGTTTAATTGTTGTCAATCAGCAAGCGTAAAAACTAAGATGATATGTTGCTTCAATTTTATAAAGATCAATTTAATTTGCGTTAAAAATATGCTCTGCTCTACTTTCCGGTCTATGTGAATGGACCCTAAGGCCTATTTAAAGTTGTCATGAGTATAGTACGATGACCTAGAAGAAACCTGTTCTCCCATAACCTTTAGTCATCATGTGTCATTCAAGAGACGATGGTATATAAACTAGCGATCGCACGTGACTTCGTCAGGCCAGTAAAAAAAACAGTAGCCTATGTTATGCCCGTCTATGTCAATTACTCTTCAGTGAAAGTCCGGTCGAAGCGACCCAGCCGTTTCAGAGATTACCCGGAACATACGCGGCTTGCGGACAGCCAGACAGATAGACAGACAGACAGACAGACAGACAGACAGACAGACAGACAGACAGACAGACAGACAGACAGACAGACAGACAGACAGACAGACAGACAGACAGACAGACAGACAGACAGACAGACAGACAGACAGACAGACAGACAGACAGACAGACAGACAGACAGACAGACAGACAGACAGACAGACAGACAGACAGACAGACAGACAGACAGACAGACAGACAGACAGACAGACAGACAGACAGACAGACAGACAGACAGACAGACAGACAGACAGACAGACAGACAGACAGACAGACAGACAGACAGACAGACAGACAGACAGACAGACAGACAGACAGACAGACAGACAGACAGACAGACAGACAGACAGACAGACAGACAGACAGACAGACAGACAGACAGACAGACAGACAGACAGACAGACAGACAGACAGACAGACAGACAGACAGACAGACAGACAGACAGACAGACAGACAGACAGACAGACAGACAGACAGACAGACAGACAGACAGACAGACAGACAGACAGACAGACAGACAGACAGACAGACAGACAGACAGACAGACAGACAGACAGACAGACAGACAGACAGACAGACAGACAGACAGACAGACAGACAGACAGACAGACAGACAGACAGACAGACAGACAGACAGACAGACAGACAGACAGACAGACAGACAGACAGACAGACAGACAGACAGACAGACAGACAGACAGACAGACAGACAGACAGACAGACAGACAGACAGACAGACAGACAGACAGACAGACAGACAGACAGACAGACAGACAGACAGACAGACAGACAGACAGACAGACAGACAGACAGACAGACAGACAGACAGACAGACAGACAGACAGACAGACAGACAGACAGACAGACAGACAGACAGACAGACAGACAGACAGACAGACAGACAGACAGACAGACAGACAGACAGACAGACAGACAGACAGACAGACAGACAGACAGACAGACAGACAGACAGACAGACAGACAGACAGACAGACAGACAGACAGACAGACAGACAGACAGACAGACAGACAGACAGACAGACAGACAGACAGACAGACAGACAGACAGACAGACAGACAGACAGACAGACAGACAGACAGACAGACAGACAGACAGACAGACAGACAGACAGACAGACAGACAGACAGACAGACAGACAGACAGACAGACAGACAGACAGACAGACAGACAGACAGACAGACAGACAGACAGACAGACAGACAGACAGACAGACAGACAGACAGACAGACAGACAGACAGACAGACAGACAGACAGACAGACAGACAGACAGACAGACAGACAGACAGACAGACAGACAGACAGACAGACAGACAGACAGACAGACAGACAGACAGACAGACAGACAGACAGACAGACAGACAGACAGACAGACAGACAGACAGACAGACAGACAGACAGACAGACAGACAGACAGACAGACAGACAGACAGACAGACAGACAGACAGACAGACAGACAGACAGACAGACAGACAGACAGACAGACAGACAGACAGACAGACAGACAGACAGACAGACAGACAGACAGACAGACAGACAGACAGACAGACAGACAGACAGACAGACAGACAGACAGACAGACAGACAGACAGACAGACAGACAGACAGACAGACAGACAGACAGACAGACAGACAGACAGACAGACAGACAAACAGACAGACAGACAAAAAAATTTTGAATGCGATTGTCGTTATCACCAACGCAAATACATCATCTTCCCGAAATCTGGAATTTTTCTTTTGATATTACAAACAGACACTCCAATTTTATTATATGTACATATAGAATTTCATTTGGCGCGGTTCGTGCTATATGTATAAGAGCGCTTCCAAGCGACTTCGTCAGCGCAGCATTAAAATAAAAAAGACACGAAGTACATAATTAAATTGGCAAAATTTAAATAAAAAGATAACCGCCTGCTTCACCGGTTGCCAACAGTCTTCAGCTGTAAATCATCCAAAACCACCAAAAACTAACTTAAGCGAGCAACAGCGGTAGAGCCCGCTTTAACAGCTTCCTACGAATGGGCCGGCTCGCCCGGTGCAATACCACGACCACTCAAAAGACAGGCGTGAAGTGGGAGCAATTCCGCGTTTCGTCAGATGAGTGTCGTGCCGGAGGCCCAACTTAGTCCCTTTTCCTTCTCACCCTTTTTCTTATAAGAAAAGGATGGAAGGGAAAGTGGATTTGACGGTGAAGGAGACGCATAGGAAGGGGATATATTCTGTTTATACCTGCTTCCACTTGCATTTCCTTTGCCCCCCCCCCCCCCCCCCAATCAGATAAATTACCAGAAACCACCTTAATTGAATAGGATCTCCTTGCAATCTTTTATATCCACCTGTACTTAACCTACAACTTCCTGAACCTGAGGTGAACCACCTGTTACTACCTTCAAGCACCTACTAACATTTGCAACTCCCTTAATCCACCAGAATCTAACTGCAAACGCCTGACACCATCTGCAGTCTCTTGTAGTGACATGTAACCTTTTTTTTCTGCAACCCCTCGCAAGCACATAGTCCATATGTTACTCCAGACTTTATTTATTACTATTCAAAATCTCAATTAGATAAGTCAAGGCATTGCGGAATTATCGAGTAAATACGTAAATAACAAAAAACTACATATCCCTCCGGAACCAGACATTTTTCGCCGATGAAAAGTATCACACATGTTATTACAGACTATGTTCTATCTGTACTAAATTTCAGTAAAATATTTTTAGCCGCTGCGGGGTTAACGCGTTAACATATAAATAAGAAAACAACACATATCCTCGGAAACCTAACATTTTCGGGGTAGAAAAGGATTCCACGTGTTATACCATACTATGGTCTGTACTCGTATCTATACAAAATCACAATAAGTTGTTTAGCCACTACGGACTAATCGTGTAAACATGTAAATAACAAAAAACTACATATCCCTCGGGAACCTGACATTTTTCGGGGATGAACCTTATCCCACTGTGGTCCAGACTTTGTTAAATATCTGTGCCAAATTTCAATAACATAAGTTGAACCGTTGCAGAATTATCGAGTTAACATTAAAAACAAAATTAATGTATCCCACGGGAACCGTAACTATTTCCAGGTTAAAAAGTAGCCTATGTGTTCTTCCAGACTATGCTCTACATAAGTGCCGAATTTCATGGAGATCCGTTAAGCCGTTAGGCTACAAACTCTAACAAACATCCATCCATAGATCTAAACTTTTTAAAAAAGTTTACAATTTATAGTATTTAAGTATGAATTATGATTTCCCGCGACCCACGACTTCGTCCGCGTGGAGTTTAAAGTTCAAAACTTACGTTCGCCCTTTTTTCATCCCATTACCTAAAGTATTATCTTAGTAGTAATCTACGTAATGGACTACTACGGTGAAGGAAAACATCGTGATGCAACCTGCACATATCGGAGAAGAAATTCAAAGATACTCGTACATATGTGTGAAGTCAACCAACCCGCAGTGGTCCAGCGTGGTTGACGTGGTTGATGTCCTAATGACCCTAACTTAGGGTAGGCTCCGAGTCACTCAGTGGGGACGTATAGTGAGCTGGTGATGACGATGATGACGAATCTACGTAATAACAGAAATCTATTGTTGAAAGATTCCAAATTTCTGAGCCCGATAGTTTGTGAGTTGATTTTTCGGTTACCCTTATTGTTTGTGTTCGCGATATCTTCTAAACTATTTGACCAATTTAAATACTGTAAAGGACAATTTTGTTCTACATTAAATTCTCCTGGCAACGAAGGAATTTATTTGGATAAGGATTAATACTGAAACCAATAAAACAACGACGCAAATAGCATGCGATATTTAATTCATTTTGTAAACAAAAAAGTGGTTATTGTAAGAAAACCGTTAAACATAGATATATGCTATCGCGGACTTTTCTGTAGAACTTTTTGAGATCTACATTTCTTTCATACATCATTTTTATATACCTCTAACGGTTTAGGCAGCGTAAGCCGAGAAAAGTTAAAGTTTAGTAATTTTTTAACGCCGTCCTCCAGAAACACGCTGTTTATTAATAGTTCCTAAACATTAGTAATAATAAAATATAGCCTATGTTACTCACAGATAAATTACCTTTCTGATGGTGAAAGAATTTTTAAAATCGGCCCAGTGGTTTTTGAGTTATTTCAATACATACAAAAATACAAAAATACAAAAATACAAAGTTTTCCTCTTTATAATATTAGTATAGATTAAAATAGTACTATTATATTTTTGTGACACTGATTCTCGCAGTCATCAGGTCTCAACACCAACTTGTTTGAAGGAAGAAGCCCCTCTTATCGTTTGACTAGTTATGAGCCTATTGGTGGCCCACGAAACAAATGATTTCCGACACTGCATGAATGAATTGTTTTACATTTAATTTTAATATAGTTATTTGCTATTTTACTTCACATAGTTGTATATTTCCGTCCATAACAATACAGTATATATGACCTTTACAAGCGGTACACAATTATCCAACGTTCACGGAATTGACAGTATGCTATTAAATTAAATATTTTTTATGTTATTTTACTTCAAAGTATGCAGCTCACTTTATAGTAACAGTGCCTACAGTTGCCGTATTAATATAGTTAATATATTTATCCCTGATAAGTTAAAAGCCCGATTTTGTAGGTTTAATAGGTTTGGTAGAGCAGGCGTTAGGGTAGGGCGTGGGTGAGCCACCGCCCAGGCCGCTGGACAGAAAGGGACGCCACAGATCTAAGAAATACATAGACTTACATCCCTGTTTACACCCTCAAAGTGGTCAAAAAGATGGCGCCATAAAAATCTCGCCCAAGGTGCTAATAGCGATAAAGATTGTATGGCTGATAGGCCTGTCTCAGTCCAGTCATCCACGAAGTATTTGGCCCTGCACGAAATAATGCGGCAATTATTTAATTAGCACATCCTGCTCGAATATTTTTAGCATAATATTGATTTTTCATTTGGATGTCGAATTTTGGTTTTACATTTTTGCTGATTTAATTGGATTTTCATATCTATTATTGCTTTTAAAATGGAAAATAGTAAATTGCAAGTGGCTGTCAAAAGCCAGTATAAAAGTATAGATATAGTAAAAAATAAATGTAGGCATTACAAAGATCAAGTTAAGGAAAAGTTCAGAATTAATGGAAAAAGTGAAAGGTCGTTGTCCTTTACTAGTGAAACCGGTAAATTAAGGTTACCGAAACCAAACATACACAACTTGTTTACAAAAATATTGCATACGAATAAGTTCTAAGTAACTTTTGTAGCTTATACTAATTATTGAAATATTTTTTTATGTGATCTGTAACATTTACGTATAGTTATATTTTATGTTGTTGACTATCTTTTGTCCGCGTCTCCGTCCGCGGATTTAAAAAAAAAATTAAGTAGCTTTTTGTTGTACATCTGTGTCAAATTTCATCCGAGATCCGTTGACCCGTTCTGGAGATATCTTATAATATACATCCATTCATCGAAGCTTTCACATTTATAATATAACTAGCTGTTCCCCTGCGATTTCATCCGCATAAAATTATGAAAATTTTATTTTATTGTTTACATGTGTCAAATAATCAATTGCAAATGTCAAAATATCAATTACCTTACTATGGCAATTTTGTTTTCTTGATGTTGGCAACAACTTATGGTCTCTTTCAAACATTAGGGTTTTTATCCAAAATATTTACCCCTAAGTTTAACGGCGTGAAAATATATAGCCTAAAGCGTGACGTAAGTGTAGGGCTTTTTATTAAAAAAAGAGCTATTCGAAAATATGCTGTGATTGCTGACATCTTAGGCAACAAAGAAGTGTGTGTTTACGCTTTATTATATTATAGTATAGAAGTATAGATAATAAACTAAAAAACTTAGTTATAACTACTCATTGTATAAGATTTTTATTACTAGCCCTTTCCCGCCTTTTCGTCTGCGGCTAGAGTAACGGTGTAAAAGGATTAAATTGTCTATGAAATAAAGTTTTTTATTGTTTAGTCTAATTGTGGTTTACAGCTTAAGTCGTCTTGATTTGAACAAATAATATGCGGAATGGACATATGTACATGAAAACATATACCTAGGAATTTTCTAGAAACGTATGAATAATACTCGTATGTTTGAACAGTCACTGTATTCTTATGATTGTGAAGGAATTTTGACGTATGCTCGTCATAAGAACATTGCGGTTTTATAGAAAAAAATTGGACAAACAGACTCTATGTAAATCATATGATTCATTACTTATTTGTTAGGTCAAGTTTAAATTGTTCGCTGTAAAACTAGCGTTGTGTATTTTGTCTTTTGTCATAAGACAAATAATTATTGAATTGCGTGTAGACTGACTGTTGCTCGCGACTGCGTAGGCTTTGAATTTATAAAAGACAAAAAAACATATAGACGAATTGAGTACCTCCTTCTTTTGGGTAGTCGGTCAAAAAAGTATGTAGTCTGTGTTCTTTTAGACTATCATCTACATCTGTGCCAAATTTCATCGAAATCCGTTCAGCAGTTTAGGCTGCAATCTCTCACAAACAGCCATCCAAACTTTTGCATTTATAATATTAGTAAAAAGCAAGATATTCTATTTGACCCGGTGGGCATAATTGGAACTGAATAATGATATCTCACAAGCGTCCTTATTCTGTGCCATTTTCTTATACCATACAGGTTTTCACATTATATCAGAAACAACTGATAGAAGCGCCTTATCCGATTCTCATCCTTGTTAGAGTATAGAGCGCGCACACACCTTTATCTAAACTATCGCACAACTGTTTAATCGCTCTTTGATTCCTGAGCTTATATGGAGGTGCGTAAACTCGATTTTTAGTTGTGCAACTAAACAGTTGAATTGGCTGTGAAACAATCGACATTCGTACAACATTTGTGCGACAGTTTAGTCAAATTGTGCCCCCGCTCTAATTGTTTAGGCGGATTAAAGTTATATGTTAAGGAACATCCAAAAATAAACAAATAGGGTGGATTAACTGTAGTAAAAAATGAAAGTTCGAGAATACTTGATGCATTTTTTTAATGTTTCAAACAAAATCTCGATGACTAGCAACTAAACATAAATTGAATCAAAAACAAAATAACGTGACATACATTATCTATAGCTTACACTACTAAAATTATTTATTTGTAAAAAAAAATCAGTAAATCCTTGTATAAAAACCACTGTCATCTTTTCACTATATATAAAAAAAGGTAAACTAAAAATAAAGATAAATATAATACATAGAAGTGCCTCGGAAGGCGAAATTGCCAATTAAATACAATTTTTGCGTGTCGGAGGCCTAATTTTAGTCTCATTCCTTTTCCACCATATCTTATAAGGAAAGGATGGGAAAGGAGAGTGGATTTGACGGTGGAGGAAGCGCATAGGAAGGGAAAATATCCTCTTTATGTGCGTCTCCTCCTTCGTCGATTAAGGATAGGAAATGCAATTGCGGATGTTTGTGGATGTTTACCGTCTCAGATATCCATGTTTGACTATAATTAAATACAATTTTGATATCCTCGAAAAAATAAGTGTGCTCTAACTACCTTATTTTTTAAAATAATTTTGGGCAAATGCATAAAAATAGACATTAAATTTAACAATATTTAATATTACACTGAACATGTCGCAAAATGTACACGTCTTTATTTTTTTTTTATAATATAAGGTGGCAAACGAGCAAGCGGCCACCTGAATCCACCGAAATGGATCGCGACCGCTGCCCATAAACATCCACAATTGCAGATGCGTTGCCTACCCTTAATTGACGGAGGAGACGCACATAAAGAGATAATTGCAGTGTTATTGGAATTGTTTATGATCCATTGATACATTAAACGAAAAATCTTTAGTATTTGATTCGAAATTTCTTATCACATCTTATTCATACATCGAACATCGCTAATTTTACAGTAGAATTTTTGGTTTTTGAATCATTTAAACTAGCTTAAAATAAAGATAGAAGGGTTACCTAAGTATGACAAAATATAGTTTTTGTACTTCAAATTAGTTTTACGAACCACGGACATGTCAAGGTCAAATTGATTAGCAAAAGTCTTAATTCGATTTTTAAAATAAAGGATTTGATTTTCAAAATTCTTTTGAAGTAACAAAACTATTTAATAGAACAGTTATACGTTAGAATATACGTACTCAAAATAAATCTAATGATTATTAAAATTACATGACGTAGTTAAAAATCTCGTTACTATGCCGAAAACTGAAGAATTTCAAATTCCCTTATTTTGTTAAAATTGTAACTTCAAGTTAGATATTATATCTTAATAATAGTATTTTGATGAATTAAAAATGTGTGTTTACCAGAAATATATTGGAGTTTGAGACTTCAGTTTTTTTTAATTGCAATAAGGTTAACTTTTAACGGTTTTAACGGTAGGTTTGGCAGGACTCATATTTTTATCGGTCCCAAATCTGTTTTGAATAGGCGCAGTTTTATAAACACAAGAGCAACAAACTGGCAGTTCCACTTCTATTTTTTCAGTATCACTTTCACCTTTTCTCACCAGGACTTCCCATTTATTGTACTTCTGTTTGCAAGAGGTCGTGATTTCCGAAGTTAGATGCAGACCGTTAAAGCAAGACGCTTCTGTATTCCTAAAAAAATTGTAACTTACATAAGTAAATACTGATTTTAGTGCCATCAAGAGCAAATGATAGTTTTCGTTTCTGACACATGTCAAAAAGGTCATTGAACTTACGTGCAGATTTCCAAACGAACTCTTTGAACGAAGTTCTCCGTAGGCGCTTGTACGACTTCCCTCCAATCGCCCTCGCGCTTTTCACGTACTCTGTATAATGGGTCATACTGTAACAAATAATACGAGTATAATTAACAGTTTGATAACTTCCATTTCGTTGTCCTAGAGGACCACAAGAGCGTTTTTTTTAATCAAAGCAAAACCGATTTAAATTACAAGCTTACGAACATGTAAAGGCAGTCGAATGTTTGATTCGAGCCCACTACCTCATGATTGGTAGTTCATGCCCTTAATTTATGCTACCCGTGAAACAATTCTACCAATCTATTGTAAAGAGTAAAGATTTGTATTTTTGTATGTATTGAAATAACTCAAAAACTACAGGGCCGATTTTAAAAAATCTTTCACAATTAAAAAGCTAAATTATCAATGAGTAACATAGGCTATATTTTTAAATTCTACGTGGACGAAATCCCGAGCAACAGCTAGTCTTTAAATAATATTAAAAATAAATTACCTTGACTTCACTATCACAATCATCACTCAGATCTGGGTCACCCTGACGGTTTGTCAACGTCATATCCAGCACAAGAGATGGCTGAGGAACTACGTTCTGAAATAAATAAGCTTTCATTTATAAGGCCATTTTTACATATCGGAATCGGTATGAAATCATGCATTCATACATGCTGCACTGCAATTAAAAATAAATCTATTATCATAAGACAAATAAAAGAATTATCCCATCTAAAGCATTCAAAGCAGAATTATCGATTCATCCAAGAAAAGAGTTACTTTTCTTAGAGCTTTAACACTACCCATGGTATGGAATGATTCACTACGTATAATGTCAATGAGCGTGATTATTTTAATATGATCAAAGAATTTATTAATTAATTCTGTTAAGTTCCCCTTAATAATTACTAATGTCTAACCGCATTACTCTCAAGAGGGCCTTGAGTTGACTCGTTTATTGCTCTTCGCCATCGTTGTGCGTTGCGCTGTGTATCAGAACAGTTTAAAATATTCATAACAAATCAATCTTCTAGGTTTATTATTTACGTTCTGCATAACTCTTCTTTCGTCCATTCTCTCAACTCTATTACGTGAACAATTCTTCCTTAGGGAACACTTTAATTGACAGCTAATACTGACTTGTTTCATCGCAGTTAATTAATTAGTAATTACAATACATTTGTCTAACAATAAAACTAACTAAACACTCCTCGCACACACTGTAAACTCGCATGTCTATATATTTAGTATTTTTTTCTCTTCAATTTTCTCGTCATTAGCTTTGATTATTAATACCTGATTTTCTTTTTTTGTCGTTTGTATTTTTTGTTAAAGTGTATTTATTATGTTGCAATGTGTTTTGGAACTCATTAAATGTTTTTTATTATTAAACTTACCGCATCTTTGAACATTTTGCTGAATAATTCTTCTGGATAGTCTGCAGGTTTGATAGTGCAATAAGTTTTTCCCTTGCACTCTTCTGGCTCCTCTACCTTAGCTTTAAGATTATGCTCCACGGGTCCGGGGAAAACTATAGGCGGTGTGTCCACATCTGTGAATAAATAAAATATTGGAAATGCCCTTCGTTGCTTATTTTTCTAACTAATGTTGAAAATTAAGTTGCCAGGGAGCAACTTAAAATTTCAACACTTTAAATATGGCCAAAGTGAAATCATTGGGAACTGTTGAGATATCAACGATTCCCAATTATTTCTGTTTCAAGGTTGTTTATATGCACTTCTAATATGTTCAGGATTTGCTTACGCCTAACTTATTTATATATAAATATGTCCTTGATTTATTAGTTTATATTTTGAAAATTAATTTTCATAAAATCGGCTAGACGGAGACAAAATAATTGAAAAAAAAGTTATTAAGCTGTTTTAATTTTAATAATTTATTATTATATTCTAAGTAGTTAAAATGTGGTTGTTATTAAATGTTTGATGCATCGTTTCGTAACGCTAGGGCATATTTTTTAGAAGATAACGTTCGTAAATTACAAAGCACTTACTACGTTGGGTTACTGCAGCAGTTGTCATCTGCAGATTAACAACACTGACCTGTGGAATGATAAAGTCAACTTCATTATAAACATTGTGATAGCATAAAAATGTTTTCTTTAAAAAATGATAGATTGTAATTTACAAAGTTTATATAAACGATAGCAAAAATTGAGGAAATACTCAAAAAAAATGATAGATTGTAATCTACAGAGTTTATATAAACAATCTTTTAAAAATTCTATGAAATGTAGGTAATTTTTATTGCGATAAGCATTTAAGATACTAGTTGCCCGCGTCTCGACATGCGGATTTAAAAAAAACAACATAGTAAGTAACCTGTGTTCTTTCAGATATTTTACATCTGAGATTTCATATTTAGTAACACACATCCATCCATCCTAACTTTCGTATTTACGAGAATAATATAATAAGTGTTTTTAGACGAAGATGTCCACTTCAGATGTTAATAAAGAAAAACGAAAGAAATCGTTTTAAAAGGTATATTTAAAACAAACAAGGAAGAGCAGCGAAACAACTAAGGAAAAAAAACGTAACTACTAGGACATGTTAACGGGTAATCTCAAACTAAATAATTCCACGCGTCTCCATTACACAACAAAAAATACACTTAAAATCGTGAGACAATTCAATTCGATGTGAGATATAAAATAAGTGGGCGACGTTTAATGTAATCAGAGGGGAATACCGGCGATCTCAGTACTACCTTGCGAACTCTCCGTGCAATTAGTATTTGAGTCACGAAGTTTCTGTCGTCACGCACGGCTGGTTGTTACCATTCATGGAGTAACATTATCTAGATCAGGGGTGGCGAACGTTTATTCATCAAAGTGCCAATTAAAAAAACATGTTAAATGCGGTCTTAGAATTGCCGTCGAATTATTTACTGCGATTATTACGTCAATTCCGGTGAACTTACTTCATGATTTTTCGTAGTGTTTTTATGATTATCGACGTGCCCAAAATATTATGTCGTGTACTTGTGGCATGCGTGCCAGTGGTTTGCCACCCCTGATTTAGATCAATGATCCAATTGAGTCTTAAAAATCCAAACTCAAGTAGTATGTATCAAATGCTTTTCATAAATCTAGTTTTGTTAATGTTGCAATTTTAACGTCATTTCTTAATTCTTTAATGAAATACAAATTATTGATTTGATTTCAATAGAAAAGAAATATAGAAAAAGTTTGGAAATATCTATATTTGTACAGTTTAAATCAATCATACTAATATTATAAATGTGAAAGTTTAGATTGATGGATGGATGTTTGTTAGCGTTTGTAGCCTAAACGGCTGAACGGATCTCGATGAAATTTGGTACAGATGTAGAGGATAGCCTGGAAGAACACACAGGCTACTCACTTTCGTTTTTTTTAATTCCACGCGGACGGAGTCGCGGGCGAAAGCTAGTAACAACATAAACGTTAATCAAACTCCCAGTTTGCTTGACTTCCAGTTTTCCGCTTAGCGACTCTACAGTTTATATAGAAGAACTATTTAAGTATAATTAACAATTATAAAGGTATAAAGTTAGTCGCTATAAATCGTTATTTATCAAGATACAGTTCAGTTAACACAAGCAGAATATCGTGATTATTCAACGGTAATCTACAAATACTCGTAACATCGTTATTAACTGTTTCTAAGTATAATTTTCTACTAGTAGTAACAAAGAAAAATTTAAAATTGACGATTTTATAACTTCGAATAATTAAAAATTTTCTTTTTTTTTCTGGAATGAAAAATCATCCTCATAGTGTTAACGTAGGCAACGCATCTGTAATTGATGTCTGTATGATTTCGCTATTTTAGCGAATCCAGATTGCCACTCGCTTGTTTTTATTTTAACCGCGGTTTTCGCCATTTTTATAACAGAAATAACAAAATTCGTCATTCCGTTAGTTCTCTGGAACCGAGAAATAATGGTACCATAATGTGGTTTGACAATCGAATTGTCTGTGGTTTTAAATTAACATTATTTACTTTATTTAAGTTTATGCTGTCTGATGTGCGTCTGGCAGAGTCTATATCTGTTGAAGGTCATACTTCAATCATCTTCCCCTTCCCGCCCTTTTAATATAGGACTACCAGATCGCGTGCGGATTCATCCGTGTGAAATTATAAAAACTTTATTTTATTATTTACATTTGTCAAATTATCAATAGCAAATGTCAAAATGACATGACATGACATGAGAAACCTTAGCAATCTTTCTTTCTTGATGTTGGCAGCAACTTATGGTCTCTTTACCACATTAGGGTTTTTATCCATAATATTTACCCCCTAAGTTTAATGGCGTGAAAATATAAAGCCTAAAGCATGACGTAAGTGTAGGGCTCTTTATAAAAAAAAGAGTGATTCAAAAATATTCTGTAATTGCTGACATCTAAGGCAACAAAGAAGTGTGTGTTTACGCTTTATTATATTAGTATAGATGTGAAATAAATGTGTTTGGAGTGCATAAATATCAAGCAATTTTTTGTGGCAGTGCAAGAATCATTGAAGTAATAAAAATTCCATTTCAATAATGGCCTTAACATTATACCGGCGCCAGACGAGACAAAAGCAGTTTCGTGTGTTTACAATCGTGTTACGTTTATTATAATTTTGTTTCCAAAGAACCAGTTTTCGTTCTGTCTGTAATCTTTGTGGTTGCTTAACGCGTTCCTTGTCACTATAACCGACTTCAAAAAGGAGGAGATACTTAATTCCTCTGTTTTTTTTTGTTACAACTCAGCCCTTGGTTGTTCGATTTTCAATGTTTTAAGGACGGTTATGCGTGTCATTTGCCTTTTTTTTAAGTTAAAAAGAAGTACGTAATAAAATTAATTTTTGAGTTATTGAGACAGTGGCAGTGCATGTGTTAAATGTAAATAAAGTGCATGGACCCAACATTTTTTTAAATCTATCTATATCTATACTAATATAATAATGCGTAAACACACACTTCTTTGTTGCCTAAGATGTCAGCAATTACAACATATTTTTGAATAATTCCTTTTTTAATAAAACGCCGTACACTTACGTCACGCTTTAAGCTATATATTTTCACGCCATTAAACTTAGGTGGTAAATATTTTGGATAAAAACCCTAATGTGGGAAAGAGACCATAAGTTGCTGCCAACATCAAGAAATAAAGATTGCTAAGGTTTGTCATGTCATGTCATGTCATTTTGACATTTGCTATTGATAATTTGACAAATGTAAACAATAAAATAAAGTTTTTATAATTCCACGCGGATGAATCAGCATGCGAACAGCTAGTAGGTAATAAAATTAATTTTTGAGTTATTGAGACAGTGGCAGTGCATGTGTTAAATGTAAATAAAGTGCATGGACCCAACATTTTATTAAATTGTATTATAAAATTTACGCTCGTTTTACCAACCAGCCCCCGAAGTATTTTCTGATAGTGTCTCTTTGTTTAAGGTTCTTCCTAAATCTTTAACTATAAACTTTACACATCCGTTGCTGAAACAAAATTCTTATTAGGGGATTTTTAATTTGTGCTTGAGGGACCTAAATAAGTGTTGCAAAATGGTCATTACTCTCCGGAGTTCTTGATTTCATTAAAACATTTTAATTTTTCTTTTATAAAACCTGTATTAAAGAACTAGCTGTTCACGTGCGGCTTCATCCGCATGGAATTATAAATTTATTGTTTGCATTTGTCAAATTCTCAATTGCAAATATCAAAATACCAATTACCTTACTATGGCAATCTTGCTTCCTTGATGTTGGCAGCAACTTATGGTCTCTTTCCCACATTAGGGTTTTTATCCAAAATATTTACCCCCTAAGTTTAATGGCGTGAAAATATATAGCCTAAAGCATGACGTAAGTGTAGGGCTTTTTATTAAAAAAAGAATTATTCAAAAATATGCTGTAATTGCTGAGATCTTAGGCAACAAAGAAGTGTGTGTTTACGCTTTATTATAATAGTATAGATAGTATAGATTCGCTCATCTGCGTGAAGACAGTTTTAGTTTAGACAGACAGACAAAACAAAGATCAATCCTATAGTAAATGGCGTTGTTTTAATTGTTTTGTTACCTTCGTATTGTAAAAAATCTATTTGTTTGTATATCTAAAGACAGTTAATGTTGTTTGGTTGTGTTACAATACATATTTTAATAGAAATGTTTTGGTATTCGGGTTTAAATCGAAAGGAAATTAGTTTTCCTTGGCGTGGAATTATAAAATCTCCGCTCTTAAAAACCTTTATAAAAATTAACCCAGAAATAAGCAGCCGTTTTGAAGATACCTTTTAGTATCCATCCATCAATACGTTCGCATTTATAATATTAGTAAGATTTCTAACAGTGTAACTACTCGTAGCAAGATTTCAATAACCGCTTTCTAATTTCGCAAATTGCAAGAGAAAACACGCATTGAGGTCGGTCCAGACTTGCATTTCAACATTTCTCCCGTGGTCTAATTTCTCCGATACTATGGTATTAATTTCACCGTTAGTTTATGAATTTAGCAAAACGCACTAACGATATCGTAGTAGTGGAAAATTGTTAGTGGAAAGATTGTTTAACAATTATTGTATTTGTTGTTTTTCCAAATCTACAAGTTTTTTGTGATATGTCTTCTAATCTAACAATGTTTTAATCTGTGTCAATAAATGAATTCATTTAGTTAAATGTAAATTGCGGGATTTTAAATGGACTATTAAAAAGTTAGTAATGTAGACAGGCTAAATTAGTAAAGCAAAATACATTTTTTTAATGTTTTCCCATAACATTACTTAATTTATTTTATTCATAGTCAAGGGAATCTATCTGTTAATTGCTATTCTTATAAGAAAATAATTTTCATGGAAAATAATTTAATCGTTGTTAACAAGGACTAAAGAATTGATTTCTAATATTAACAAAATACACATTCTTACCAAAAGTAAATTGCTTAAGTACTGTTTAGCTTATAAACTATACCAATACTTATATTTAAATAAGAAATTACGTTTTTAAAAACAATGGAAATAATAACTAAAAGAAATCAAGGAAGAATTAGTTCTATGAAGAGAATATTATTGCAAATCTTTAAATCAAACACGAGCTGTTTAAACACCCACAGTAGCAATTACACGTGATTTTCAAGGCTACTATAATTATAAATAAACGTGCTACAAACATATAAATAAACAAAGAAGTATATGAACGATGCTTTTTGCAATACTTTATATTTATAATCCTTAAATAACAAAATAAATTGAATCAACACTTACAATGAAAATCGCTACTGCTAATGCCATTTTGTTTTCACTGAAGACGCAAAAATCACTTGGAGCAAATTCAACGCGACCGCTCACTTGAAGGTCTAAATGACAACTGACAGTAAAAGACTGGTACAATGTTAGTGGACTTATAGTTTTTGTTGTTCGCGACAAGCGTCATAAGAATCGCCACCGTCAATTTTCCTCTAACAACTGTAACAATCATGTTCCCAATTTCACGAATGGCTTACTACACCAAGCGTCATTAAGGTAGACGCTAATTTTATATTATCATCATTTCTAATTTTAATTCTAGTTTATTCATAATTTTACCTGCCTCTGACTGCATTTCTCCTTCAATGTGTACCCTCGACTTTAACCCGTCATCATGCTTATTCGTCAGCATTTCCGTAGAACCCAGAGATTAACTTTTGGATTTACTGTTGTAGATAAAGGGTGAGTTACACCATATCGCCGGTTATAGTTAAAGTTAAAATTATTTGTAACGGTAATATTTGTAAACTTAAAATTTACTAAGGGTGTGTTACAAGTTTGAGATATTTACTGTATGGGACTGTTTAAGCTCTTGTTATGAGAGATTGATCTATATTACTCAAAAAGAAAAGAGAATAAATATGCTTTAGTACAATAGTAGAGAATAACCTATGAAACAATAAATGGATTTTGTTAAAAGATACTTATGTGTTAGAAGGTAATGAATGCAGAGTACATATTGTGTTGGCATCAAAACTTAGAAATCAGTCGTAAAAGCTTATTAATACATCAATCAATCAAAAATATTTAACGTCACTTGTAAATCTGATGCTATGACATCTGATACGATACAACGTAACCACCATAATAGAAAGAAAATAGATTGAAAAGGGAATAAGGTAAAACCACGACAAAGATATATGCAACAGGTGAGAGCTTGCGCACATCTCTGACTAAACTATTGCATATTTAGTCGCGCTTTGTATGAGCTTATATGGATTTGCTCACACTAGTCAATTTTTAGTTGTGCAACTAAACAGTTGAATTGGCTGCAAAACAATCGACAATCGAACAACAGTTGTGCGATAGTTTAGTTAAAGGTGTCCGCATTAAAAGAGAAAGTGAGCGTCGTGTATCAGAAAGACAAAAAAGAACAAGAGTAGAAGGACTGCAGGCATCCATCGACAAGGATACAGTCTTTAAATAAAAACAAGCTTGTAAAGACTAATTTGTAGACACATAGAACACAGGCGTGAAGTCGGAGTAATTCCGCGTTTCGTCTGATGAGTGTGGTGCCGGAGCCTTTTGGTGCCTTTTCCTGTCCACCCTTTTTCTAATAAGAAATGGATGTGAAGGGAACGTGGATTTGATGCTGGAGAAGACGCGTAGGAAGGGGAAATATCCTCTTTAAGTGCGTTTCCTTCGTCGTTCAAGGTTCAACGCATCCGCTAATATGAATGTCTATGGGCAGCGGTCGCTTCGCCATTTTGGCGGATTCAGGTGGCCGCTTGCTCGTTTGCCACTTTATGATATAAAAAAATCATTGAAATATATACGTATCTCTTGAAGATTTTCTTTATTCCGATGTAAAATGCTAAAATCTTGCTTGACATAATTTATACTCGGTTAGTTGTAACACTTTCTATATGCAGCTTGACTTAAGTCACTACTATTTATGGATTATCATGATATTTTGCATATAAACACAGGAAATTTTTGTTCATTCACCAGTTCGGGTTGTTGTGTTTAAATAAATTAACCACAACATTTTATTAAAGTAAATATATATATTAGGTGTTACAAAATATTTTTGCGGTAACAATGAAATTAATTTGATATGAATGAAATAACTGGGAATTACATGTTCAGTGTAACGTAATCAATGCTATACGTATTTTAACATATAAGGATATATTTGTTTACCTTTTTAAATCCGTGTTACCGATGTGTGCAATCCTCCTACTTCTAGCACAGGGTTATTCTTCTAGTCTACTAATTTTACTCCTTTGACTAGAGTCCATTTTATCGGACCCAGTGAGAATGGAACTGTTATCTCGTGAAATTATTTAAGTATTCTTAGGGCCTGTCCTACCGCTGATAGAGGCACAGATAGCTTAAAAATGACCTCACTGTCAGATAAGGTAACAAAATCCGATATTTCCATCACATATTTTACACGTTGGATTGTTATCAGACAATTTACAATTTGGTGAGACAGGCCCTTAATATCGAATACTGAAAGGACATTTAAATATGTAACAACCTCTTACATCATAAGCTCAATCTTAAAGTCCAAATTACATTAAAGTTTTGACGTCTGTTAACTAAGCGGCGAGAAGCCAAGCCAATTCGTTTAGTATTCGGTCGTTATAAGCGTAGAAAATTGCATAAAATAAGGAAAATGTGTCCATATTACTTTGTGCTGGATTACATTATTATATAATAGTCAAACAAAAGAAGAGCGAAAGCTGGCGAAGGTTACGGGAGATCTATCCCATGTCATTCCCCATCATTCCAACGTTATAAGGATAAATAGTTATTGAACAATAAACCAATCATTTATTTACCTTGTGTATTCCACTTACGCGTAATACTGTTATGCACATCCTACGTCATAGTATGGTAGAGACGTCAATCAAAAGTAGACAGCCACAAATACCATAACATAGTAGTCATATACAGCTGATAGTGAGTGCAAAGTCCATTAAATATACTTTAAACACTACTCAGCAGTGTACTGTTACGATATTAAGGGCCTGTTCCACCAAATTGTAAATTGTCTGATAACAATAGAAATATCGGATTTGTTACCTTATCCGACAGTGACGTCATTTTTAAACTATCTGAGTCTCTAGCCAGGGACAGGCCCTAAGGAAAGTTGCTGTATTGTTTTTAATGTATATATTTTACAATTTTCGAGTATCTAGGGATACCATCCCCTTAGTGATGCATAGAAAAAAATTAAAGCTTCAAATAGAGAAAAAGTTACGTGATGTTTTTCAATCTCCCGAAGACGAAGCCGCAGATGAAACGAAATGGTTGACGTCCCCTGACGTAAATCCGAAATCAAGATGCAATTTTATTCTTCTTGGTTTGTCCATACTTAGCTCTATCTTATAATAGAGGTAGAAATACGTCTAGTATATTTATTTAACACCTTTTATTATACTTTTAGTATGCTGTTTTTTTCTTTGAGTATACTGTATTTAGGGACTCCTAGTAAGAATTTTGTTTTATGATACCTATATAAAAGATATTTTAGTTGCTTTTTGGTAAAAATGAACATTAGTCTATATTTTGCGAATTGATAAAGGGGATATTTTTCTTGAGTTTGTCAATTGAAATATATGTCAATAAATCAGCTTATTTAAAAAAAATACTTTTAGGCAATTGTTATGTTTAATTAATTATTAGGATGTTCTGAATGAAACATAATTCCGTCATACGAGATAAACAAGGAGCGAATCCTTTGCATGTCATCCGCAAATAAATGTTGCTGATGCTTTGCCTAACATGTTTATGTAGGAGTCGATTAGTGGCGCCAAATTCTGGATTGAGGTCCAAATCAGTGCCGTCTATTTAGACCTCATTTAAGTTAATATACAACTTAGTAGAAGAAATACCCCCTTCTCTTATAAAAAAAACTATAATCATGATATTGGAGTATTGCACTCGGGATAACATAAGCATTGTCTAAGTCTAAGCTAGATCTAAGTTCCCCCTAGAGGGCAAGTTATCTTTGGAAGATTTCCCCCCGACTCCAAAAAAGGCTAGATCTAGGTGGAGAGAGGTTAGTATTAAGATAGCTTTTTTTATTCCAAAGGGATTCAATCTAATCAATTCATTTCTTAACCAGCTGTTGCTCGCGGTCTCGTCTATGTCAAATTAAACAATAATAAAAGATATAGCCTATGTTACTCACAGATAAATTACCTTTCTAATAATGAAAGAATTTGTAAATCGGCCCAATAGTTTTTACGTGAAACAAATACATACAAAAATGAAAATCCGTCCTTTTTACAATAATAGTGTAGAAGAAAACTATTATAATAACAATATGTGCATTTATAATTGTGGATCGATTGATATTGTAGAAATATTAGTATTTCGAAGGAATTAATTTTAATTTTAAGTAATCTGTTTTACTTACTCTTTTTTAATTCTCTGCGGGTTCAGGGGGGAGCAGCCCCCTTGGCCTATCTTGGCGACCCCCCATAGTCGATGTTTGTGAACATAAGGTGAGAGAGCATTTAAGGAAAGTGCCTTTTTTATAGAATTTATATAAGTATGGCAAAATATGAATAACTAGCTGTTGCTCGCGACTTCGCCCGCGTGAAATTACAAATATAACCTTTTACGTTCGCCCTTTTTTCTACCTATTACCAAAAGTATTAACTTAGTAGTAATCTACTTAATAACAGAAATCTACCGATGCAAGATTCCAAATTTAAGCCCGGTAGCTTGTAAGCTGATTTTTCGGTTACCCTTATTGTTTGTGTTCGCGTTATCTTCTAAACTATTTGTCCAATTTAAATACTGTAAAGAACAATTTTATTCTACATTAAATTCTCCTGATAACAAACGCATTTATTTGGATAAGGATTAATATTGAAACCAATAAAAGAACGCTGCAAATAGCGTAAGGTTTTTAATTCATTTTGTAGACACAAAAGTGGTTATTGTAAGAAAACCGTTAAAGATAAATATATGCTATCGCAGACTTTTCTGTAGAACTTTTTGAGATCTACAATTCTGTCATACATCATTTTTATATACCTCTAACGGTTTAGGCAGCGTAAGCCGAGAAAAGTTAAAGTTTAGTGAATTTTTAACGCCGGCGTCCAGAAACACGCTGTTTATTAATAGTTCCTAAACATTAGTAATAATAAAATATAGCCTATGTTATTCACAGATAAATTACCTTTCTGATGGTGAAAGAATTTTTAAAATCGGCCCAGTAGTTTTTGAGTTATTTCAATACATACAAAAATACAAAAATACAAAAGTACAAAGTTTTCCTCTTTATAATATTAGTAGAGATAGGGAAATATTTAACATATTAAGTATATATAAATTACACCAAATCATATATGTTCAGTATTAATTAAAGCTTGGATAGGTGTGCAAGTGGTATTTTTATTATTGAATCAACAGTATCCGTGCAGCAGGAAAAGACAAGAACAATAACCATGATGGTTTCCGTTACATCTCTCTTTGTTGTAAGATTTCTTCACATTATTTTGAATCTAACACTTAAAACTCGTGACGTAATCAATCATATCATACTTCATACTAATGTTATAAATGTGAAAGTTTAGATAGATGGATGGATGTATGGATCCATCCGATGGATGTTTGTTAGAGTTTGTAACCTAAACGGCTGAAGGGATCTCAATGAAATTTGGCATAGACGTAGAGGATAGTCTGGAAGAACACATAGGCTACTTGGTTTTGTTTTTTTTAATACCACGCGGATGGAGTCGCGGGCGAAAGCTAGTATGGACTAAAAAAGTCAAGTTACGTATAGATTAGTTAATAAAAGTTTCGTCAAAGTCCAGACGTTTCGAAAATTGATCGAAAAGAGCGTGTATTTAAAAAATATGGATTTTCGTTTTTAATCATGTACACGATATTGCTATTAATTTTTATATCTGTACTAATTTTATAAAGAGGAAAGATTTTTATTTTTGGATTTTTGTATATATTGAAATAACTCAAAAACTACTGGACCGATTTCAATAATTCTTGCACCATTAGAAAGGTAATTTATCTGTGAGTAACATAGGCTATATTTTACTTTGTTATTCAATATCACGCGGGTAAAGTCTCCAGCAACAGCTAGTTATATACAAACAATATGTTGTAATTAATAAATGTTTATCATAGAAGTCTTCGAATGATCTAAGCAGGTCTAGGGCAACATTACTATGGTCTTATTCGAAGTAGGGGGTTAAGGGTAGCCTCCCCTATCCCTGGCGACGTCCAAGTTAAAGCTAGATTATTTCATGAAGAAGATTATTATTATAGTATGACTATTATCGTGAACCTTTCGACCTTAATAATGGTTTCAAGAATTAATAGGAAATGACGAAATTTACAATTATAAAGAAATAATTGGCGTAGTTCCTCTGCATGTCATTTAGATTCCTTGTATATTTATTTCAATAAAATATAATGTTATTCATGATGGAAGTATATTAATAATAGTATATAAGGTATATATTTTTTTTTATCAGATCGCGGTCAGTTGTATCCAGATGACGTACAGCATAGTGTCATTAAAAGGTGAGTAACGCTATTGTATAATATTTTTGATAAAATAATTTAATAGTGGTAGGCGTTCGCAACGTTTGTTACAAGAATGGACCGGCCCGTCCTGTGCAATACGATCACACAAGACAGGCGTAAAGTGAAAGCAATTTTGCGTTTCGTGTGACGAGCGAGTTCTTTCCCTTCCTATAAGGAAAGGATGGTATGTGGAAGTGAGATTAGCTAGGGGATGCATAGAGAACCCCTTTTTCTGTGCGTCTCTTCCGACAATTAAAGGTAGTGCCACCTTCTATGACATATAGGGCAGCAGTCGCTTTGCTATCGGCTAATTCAGGCTGCGAGGTCGTTTGTCGCATTATAATTTAAAAAAGTATGATATGTTTTTTCAAATGTTTTTATTTATGTTTCTAATATCTTTGCAGATATATCGCAATTGAGACGAGTGTTTGGTAAACCCCGTTTTTCTGGACGTGACACAGATATCCACATAATGCACGTACCAAAGGAATGTCGAAACAAGACTTACTGCACGATAATGCCCAAATACTTTCCCCAAGAGCGATTCAACAACATGTTTAAAAACAAAGTAAGTTTGTATCTAAGATTTGTCGAGATTAAGGGCCTGTCCAACAATTATTGTAAATTGTCAGATAACAATCCCACGTATAAAATATGTGATCGAAATATCGGATTTTGGTACTCTATCAGATACGTTACTTTTAAGCTATCTGAGTCTCTATCAGCCAGTGGTGGGACAGCCCTTAACCTAACCTTTTTTATCAATGTATAACTCGGGGTTAATCCCGATATATCATTAGCGATTAAAGTTAAAATTTGCTTTTTATGATGAACTATAATAGTTTTTGCCCGCAACTTCGTATGCGTGTAATAAAGCCAGTAGTTTTTGAGTTTATTTATTACATCCAAAAATACAAATCTTTCTTCTCGGCGCTATACTATTTCACCTGTTTTAGAGACTATTTACTTGTGAGTTAAAGAGTAGTTTTTTTTTTCAAAATGTAAAATCCATTATCTCCTACTAAATAAATGCATTTATTCCCACAGACGGTATTCCCGCAACCATCTTTACAAGCAGTTGACGCAATGCTAGACAACAGATACGGGGAAATAGAATATCATGCCTGCGACACTGAAATAGAGGTAAGCACTCTCAAATTAAAACAATGATCGACCGCGAAATAGCGACGATTGAAAAAAATATTACCCTTCGCTTTCCAAAGGTATAGACCAAAGAAAGTATGTATGGATTGTGTGAAAGTGCGTAAAAAGGGAGTGGATTCAGATATAACGGTTGATAGAAATGTATGGAGCAACGCATACTGTGACCTTCCGTAGGGACAAGGGCAAGTTGATGATGATGATGATGATGATGATGCTATAACCCTATTCCATACTTTATCAGGATCTGTGCTCGGTTTTATCCGCTGTGTTTAACAATTTGAATTTAAGATGCTCCTTTTGCTACTTTAACATCTTTTTTTTGGTTTTTAAAATAAAATAGTATTATACCACAGATAAAATACTATACCAAATTGTAAATTGTCTGATAACAATCCAACGTGTAAAATATATGATGGGAAATATCGGATTTTGTTCCCTTATCTGACCGTGACGTCATTTTTAAGCTATCTGAGCTTCTATCAGCTAGTAGTGGGACGTGCCCTAAGTAAAATGTTGAGAATTCATTGATAACGCATTGTATTTATTTTAGATAAATCCTTTAAGTATGGTAAAAGATAATAGTAATGTATGGCGAATCGTTATACAAGCGCCGGAATACGGTTACACCCAACGAGTCTACATTGTTAAGTGCAAGTAAGTTCACTTTAGTACTTAAATATTAATTCTATTTTGTACTTATAATATACTAGGTTTTGCCCGCGACTCCGTCCGCGTGGATTAAAAAAACAAAAGTGAGTAGGCTATGTATTCTTCCAGACTATCCTCTACATCTATACCAAATTTCATCGAAATCCGTTCAGCTGTTTAGGCTACAAACTCTAACAAACATCCATCCATCCGTCCATCCTAAACTTTCACATTTATAATATTAGTAAGATTAGTAAGATTTTACCATAAATAACTCGATTTCTCATTGATTTTGCATCAAACTTGTAATATAGAGTTCGATATGTATAATCGGGGAAACTGGTGTTCCTTAAAAGCTACAATTGTTTGAACATTTTGAAACGAGACGCCAATAGCCAATAGCCTAATGGTTTGGGGTACGGTCTACCGATCTTGAGGTCGAGGGTTCGAATCCCGCCATTCGACTATCGTCGTGAACCATATCCTAGCACAAGCCTAGAGCTTAGTTGGAATGGTTAAAGGAAATATTAGTAAATGAACAAAAATCTACTAATATTATATTTTTTAATAAAAAAAAAAAACTATTTGTAGGAGTTTGTCTCGTTGTATTATATTATAATTAACAAGGTATTTTTCCTGAAGTGGTACGCCGCGGATTGTGACCTTACTGTGGTTTTAAATTCACGAATTTAATATGTACATTTTTCAGGCGTTGGATAAATTATCCTAAAGAAAATTTAAGCTTTTTTTTATTTTTTTTTCAGGGAGGAATTTGGAAAATGTCTACATTACGATTTCTTTCCATCTAACATTGTCTCGTATTGCAAACAGAGTTACACCACTGTTGAACTTTTAGTTACTAAAGGTGAAATCGATACTGAAATTATACATGTAAAATTACCAGCATGTTGTTTGTGTTCTTGTAAAAAGACATAAGGGCTTGTTAACACACTCCCCCCCAAGTAGAAAATATCATACTGATGTTTAGCTTTCGCCCGCGACGTCTGCGTGAAATTAAAAAAAAACAAAAGCGTAGCATATGTGTTCTTCCAGACTATCCTCTACGTCTATGCCAAATTATAGAGATCCATTCAGCCGTTTAAGCTATAAACTCCATCTAAATTTTTGCATTTATAATATTAGTAAGATGTATTTTATGCCATACTCTTCCTATTGCGAGATAATTTATTACATGCGCATTTGTTTTGTAATATGTATGGCAGTTTCAATTTATATTAAATGCTTCTCGAACTCATTTATTTTGATAAGGAAAATTAAAAATAACGCCACATATAACGTGTTTTTAATTGCATATTCTCTTATCTACAATTCTATACTTAATCTATACTAATATTATAAAGAGGAAAGATTTGTAATTTTGTATGTATTGAAATAACTCAAAAACTATTGGGCCGAATTTAAAAATTCTTTCACCGTTAGAAAGGTAATTTATCTGTGAGTAACATAGGCTATATTTTTTTAATTCCACGCGGGCGAAGTCGCAAGCAACAGCTAGTTTTATATAACTTTAGAGGTTAAGTCTATTTAAGATATTTTATAGGGTTCAGAAATAATTTATTTTTGTACTTACACAAAACTTTAATTATGCAAAGAGAACAGAAATCACAAAAATCGTTGTTATGTAAGATTTGATGTTACAGATATTATTGTTATGTTATATTATTAATATAGATTTATTTTGTATTAAGCTTTAATATTTATTAAACTCAGAACTGTGTTAAATAAAAATGTAAAGAAAACGACCTTCTTTTCCTTCTTGCCATTACCTACTAAAGTTACAAAAACATAAACTATCTCTTATTTTAATTAAAAATAATATACCTTTTTACAAATAGAAATTGTTAAATCCTATTTGTACTTTAAAATTTGACGATTTAGATCCGTCAAATTATTAAATATGCCATGTGTACTTGAAGTAAAAATAAATTTCTGATAGATGCCTGTTCCTTACATTGTCGAAGTTCACAACTTGTCGGTAACATGGTCAGATTCAGTTGTGACGTAGAATCTTCCTTTGACGACTGTCGAATGTCCAATCGGAGTATATTTTGTAATACAACTGCCAGCGGAATAAGCCTCGTAAGACGGACATGCGACCGCTTGGTACAAGATTGAATATAATACTGCTCTAGTCCAATATAGTACACACGTTTTGTGGTAGCATTTAGCTAGATCTTCGTCACTTAGCCCTGGAGAATAATTTACGTTTAATTTAAAAACTTAAAAAAGTAAAAAAAGTCGCTCAATTCTGACTGTTTTATTGAACAGTTAAATTGATCAGTAAAAACTGTGCATTAGTAGGCTAAACTATAACTATCAACAGTTCAAATTTCATCTACACATCATCACCAGCTACGTCCCCACCAAGGGGTTTGGGGCCTATCCTAAGTAAGGGGTGACTAGGACATAAGTTAACCACGCTGGCCAAGTGCGGGTTGGTTGACTTCACACATATCTTTGAATTTCTTCGCCGATATATGCAGGTTGCATCATGATGTTTCCCTTCACCGTAAGAACGTCGGGTAAATTATGTACATATGAAAATTTGAAAAATCAAAAATCACATTGGTACATCGCGGGATTCGAACCCAAGACCTGTAGATTACAAGTTAAGTGCTTAAACCACTGAGACACCGACTTGAATGAACAATTCGACTCTTAGGTTAATACTGCCAGAACTGAGTGTAGCTTTAAGTAGGAGTACACAAAAGTATTAATAAATTTGAGTTACCTTTTGAACATCCCGGTTGTATCTTTCCTTCTCGGTTAAAAAAGATATCTGCATCTCCGATAGCGTTGGTCGTACCTAAATGTCCAGCGTTACAGTGGTACACTTCTACATAAACCGCATTCCCAGACCTTAGTTGTTCCTCCTTTGGTGAGTTTGCAAAACAAGGACCTGCTGGATCTAATCCAGTGATTCTCCATACATTCTCAGAGGTCTCTGCAAAGTACCTTTCTCCAGCATACCCCAAAATATGGGCACCCAAACTATGTCCAATACAATGAAAATTCTTCAAAGGATATCCAAATCTATTAAAATCAGCTAAAAATTTACCCAACGCGTTCCCTATATAAAAAGAGTAAAGCACAGATCTCTCGTAACTTCTTAATTTTTCTTTATTCTCATAAGTATATGCGGAATGGTCTATAATAATTAAATATATGTCAGAAATTGTCTTGTATGCTTGTCTTATCAACTCTTCGATATCACGTTTAATGTAACATTTGTAGCCAGGAACAAATACTATTAGACGTCTAGATATATCTAGACTAGTAGCGTTTGTGATACAATCAACCGCAGAATTTATTTCGCACGCAACATTAATGTCTTTGGTGAAATCATAAAAATACACTTTCGTTTCATTGACTTGTAGATCTAAAGTTTTGTTAAAATTACCTGAAAATATAAACAATTGTTAACAACTTAACATTTTTGACTAGTTCGCGCCAAACTAGAAATTTAGTGGAGTACCAAATAATGTAGTAAAGTAAACTAAACGTGTCTGAATAAAGAAAAATTAGCCGAGTAGCAAATTATGTAGACTAGAGTCTTTTAGCTACTAAAATACTTGGTGTTTCATTAAATTACTAGCCTAATCCGAACTATTTGTGATGTCTCTCAGAGACAATTTATGTCGTAACGCATCTTTTTTTGTTTAATCTATAACCTCAGGTAATATTAAAAAAAAACGACATAACTGCAACCCCAAATCCAGCCTTTAAAAGTCTATCGGAATAGAAAACTGACTTGAAACTTTTCTATTCCGGAGTAAACCCCTCTAAAACATTGTCATGACTGTCGTAAGGTATGTGGGCATAATAGCGCCCAACACTAGATCCGCGTAAGTCAATGTTTATTGTATTTAAGAAACATCAATACAAAGAATATATTATATACAGTCTGTACTCACATTTTACTGCATCTGAATATAAAAGACGAAAACGTTTATCAAGTCTATCCGTATTAACATTTTTAAAACAAAACAACACAACAAACACTGGGAAAACCTTCATCGCTTTAATACATTTAAAAACAAAATAAAAAAATAGAGTTAACTTGGTCAGAAGTTCATTTGACGTCACAATAACCATGTTAACATTTGCGATGATTGTACGATAATAAGGTATATTTACACTATATAATTATAAAATTTAACCGACTTTTTATAGGAAAAAAATCTAGGGCTCGACCCCACATAGAGCAGGAAAATTAATTTATGAATCACAAAACAAATTAAGTAACAAAGAAATAATTATTATTGTTTTTTGATATTTTGTCATATTAAGGGCCTGTTTCACCACTGGCTGATAGAGGCTCAGATAGCTTAAAAATGACGTCACTGTCAGATAGGGTAACAAAATCCGATATTTCCATCACATATTTTACACGTTGGATTGTTATCAGACAATTTAAAATTTGGTGGGACAGGCCCTTAGTATTTCAGCCGCTTATTTCATTTTATTCGTATAAATAAATTCATAATTATAATAATGGTTAGTCATTCATGTGCACAGGGCTTTATAAAAAATACAGACAAAAAAATATTTTGATCTCAGCGACCCAGACGTAGTTATCATTTGTAGATATTATTCTAGTCTCTCATTGGTCAGATTAAGAATAACACGGGATAAATAAAATTTATCCGTTAAGCTATAAATATGACGGTTTAAGCACCACCGGGTAGAGTATATTAATATTTCTTAGAACTAACTGAATACTGTATTTCTTTCAGGATAACATTTAAAACTTTAAAGACTAACCTTCCAGATTTTTTCATTAAACTAAATCATAATCTTAAAGCAGAGAGTGCCTAAGTAATTACAATAGCAAATTTTAACCAAGACGGAAAACATTTTTGACAGGCGCTTAATTTGCAAAGTTAAAATTAATTTTATCATGATTTCAATTCATTTTAAACACATGGTAAATTTATTAAAGTTTATTAAAAATATAATTTGACATAAAATTAATTAATTTCATTAAAACAAAAACGTTTCCTCAAAAAAACTGTTTCAAATATTGAAGAATTGGAAACTCGATCTTCGATTAGACTTATATGAAACACGATTTTTAGGTTATAATTAATCTATGACCATACCGATTCCCAACATTACATATTTGTATACAACATTTACTGCAATATGTATTCCCAAGTAGTCTCACCTATTCAATGCTTTCGTAAGAAGCAAACCCTAAAGGACGGTCGTAAAGAAATCATTTCCATTGTGCTGTGCATTGCTTAACCTTTAGAATAGCCATTGACAATAAGCATAACTATTCAAATATATAATTTGTCATACTATTATTGTCCGGTAAATGAAGAAATATAATGTATAGTATATTGATCAAAACACTTCGAATTACAATCATTCCATTTCTCTGAGAAGGTCGTATTATCTTAGATTAGGAGAAATTTTTTTTTTAATCTATAGTCAAATAACAGTACGTGACCCTCTGCATAAAGTGACGCTCTTTGAGAGTTAAATATTTGTAATGTTAAGAAAAATGCGCTTCCTGTTTTTACCATTCCTCGGGAAGAGGGGTTTATGTGAGAAGGTGTAAAATATAAAAATCATAATGATTGGTAAAATATGACTGTTTCATACAAGATCAATGATCTCTGATATCTGGTATGAATGCGTAATATTGTACAAAATATAAAGTTACGTGTACTCGTAGTTACGTATAGCCAAGACACACATGTTAATCGGAACATCCTTGTTTGTGATTGACGAATGCGTTTTTAGTTACTATCTTATTCATTTATTTCAATGTAGCCTTTCAATAATAAGAAAGGGGACACAATTTTATTAACGAAATAAATGTTTGTACATAATCTATCTATACTATTATAATAAAGCGTAAACACACACTTCTTTGTTGCCTAAGATGTCAGCAATCATAGCATGTTTTCGAATAATTCTTTTTTTAATAAAAAGCCCTACACTTACATCATGCTTTAGGCTATATATTTTCACGCCATTAAACTTAGGGGGTAAATATTTTGGATAAAAGCCCTAATGTGGGAAAGAGACCATAAGTTGCTGCCAACATCAAGAAAGAAAGATTGCTAAGGTTTGTCATGTCATGTCATTTTGACATTTGCTATTGATAATTTGACAAATGTAAACAATAAAATAAAGTTTTTATAATTCCACGCGGATGAATCCGCACGCGAACAGCTATTTATCTAATAAAACAGAAGAATAGTAAAATAAACAAAACATAAATTAAAACCGGTCAATCTTATTAGAGAATAGGCGAGATACACGGATAAATACAAAAAATATTCTTTTATCTGTTGGTCAACAAAGATTAATTGAAATAAAGCGGAAAATTCACTTTTTAACTTTAGTATTTGTTTATGTACAGTTAGCTACATAAATATGTAGCTAACTGTACAAAATTGTATGCACGTAATCTTTAATATTATATTCTATACCTATAACAATCTGATAACAAAGAAATATCGGATTTTGTTCCTTTGGCCTCTATCAGCCAGTGGTGGGACTGGCCCTTAATCTTTGTAAATGAATACATATTTACGCAGCTGACTGTACTTATATCGTCATTTTGGTTGTAGTCATTAGTTTGGGGGAAATGAAAGATGATTAAAAATTGCAAATATGTTTCTTAACAACTGTCATTAGAAAAGTTAATGGGCCATTTGTCGTACATTACCAAACGCGTAAGGAGTGTGACTGTTTGTTGGGAAATCGGAACCATTGTGTATACATTTGGCATATGCTTTGTTATTTAGGGGATTACCGTAAGAACTGTTTGTAGAATTATGTAAAGAATATAATAGAAAAATCTTTGAAGACTGGTCGAATTAATCAGACTATTGTAATGCGAGAGTTTGGATGGATTGATCTTACGCATCCCAAGAACGTTAACAGATCTCGATAAAAATTGACACAGATATCTATATCTATACTAATATTATGAAGAGGAAAGATTTGTATTTTTGTATGTATTGATATAACTCAAAAATTACTGGGCCGATTTCAAAAATTCTTTCACCATTAGAAAGCCACGTTATCAGTGAGTAACATAGGCTATATTTTTTAATTTCACGCGGGCGAAGTCGCGAGCAACAGCTAGTAGATTATATTTTAGAAGAACATATAGGCTACTATTTTAACTCCGAACATATGTCACGGCTAAAAGCTAGTCCAATGTAATGAAGGAGTGCTTTGACAGAAACATTACGGATAAAATTTAAAAAGTAATTTTTACCATATTGTTATATATGTGTTGTTTCTCTTATATATTAGAATCATCAACTATTTAATTATTGATTATTCGCTTTACATTATTACTAGCTTTCGCCCGCGACTCCGTCCTCGTGAAATTAATGTAAACAAAAATGAATAGCCTATGTGTTCTTTCAGACTATCCTCTACATCTACACCAAATTTCATTGAAATCCGTTCAGCCGTTTAGGCTACAAACTCTAACATACATTCATCTAAATTTTCGCATTTACTAATATTAGTATGAAGTATGATTTATTAGCCTATTGGTTCCATCTAGGTCAATCGTATGTAGAAAGTGTCCGGGACTTATGTCCTGGTATTAGAGCACATGTCAGGAAGGCAATGGATAGGAATCTCCATGTTGCTTGAAAGTCCGGGTTACGTAAAATTTTCGCAAGCGTCCACTGTATTTTACACCCGGATTAATCAACAAATGAATATAAATAAATTGAACATCGGCTTAATTCTTCGTTAAAACTCTCTTTTTATTTAACCTACAGGATAATGTTTTTCTATACTAATATTATAAAGAGGAAAGATTTGTATTTTTATATGTATTGAAATAACTCAAAAACTACTGGACCGATTTTAAAAATCCTTTTACCATTAGAAAGGAAATTTATCTGTGTTGTACAATTTCACGCGGGCGACGTCGGGAGCAACAGCTAGTATGTGATAAAAGTAATAAGCAATAAAAAAATATTATGTGATTTTTTAAATTGTAAAAAGAAAACTAAGAGCCAAGATTTACAGTCATTTTAATATTATTCGTTAATTTATGTTATTTACTTCTTATCAGACATGTCTGAAATAAAACAAGCAACAAACATAGGAATTCTAAACAAAAAGCGTCGGAAAAACAGTAATTAAATACGTCTGATAAATATTAATTCCAGCTTCAAAGAAACAGCAATAGCAGAATAAAACGACAGCGTCTATTCTGCCACAGACAACATAAATATTTCCTACACGTTGCAGAATGTGTAGTGAAGAAATGCGCTAGTATTATAACCTCATTTCGGCTGCAATCCGTCAATATCAGTAAACGCATGGGTTGTAACCTGACTTTTATAAATGGAATGGCTATAAAAAGTGGTGATTTGTCCCTATTTGATTTCCGCCATTTTGGCGCTGACTGTCACAGTTGGCGGTGGTGGTGAAAATTGGAACTAATAATATAGTTAAATGTTAATACCATTAAACGGCGTTTAAACAAACGAGGCAGTGTTGTTATTTCTAAGCAATCGCCTATCCATTAATCCATATCAGTGGAATGAAGGCATGAGTTGATGGTAAGTGACACTTTGTGCTTTAACATTAATATGAAGCGACAGTTTGTCAGTTGGTGCATCGACGGAATATGAAAATAAGGGCATGACTAAACTGAACATGTGATGCAATAAAATTGTTAAAATTCGATTATTAATTTCTTAACTAGTTATACCTTTGTTTATATTTATAACTAGCTGTTCCCATGCGACTTCATCCGCATGAAATTATAAAAATTTCTTTTTATTGTTTACATTTGTCAAATTATCAATTGCAAATGTCAAAATGACATGACATGATGTCAAACCATAGCAACCTTGTTTCCTTGATGTTGGCAGCAAATTATGGTCTCTTTCCCACATTAGGGTTTTTATCCAAAATATTAACCCCTAAGTTTAATGGCGTGAATATATATAGCCTAAAGCGTGACGTAAGTGTAGGGCTTTTTATTAAAAAAAGAGTTATTCAAAAATATGCTGTAATTGCTGAGATCTTAGGCAACAAAGAAGTGCGTGTTTACGCTTTATTATATTAGTATAGAGTATAGATTGTAAGAAATTAATATTTTTATTCTTATTAATTAAATAACAGTTTTAAACATTACAAATTCACCAAGCTGTAATTCATTTCCTTAACTCATAGTACTTAGACCGAAACTTAACTTTTGGCTCTATCTCAACTATGTTTTGCAACTTAAGCTTAACTTAACATTTCGACTGTTCAGTCAGAACTGAGCTTATGTAAGCTTTAATAATTTGTTTAAGCTAAACGTAAGAGAATTTGGTTATAAATTACATCAAATACTTTCATGCACCATAATTACGTTTAAAAAACTGAAAACGTGCAATTCTGTGATCACATCTTTAACATTGGATAAAAACTCTAATTCTAAACGCATAAGGTGTAATTTTTATTGAATGTCAACTGAACATTTTTTCCGCACACGCCACGCACTGTTTCCACTGTAAATTGTCAACATTATAGACTTGTAACATTTTTACACATTCTCTAACGTAATGCTACCTCATAGATCATAATGCCGCATGACGGCATCATTATGACGGCTCTTTGTTTCAAATATTATGCTTAAAATGTGTTAAAACTACAAAGTAAGTGATATTACATCATTATGCTAAACATAAAAAAATACTTAAAAAGAAATATTATACTATCTGTGCCCGTAAGACATTATAAAAACTTTATTTCATTGTTTATACTAGCTTTATCCCGCGACTTCGTCCACGCATTATTAAGATTAAGTAGCCTATAATATGCCCGTCTATGTCAGCTACCCTTCAATGAAAGTCCGGTCGAAATCGGCAAAGCCGTTTCGGAGATTACCCGGAACAAACGCGGACAGACGGACAGACAAAACATTTTTAAATGCGATTTTCGTTATCAGCAACGCAAATACACTATCTTCCTGAAATCTGGAATTTTTCTTTTGATATTACAAACAGACACTCCAATTTTATTATATGTATAGATATTAAGTAACATTTTCAATTGCAAATGTCAAATTCAAATGCTCAAGTGATAAGGCTCTTCCAATTCTTCCCTTTCAAAGCTGAGAATTCGAGTAACTCAGCTCGGCTTTTGCATATTTGTGCATTTTATTCACAATCCAAGGTTTATATCGAAAGAGGTTATTTTTCACTCAAATATATAGACGAGAATACATTCTGCTCATTAAATATGTACATGTGTAAAAATAAAATACATAATAATGCTCTTCGAAATATTTTATATGTAGGGCAATTGCACATATCGGATATAGAGAAGGATGTATAAGGCTAAGATAATTTAATCGATTATTTAAAGTAGGATGTTGTGCAACTAACCGAAGGTTAACGCTAAGGGCTGTTATTAGGTTTTATCTACATTAAAATCTAATAATATTATAAGATAAGCCAAAGATCTAAATAATAAAAAAATGTTATTATTACAAAGACGTGTCTATACATTTAATGTACTTATTCCAGCGAAAATCCTTCCACTTGATTAGAAATGACGTTATGTTGTGGTTAGTTCAAAACGCACAGGATCATTGGAATTTCTGAGTAAAGTCAAGATAAAAGAGCTTATATACTAAAATTAATTTACTATGTTATTGCTACGTTACATAATATTGTAATGAAATAACTGCATTTGTTATAAATAATACTCATATATTAAGTTTTTAGACAACTAACCTCTTTAGACTAATAGGTAAATATTAAACAAATGCAGTTACGGTTTCGTAATTCACTTCGATACAGAGATCATCCGGACGGCCTCGATATTTTTTGATAGCACCTGATGCTGTTATGCGATAATGCACAATCCTCAAGAAAGTGGGGATTCGAAGTTTAAATAAAAGAAAAACGACGCCGTGCGGCGAGAGTGACAGCGAACCCGCAAACGACGCACGTTCGACGCGCGAGAAAGTTAAACGAATTTGGCGGTAATAACGAACTGTCAAAATTGACGCCATCTTGAAAATCATAGACTAAAATTAAATTATTTTTTTAATTTATAACGGATATTTTTAAGTGTGGATTTTTATTATTGTAAGTGTTTAGTGAGACTTTGTGTGAACGTGCCAGTGACTTTCGCTTTTTAAGAAGGATGACTAATACACGCAAATTAAAGGTGAGATTCATTAATTTTTATAAGTCTGCAGTTCGTTTAAGGTAAGGTGATCTTTAAAAGTGAAAGATGTTTTTCGTTTATGAATTTAAAAAGTATTAAACTGAAAAATGCTGTTCTCTTGCAAAGTAACTTTCCTCTTTTGGTTATCGTATATTTAATTAGTGCTATACAATCAATATTATGCTGTAGCTTATTTATTTTAATTGTTTAAAAAATATTTATGCTAATATTATTTAGATTTCAACACGTAAGTGATTTTAACCCTTTTATCATTATTTTTCTCGAATGTTAGTCACGACAACATCGTAAATTGGAAACACTGTTTTTCCTTAATTTTCCAATGCAATACTGTTTGTTTATTCAATAGTGTACGTGTTTAGTTCTTTGGAAAACAGTGGCCATACCTTTATGCTTTGCTGCATATACTGTAGCTTTTGCAATTTCTGTAAATGAATAAAAAAATATTTTAGTAATACAGTGTAGCCCAACCGGCTGAACTTATCTGGATGAAATTTAGCATACAGGTAGAGCATAGTCTGGAAGAACACATAGGCCACTTTTGTTTTTTTAAATCCACGCGGACGGAGATGCGGGCAAAACCAAGTAACTTATGTTAAGTTTATATTATCTACTACTGTTGTTGGTTTAGACAAAACTTACTTTGGCGTATAAAGTTTTATAGTAATATTCATTTAGAAATGTATTAAAATTAGTTAAGTGAAATTTTAATTAACTTAGTCTACTTAACCAATGACTGTAGAACTCCGAAACTGAGTAAGTAGTTGTATTTTTAATTATATTAAACGAGGGTTTTTATAAAAATAAATGGAAATCTTAATCTAACTAACTTATGTATATTTTCAAGTATGTATAAGCAAAAAGTCAACAGAATATTTTAGCATAACGCAAAGATATTCATTAAAAAAAAAACTTTGAAAGGAACACATTATTTTTAAATTAGTAACACTTACGAATATCTATAAAAATCAAAATAAACTTTGCACGACATAACGTTTAAAAACGCATTGATGATAAAACACACCTTTTTTCAATAACATAACAAAGCCTAAAATGTGTAACTACAGATGACGTCACGCGAAGGCTTCGCGGCCATCGACATATAACGTAACACATCGAAAGTGAATCCGTTTTGCTTTCTGACTACCGCCCTGCGCCGGACAAATTATCGATATTACTGACATCTGTTGACACTATGTTGCGGAAGGTTGTCGATAGAAAGTGGCACATCCCTATTTGTTAGGAAGTAGGAAATATAAAAGAAGAAAAACACATGATTTTTAAATAAATAAAAGAAATAAAAATAGAATGGATAACAATTGAAATTCTAAAATTGATCTTTGAAGTCTGAAATGTTGAGTTGTCTGAAACTTGTGCCAACATAAGCTATTAAAGAAGCTTTTTAAAACAGGAAAATGTCTTTAGATTTAATTTAAAGAAACGCACGTTTGTAAAAATTTGTATTTGTAATTAAATATAAAGAAAACCGCTGGATACTAAGAAACACGCATATCAAAGTAAAAGCTAGAAAAACAAAGAATATAACTTTGGTTTGCACATTTAGAGACAAGACAATAATAATTAGTGAAGATATGTCATTTTATTGTAAACAATTTTCGAACAATGTCGGATATGATAATCATACGAATTCCGAGTCGACAAAGCGGATTTCTTCGGCCTACTTGTATCGTTACATAATCTGTGACCCCAGAGTTGAAAAGATGTGCTTAGAATATTAAATATTTTGTTCTCACCTGCTTCTTTAAGGAAAACTTTAGTTGTGGAGGTACACAGGTAGAAGTACGCTTAGAAAGAGATGAATGAATTGCGTGAAATGTGAAGAAAGGAGTGACGGCAGATTAATCTGGAGGAAGAAATCTCTTCACGCCGACCATACGAAAGTAGGATAAGGAGATAATGATGTTCTCAACTGCTTGTTTCTATTGAAATGTAAATTAATATATCCATTTCTGTCTCTAGTCTCTAATCGAACCGATCGTGTGTAATCTTGAGTTGGAATCTTGCTATTTGACTATTGTTGAAAGCTAAAGTTATCAGGATCACATATAATACAATACTATGATAGTATTGAAATTTTTTTTCAATTGCCATCTATGGGCCGCCTGAAAGAAACGCAGCTTAATAGCTTAGCTTAACAGCTTAAAGCTTAAGTTATACACCTAAAGAAAAAGGGGAAAAAACGACACGAAGAAAAAAAACACTTAAAGATAACAATCTAGAGAGCTAAAAAATTAGAAGTCAAATTGTTTTTAACTATTGATTGTCCCTTTGTAGAACTATTACAAACATAATTTGTATTAACAGAGTAAATGTGTTCACGGTATAACCATGTTTATTTCCTTTTAGCTCGAGTGAGATTCGTATCTGCTCTGTTACGTTCGCGGTACAACAATGCGCAGGCGCACTGATGTAACGACACGCTAACTGTCAAAAGTAATCGCTTCGTCACGCGCTCTACTTGTTTTTTTAGCGTGTTCCATATTTAAATAAACACTCTTCATTGATTTTGAATTTAGAATAAATCGACAATAAAATTGTACAAATTAAACAAGCGTTTTTATTGAAAAAAAAAGGATAATAATATTACTCGTACTAATATTATAAATGTGAAAGTTTAGATGGATGGATGTTTGTTAGAGTTTGTAGCCTAAACAGCTGAACGGATGAAATTTGGCATAGACGTAGAGGATAGTCTGGAAGAACACATAAGCTGCTCACTTTTGTTTTTTTTTAATACCACGCGGACGGAGTCGCGGGAGAAAGCTAGTAACGTAATAAAGCACTAACTGCATTCAGATTTTTAATATGTAGATATCTATACTACAGGACTACGTAAGCACTTTAAAGCTCTGAAAGGCAGTGAATGCTTAAAAATAACTACGGAGTCTTATTAATCTAGTATAACTATGCAGATTAACAAAAATGGTAGTAATTATAGTTGTGAGTAAAATAAAATTGAAACTTTATACAATGAGGAAGCTGTCTAACTTTCTATTGGAAGGTACTCACAGTCGACAAACACAAGTATTGTACTTAGCGGTTAGAATGAGGAAATGTAAAGCCGCGATAGACTCACATGATCTAACTATACATAAATAGTAAACGTTTCTATTGAATGCTCCATACATTAGTAAAATATAAACTAAATTCTAATAATTTTACCTAAAACACTGAACAAGGGATGTATACAGGGATCTGTGTGCGGACCTATATTCTGGAACGTAATTCTGGACGACTTACTATCAACGAAACTTCCAACCAATACCCATATTCAGGCCTTCGCAGATGACGTCCTTCTGTTGGTAAAGGGTAGGGACGCTGCAACAGTGGAACGAATTACAAACGAGGCCTTGAATACGGTTCATAAATGGGGTAGAAGGGCTAAGCTCACTTTTGCTCCAAACAAAACACAAGCAATAACATTCACCCCAAAATCCAAAACTATCCAAATCACCATAGAAAACACTCCAATACCAATTACAACCACCATTAAACTACTCGGCGTCACAATAGACAACAGACTTACCTTCACTGAACACTGCAAAATAATCATAGAGAGAGCCTATAAAATATATCGTAAATTAGCCAACCTTATTAGACCTACATGGGGCGTTCATCCGGAAAATGTCGCTACAATATATAACAATGTCATTCAACCTATGTTCACATACGCCGCTGGAATATGGGGTTCTGCCACCCAATACAAATATATACAAAAACTACTCAGAACACTTCAAACCCAATTTGCCCTCAAAGTAACTAGAGCCTTTAGAACGGCGCCGGCTATCACAGTCATCGCTCTGGCTAAATTCACACCACTACACCTCATAATAGACGAAGCTAGAAAGATCCAAACAGTAAAAACCGCAAAAACCATACCAGAACTCCCTAGAGACGTTGTACTTAGAGAAAAAGCCAAACCTTATCAAAAATTACACCCTGCACACCGTCAAACAATTAAATTCTTAGAAGCAACATCACAACCTGAAATAGACAAAATTACCGACAAAGCAAACATCAAAATATATACCGACGGAAGTAAACAGGAAAACGGGGACACCGGAGCCGGAGTGATCATTTACCTCCCAAACAATAAAACAATAACCAAAAAGATTAAGCTTCATAGAACTCAAACCGTATTCATCGCCGAAATCGTAGCTATTGAAACCGCACTCAAACACATCAAACGACTTCCCCCAACAACAGACAAAACATTAGTAACTTTAGCTTCAGACAGTCAATCTGCACTCAAAGCTCTACAGGACCGAAATAACCCAGACCCCACCATATTATCCATACACAAAACACTTTATCACCTAAAAACTAATTCTCAAACAGACATTATATTCATATGGGTTAAATCCCACATTGGCATCACAGGAAACGAAGCAGCAGACAACCTAGCAAACAAAGCTTGCACCTTAAAAACAGCACCTATGGACAAACTATTCCCAATTTCCTACGCGAAACATCTAATAAAACAACAAACCCAAAATCTATGGCGGAAACAATACGAAACCGAAGCCCCATCACATTATATTCATAAACACCTACCTACATTAGACCACGTACACAAATTCATTAACCACATAACACCTACCTTCGCCATAACGCAAACACTAACAAACCACGGCTACCATCGCGAATACCTACACAGATTCCACATCACAGACACAAACACATGCCCTTGCGACGACACAAGCACACAGTCCCTAGAACACATCATACAAAACTGCCCAATATTCGCCAACACTAGACACAACCACCTAATGACATGCAACCATACAGCACCTTACAACCTATTACACATTATCAAAAAACAAAGCACCATAGACACATACAAACAACACATACAGCACATCATATACAAACTTAAAGCAATAAATCAATAACACATAACACTTACCTGTATCCCATAGCAGGTACACACCATAGTACACCAAGCAGGGGTGGTTTAGCCGGTAAGAGTCCGGCACTACCTGGGTCCTCCTTCCCAGGTGTCCATGAGGATTCCACCCCTGGGGAAAAAAAAAAAAAAAAAATAATAATTTTACCTTAATTCAACAGAGATTTTCGTAGTAAAGAAAACTGTTTTTTTTTAGTAATTAGCTTGTACATTTTTGGACAAGAAATACAAATGTGATGACTTGTTTGTCACACTGGACAATCTCAAAATAAGCGTAACTATGTTCTAGAAAGGAAAGATTGTAAACTAGCTGTTCGCGTGCGGCTTCATCCGCCTGAACTTATAAAAACTTTATTTTATTGTTTACATTCGTCAAATTATCAATAGCAAATGTCAAAATGACATGACATGACAAACCTTAGCAATCTTTCTTTCTTGATGTTGGCAGCAACTTATGGTCTCTTTCCCACATTAGGGTTTTTATACAAAATATTTACCACCTAAGTTTAATGGCGTGAAAATATATAGCCTAAAGCGTGAGGTAAGTGTAGGGCTTTTTATTAAAAAAAGAGTTATTCGAAAATATGCTGTGATTGCTGACATCTAAGGCAACAAAGAAGTGTGTGTTTACGCTTTATTATATTAGTATAGATAAAAAAATATTAAACATAAAAATATATTCATAAAATAAAATTATTGATTTTTACAACCTAAATTCATAGTCATTAAGCGATATAAACCTCTATTTTATATTACGTAAGATATAAAATGTCACGAAAGTATTTCTTCGAACTGGTTGAATGGGAAAATCGTTTATCTTGGAAGTTGAGAGAGATCCGGTCAGTCATAAATCTACTATACATACGGTATGAACGAGGAAGTTCGACGTTTTGACTTGTTATTGGTAATTTTAACCGTATGTAGGCGATCAGATATTCGTGTTATCAAAAAAAAACAAATAAACACATAACACACACAGTGAACGAATAATATAATAAACGTACAACTTTGAATCTAATATATTAAAATTTATTAAAACCAAGCAACTAAACAAATGATTTTAGGTCGATTACAATTAAAACCTACCGGAAAAAAACTTCTGTACATGTCTAAGCAAAAAATGAGATTAGTAGATAAATAAAAAATTCTAAACCTAACAGCCATACAAATAAAAGCGGTATAAAGTTCAACTTAAGAATAAACTGAGTACAAGCAAAATTTGTACAAATTTTGCTTGTACTCAGTTTAAATTTATACCGCGTTTATTTATAAGGCTGTAAGTATTTTAATGATATATTTTTAGTTACTGTTCCGGAGCTATTTTTCACTGCAATTTCGACCTCACCTGAATAAGATGATATATAGATGAAGACATTTATCAAGCATCGATAAACTAGATATCAATTACGGCAGAATACTGAAACGAATCTGCACTTCGCTTCGTATGCGTCATTTACAAAATGTTAGTCAAAAATTAATCGAATTTTTAGTTTAATCGTGGCCATTAAAGACGCTGTTACACATTTAAATACTAGCTTTAGCCCGCGACTCCGTTCGCGCGGAATTAGAAAAAGACAAATGCAAGTAGCCTATGTGTTCTTCCAGACTATTCTCTACATCTACGCCGAATTTCATCGAAATACGTTCAGCCGTTTAGGCTACAAACTTTAACAAACATCCATCCATCTAAACTTTCGCATTTATAATATTAGTATGATTTCAGTATTAGGACGATAGCCGCATACGATAAAATAATTTGACTAGAATTTGAATAATACTTGATCGTTAACTTTACCTTAAATCTCAAATACTTAGGAAATTCACAAATAATCAGAATACAAATGTTTTAATAGTTTTTATTGACTAATTTACGTAAATGTGTTGAATTCTTGCATAAAAAGATAGTAAAATAATACAAAAGATTGCTACAATAAAAAGATATTTCCCAACTTGTCACAGCTCTATGGTAGCATAACTGACACGGTGTCATAAGTGGCATGAGCTGCCATAAACAATACAGACAGTAATCAACAGTGCCATGCTAGCGTGAATTTCGAAATAACGAACTAAAGTGGCTATTGTCTATTTCCTGTGATATATTAAAAATTTCGTTTAAAAAAAAACAATGTGAATTTTACCCAAATACTTTATTTAGAATTAACTTTTAATCATATACAAGTACTTCATTTTTTATTAGCTATTCCCGTGCGGCTTCATCCGCGTGAAATTATACAAAACTTAATTTTATTGTTTACATTTGTCAAATTCTCAATTGCAAATGTCAAACTTTGCTTCCTTAATGTTGGCAGCTTGTAGTATATGGTCCCACATGAAGTATTTTTTCTAATTTATTTACCCCTAAGTTTAATAGCGTGAAAATATATAGCCTAAAGCGTGTCGTAAGTGTAGAGCTTTTTATTAAAGAAAGAATTATTCAAAAATATGCTGTGATTGCTGACATCCTACGCCACGAAGTAGTGTGTGTTTACGCTTTATTATATTAGTATAGATAGATGGGACATCCTGTATAAACAAAATTTTGACTATGTAACAGTTGAATGTAATAAAACCAATAATCCTTTCGAATATGAGGAAATTGCAGGAAGTACAATTTATGATTATTACGAAACACACAGACAAACAACCTAAATTCATTCAATTAATGGTGAATTGCATAACACCCTGTAGAACTACTTTTTAAAATCTACCTTCACGTTTTGATACAGCAAGTTCTGTTCCTATAGGTCAAAGTTTTATGAGGTCAAATCCGTAACATAACCAGTTAAGTAAGCAATTTTTTAGGTTATTACGAATTTTGTTGATCAAAATAATATTAAGTAATAAAAAAAGAAATGTAAAACGTTTTTACACTTATTGGGAAATTAATGAGTGTGTAAAAACAAATAAGTTATTAGGCAACTTGTTGTGATTTTTTAATGTTATTTTACGTAACTGTTAGCATGACTGAAGCTATTATTGGGTTATAAATTGAGCGGCAATTATAGTTTCATACAAAAATAAACAGCTAATGTAAGAGTTTTGATCTTAATTCAAGTTCGTGATCGGCTTATTATTACAATAATTAGTTAATTTTATTAATTGTGACCAAAAGTTAACTAAGGCAAATCAAAATAAAATCAAACAATTTATTAAATCTTTCCTTGAATAATATTTTTTCCAACTAATCCAGGTATTGAAGTTTCTAGACGTCACGTATAACTGTGGGGCTATGAAACCGTGAATCATGGAATTTGTTATTTATTATTAACTCTACTTTTTGGGAATTCACTGATTCATATTTTTAAAATAACAACCAATAATGAATAGAATTCGAAAATTAAACTGGAGGTACAATTTTGTAATTGTTAAGTAATATTGAAAATAACGTATGAGGAATAAAAACACACAACATGTTAACACACTTTATTTTTTTCATAATTAAAGTACACATAGCAACTAATTCGCACCTTTTGTTTCCAAATTTAAGTAGCATTTCTTTTTTATCATTTACTATTATTCTTTTAAATACGCTAGTTTCAAAGCCCCAAAGACAGCGGTGCGGCGACCGAGGTGATACTCGCGTCACAACTTTCGCTTTTCACTGCCAAGGCTCGCGGCGCGCACCAGTCAATATTACGTTTATTTACGCACACCTATACTTCCTGAGTTGACTTAGATGCTATTAGATTTCCGTACATAGTAGAATTGCATATGACGAGATCTAATGAGTATGGAGGTACCCAAGTAGGTTTGGTGTAGGAGGGAAAACTCTAGAGATATCCTGCCTTCCAGGGGTTATGTGGGATTCGAACCACTAAAACCTTCTCGGTGGCCAATCTAAAATGCAAAAGGAGAGGTATCCGGGATAGCCAAGGAACGCACCGGATCCGTAGAAGTAGGCGTAGATAGAGATAACATGCGAGATACATGATACGATTAATAACGTTTCCAATCGATGTTGGAGACTAAACTCCAGATCGCTGACACCAAATAAGTAGGATAAGGAAAGGGAGATGAAGATATAATATTCCATTACTCAACGGGTATCACAGGTGTGCAATCATTCGGGCTAATGTGACGTCATACTTGTTGAACTCAAGTTACTGTAAACGGGTAGTAGATCATGCAGTTAAAAAACCATCGATACAATAGTGAGAAATGAAAGCAATGGAAATACAATAATAGACGCATCGTCTTATGATCAAGTTTTCTGCCAACTTGTGGTAGGGAAAATACACTATTATTACAATAATAAATTATTAATAATCGTAGTTTGTGTGTAAATAAACTGTTTTTGTCATGATAAGTTCATTCTGATATCATCAGTACTTAATTGGCAGGAATAAATCTTGAACATTACTTAGAGATCGGCTTAAAAAATGTATGAATCAATGTTTTCTAAAATAAAATACAATAAATGCATTATATTTAAACTTTGAGTAACACTATCTTTTTTCTAGGTATGGGTGTGTCTGTTCTGCATGGCGACATCACTCGCTGCGCCCGCACCGCGCGCTCCTCTCGAGCTCGACATCATCGATATGGCAGCCATCAGCAGAATGACGCCACAGCAGCTGGAAGTATTAGCTGAGGGGCTGGCAGCTGAAGAAATTATGAGGTAACTATTGTTAAGAAGAACCGGTACCGTGCCGAATAGCTGCACAACACTAGATCATTGGCATACACGTCCCAGCCCTATGACATCTGTCAATGTCAATCAGAAGTATGAAGGATAAGCGCCAGATTGGCGGGAATCGGTAGGCTGAATATCGAAATAGATTTACGTTGTTACTATTATATTATTGTCTAAAACTACGTAGTTCCACTTACACATATAGTCCTATAACCATTAGACAAATTTAAAATCGCCAGAGGGCGTATCTCACTTTTACTCTTTGGATGACTTACGCAGTTTTATTTACCTTCCTCGCAGGCATCAAATAGCATTTAAATGTCGAAAAGTATAGACAAGATTTAAGCAGTTAAAACTAACAGTAATCTGGCTTTATGAATGATCTTGTTTGATGTTACGTGTATTTCTAACACTATGACATAATTTACATACGCATGAAATTTTTCATACAAAGACATAAACGATATACACAAAGCCTTATTTCCAATAGGACAAAGCGATCTTCTGCTCAAGCATTAAGTGCAGTCGCGTCGAAAGCAGCATCAGGCATCCAGAGCAAGCTAGGCCTACTAGGCCAGGCGTCCGCCGGAGCCGCCTCATTCATATCCTCTGCCTCCAGTAAATCAGAACACGGAGAGGGACATGGCTATTCCTATGAACCGGTAAGTGCTAAACTAGCTATGACTAGGAGTAATACTTAGGAATACATCTTTAAGATCTATTAAGATTAAGAACTGATGGTTGCCTTGGAGGTGCAGTTAGTTGACTGAAACGGAGCATAATCTATGTACCCAGCTACCAGTACTAGCTTTCGCCCACGACTCCGTCCGCGTGGAAAAAAAACAAAAGTGAGTAGCCTATGTATTCTTCCAGACTATCCTCCACATCTATACCAAATTTCATCGAAATCCGTTCAGCCGTTTAGGCTACAAACTCTAACAAACATCCATCCATCCATCTAAACTTTCGCATTTATAATAGTAGTATGATTTAATAAACATATTTACATAGAAAACTACACAAATCATACTATGTATTGTAACTCCTTTAAATTAATATGATTTTCCACAGCACGATGAAAAAGTTGACTACTGGGGTTTGAAGAAGTCAATCTTGTACACGTTGTTCCAAGCAGTGAAAGCTATAACAGGAGGAGTGACGATACTAAAGGGACAGCTGATCAAAGGAGGAGGTGCGTTAGCCGCTAGTCTAGGCAGGGTGATATCATCTAAAGGTGATGTGGTCAGCAATCTAGGAAAGAAGATCGTTAGCTCTGCGGCTTTAAGTCACAAGAAACCAGCAGGTGAGGATTATAGAGTTTTTCTGTAACAAATTAATATAAGACGTAAGGCTACTTAGATTTTTGTTAACCCTGATAATAACAGGCTTAGGCCCCTTGTAGGGAAAAATGATGTTGATAATTAACTGAGGAGCTTCACAATAAACAGAACAAAAACATGAGAATAACGTTTTTCGCATGTTTCTGTTTTGTCATTCCAATAAAAAAAAATCTTGTGAAATTAATCTATATCTATACTTCTATACTATTATAATAAAGCGTAAACACACACTTCTTTGTTGCCTAAGATGTCAGCAATTACAATATGTTTTTGCATATTTTTGAATAATTGTTTTTTTAATAAAAAGTCCTACACTTACATCACGCTTTAGGCTATATATTTTCTCGCCATTAAACTTAGGAGGTAGATATTTTGGATAAAAACCCTAATGTGGGAAAGAGACCATAAGTTGCTGCCAACATCAAGAAAGAAAGATTGCTAAGATTTGTCATGTCATGTCATTTTGACATTTGCTATTGATAATTTGACAAATGTAAACAATAAAATATTTTTTTTTATAATTTCATGCGGATGAAGCCGCACGAGAACAGCTAGTATTTATTATTTTTTGCTAAATAATCGTTTCTCTTTTGGATGTAAAAAGCATTGTTAAAAATTCCTTTGTAAATGGTTACATGTACCAACTCTTACGTAACATATTCAAAGTTAAATATAATTTTGTATTGTTTACTTAACGTTGTCGTGTGAAATACTTATAAATTTTATTACATAAGTACGTTTACAGATTTTTTACTCTCAGAATATGATTGTTTATTGCATGGTGTGGGCATGTTATGAGAAGGGATGAATCTCAACAAGGAGAACGTTAGTTATGAGTGTGGTACTCCAGTAGAGGTAGACCTAGAAAGAGATGGATGATGCGTGAAAGGTGACATGATAAAAAAGGGAGTGATAACTGAGATGACGTATGATAGTTATGTGGAGGACAAAAACCTGTTGCGCCCTACGGGAGTAGGATAAGGAAGATGATGAATATAATTGCTCATTAATACGTTTCACATCATGTATGTTTTTAACACATAATTTCAGCAGCGGTAGTATACGGTGCACCACCAACGGCCCACGTGGAGTACGGTCCACCGCCTAGCGCCTACGCGGCGCCCACCGCGCCCGCTCATTACCCGCACACCTCTTCCGCCCTCGCAGCGCCTACAGGGTTCGCAGCGCATAAATATCCTTCGCACATCGACGGTAAGTTCTAGAAAAAAAACAGATCACCGCCATATCATACTAATATTATAAATGCGAAAGTTTAGATGGATGGATGGATGTTTGTTAGAGTTTGTAGCTTTAATGGCTGAACGGATCTCGATGAAATTTGACATAGACGTAGAGGATAGTTTTTGTTTTTTTAATTCCACGCGGACGTAGTTGTGGGCCAAAGCAAGTAAAATCATAAATGACTCGATACTCATGCCATATAGCGAATGCATTTTAATCAGATAATAACGTAAGTGTAGAGATAATAACGTAACCGTAGGAACATCCAGAGCCAGAATATTGAGGAAGCGATTTCAATCAAGAGAGCCCTCGAATTAGTTATTTTCTAGGTTAAGACTAAGTGTCTACCGTGTTTCGTCATTTTAAATTCTATAAAACAGTAATAGCCTCTTGCAATTAGTCAAAAAAATAGGACGGTACACATTTCCAGATGACACCAGTCGATTAATAATCAATTCTTGCAATAGATGTCGCTACTAGGTTCTTATGATAAAGATTACAACCAAACAACTATTAGCGTATCATTAAGAACATTATGACATCAATTTCCTATATTAAACTATTAATTTCGTATGATCATTATTACAATATTAACGGCAATATGTCATTTCTTAACACAGATACTGAAATAAATTTAACAAAGAGCCACAACGTTTTTATGAACATGAATTTTACTTAAAGAAAAGCATTTTCATGCAAATTAGTAACTCACTCTCTCTAATTTAAATAAATATGACTTAATATTGGAATCTTAGGGACGGAAAGTTAAGAAAAAAGAAGAATTTAAAAAAAACTTCGTTGATAAAATTACTGAAGAACTGAATAACATTTATATTAATAATAAGTAATAAAAGATTTTAAATATGCAGAAACTTCTGACTTCTCGACAAAAAAAAATATCAAAAAGTTTCTAATTATTTAAATAATCTCCATAATTACAAATATATAAGGCTTAAAAACATGTTTTTTCTACGAGTGTTAAGGTTCACATAGTGTTACGTATTACATAAAGCCTGTCTCATCACCGGAACTAAGCGTACAGAATAATGTGCTGTAACACTTCCGCATTATTTACACACATTATGAAATATTAGAGAGGTATATGACTTGAATATAGAAAATAATTAACCAATTAACTTAATTCGCAATCCTACGATGTTCTTAAAACCATAAAAGTGTAAACTTTGGTTCAATTTCTAATAATATTCTCGCCTATATGCAAGGGCGGTTCCAGCTTTGGCGCCAGGGGGGTTCACATGGTCGTGGTCAAGTCAAGAGCTTGATAAAATATGTAAATATATTTTGTCAAGCTTTTGACCAACCAGCTCAAGGGGGGGTCATGACCCCCATAACCCCCCTTGGATCCGCCGTTGCCTATATGCCAAGAGAACAATAATAATAATGCTTTTTTCATATGAAATCACAGGGATATGCCGCTTAAAACAAAGTAATACTCATTACAATAAAAGTATACCTCTACATATAGTCGAAAATTAAAAAAAAACAATAGATCCAAAACAAACTTTTTAAGTGTGTTAGTAAAACAAAATGTGTTGTATAATTTCATTCAAATTTATTCATTGAAATTGTGAAATAAATCGTAAAATGCATTCATTCAAGTTTAGAAATGTCGAGGTTTTAACGATCGTGTCCGAAGATGTTTTATTACGTGCATCGTAAATGTTTTCAACTTGCACATAAGTAGAGATAAAATATTAAAACCACGCACAGGATAACCTAATTAGGTTTATGAATATTTGTAAGAACGTTTTCCTAAAAATTTGTGTAATACTTTTGCGGCGTCTCTACCAGATGAAAAGTACCAACAAATCTCATACAAACTTTGTCGATTACGTTACGAATAATTCCTCGCAAGTCTCTCGCTAAAATTCGGGATACCCCTCAGAATATTCAAATTAAATAAATGTTCTGTAATTAAATAGACTGCTGGCGCCATCTATTAAAATATTTCTGATAAATTTTAGGTGCTAAGGAAATTTTATTTCAACCACAAAACGTGCTATGCAACAAATAAATTTATGTAATACATTTCCGTAGAAATTATTTATTCATACATATAATATCGGTCAATATATTATCTAATTAGTGAATTTTAATTAACAATTTTCCTGTGTTTATAGGTTGTTCATGTTACAAACGTCATTATGCAGCTGTTTAATGCAAATATATGGAATTTCCATTATTGTGTTTCCAACTAAATACTATTGTGGTTATCATAAAACAACATTTTACCATAATATGTATGTATTTGTTCATGAAATTGAAATTTTCAGAATTAATAGTGATGTCATCGGTTGTAAATGAAAATTATGATATACCAGAGCCGCCCTTGCCTTCGCCGGAATTACTGTATAGATATTATGATTTGATAGATTCTATTTGGTAAGATTTAACGAAAAAATTATGTTAAAACTCTATAAAGCTGTAATAAGCTTTGTTTCCTACTATTATTGTAAAGAATTTCTTCATCACTTCTTTTTCCTGCTCTAGGACCGACCTATTCATTTTAAATGTCACCCCCTTCTTAATAGTGTCTCCCTTCTCGCAATCCATCAATGAGAAAGAATTTCTCACTTTATTCTATATCATTGTATATATGTTTTTCTTAGCCAATGTTTTTTGTATATATTTTCCTTTGATTGCCAAAGCATGTCCTAGTTCGATTCGATATTTGGTTGGCTGCTTTTTCACGTTCACTTTCCATTTCGAACGGAAATACGTATTTGCGATGACGTAACAAATTCTTGTATTTAAAAAGGAAACACATTTTGATTTCGTTGTTTTTCACTAATGTAACAAATGATGTAATTTAAAATGTTACTTCGAAACTGGAAATATTATTCGGATGTAAAAAGTGAATTTTGTACGTTTGTTTTTTCTAATATTTGCAGATTTTTGTTGAATTACGAATATTTCTTGTACCATTCTAATTGAGCTCTAGGCTCTACGATATGGTTTACAACAGTCGAATGGCGGGATTCGAACTCTCGACCACGCGAACGGATAACGTACTACTAACTATTAAGCTATAGGCGCTTCGATTTAGATTCGTAAGATTAAAATGTTGTATTAACATGTCTGTTTGATAATTTTTTTTTTTACATTATAATCGTAAATACAAGTTAAATGGTTTTATCGATACCGGAGGATATGAGCTCCCTGAGTGAAAGTGCATGAGGTCAGTGACCCTCGCCCATACCGCGTGTCCACTCGATATATTGCGTAAATATTGTGACCGAAGGAAAAATACAGAACACAATATATTACTAAATATAGCAAAAAACATGTTTGTACATGAAATTACAACATGTGTATGTATATTTATCAGCAGTATTTTTTTATAGTTTTCGTAATTGTTTTTTACTTTTTAATTTGTTGATTTAATTCACTTGATAACATATTCTGTGATTTTAAAATTTATCATAAGGTTATCTTACTAATATTATAAATGCGAAAGTTAAGATGACTAGATGGATGTTTATTAGAGTTTGTAGTCAAAACTGCCAAACTCGATGAAATTTGGCGTAGATGTAGAGAAGTCTGGAAGAACAAATTGGGTATTTAATTATTTTAATTCCATGCGAACGGTGTCGCGGGCGAAAGCTAGTAATTCACATTAATTAGAGCTAAAATAGCAATAATTTGAAATATTAATATTTATTTCGTTTCAACTAACCTTGTTTGTATTTAATTAGCCTAATGGTTTGGGGTACGGACTACCGATCGTGAGGTCGAGGGTTCGAATCCCGCCATTCGACTATTGTCGTGAACCATATCCTAGCACAAGCCTAGATCTTAGTTGGAATGGTTAAATGAAATATTAGTAAATTAACATGAAATCTACTAATATTTTTATAAAAAAGAAAAAAAATTATGGTTCTCGACTCTAATTGAATGTTGGATTCGAATCTACAACTACATAATCGGTCTCTGCTGCTTTAGCCATTTTAAAATATACATTTTATTATATTTCAAGTTCTAGAGCAATTGTGTAAACTCATATGTTAATAGTTAACCTAGAATAAATGCAAATCACATTGCTTTGTGATAAATCCTACGCCTAGTTGCAAAATTATCGGCGTGAGACAATTTTGCAACTTATTGGCAATCAAGATGTAACCTATTGCCAACTTTTTTAAATTAATTTATACACTAGCTGTTGCTCGTGACTTAGTCCTTGTGAAATTAAAAGATAATAATATAGCCTGTGTTACTCACTGATAACGTAGTTTTTTAATGGTGAATTTTTGAAATCGGCCCCGTAGTTTTTGAGTTATTTCAATGCATACAAAAAATCTTTTCTCCTTACAATTTCAGTGTAGATAAATATAATTTGATTTTTTAGTCCATTCGCTGAAAATAGATCTTTCTTAGATTAAAGAACATTAGAGATACTTATAGTTTATATTTTGTGGGTTATGAGAGCGGTTAACCTGGATCATTACGTCACACGGAAGATACTTTCACACCAACAGACGCCCTTTTACTAATATTGTGTCCCCGTTAGTGGTCTGCCTTCCCAGTTTAAGTTTCAATTGGATTACGAAATGTATGAAAGCAGTAACATTATCTATATTTCCTTGTTAACACGCTCTTTGTTTCTGTTGCATAATTATACTCTTATATATCATCAAATAAAGGCGGAAATAGACAAGACAGTAAATCGGATTAGCTGGCACGCCAGCAACTGGAATAGTGCACACTTGCCAGTAAAATGTCAACGAGATCGTATGTGACAAGAAGTGTCAGTTTCTAAAAAAAAAATCTTAATTTAGCGACGTAAATCACATACATAATTATACTATCATACTAATATTATAAATGCGAAAGTTTAGATGGATGGATAGATGGACGGATAGATGGATGTTTGTTATAGTTTATAGCTAAAACGGCTTAACGGATATCGATGAAATTTGGTATAGATGTAGAGGATAGTCTGGAAGAACACATAGGCTACTCACTTTTGTTTTTTTTATTCCATGCGGACGGAGTCGTGGGCGAAAGCTAGTTATTTATAATTGGAGTAATTATGTTGGATTCTTTACGTTATGGGAAAGATCACTTTCTGTAGAAAGAATGCATTCTCCGCACGCATTCAAAAAATGCTTTCATTGTATTAAGACTGAATTTATTATGTGAATATGTCTCGGAATACGTAGTCTTAATAAATACCATTTAATGCCTATAAACATTACATTTCTCAATAAAAGTAGATATTTTAAAGAAATTATTTAATTAATGTAATGTTTTCGGATGGCGTCTTTTTTATTGTAGAGTAGAAAACGAGTCCGTGACATTATTTTTTTACATTTTGATGTTAAAAATTACATTAATTTTTATTTTAAATGCAAGAGGTTATATTGCACATTTAACCTAAAAAAAAATAGCAATGTAACATAATTGAATCATTGCAGTTGCAATCATTGCAACGTTCACTAATCTTTGCAAAATCGTGAGAATGAATTGTTCGTGTAATGTGGGTTTTAACTTGAATGGACTTTACATCATCTCTGAATCGGAACTATATTATCTGATCAAATATAATGCTTTGATGTCATAATTTCGAACAGTTTCCTGTGAAATATACGATACAATAAACAAATGTGATATGTTAGCCAATATTAGGGAAAAATCACATAGTTTACACAATGTATAACATGACTAGTGTTAAGAAGAAAATTAGTACCGCGCTGGAGAATTGGCGCAACACTAGATTATTAGCATAAGCGTCACATCTCTAACTGACAGCTGTCAATGTCATTAGAAGGATTGATATTCGCGCGCGATCCTGAGTTCTGACGAGAAGTGTTGCTCTGAGTTTAAAACGATAGTATCAATGAAATAAATTGTTAAAAACTAGTAATGTACACTTAAAAAAGACCTTAATATTTTGATATGATGTTGTTCAATCCATTGGATGTCGTAATTCCATAAAGATTACTAAACTAGTTAACAAATTACATAACAGTTTCGGAAATAAACCTCATAATAAAACAGGAAATAACTATTTACAATACCAACAATATTCTTTATTACATCAAACGGTATCATTCAAAAACTTGAATCGTGTCATCTACACTACGGTCTATTTAAACTGAATAGATGGTTTTTCAAATGTTTAGTAAAAACTAATTATTAACCAAAAACCGGATACGATCGTTTTATTGTAAAACTATATTATCTAATATTTTTTATACATATTCGTTAGTCTTCGTAAGAATAAATTCTGTCAATAGGTGAAGGCCTTTCTAAAATTACGTGTCTATTAAGTTTTTGTGCCAAAGAGAACTATACTATTTTTTTATTCTTAAAACAAGAATGCTAATAACTTGAAATTTAACTCTTATGTAACAAATTGCAATAGATTTAATTATATTTTTTGTAGATGAAATTAATTAAGAGTAAGTAACCAGTTAACTCCTTAATTGCAGTTCCGTGTAGTTTACCATAAGAACCGTTTAAGTTAACATAAGCCAGTTACTAAGCCATAATGAGTATGCTGTTAACTATAACATAATCATATACCAGAAATTGAAGTTTATTATTGCTATAAGTAAATACATAAACTACAACTCTTCCTCAACATAAGTTAAATTAAACCTATTATAAATTTGCTTAGTAAATTGTGTTACTTAAGAAAACATTAATCTATCTAAGCATTATATTAATTTACACTGAATTACGCAATCTTTGTATCAACAAACCAATACGTTACATACTTTCCTTCCTATTCTACGATCGAAATGATCTAGACACTGAATCATTAGAGCGATGTTCTCAAAGCGGATTAGAAAGGTGCAACTGTTATTCGAGACATCATTTGAACTAGTGACGTAACTGATGACGTAATAGACTCAGATTGCAGTTGTTTTGAGACAGGACGAGGGAAGCTCGCCGGAGTGCACGCGGGCGTCGTCATACTAGCGCCACTCGGCGACGCAGCGCACGGGGAAACACACCAACATTCAGTCGGTCACACACCCTTAGAACCTCCTCCATCCATACTTAATACAGTTTACACAGCTGTTAAAGACGTATTCACATCCGCTTCCCCGTCAGTACAATCTTCAGAACCTCAGCATCTAGCAATACCTCCTCCACCTTTACCAGACTTTAAACCAATGACTTGGGGCGCTGTTGATTCCTACGGTGAGCCCGCTTCCACCGATGCCTACCTTGATTACGATCCAAGAAATCCTCAACCACCTTTCGCACATGCCACTTCTAAACATTCTATAGTCCCGTCTTTATACAAAAAGGAAGGTTTAACACCAGCTAAAATCCAAAAGATCAATCGTAATTTAAGTAAACTAGCTGCTTATATGAACAATAATGTCCAAAGATCTTTAGACGCAGCTCCTCAGTTTAATAAAGATAGATTTGAGGAGATACTAATGAAGACAGGGAAAGCTTTCCTACCGACTCCTACCTCTGACAATGACGTCGGTGTCCTACCCGCCGAACTCCTCCCTGACTTAGATCTGACTACGACTACCACGACTACAGCAAGAACAACGACTGACAGCGACGCTAACAGAAGAACAGACGTCAAATTCTTCCTTCGTGGTAACAAGATCGTTCAAGTTTGAACACGACTGACTATTTTAGGTATGTGGACTGACTTATCATGCATATTGTAGGAGTTATTTGAGAAATTAACAATTTAGTGATAGAATAATTGGAAATATTAAATGGAACACTGGTAATTTTCAAATGTTTGTTATAGTAGAACTTAAAATGCTGCAGATCTTGCTATTCTTTTCGATTGCTATAAACTGCGTCAATCAAGATTTTGACGACCATAACATATAAGAATAAGATTGGATAAGATACGAAATGAGTATATTAGAGGAAGTTTGAGAGTAACCGCAGTGGTTGAGAAAATAAGGAGTAAAAGGTTAGCGTGGTATGGGCATGTTATGAGAAGGGATGACTCGCATGTAACAAGAAGGACGTTAGTTATGAATGTGGAGGGGTACACCGGTAGAGGTAGACCTAGAAAGAGATAGATGGATTGCGTGAAAGGTGACATGATCAAAAAGGGAGTGATAACTGAGATGACGGATGATAGAGTTATTTGGAGGACGAAAACTCGGTGCGCCGACCCTACGGGAGTAGGATAAGGCAGGGGAGATGATTATAAACATATGAGAATAACAAAGTCATCATTTAATGAACTAAAGTTCTCTATCAAGAAATAATGTTTCATCTTCTACAATTTGCATGGTTTAACTAACACTACAATGACTGAAACTGTACAGACTAATCTGCTTTGAATGACTAAATTGTTTACATATTTTCTCTTACAGCTTTGTATATTACTCTTAATACCATTTTGTTTTATTTTTCTATGTATATAATATATTCTAAGACGTACAAATGTCTATCATAAATATTTACAATTCATGAGAATTTTTTAATTGTTGTTCATGTTCATGAGAACATAAAAAATATTTTCAGGATAATTGGGAATTAAAGCCTTCATTTTCGTTAATTTTTCTAACAAACTCTTTTCATCTACTGTTTCAGGTTTCAGTATTTCTATACCTTACTGAAAAAACACTTTTTATCACCTTTCAATCAAAAAGTTTAGAATATAAGGACCTAGCATTTCATTACTTATGTACATGACTTTATGCACATTTAAAACATTGTCTTCATGATATTAAAATTTGCAAAAATCTTGTATAAAAATATCTAAAACACACTTCATCTACCTATGTTTTTGTTCGTACTTATTTCTCTTATGTACATTTTTCTATTTTTGTAAATAGTAACATTTACTAAATAATGTACAAATATTTATATGTTTTTTGTATTTTCCAGAGATACCATATTACGGCGCGTCGCTCGGTGCAGAGCAATTGCAGCATTATCACCTGTAGATAGAGTTTAAAATGTGAATTTCGTGTTTCGAAATATTTTTTAAATTATGGTCGATGTTGCCCCATCTGTGGGGAAAGATTTAAAAATTGTAATTATAGTTTTAAGATACTTGAATGATGTTTGTACATTTTTTAAATTTTTTATTGAAAGTAATATTATAAAAAATATTTTAATAATTGATTTATTATGAAAATTAAATGGGATGATAAAAATGTTTATTTAAAAAATTAAATCAAATATTTTTATTTAATTTTTTAAATAAAATAAAATAAAAAATGTTTATTTAAAAAATTAAATAAAATATTTTTATTTATTCCAAGTACGTTTAAAAATAAAGTTCAAATGCGTAACAAATTAAAAAATCACATTAAATTAGAATAAAAAAAATTAATTAACGATCATGCGGACTGTTAATATTTAATATTTAATTTTAAAAGATAAAAAGAGCGGATTGTAAATAAAGTGCTCAATAAAATTATTTATAATTTGTTAGTTAAGACATTTTTTGTAAATAAAACATGAGGGATAAAATGTTATTTTATTTCAGTAAGAATTTTAACAAAGTTGAATATTTAAAAACATATATCATCATCATCATCATCATCATCATCATCATCATCATCATCATCAACTTATGTCAGTCCACATCAACTGGACCTAGGCTTTTCCCAATGCTTTTAACAATTTTAAGCGCCAATAGCCTAATGGTTTGGGGTACGGACTACCGATCGTGAGGTCGAGGGTTCGAATCCCGCCATTCGACTATTGTCGTAAACCATATCCTAGCACAAGCCTAGAGCTTAGTTGGATTGGTTAAAGGAAATATTAGTAAATTAACAAAAATCTACTAATATTTTATATTTAAAAAAAAAAAATTGTAATTATAGTTTTAAGATACTTGAATGATGTTTGTACATTTTTTACATTTTTTATTGAAAGTAATATTATAAAAAATATTTATTTAAAAAATTAAATAAAATATTTTTATTTATTCCAAGTACGTTTAAAAATAAAGTTCAAATGCGTAACAAATTAAAAAATCACATTAAATTAGAATAAAAAAAATTAATTAACGATCATGCGGACTGTTAATATTTAATATTTAATTTTAAAAGATAAAAAGAGCGGATTGTAAATAAAGTGCTCAATAAAATTATTTATAATTTGTTAGTTAAGACATTTTTTGTAAATAAAACATGAGGGATAAAATGTTATTTTATTTCAGTAAGAATTTTAACAAAGTTGAATATTTAAAAAAAAAATAGCTGTCCTTTGCACACCGCATCCAGTGTCCTACCCTCCTTACAAGGTGACCAGTCCCACAATTAGCAATGCCCTTCTGGTCGCCATATCAGAAAACTTAAAACAAAAACGTAACTCTTTGTATTGAAAAACCAATTAGTAATTTGATTATAGCCACCAAATCAAGATATCAGCACCAATGAGGTAATTCGATAAGCATTTGTTGATATGATAAATGAGTACATCTAGTTTAAGAAATAAAATCATAAAAAAGAATATCTGCAATTTATTTTATGCCAATGAAAAAGATGATCTAATTGTTTACACGACGCTACATACAAACATATATAATCAATGTAGATTATAAATAGATAGATATAGCCTCCGTGGCGCAATTGGTTAGCGCGTTCGGCTGTTAACCGAAAGGTTGGTGGTTCGAGTCCACCCGGGGGCGCAAATATCATTTTGTTGATGCTAAAATATCAACAAAAAACTACGATTTCTAATCAGTTATTATCAAATGTTAAATCTTGCTGTCGGAATGTCAAAAATAACAACTGTCAAATAATTATTACAGGTTAAAAATTAAATTAAATTCCATCAAAAATAATAATTAGTAAAGAATATCAATAAGTGAAAATTAGTTGTGGTTTTTGTTTTTCTTTCATAACAAAACATTATTGTTTACATTAATTTTCCTTTTATGAAACCATAATTTTAACCTGAACTTTTAATGCGTACTTAATTTGTCAAATATAAGTTTGCGGATATTTTTTAGTAGGCGTTATTCTTTCCTCTTAAACCATATGTGTCTTCCTTAAACTCGGAAAAAATACATTTAAAATGTAAAATGTGCATACGTACTTTTGGGAGGCGCGACGTCAAACTAAGTAGAGACTAAAGAATACTATTTGAAACTTTTAAGTAAACCACAGGCTAGCAAAGTCGACAGACCCAAGATAGATTAGCTACTAATAATCATAGTTTAAAATCGGAAGCGGAAATAAGACTAGTTGACAGTTGACTAACTTCCTATTTGTCGGGCCTCATTTAACTTGCTTTCTACCATAAGCTATAATAAAGTATTCTATAAACTGAGTGCTTGAGCACTTCTCAAATAAAAAAAGTAAATTGCAAATACAATTCTGTAAGTAACTAAAAAAAATTGTAATTACTTGATATTCATAACTCTAAGATAATATTGAAGTTTGTACCACATGTAGAAAAAAAAGAAAAGTGGATTCGACTCCAAAATTCACCATTTTTAATATCACATTAAACTATTTATTTTAAAATTTCACTGAAGTACATTTTATTGATTTTGTACGTAATTGGTGCTAAATTAAATCAATATCTAAAAATATAAATGTTATTTTTCTTATATTTAACATTTAATGCGTCGTCTTCATATCCCTCTATGTTCTAAGCAAAAACATCAAGTGGGGATGGTTATAAATGCGGACAGTGACCTATTTCAACCCGCACATCGTTTTAACCACCGTTCGACATCGATGTTGAAAACGGAATAATCGAATGAAAATAATTCGATTCTTAAATCGATTTTTTTTATTCCTAATTTTTTGTGTAAAGTAAAGAGATTGCATAATCTGTTGTGAAAATGACATTGCCATAGATCTGTGATCATAGATTGGACTTTATTTTTTTTAAGGTTAAGCAGTAACTTCAATAATGAAGGTCAGTACGATTTTGAATTTAGAATTAACTAAGTAATTTATAATTAATGGACAACATATATAAAACTTTATATTAAAAGTTGAAGGAGTGAGTTTCATAGGATATTTTAGTCTAAAATTATAAAAAAATACTGCCTGTAAATTTGTAACATAAAATAGTAATGCACTTTTACTGAAATAATATTTTGTAATAAACGATGTTAAAAGTAAGCCTTTTTTTCTTTTTTTCCTCTCTCTCTGACTATTTGGGAATTGAAATGCTTTTTTCTTTCTCTCTTCTGTAACAATGCGCGTAATCGGATATAAATCAAAACAACACACAGAACTCAACAAGAAATAGAAAAAAAACTAATTAAAAGAAAAAGTATTTAACCAAATTATTTGAGCAAAAAATCGTTTTCCTATTTTTACCTACCTCTCTAGAAGACAGCCCTTATAACCCTTTATTACTTATTACCCAGGTAAAGTGACAACAGTCTAGTCACATTAAAGTTTAGACAGTTGTCAAATTGGCCATGTACACTTAGTGGAATATAATAACAAATTAAATCGTCTTTAACTTGTGTCATTAACGTCTCGTTTCGTGACTCATGCATTTCTTTGCATACGCTAATTACACGCTTGATGCGTGTAAAAACATTACCGAATACTCATATTACGGAATAGTTAGATCAACAGCGAATTAAGTATTTTAATTAAACACTTACATGCAAAACAGTGCTTTACTTTCTGAAGTCCTAACAATTTATGTGATATAGCTTTCGCCCGCGACTCCGTCCGCGAGAAATTAAAAAAGAAACAAAAGTGAGTAGCCTATGTGTTCTTCCAGATTATCCTCTACATCTATACCAAATTTCATTGAGATCCGTTCAGCCGTTTAGGCTAAAAACTGTAACAAACATCCATCCATCCATCTAAACTTTCGCATTTATAATACTAGTAAGAAGTAAGACTAGTAAGACTAGTAAGAAGTAAGATAGTAAGATTAAAGCACCTGAAGGATAACACTAACCATGTTAGACTCTTATTCCACACGGATATTGGCACAACTTTGGCTGTAGATAATAGCTATTGTTAAATTGCTAAATTCTATAGGAGATTAGTATCAAAAATGCTCGCGAATGAAAATGTAATAAATCAAATTGATATGAAGATACGACAGAGTGAGCATTCACTTTTCTAACGCTAATTAATTGAATCATGCGAAGTCGGTGTGAACGGCCAGAGACATGCCACGGGTGGCCGCGCGTGAAACCGACTGCTTGGACAAATTTCTCGCGCCGGTGACTCTTACACTTAACATACAATAATGCTTTATTGTGTGGTTTTATAAACAACTAAATCGCTCGCGACTTCGTTTGCGTAGAATTTAAGAAACTAGCTTATAACATAAGCCACTTTCCAATAAAAGTTCTTTCAAAAACGACGATCGGTCGAGCCGTTTCAAAGAATACGAAGAACAAACGCAAACTTGCGGACATTTTATGTAAATATTATTAATTTAATATGACATCTAATAAAGCTGAAATGATTTCTTTCTTGTCTTACCTAATTGTATTGGATCACGCGAATTGCTAAAAAAGTAAATGATGACTGCTTAATTATTGATTGATCACGCAAGAAAACTGTAGTTTATATTAATTTGAATGTGGGAATATTTGTTCATTATTAACCTTATTATTTTATCTTTCCTCGGTGGTATTTCCAAACTACATCTTAGGTTTCTTCCAACAACGAGCCTTGACCTCGCCTACATCGGTTTGCGACGCACATAGCAACTACATGAAACCATAGTTTTATACCAGTAATTGCGTTTTATGAGTAATCTAGCTCGCTAACGGTCCTCTGCACTCCAATTACCACGGAGATGAAGCAAATCCACTTTTCGTGCTCACAGTATGTGGTTTTTTTTACTTTTTATTTTTACTACCATAATTAAGACCTTGTTTTCAGTTCAAGGTATCAGTAACTGATGCCCTTACTATCGTTGGTCAATTAAAAGCAAAGGTTTCAAATGAATAAAAAAGCTTTTTAGAAAGCATCATGTGGACATGACAGAAAAGATACGAGACTTTTATTCTTTGCCAGCCAGGGAAGCTAGGACTTTTCTTTTAACCTTTGAACATGCAAACCTAAGCACCTCATCGTAATAAAACCTTCCCGGTAAAATATAATTTAAATTATTTAATACTTGTTACAGTTGCAATCTCCGGTAACATGTTCATAATTGTCTAACCGCAATCGAACCGCAATGCTCTATTAGCTAAGTGCGTCACAACGGTTGTAAGACGCGATGTGAAATCTAAACGGACCGGTCTCGGACGCTCTCTACTCATAACACGTCACATCATCCATGTATGTTACCTAAAAGGACGTTGTGGAAAGTGCAGACGAAGTACTAATGTCCTATAGAAACAAGAGCTCTTGTCCCTAAGGTGTAATGCCAGTGTTGATTACGAAATTATTGACGTCGTAGGGAATGTATGACCCCTTTTTAACACTTTCTGTCCCGCACAGCAGCGTTGTGGAATGGTCTTTCCTCGACAATATGACTTAGGGTCCTTCAAGAAGCGAGCAATTCCTTAATAGCGCGCAACGCATTTTTAATTCCTCTGGAATTCCGAATGTCGATGGGCGCCGTTAACCACATTGATGTTCTCGCCGCTCATTTTCCCACTTCTCTCATTAAAAGGCGATACTAGCCCCTCTATTCTAGACATTTGAGGTCTGTTCTATGAGCAATCCTTTCCACTGGTGCGACTGCATCTCACTTAAATGAAGTTATTGACCATAATACAAGTGTTATAAAATTACTAGTAATTTAAGGGCGAGGTAATTGATATAATACTGCTTTTTTTTTTTTTTTTTGTGGCGCTATGCCACCCTCTCGTTCTCCCCCTGGCGCGGTGATTCCAAGGACTTTATTTTTCTTTATTTAAAAATCGATTACATTTTTAAAACTTAAGGCTAGTTAAAATTATTACAATAATTTTTTTACAAAATACGATATTTAGAGCTAAGATTTAAATCAATTAATTAATACATTTTTAAAATTCATATCTATGTACACGTTTAAAACAATAAAACAATGATAAAATATTAATAATTATCTAGGACTTAATTTGCTATTTAAAACTTTTGACTAGTATTCGATCTTATGTTTTATTTCTTTCTATTATTTTCTTTGCTATAATTTTACTATATTTAACAAATGTTTCTCTTGTTCTTTTATTACTTATAAGATTTCGTAAGTTTTCTAGGGTTATTTTCTCCTTTGTGATATAATACTGCTTATACTCATTCTAAATCTGTTTTCGTCACGTATATTTTTCTTAATTTCAGTGTCTTTTTAATAAACAGACTAGCATTTGTAGGTGACTTACATATTTGTATTGTCAGAAATATATTGGCTTATAATATTAAATGCTGTGTTAACGTTAGTGTGGCAGTACCTTTATGACTTTGAAATCTGCAAACAAAAAAGTAAGAAAGTAACCTATATAGAATTCTAAGCAGTGATATGTGCAGAATGCCTGCAATATCTCCGGCGAACTCTCTTCCGAAGCGAACCGGTCATACGCCGTGTTTCCAACACCTCCCTTATATAGACCACAGTCTGTCGCTGTGGTAACTCATTAGAGATTCGTTTATAAAGGATAAGACAAATGGTAATTAATTTCAAAACAAATACGTTAAAATGCGTACTCCAAAGTTTTTTCTCTAATGTCATCTATATTTTAAACTTTGAACTCAATTCGTATATTACTAACATTATAAATGCGAAAGTTTAAATGGATGGGTGGATGGATGTTTGTTAGAGTTTGTAGCCCAAACTGCTGAACGTATATCGATGAAATTTGGCTTAGGTGTAGAGGATAGTCTAGAAGAACACTTAGGCGATTTGATTTTGTTTTTTTTTTTATTCTAGGTGGATGTAATCGCGGGCGAAAGCTAGTTGACTTATACATGAAGAAACTTCCTTTCCGACTCGTACATAGTTATTCGCTGCAGATCCAACCTAAAGATAATTATGTATACCTATTTGTTTTTCAGATACACCTAATTTATATAACGATATGTTCGTTATCACAAGCGGCGTACATCAGTCGCATGGCCATGGTGCGTCCTCGCGCGCCCGCTGTCTTCCGACCAGGAGTTGTGCTGCAGAGGCCGTGGTATCAACGCGTGGTACCCGCGTACCGACCTTATGTAGTATATAGAGGACCGATTCCACACAGGTACGGAACAACTAATTGCATACCACACGCAAAAGAACAACGCTTTTTTGTAGTATTACAATAAGCAATATATCATAAGTGTTATTACGCATTGTTTCTTGAAATATAATAAGGTGGAAAAAGAGCGGGCACCTGAATTCGTCGAAAAAGCGAAGCGACCGCATAGACATCCACAATTGCAGATGCGTTGCTTACCCTTAGACCCACATAAATAGGATTTTTGCCCTACCAATGCATCTCATCCTTCAAATCAACTTTCCTTTCTCACCACTTAACATCAGGTGGTCGTGGTCAAGCACTAGTTTATGCTTCAATAAAAAACAAGAAGATTAGGAGGGTTAAGGGACTAAAATTAGGCCTGCGGTACGCACAATTTGTCCTTGTAAGGCATTACGCATCATTTAATAGTATCTCTATTCGTTATTTAATAACCAGTGAATATTTAACGTATTGATACCAATGTTAAGACATTTTTTCAAAGATACGCTGCTAAGCCTCATATGCACTTTCGTAACGCGATCCCGAGCGGTCCGTGGAAGACAGGACGGCCGCCTGTCGCAGACTACGAGCTGCTAAGAGCCGCGTCCGCACCGCCTCTACTCCACGCACACGGTGATACAGGTTGATTATATCAGCACTGCACTACTCTATATTTTACTGCCATTCTCTATTCGTCATTATATCCATGTCCTTGACGTACTCTAGTTTGTACCATTTTCCGTCGCTTAGTATTTTATCTCTATATTACAATGTTTCATAATTTTGAACGAATTTTCTCTGTGTTTAATTATGCTTTACAACTTTTTCCCGCACGATATGCACAAGAATGATGTTCATGTCCACGGCAATGGTTTTTTTTTTTTCAGATACACCTAATTTATATGACGATATGTTCGTTATCACAAGCGGCGTACATCAGTCGCATGGCCATGGTGCGTCCTCGCGCGCCCGCTGTCTTCCGACCAGGAGTTGTGCTGCAGAGGCCGTGGTATCAACGCGTGGTACCCGCGTACCGACCTTATGTAGTATATAGAGGACCGATTCCACACAGGTACGGATCAACTTATTGTATACCACACGCAAAAGAACAACGCTTTTCTGCAGTATTACAATAAGCAATATATCATAAGTGTTATTACGCATTGTTTCTTGAAATATAAGGTGGAAAAAGAGCGGGCACCTGAATTCGTCGAAAAAGCGAAGCGACCGCATAGACATCCACAATTGCAGATGCGTTGCTTACCCTTAGACCCACATAAATAGGATTGTTGCCCTACCAATGCATCTCATCCTTCAAATCAACTTTACTTTCTCACCACTTAACATCAGGTGGTCGTGGTCAAGCACTAGTTTATGCTTCAATAAAAAAACAAGAAGATTAGGAGGGTTAAGGGACTAAAATTAGGCCTGCGGTACGCACAATTTGTCCTTGTAAGGCATTACGCATCATTTAATAGTATCTCTATTCTTTATTTATTAACCAGTGAATATTTAACGTATTGATACCAATGTTGAGAAATTATCACTCAGATACGCTGCTAAGCCTCACATGCACTTCCGTAACGCGATCCCGAGCGGTCCGTGGAAGACAGGACGGCCGCCTGTCGCAGACTACGAGCTGCTAAGAGCCGCGTCTGCACCGAATCTACTCCACGCACACGGTGATACAGGTTGATTATATCAGCACTGCACTACTCTATATTTTACTGCCATTCTCTATTCGTCATTATATCCCTGTCCTTGTCGTACTCTAGTTTGAACCATCTTCCGTCGCTTAGTATTTTATCTCTATATTACAATGTTTCATAATTTTCAACGAATTTTCTCTGTGTTTAATTATGCTTTACAACTTTTTCCCGCACAATATGCACAAGAATGATGTTCATGTCCACGGCAATGGTCAAGTCAGCGACATAGTCTTTGTATAATAATATGAAAAACAACTTAAATTTGTAGAAGACATATTGCATAAACACATCCATAGTAATTTTTAGCGTAGGTACTCAGGAAAGTATCCTCCGCCTACAGTCCAGGAATTAAAAATGTATAAGAACTTAACACGAACGGAGGCATGAAAATATTCCAAACTATTTACGTTGTCATCGTCACATCATCGCGGGTAGGAAATATGTTTCCCCGGCTATATTTACAATGACTATGGTTGACGTTGCCGTGGACAGTGCAATGTTTGTCAGTGATGTATAACAGCAGGTGCGATACACACGATACCAGCGCCCAATCTCAGCCTGTCAGAGAAGCCTATCGTCGTCGTTGACACCGATACTGCTAACACTGCGCCAGCCACTGAACCCGTAAGTGTTAACTTAGGATTAAGTAAAATCTAGGATTATGTACAACGAGTCTGTTTAGCTGACCCACCCTTGTAGACAATCGAAAAATTTAAAATAGTATAGTCCAGCCATCGACCGTCGACAAATCCTCCTTCCGTGACCATAGCCTAGCAAGGCCCGTAATTTTATTCATAGACTAGCTGTTCCCGTGCGGCTTCAACCGTATGATATAAAAAACTTGCTTCGTTGCTGCTGTTGGCAGCATTGTAGTTTTGTCCCTTTCCCGCATGACGAATTTTTGCAATGCATTTACACCCTAAGTTTCATAGCGTAAAAATATATAGCTTAAAGCGTGTCGAAAATGTAGGGCTTTTAATTAATTTTTTTTTTTTCAAAAACATACTGTGATTGCTGACATCCTACATAAGTGCGCTTTATTATATTAGTATAGATATAAAAGCTACATAAATCATAATCGATAAATAATAATATTTTCGTTATCTACAGATCAAAACATATGAAGTAACTGAAAAATATTCTGAGCCCCAAGTGTATCAGATACCAGCTAAAATCGAAGCTCCAACTGGATTTTCAAAACAGTCAGTAAGTAAAACTAGAATTATCAAATACTTTACAGAATATTTTAAGAATCACAAGAAGCTACTAATTAATTATGTCAGATGTATCTAGAATAACATTAATACTAACTTCCAGTCTTTAAAAACACCTGAACTGCACCAGTTCGTGCAGAACGGAGCGTCTTTCCCACTCTCAGCGCAGTTCGGACACCCGACTCTACCACTACCACAAAATCCACAACAGTTCTCAATTCAGGTACATATTACCCAAGTAATTCTAAGAGCGCGCGCAAACCTTTGACTAAACTATCGCACAAATGTTTAGTCTCGCTTTGATTTCTATGAGCTTACATATATGGAGGTGCGCACACTACTCGATCTTTAGTTGTGCAACTAAACAGTTGAATTGGATGCGAAACAATCGACAATCGCATAACAGTTCTGCCATAGTTTAGTCAAAGGTGTGCGTCAACTCTTCAATAAAACAATGTATGGAAAAATCACATTTGTATTCCAGGGTTTCACAGACTTATCTGCTCATCAGGATCTCCAAACAGCAGCTGAAGGCATAATAATCCCACCGAGCGCACTCTACCAAAACGATCCAAACTTCTTACAAAAACTACAAAGTCAATTACTACAACAGTTCCCTGCAGTTGAATTTATACCTTACACTGCTGAAATACAACCCCAAATTCAACAAACCACACAATCCGAATTATATCTATTAGAAAACGAAGTAATAACACAACAACCATCTTTCAAATCAGATGAACCTCACAAAAACATCGTACAAAGAGAAACTCAAGAAGCGTCTCTTTTGTCTTTAGTTCCACAACCATTTGCTCCTAGTAATGTGACACAAAACGGAACTCAAACAAAACCTAACAATCAAGAAAACGTTACAGAAAGTTCTGGAACAGAACTTCCGACTACAACTAAATTAATAGAAACTACAACAGAACAAAGCACTACACCTATATACTACGCTCAAGTTGGTCAAAGTGTAGGCAATATTATAGCTAAAGGATTTTATTCAGCTATAAACGATGTCAGAGCAGCTGCCGCGTTAGCTCAAGTGGAAAAGGTCAATGAACTCGCACACGTAGATATCACTACTACAATTAAATCAGAAACAACAGAAGCTAACGAAGCGTTAAACAAAGAAAGCAATGAAATAAATTTATCAAATGAAATAAAATTTGCCGGAGTTCCGTTTGAAAAATCAGCTGATTCGGTTAACTTTACTTATAGAGTACTACGTTCTAAAGAAGATATCAAAAATAATGGAAATGGAAATGTCTACGCTGGTCAATTAGTACAAGCAATGATAAGTGAAGATAAAGACTTCAATAAAGGCAAAGCCAACGTATCATGGCGGGCACCGTTAAGATTATTTGCGACAACAGAAAAGAAAGACAATCCACAAAAGTTGAATGTTGTAAAAGCGAAAATACCGCCGAAAACTAAACTGACATTTGATGATAAAACTGGAGAGCCTGTTTTGAGAATCTACGCGAGTTATTCTGAAAATCCTATTCAGGTAAGAAATTATATAATAGTAATATTCAAACACAAACTGCCGCATCCAAGTAACGTTAGTTTTGGTATTAAAATGTACATGAATGTAACGGAAACTTTGTACTCCACTGGAATATCACAATCAAATGAACTTCAAAGATGTAGTAGTTATGGAAAAAGTTCATAAAGTTATATTAAAAAAGTAATCTTTGATTATATGAATTAAGAGTGAATATGTTCGTCCAGTAAGCGACTACTCAATTTTAATCTCACTAATATTATAAATGCAAAAGTTTCTGTTTGGATGTACGTTTGTAAGAGAGCATCCTAAACGGCTAAACGGATCTATATGAAATTTCGCAGAAATAGCGTGTAGCCTGGAATAACACAAGGGCTACTCATTTTTTTTTTAAATTCCTTGCAGACGTCATCGCGTGTGTCACCTAGTTCGCTTTAATTAGAAGTATCTTATGTAGTTATTTATTTACAGAAGGAGGTAATGCTATCAAAATTATCGAATCTAAAACATGTTAAAGAAGTAGTAACCCGTAAACAAGATGCGAAAGACAGTTGGAACACAGTCACTTCAAAACCATTTGAAAAAACTTTACCAGATGCAAGCATATCACAGTTTGGTTTGAAACTACGCTCTAGAAGTGACGATTACATACCTTTATTTGAAGAATATGAGGAATAATTTATGTGTAGATTTATTAAAAAGCCAACGATTAAATTTAAGGATAAAATTTTTACGCCTTTAATAATTTGAGTCATACTCCTCTTGATAGATTAAGTTGATTTCGACTGGCGTGACACTTAGCTACACAATACAAATATTGTCATCCTTTTCATTCTTATTGACAAAATAGAGATATGAATACAAGTGTCACTGCAGTGGAAATTCATTAAAATTTAATTATATGTTATTTAATTGTAAGGTTACAAAGATAAATCTTACTTAATATTATATTATAAATGCGAAAGTTTAGATGGATGGATGGATGTTTGTTAGTTTGTAGCCTAAACCGCTGAACGGATTTCGATAAAATTTGGTATAGATGTAGAGGATAGTCTGGAAGAACACATAGGCTACTCACTTTTGTTTTTTTTTTTAATTTCACGCGGACGGAGTCGCGAGCGAAAGCTAGTATTGCTTAGAGGGAAAGCAAGCTTTAAATTAAAATTGGTGTAATCATTTTAGATCTAAACAAAAAATATTTAAGACAGTTAATTATAAATGTTCCAGAAATCATTTTATAGTCTGATCTTTTCTTTATAAAACAAAAAATCTTGATTTCAAGAACTAAGCGTAGTAGTAACTAAGCATATTTAAAAACCTTGGGTATATTTTGTAAATATATTTATTTTCGATTTAATGCATTTAGCTCATTGTTATTTATTTTAAGTGAAAACAAATAAAAGACATTAAAAATTTTCATAAATCTTTTATTATACCAAGTCACTATCAAAACATATTAACTTTTATACAACATTCAAAAACATTCCAATTGTTTCTATATTATTCGTACAATATAAACAAAGACATTTAAGAAATATATAGACTAGACATAGTGAACATTTCACCGGTAACTTATTTGAAAGGTACTATGTTAGTTACCAAGTAGAGTGGCATCTCATATCCTTGTATTGACGTTATAAAAACACTTAACAAAATTATATTAAACTCCATCTTCATACTAATATTATAAAGAGGAAAACTTTGTTTGATTGTAATGAAATAACTCAAAAAGCTATGTTGTCAGTGAGTAACATAGCCTATGTTTTAAATTATTTTTTAATTTCACGCGGATGGAGTCGCGGGCGAAAGCGATTTGTTATAAAATAAACTAAAGTGTCAAAAATTATAAACATTTAAATTATTATAGTCAACTATGCCTCCTCTATATATTTTTTTAATCTCTTTGTTTATAAAACAATAACTATGTTTCACAAATGAGTAGCACTTGTATACAATAGTGCCATCCCTTTCACTCTTATTGAAAAAACAAAGACAACAAATGTATACAAGTGTCATCATTGGAATTTTATGAAAAGAACCAGTACATTCCAGTCCAGTTAAAATAAGCACTAGTTTCCAACGTGTTTACTCTTTCCAGTTGTAATTCAAAGCTTATATCAAACGCTGGACTAGAATAATGTAAATAATGTGTAGCCTTAAAGGTGTTAATGTTATATCGTTTCGTTTCGTTATAGATACTTAATCTGGAGTACAAAAGGGAAAAACGGATAAATTCCTTAGTGTTCAGTTTGACATTTCGTAAATCGACTCTTGTATGTCAAACTTGAATAAAACAATCCATATTGTATATCTAGTAAGTCACTTTCTAGTGTTTAGGAAACTCCAATAAAATAATTATTCAACAATTTTATTTATCTATTCGAAAATTAATTAAACTCATCTAGCGTTAAGATAAAATAACTTTATTTTAAACATTAAATATTGCCCGCACATTCAGATTTTTATAAAAATATTTTAGTGTACTTTTCATAGTAGTTTGATTAAATTCACATTTCTATCTACATTTGCATTGAACATTCATTTTAATTAGCTTTTTACCACAGCCTTGAAATTTTAAGTTATTACCTGAGGAAGTCAAATATTAAGATGTTAACACCAACGGCGGATCCAGGGGGGGTCATGGGGGTCATTTCCCCCCCTGAGCTGGTTGGTCAAGAGCTTGACAAAATATATTTACATATTTTGTCAAGCTCTTGACTTGACCACGAATATGTGACCCTCCTGGCGCTAAAGCTGGATCCGCTTTTGGTTAACATAGTGTAATTTCCAAATAGTATTAAAATAAATACAAAATTGATGTACATATATGGGGGTAGACAGAGTAATATTAAAGTACTTTTTTAATTACATTATTTTTAACATTACTCAAGAAATAATATAAATTTTTTCACAGACTGTCATTCAACAAATGTTTTTCTACTTGTGAACCTTTTATTTTATTACCGTCTATTATAACCCCCCTTACATGGACCTCAGGGGGTCTGCATAGACTAGTTTAGGGGCATTTGTTGATACAGTCCAACCAGGATAAGAGAGAGTCCAAGCAACTGCAATTTTCTCACTATAGAGGTTTCTCTCTAAGCCAATTTCTTGCTTACAGAGTTATTGTCACTTATAGATGTTTACACAGAAAACATCGAGACAATATTCTATGTAGTAGTATTTATTAGTGTGCTGTGTACAAAAAAACTATGGTTCACGCCTCTCGCTTATAAAAGTTTGTTTCTCCCTTATAGTTGTTTTAGGGCTAAAAACTAGTAACCGGATGTGACCAGTTTATTTTTTAGAAGCTAAAATCCTTGTGACCCACTAATAACTGTCACTTATAGAAGTTTAAGGGCCTGTCCCACCACTGGCTGATAAAGGCTCAGATAGCTTAAAAATGACATTGTCAGATAAGGGAACAAAATCCGATATTTCCATCATATATTTTACACGTTGGATTGTTATCAGACAATTTACAATTTGGTAGGACAGGCCCTATTTCTCATTTTTAAAGATTTTGGAGGTTAAAAACATTGGAACCAGATTCTCGCTTATCCAGGTTGGATATCAAAAATGTTTTAATAATTACCTCAATGTGGGAGCAGGGCGAGGGTTCAGGAGTTGGCGTTGAGCGCCTCCAGCTGGTCCATGAACCAGGGCGAGCCGCGCGCGCGCGCCGTCAGCACCTCGCACCCCGTCTCCGTCACCAGCAGGGTCTGCTCGAACTGGAAATGCATATTTACACATTTTAAAACCAATTATTACATCTGTTATGATTATTAAGCTTAGTGTATAGCGACTTCCGACAATCTACGCTCCCTTTTACATCTTGGGTGGCTAAAAACCAGCTCGACACTGGATCTCAACCAGTATCGGTTAAACTGAGCCTCCCCCTTTTGCCATCTGTCACAATTTTTCATATAAGTTTTTTATTTTGTACAACTCTGTGTATATTTTTGGATATATAATTCTTCTATCTTAAGTTACATACAAATTCAAACAGAAATTAGCATTTCTAAAGATAATTTTAAAACATTAAAAAAATCACAAAACTATAACTTACGATAGTTTACATAGAAGCTCTTACTTGAGCTAGTTAATTAATTTTTAATTCCATTCACTTGTATGTAATTACCTGAGCAGAGCGAGATCCATCCGCAGTGACCGCAGTCCAGTGATCCGGCCACTGTTCATCTCGCCATCCACCCTCGTTTATCATAGGCTCTATGGTGAAACAATGTCCCGGCTTCATCATACCAACTGCCTTATTCTCTGAAAAGTTCCAACATAACATTATTTAAAAAATCACTATTACTATAAGCCATCTAAATATTAAATTTTGAGCAATTAAAGTAGTATATAATTCTCCCTTTAACTTTCATATTTCGTTATCATACACTAGCTGTAGCCTGCGACTCTGTTTGCACGGAATTAAAAAACTGTATTGTTGGTTAATACGGTCTGGATAAACACATGGTCTTAACCATTTTTTTTTAATTCCACGCAGACGAAGTCGCCATATTTTAATATATGTACAGAATCTAAACTAATATAAAAAGGCGTGAACACAGTAGTTATGTAGGATGTCAGCAATCACAGTATAATAAAATGCCCTACAGTTCGATACACTTTAGGATATAATTTCACAATATTAAACTTAGGGAATAAATAATAAAAAAAAATCGTCATGTGGGAAAGGCACAAAAACTACAAGCTGACAACTTCAAGGAAGCAAGGTTGCCATGGTAATGGTAATTGTTAGCTAACATCAAAGGCCTTTGTCATTTCTGCATTTGAATTTTGAGACAAATGTAAACAATAAAATAATTTCATGCAAATGAAGCCGCATTGGAACAGCTAGTTTTATACAAGAATTTTTACTTACTGGCGTAATGTGGAACATTAGGTGCTGTATGAAACAGTCTATGTATACCATGACCGCAGTATGATCGTACAACACTCAATCCATTTGCCTGGGCATGCTTATGAATTACATTTCCGATCTCTCTATACTTTTCTCCAGGTTTTACTATATTGATCGCTTTCTCTAAACACTCATATGTGACTTGAACAAGTTTCCTACTCGATTCTAGTATGGTGCCGACGAAAAACGTCTCATTTAAATCACCATGGAAACCTCTGTGATAGACTGTTACATCCACATTACAGATATCACCATCCTGTAACAAGATAATTTTCAGGATATATTCAAAATTAGTACTAAATGTACAAACTCCATACAAACACGATATTCAAACAAAAAAGTGGTTGTGAATTAAGAGTAAAATAATAAATTATAAGAATTTTTAGTTATTTAAAATTAAAGTTAAACTTGCCAAAAATAATAATTACTAAACAATTTGTTTCATTTCCTGTACGAAATCCATAATCAGAAATACTTTAAGAGTTTACTTTAAAAATGTCTAAAAATGTAGTGATACTACATTGCTAACAACTTTTTAGCTACATAACAACAAAATCATAAAATTTATATTGCTTTTTAGAGGATATACGAGTCAAAACATACCTGTAATGGACGTAAATCTGGTATCCCATGACATATAACTTCATTAACCGATGTACAACAACTATTTGGGAAGTTGTGGTAATTCAATGGACTGGGATAACACTCCCGTTCAATGCAAGCCTCGTGGACCACTCTGTCTATTTCCTCAGTCGTCACCCCAACATCACAAGCTCTGAAACATTACAATAAGAATTTTATAACCACTATTACTCTTATTACAAACTTGTCAAGGCTGGGATTTTCTTAAATGACTCATGTTTTTAAACCATAAGGTTGCAAATAGCAAAGCAACTGCTGCCCATAGACATTCACAATGCCATTATGTTACCCAACTTTATTTGACAGAGGAAGGGGCACATAAAATGAGAAAATATCCTGTGAATAATGTAATCTTGTAAGCTTGGTGCCTTATTTCCTAATTTTATTAGTTAGATTTGCACAGAAAAAGGATATTTCTTCTTCCTATATGTCTCCCCACTGTCTAATAACAAATGTGTTTTGTAAACAAGATAAACATTTAATCTTGTAGACTTACTTCCTTATTTCCTATTTTTATAGCTTATCTTTAATTTACTAATTGTGCTCCAATCAAAAATATCAAAATACTTTAGGTAAAATGCAACTTAAAAAACCAGTTAATTTTTTTCTTTACTAAAATATTAACTAACCTGGCGGCTTCATCAAGTACTTCACGACCAAGTCGACAAGCGACACGCATTCCTTCAATTTCTTCATCGTCCAAAACTTTAATTTGTCCAGAACCTTTCGCAGCGTTCTCTGAGGCCGGGAAACCGGTTGGGTGGTCGGCGTAATCGGGACGACCTATATGCGGAGGCACTGTTCTCTTAGGACCGGCCGGAAAGGGCCTCAATTTCCCCGTAAAACTATAGGACGGCCACGGATTATACTCAACGTTTGAACCATCAGTACTTTCACCCTCTAAAACAAAATATTTTCATACTAAAAGGGAAAAAGTCACTCCGCAACCTAACCTAAAAACTTACTCGCCAATGAGTGGATAATTTTGTGAGATTTCCATGACTTTTTGAAACAGTCTTGATTGCAAAAGAACGACCCCTGTATGCCAAGTTTTATGCATGTCGGACACTGTAACTGTGCGATTGATTTGCAACCGGGCGATTCACACATTCCAATTCCAGTTGAAGCCATTTTTTTTGCTTTGCTTTGAATTGAAATTGAATCTTTGCTTTGAAAATTCGATATCAAATGTCAAACAACGCAACTCAACTGTCACTAAACTGTCATCTGTCACGCAAATTTGTCTGCCACAGATAATAAAGAAATTTATTATTTGCACTTTCTATCCCACTTTCATAAACAAAAATAATTGGTGATTAATACTAAATTTGTCTTTAGATAAAATAGCCTTTTTCTTTCTAAATACACTATTAATAAATATAATTTGTGTAATAGCTATAAAAATTAAAAATGGTTTTCAGCCCACAAAAAATCCGCACACCTTTAAGTATTTCATTGTCATGAGCCTTTAATTGTATAGATGTAGACAATTCGATACTGTGAGACCTTTGTAAACCTATGAGGTACCTAAATTATGCAGTAAAATAATGTGTAAAATCCTATTATTTTCGTAAGATGGCTTGTAGGGCACGGCGCCTATACTGATAATAGTACTTATAAAAATATCTAGTACACAACGCAATTCGTTGCACATATTACTTTTGAGCTCCTCATTTTCACTCGTCGTTTCTTGATTCAAAATTAATGGACTATAAGGCATTTCCAAATCGGTTACTCTCGTGTTTTGAAAATTTCTGCAAAAAATCTTTTTTTAAATGAAACTAAAATACTTTGAACTTGGATTTGCTATACAAAATGTACATAATAAGATTTATAATCTGGAATAATAGTAGTGACGCACGAATCCAGATTCCAGGATTATCAAAGCAACGCCCACTTTTTATGAGTTTGGTGCGAACTATAAACTTCATGGCTATCGTAGTATTTATGACAATTTCAAAAATATTAAGACTGTTACGAGCTAGTTTATGGTGTTATATGGATTATTTTAGTCTCAAATATTATGTTGTTTTGAAATTAGTACATAAATATTAGAAATACTTACTGAAAAGTGAGTACACTTGGTACAGCCAACCGTTTGGTAGATCTAATGAGCGTATAAGTACGTTTCTTGACCTACTATACATAAAATCCCACGTAGTTATTAATTCAGTACTGTTCATTTCACGAAAAATTACAAATCGAATATAAAATAAAGCATAAAAATATGAAACTGATAATTTCCAGTGAACGATGAAGTCACATTGACGTAAACGTTTGTACTTCTAAACAGACGCGTTCTATTTTTGAATGTTTATTTATTTCCCGCCATCTCGGTTCATCATTGAACTGTACAAAGAGTATCTTAATAGACAGGTTATTACAGAAAATATAGCCTGATTAAGTACCAAATAAAATAAAGCTATAGAATTAAAACAGAGGTGTCCTTAGGCATTACCAATTAATTGGAGAATCATGTGCCGTGTTTCCGTATCTCTTAATTAATCGTAAACAATAATTTCATAATACCAGTCTATGCGGAAGTATAAAAATGCTTCTATTAAGTTCTTAGCTATTTATATAACTTATGAAATGTCGTTAACACGAATCTAATGCTATAAAATCTTTTTTTAATATCTTCCGTCTGTAAAGATAAAGCAGGTAAAGGTCAGACTGTTTAACGCATAAGTAAATGAGTTGAGTTTGATATTGAAACATACATACACATAAATAAGTATATAAAAGACTAGCTGTTGCCCGCGATTTCGTCCACGCAATTTTAAGATAAAAAGTAGCCTATATTATGCCCGTCTATGATAGTTACCCTTCAATGAAAGTCCGGTCGAAATCAGTCCAACCGTTTAGGAGATTACACGGAACAAACGCGGCTTGCGGACAGACAGACAGACAAAAAATTTTTAATTGCGATTTTCGTTATCAGCAACGCAGAACATCATCTTCCCGAAATCTGGAATTTTTCTTTTGATACAAACAAACACTCCGATTTTATTACATGCAGGTATAGATATAGAAGATAAAAAGTATTCAACGAGCTTTCCGCCCTCTAGCGGGTACAAAGGGTAACTCAGTACCCATCAACAATTTCCTATCATTAATTTTCCCGTTTGTAGCTTTTGAAAGAGAACGCAATTTATGATTGTTACGTCGATAAAAGCTTTGACATAATTTTTTCTATTTCATTTTTTCCAAAGCATTGTTGTGAAGAAACCTCTTGTCAGTAAAAGATCATGGTCGAATTGGATCATGGAATCATCATTTATTGTGTTATAAAAATCAATTACGATCGAATTTCAAACAATAGACGACAATTAATTATTATTGATTCGTTGATTAAAATCTATACATATAATAAAATTGGAGTGTCTGTTTGTAATATCAAAAGAAAAATTCCAGGTTTCGGGAAGATAATGTATTTGCGTTGCTGATAACGAAATTCGTATATAAAAAAATTTGTCTGTCTGTCCGCAAGCCGCGTTTGTTCCGGGTAATCTCCGAAACGGCTGGACTGATTTCGATCGGACTGCCATTAAAGGGTAGTTGACATAGGGAATATTATAGGCTACTTTTTATCTTAATATTGCGCGGACAAAATATAATCTTTTGATAATTATTAAGAATTGTAAATATTTCATTTAGCATTCAAAGTATTAAAAATAGACCTTTTAAAATCCAGATATTTTTTCTCCGTCGTTTTCTCGACGTTGGATTTAATCAGATTCTATTCAGAGCGAACTTCTTGCGAGGATTTAAGAATATATTTCATTTAAAAACCTGAAGTGAGAAAATGTCGGCTCATTTTCTTTATTCGTCGTTTTAATAAGCGTGTGTTTTACGCTGTAAGTACGTTATGAGTACAACAGTTCAGTTCAGTTGAAATGTAATATAAAATACTGAATAGTTGTATGAAATACTTTTAAAAATAGTTCACTATGATGACTAAATAAGTAAAACTAATTAGCTATTTATTTTTATTGAAGTAGTTCTTGTTGGAAGAAGTTGCCGTCGTCAGTTTTCCCGTCCAAATATGACGTGGGGGCGTTCAAAGAAGAGTAAACAGCTACCTATTAAGCTAGCGCGTACCATCTTTCGAGTACCTCATCACATTCTTCAGATGGAATCGTGGTCAAGCGTAGACCACGCTTAAAAATCGTATAAAAAAAAAAGTACTTGTTCTAGAAACGAAAGTGGACAAGGGTTATGTTATTGCTATGATAATTTCTTTTTTATAATGTAAATCGGTACAAGGAAACCTACTAAGCTAAAATTGATTCTTATATCTTACTAATATTATAAATGAATGAAAGTTTAGATGGATGGATGGATGGAACTTTGTTAGAGTTTGTAGGCTAAACGGCTGAATGGATGTCGACGACATTTGCCATAGATGTAGAACATAGTCTGGAAGAACACATAGGCTACTTACTTTTGTTTTTTTTTTTAATTCCACGCGGACGGAGTCGCGGGCGAAAGCTAGTAATATTAATAAATCTTGCCTATAAAGTAGATTCCATCAGATCATTATGTTTTATAGTTACGGCAGCCATTCGCCTAATTTGATCTCGCGCCCTCCTTCGGCAAACATCGTTAAAGTCTTAACAGGTAATTACCGGTATTAGCCGGTTTAAAGCGATAAAATCATAACAGCTCTAAGCATAATTTGTTTACAAATTTATTTTGAGGGCGAGCGTTAATTTATGTAGGCTATGTTTGATGGTTGAGATTCTAAACTTTCGTAATTTGCAATGAAAACCGTAAGCTTGATAGCTTAGAGATTTATTTCTATAATACTTTTTTAATGTTTTTTTTTTTATATTGCACCACTTATTAAACATGTCCTGTATAATTTACTTCTTACTATCATACAAATATTATAAATGCAAAGTTTAGCAACAGTGGCAACAGTAGCAACAGTGGTAGAGCCCGCTAACAGTGGTAGAGCCCGCTTTAACATCTTCGCACGAATGGGTCGGCTCATCCGGTGCAATACCACGACCATACAGAAGACAGGCGTGAAGTGGGAGCAATTCCGCGTTTCGTCTGAAGAGTGTGGTGCCGGAGGCCCAACTTTAGTCCATTTTCCTTTCCACCCTTTTTCTCATAAGAATAGGATGGAAAGGGAACGTGGATTTGATGGTGGAGGAGACGCATAGAAAGAGGAAATATCTTCTTTATGTGCGTCTCCTCCTCCGTCGACTAAGGGTAGGTAACGCATCCACTATTGCGGATGTCTATGGGCAGCGGTCGCTTCGCCATTTTGGCGGTTTTAGGTGGTCGCTTTCTCGTTTGCCACCTTATATTATATAAAAAAAAAAAAAAGTTTAGATGGATGGATGGATGTTTGTTAGAGTTTGTAGCCTAAACGGCTAAACGGATCTCAATAAAATTTGGTTTAGAGGTAGAGGATAGCCGGGAAGAACACACAGGCTACTTACTTTAGCTTTTTTTTAATTCCATGCCGACGGAGTAGCGGGCGAAAGCTAGTAATTTATAAGTTTACTACAAAATTACTGATTGATCTACGTAAAAAAAGGCCAAAGAATTTAAAATATGTCTTTATTCTATAACTTATCTTCTTTTATACATTAAATTCCAATGGAGGGCTTTCTATAATAATATCTTTGAATAAAGGACAATAAAACTGAGTGATTCGATCATTAATTTTTCTGCTGCGACAAAATAAAAGCCAAATCCCGACCTGTTAAAATACTTATATATGTAGAATTATCTTAATTGTAACTTAAGTCGAAATCTTTTCAATATCAAAAATGTTTATATGGTATTGCTGTCTTTTTTTTTTATAACATAAGGTGGCAAACGAGCAACCGGCCACCTGAATCCGCCAAAATGGCGAAGCGACCGCTGCCCATAGACATCCTCAATTGCAGATGCGTTGCCTACCCTAATTCGACGGAGGAGACGCACATAAAAAGGATATTTCCCCTTCCTAAGCATCTCCTCCACCGTCAAATCCACTTCCCCTTCCCATCCCATCCTTATAAGAAAAGGGTGGCAAGAGAAAGGGACTTAAATTAGGCCTCCGGCACCACACTCATCAGACGAAAACGGAATTGCTTCCATTTCACGCCTGCCTTCTGTGTGGTCGTGGTATTACACCGGGCGTGCCGGCCCATTTGTGCTAAGATGTTAAAGCGGGCACTACCACTGTAACTGTATCTGAAAGTTGAATTAATTTTCAGAACATTTAATACTAGCTGTAGCTCGCGACTTTGCCCGCGTTAAATTAAAAAATATAGCCTATGTTACTTGCCGATAAAATACGTTTCTAACGGTGAAAGAATGTTTAAAATCGGCCCAGTAGTTTTTTAGTTATTTCAATACATACAAAAATCCAAAAATCCAAATCTTTCCTCTTTATAATATTAGAATAGTCAAGGAATAGCGTATTGGTCACTTGTTATTCAGGAAAAATATTATGTTATTGTAAGGCGTTTATGGAAAGCCGTTTAAAAATTCAACCAAACTCCCCTCCCAGTCTATCCCTGTTCCACCTTTAGCCTTAGTGTTAAAGGGTGGCTGCGTCAGACCGTAACGGGCTGTTGGCCGACACGGTTCTGTCGCCGACATTTTGAATCCGGGATCGCGTAAAAAGTTCCTGTTATTAATTCTTTTGCCTTGTAACGGTAAGTTGTATTTAATTTTTGTGAATACTCTATCTATGAAGTATTATTTATAATTTTACGAATAGTAAATCTATAGAATTGTGCAAATATTCATAGATAATTTATTTTGAAACAATTTTATGCTTACATTTTAGAGTTGAATTGAAAAATATGGTAGAAAAAGGCACACGTATAACTAAGCAAATTTTAATTTATTAATTTTTATATACATTACCGAAATATTTATAATTTTATATATGCTTAGAAGATATTTACACATACTTTCTTATTAAGCTAACTGTTAACGTAAATAGTGTTTAGATAAATTACAGTTTGCCTTTTTCGTAGTCGATCGTAGCACAAGGTTCTACGAGCTTACCTCTACGTTGATTTACAAAGCGTGTAGGCGGTATTTCAACTCGATTGTTAAACTAGTTTTGTAAAAGTAGCAGGTTATAAAGTAATTAATACAAGTCGATAAGAAATGTTGCCAAATAATTTTCTATTGTAGGTATTAATTTTAACAATAAATTAGTATTTATTTTTTTTTATTGAAAGTGATGCTATAATAACTTCCATTGTAGTTTATTGTGATTTATTATTTCGATATGTTGTAATTTTTGTTTACTCGAAGTATTAGAACATTATTACACGAAATAAAAAAAATACCAAAACTCTAATTTTGGGGAATAATATGACAGAAAATACCAATAGAATCCTATTCCAATTACATTGAAATTAAACAAATATCGTCTATTTTATATTTTTTATCAGTAAATATAACTCAATAATTCAATCCACTCTGTTAAGCAAATAGAAAACGAAGGCTTGTACGAAACATACAATTGCCTTAAATGAGCCCGCTTCGCCAAAATTACTATTTTATTTCGCTGAATCTTTTACAATTGGCCCAGATTGTAAGAATTCTAACAATTTCAAAAGTAGCTTTATGTAATAAGAAGTGTATTCCGTTATAAATGTATTGAACGCTTTATAAATGTTAATATTCTTTAAAATGCGCTACAAAATTAATGAAACCACTATTTAATATTCGACATTTGTTAGTTAAGAATTGTTAATAATCATCATCTCCCCTGCCTTATCCTACTCCCGTAGGGTCGGCGCACCAGGTTTTCGTCCTCCAAAGCACTCTATCATCCGTCATCTCAGTCATCACTCTCTTCACCTTCATCACGTCGGGGTCACCAATGTTAAAATGTATAAATTACCCTTTTTTCTAATTTTCCCACTTTGAGACCGCGGCCGCGGTTTCTCACACACACACACAGGAAGAAGGAAGCACGACGCGTTGACGCGTCGCGTAATATGGCGGGCAGTGTTGCCAGCCCGCCGATATTAATGATGAGACGCAACATTGATCATGTCACCTTTCACGCAATCCATCCATCTCTTTCTAGGTCTACCTCTACCGGTGTACCCCTCCACATTCATAACTAACGTCCGTCTTGTTACATGCGATTCATCCCTTCTCATAACATGCCCATACCACTCTAACCTTTTACTCCTTATTTTCTCAACCACTGGGGCTACTCTCAAACTTCCTCTAATATAACATTATTAAGAATTGTTAATAATGTTAAGGTTTATAATGACGTAGAGATCGAAAAAAGTCATAAAAAGTAAAGTTAATTAAAACATTATTACAATAGACTGTTAAAAGCTAATACGTGTAACATATTAAAATATATTGGGCAATAAATTTACCATATAATAAATCCAGCATTATTAAATTTTTCGTACACTCACATTCAAGATAGACATGGGGTGGCATGGGGGAGTTTTTGCAGACGGATCCTGAAAATACCTTAGGGGGAGAATCTGGAAGTACATAATGAGTCATGTAATTCCTTTATGTTATTGGATGGTGATTTTGTAACTCAATAATGTTTTTACCGACAGTTTTCACTAACGAAACAAGTATAAAGACGTGACTTTCATCCCGTTTACTCTCCTTGAAAAGAGCGATAATAATCTTACTAATATTATAAATGCGAAAGTTTAGATGGATGTTTGTTAGAGTTTATAGCCTAAACTGCTGATCGGATCTCGATGAAATTGAATATAGATGTAGAGGGTAGTATGGAAGAACACATAGGCTATATTTTTTTTAATTACACGCAGACGGAGTTACGTGCGAAAGCTAGTAGGTTTTATAAAGTGGTTTGACAGTGGTTTCACAATTATTTTGTTCATTTCTATACTTTTTTATTATTTACGTCTTCATGTAATCTTAAGTTGGAAGATGAGATTTTGTATGTTTCTATTAGAACTAATAGAAATGGTGGTGTTGATGTGAAAAATTACAATTCCAAGTATAGGAAGTAAATGAAGGATTAATATTATTTACATTCGGCTTACGATACACGACTTTCGGAGCATTGAATCGGAAAATAAGGTTTTCACAACGTCTTCGAATGATGGAAGTTGGCGTTAACATTGGTAGGATTTTGGAATTCTTCCAACGCAACCTATTTCTATACACTGAATAAATTCTAGTAAGCTACATTTACTATGCGACCTTCTTAGATTAGTCACAATTCATAAATATAAATATTTAAGTTTCCGATAGTTCATTTGTTTGTAACTAATCTTGTATTTACAAGTGAGTAGATTTTATAGCACCTCGCTTTCGGCCGCGACTCCGTCCGAGTGTATTTATAACAAACTTTATAAGTAGCCTATCTGTTCTTCCAGATTATATTCTACATTTAAATTGTTTAAACTATCGTGAGACATTACTTTAAAACGAAAATTAAAACGGCTTAACTCACTTATTTATTATCCGGTGTCGGCACCGACTAGTTTCAGACCCTTCGGGGGTCCTTCTTCAGGGCGAGTATTAGTTAGCTTTTGTTCGTGGTTACGTCGCGCCTCGCACTGCGGGCCAGGGCGCGGAGGGCGCGGCTCGAGGGGGCGGGGGGCGCAGGGAGCGTTGTGGCCGCTTCGTGCTTCGGCGACGGAGATGTCGACGGGCTCAAAAATATTGAGGTGTTGCTATTGTTGTTAAAATTTTAACGTGACCGCGAACAAAAGCTAACTAATACTCGCCCTGAAGAAGGACCCCCGAAGGGTCTGAAACTAGTCGGTGCCGACACCGGATAATAAAATACGTGAATTAAGCCGTTTTAATTTTCGTTTTATATTCTACATGCTAAATTTCATCTAGACACGTTCAACAGGCTACAAATTCTTACAAACATCCATCCATCTAAACTTTCGCATTTATAATATTAGTAATAAAAGATAGAGTAAGTAACAAAAAAATATAAACGTATTATTAAAATAATCTAAATGTGTTTTTTAGTGAACAAAAATTGTTTAAGTTACTCAATAGTTACTTATATTTTGTTGCTGTAATTCCGTTGTGTCAGTAGTTACGACAAGGTCTAGTATCTGTCACTTTATAAGAAGGTTAGCTGAGCCCGGCTTTCAGTTAACGCTATATAGCGTTCTATTGTAGCAACATTGAAACATATATCCATCTCTGTTATTCCGTTTTAAAAAATAAAGACAACTATATATTGTGTGTATATGGTTTATATTATACAGAGGAAATGTGATCATAAAGTTTACTTGGCAACATTCTATGCTCTACTAAGCCTGTTTGTTACATAAAAGGCAACGGAACGAATTTTAATACATCCGCACAACTGACATGTATCGAAAAACGATCTCATGTGCGAATTCCTTTGACTATTAAATAACGGGATCTGTCAAGCGCTCAATCTCCTGTGTGAAAAAATTAACAATAAGTTGAAAACTAGTTTGATTGTTCTAAATTCTGAGACAATTTGCATTCATAACTATTTTCATACATAAAATAAATATTTTCATCTTTGTCTTACCCTCTAAGAAAATTGTCAAAATTAATTTTGTACAAGGCTCGAATGTTCTTTGCTTGGTCTATTTCTCTATAGTCAAAGGCAGTTCAGAATGTATTTTCCTTGTCAATGCCAGTCTTCATCCGTCAATATGAGAGACTGACTAATAATAAAATCTGCTTTTCCCTACCACTGCGTAACATAGACGAATTCTTTTTACATTTATATGATAATTCAAGTTTTCTATTTACTTCTACATTAACCTTTACCCACCTAAATTATTAAGCCATTAGTTCAGTAATATTTCCTAAATCTTAATCGAACAGCCACCACTTTGTAATGGAAAAAGATTTGAATCCAATTATGAGAGAAATGATTATAATGAAATTTACGGCTATTATCCAAAGAATCTCGCATTAACGGTTACCGTTACGCGTTTAAAACGATTGTCAGAATTATGACCTTGAATCATTATGGACTCTTAGATTATTTGTACATACTTATTTTAATAACCATTATGAGTAGAAAAGAACAAAGAATAAAGATTAGTAAATATAAATGTATACACATCTTTTTAAACTTATTTTTACGGAGGGTCAGCATAGTATGCACTCCTCTATCTCTATCAGCAGTTATGAAATCATTCCCTTCTTAAACATATCATCATCATCATCATCATCATCATCATCATCCTCCTTATCCTACTCCCGTAGGGTCGGCGCAACATGTTTTTGTCCTCCAAATAACTATCATACATCATCTCAGTCATCACTCCCTTTTTGATCATGTCACCATATCCATTGCTAAGCATATCTCTCACACAATCCATCCATAATTTCTTCGGTCTTTCTTTGCTACCATCCTTATTCAATTTATCACACAAACACAAACGTACACCTAAAAAGATTAATCAAGTAGAGTATAAAATGAATTTATTCATTTATATTTCGTTTTAAATTCTCTTCATTACTATTTATAAAGGTGCTTACGAAATCTTTCAAGAAAACAATACGAATGGAGAAATTATTACCCTCATACGAGATTAAGTACATTCTCAGACAATACTTATATTCTTAATGAGTGTAATTCAGTGGGAATAAAAGATACGTGAGGTACGATTAATAGAATTTACAATAATTCGGACACGTAGAAATAATGCGAGAAAATAAAAACAATTTAACGTTCTTGTTTCGAATTTTGATAGAATTGTATAAGAACAAAAACAGCATCGTCTTAATTGAGGTATATTGAAATAATCATACTAATATTATAAATGTGAACGTTTAGATGGATGTTTGTTAGAGTTTGTAGCCTAAACGGCTGAACGGTTTTCGATGAAATTTGGCATAGACATAGAAGATAGTCTGGAGGAACACATAGGCTACTTAGTTTTGTTTTTTTTTTAATTCCACGCGGACGGAGTCTTGGGCGAAAGCTAGTTAGATCTATTTCCAAGACAAAGCGATCGTTTACAAATGGAGCTAGTCTGAGCTAATCTGTAATCTAGAATTCGGTGGCCGGCAGCACACAAATTAATGGCACGTCAGATGCAGTTACTTCAAAGTATAGGTCCAAGTGTTAGACATACTGTAGACTATGTCCTGTGATTTCAGTATTTATAGAATCCATTTTCTTTTTGCATTAATGGGTTTTAATTTGTTTTTAAAATCATTAGAGTTTAATATCCGGGATGACATTTTTAAACTTTATTAAAAGTTTTTTTTTTTTTTGCAGGGAACCATTGCGTCAAGATATAATTCACAATAATTGTGATACATTTATTTAATTTAGTTATAATGTTTAATTCACAATTTTTATGAGATAAGATAAAGAACTTATAGTTTGAATTTCTAGAGTCTGTAATATAAAAAAAAAAAACATTTAGCTAAGTTAACAATATTTCTAAAATTTAAATCGCTTATCGCTTATACTTGCGTCGCAAAGGGCGACTAGTGAAATATTATTCGAATTCCTCCCGCTAAGATAATCCAGGGCAAGTTGCGAATTGACAAATACCGAACAATATGGAGACCTTATCGTCTGCTCTCCTTAATAAAAGGACAATGTTGTTTTATTTGTGTTTCTTTCGCTCACATTCTTTATCAAGCTAATATTAATTTGTAATTGCAGCGCTAATAGCCTAATGGTGGTACGGACTACCGATTTTGCGGTCGAGGGTTCGAATCCCGCGATTCGACTATTGTGAACTATATCCTAGCACAAGCCTAGAGCTTAGTTGGAATAGTTAAAGAAATTGTTAGTGAATTAACAGTTAACAATAATCTTTCTCTCTCTCCGATTCGTTTCCTCATTCCTGAGGGTCGCGACCGCTCTCCTTGACAATCTCTCGAAGGGTGTTTCTCCACTCTGTGCGATTCTCTGCGACGTGTATGGCGTTATGAATTGTTGTGTCGAGTGTAATAATAATCTACTGAATTTAAAAAAAATCGAAAGTTTCGATAAAATGATGTATACTTTTTACTACATATCTTTAAAACTACTTAACGGACTACAATGCAATTGGGCAAAGATATTGAAAATAGCCTGGAGGATTACATACTTGCTAAGTTTCAATTCGCGAGGGTCGCGGGAAAAAGCTAGTCTTATAAAAATAAGGCATGAAACTCCTGGGCTTCTTGTTATTTAAATGGTTTAATAAACAACTTATAAAAAAGGCGATCAAGCTAAACTTTAAATAGTAAAATGTTGAAGACCTCTCGAGACGTTTGGAGAGGGGTCGATAGGGAGCAGTCTAGCTGACACATTCAGAAGCATTATGAATAATTAATGCGAAAATTGAACTTCATATTACAGTAATGAAATCGACAATATTTTTGTCAATTGCATTACTTTATAAAGAAAACATCTAAAATCATCTTGATCATTGTGAGAGGTAAGAACATCTTATTATAATATTCTTTCCAATTAAAAATGCGAAATATGGCAACATTGCTATTTATAGGTAACTAGCTGTGGCTATCGTGCATTAAAATAATAATAAAAATATACAGCCTATGTTACTCACAGATAACCTTTCTAATGGCGAAAGAATTTTTGACATCGGCCCAGTAGTTTTTACGTGAATCGAATACATACAAAAGTCCAAAAATACAAATTTTTCCTTTTTATAATATTAGTATAGATTTATTTACATAATAGTTTATTCAGATAGTGAACAAATAATGTAATAAATTAGCACAAAAAACAACAGATTACGCCGAAGGCTGATATGAATTGCGAGCACGTCCGCACCAGCGTTGGTACGATATTTTCCTAGCGTACACTAAATATGCACCTGTAGTTCCACTTACCTTTGCCAGATATATTTTTGTTGTTAAACCAGAATGGACAAAACGAAAAGTTAAATGGTCAAACCCAATAAGCGATCTCGAGGTTATTTTTGCTTTTCTATCGCCTTTGTAATTACTTCACCTGTACGCAATAGTAATCATAAACCTATCTTTTAAAAACAACCAACTATTGTACTTCTTTACGTCCTTTAAATAAATTAAAATAATCTTGAAATCAATCTGAAATTAGCTTATAGCTAGGCTTATTCCCGCGACTACGTCCGCGTGGACTTAAAAAAAATGTGAGTAGCCTATAATATGTTCTTCCAAACTATTCTCTACATCTATACAAAAATTTCGTCGAAATCCGTTCAGCCGTTTACGCTACAAACTCTCACAAACATCCATCCATTTAAACTTTCGCATTTATAATATTAGTATGAAGTATGGTTAACATCTCATGTGTTTAATATTTTTCTGTTCAAAATACTATTTATATATGGCATTTGAACAAAAAAATAAAGGAATCGAAAAGTACAAATGTAGAAAATAAGTGAAAAGTTAAGTTTCACAGTTTTAAGGGTACTTGGCTGCTGCGAACGAAAAAGTATGAAAAACATTCGAAAACTTCTACGTTACGAGTTCAATGTAATCAAAAAGTAGGTGTCGCGATTTACGAGAAAATGGATAATGAATTCGATCCTTGAAGTTTGTATGAAATTAATAGTGCCATAGACTTTTTTCGGTTCATTTTGTTTTAAATCTTTATATCTAGGCTTTCTGTTACTTAAAATTTGTATTTTTATATAGTCTGATATAGAACAGGTATTCCTATTTGTTTGGCGAACGTAGTAACTTACCTATAATAAAATTAAAGCTAGATGTATAATAAGATTAAAAATTCCTACAAAACAATTTACCAAATACCAAAAAAGGAGAACAGCATTACTGATTTTATTATTGTGAATAAATGACACAAGTTGAATGGAACGACCTCAAATCTCTAAGAATAGAAAGATTTACTTTTCTATGGGTGTTTACTTCGACTACAAATCTAACTGCAAGAAAACAGCCCGTAGCGGGCGCACGCATTTTACTAAACTATCGCACAACTGTTATGCGATTGTTGTTTGTTTCGCAGCCAATTCAACTGTTTAGTTGCACAACTAAAAATAAAGTACTGTGTGCACCTCCATATAAGCTCGTATGAATTAAACCGAGACTAAACAGTTGTGTGATAGTTTAGTTTCAGGTGTGCGCACGTTCTAAAAGGTATCCAACAATTGTAACGTTCTTATGCATATTTTTGTTCGTAAAGTTTTTTTCATTACTTAACAGAATAAAATTGTTTCTGACACTTTCGTCGTACGTAGGCTGAACGTTTGAAGAATTTCATAAAAATATCTTAGCCTCCAAGAGAACTTTGGACAGAATTTAATTCGGAAACTTACCCGACTGGCGACAAAAGACGGTAAACTTGATTCCCTTAAAATCTCCGCGAACTTTGTCAAAAGTTTTGTATGTTAACTAGAAGTGACTCTTACTTTTAAAAGAATTTATACATATTTTATACTTATTACGTTGGGAAATTGCATTTCAAAATACGATTATTTTTGTACTCAAGTTTCTAACTGTATGTACTGTTAAAAACTTGTAAATTTCGTGCTTTAGTTTTTTTTATTAAAAAGAGCGAATATAACATGATTTTCCACTATTTAATTAGTAAAAAGTGTTTGTAGTTTTTTGTAGTACTTTCGCTCGCAAAACCAAAGCTTAGAAAGGTTTTATATGAACTTGAATAAATCTTAAATCTGTTATCCTTGTAAGCACATTTCACGAGCCTAATATAAACCGTGTGCGTATTTTTCGAGAGACCCTACTGCTTTGAAGTCTAATGTATGTAAGACAAGCTTTCGTTCGCGACTCTTTGGATGAAATTTTTAAAATGCTAACTTAGTATTTAATTACGATATTTTGTTGATCGTTTCATTTTGTACATCTAAAAAACTTTTAGATTTAATATTGTTTAGTATTGAGAACCTAAAATTGTTAAATATTTGTAAAGTTTTCAATTTTCCATCCATTTGATTCTGCCTATAAAAGAAAACCTGATTAATTCTTACATGACTATTTTCAGGCTGTTGTTCTTATTTCAAAATACAGCATAAAAATTCTCGTATAAGATAAAAAGCTGACTAAGGGTTCGTGATATCTTTGTTCTCCGCTAAGCTCACTCTAATGAGGCGATCAGGAAAAAATGCCAATTTATTACGGCTTACATCTATTACACTCGTCAAACTGTGCGTTTCTTGTTACTAAATACTCGTTACTTTTTATAGATTATTTTTGTACGTATCTAATGCAATATATGACGCAAGTAATAACTTAATATTTAACTACGTTTACTTTTGAATTTTATACATTTACTAACTGTTGCTTCGACTTACTGTTACTGCGACTTCGTCACCATGAAATTTATAAATATAGCCTATGTTACTCAGCGATAACGTAGCTTTCTAATGGTGAAAGAATTTTTGAAATCGACCCAGTAGTGTGTTATTGCAATACATACAAAAATACAAATCTTTCCTCTTTATGATATTACTCTATACTAATATTATATATCTATCGGCTTGAGCTAGCACGATATCAGAATTACTACTCGAGATCACATGTGGGCGGCCATGGGTAAAGTCGGATTCAAGGAATACATTCACAATACTTCAGTCAGGATATCATCGATCTACCAAGCTCATATCGTTCATACAATGTTCTCGCAACGATCCCTATTTTCAGAATGATCTAAGTCCGAAAGTCGCTTGGCGTCGCTTGTGTTCTAATTATGACTTAAATTCAAATTGATTTCTTCTTCTGATTGCGACATATCTGTATATAAGTAAACAAAATAAATTAAGTTTAATTATAGTAAAGCTTCAAAGTATCGGAGACGAAAGAGTTAAGGCCTTGTAATATGAAGGTCCTGAGTTCTAGTCCCGTAGACTGTGTCCTAACATACAATAGGCTCCGAGCACCTAACTGGGAAGTATAGTGAGCTGATGATGATTAAGAGCGAACGCACACCTTTGACTAAACTATCGCACAACTATTTAGTCGCGGTTTAATTCCTATGAGCTTATATGGAGCTGCACACACTGCTCGATTTTTAGATGTGCAACGAAACAATCGACAATCGCACAACTGTTGTGCGATAGTTTAGTCAAAAGTGTGCGCTCGCTCTAAATGAGTAAAGGAATCAAGAGATTTAATATTAATAAATGTATTTATTTTATTTAACGTATTAATCAGAGTCAGAATGTCTGCTGTCTCGCCGGCCTTGTGGCTTTCATTGTTCTCGGCCGAGCCAAAAATAACGCAAGCAAACGGCTAAAAATAGGAAATAGGTGTGTAGGGAAACCTTTTCATCCCTTGGAGTATTCTGTGCTTGTTTATAAGATTCAGATACAAAACAGTTTTTATTAAAAAAAATGTTTTATCTTACTAATCTTACTAATATTATAAATGCGAAAGTTTAGATGGATGGATGGATGTTTGTTAGAGTTTGTAGTCTAAACGACTGAACGGATCTCGGTGAAATTTGGCATAGACGTAGAGGATACTCTGGAAGAACGCATGGGCTAATCACTTTTGTTTTTTTAATTCCACGTGGACGGAGTCGAGCGCGAAAGCTAGTACTAAATAAATTCTCAATTGCAAAACAATTTTTCATTCCATTTAAGGTTTTGTTTTTCTTTTTGTCGAATTTCCAAGATGTTAGTCGTAATGCTTTATTCTATATCAAAAGGGAATACATTTGTCATTCCGTCAGTCAATGCCATCAGACGAATGCTGTTTGACTGACAATTGATGTTTTTAATCCATCATTCTTACCTAATGCAAGATTCTTAGATAAATAATCGACAAAGTAACATTATCATTGACGATTTCGACCGCGTGAAATAAGTAATACAAAATATAGCCTATGTTATTCACAGATAAATTACCTTTCTAATGGTGAAAGAATTTTTAAAATTTTCCCAGTAATTTTTGCGTGAAATGCATACGAAAATCCAAAAATCCAAATCTTTCCTCTTTATATTATCAGTCTAGATAAAGGTTTGATAACTTAAATTTTATAAATTAAATAAGCTTAGTATGTAACCTACCTGTTCTTCCAGACTATGTGTCAGTTAAACTTCACCAATATTCGTTAAGCCGTCCAGAGATACATAGTAATAAACATCCATCCATCTACACTTTCACATTTATAGTATTACTAAGACTTATTGATAATACAAGAATGTAAAAAACTGACAATTAAAAAACCATTTCAAAGTATTTGGTTGTTTATTTTTTTAAAGTAAAAATAACCTTACAATATAATAAAATTAAAAGCGTCCCTTTTAAAATCCCAGCAATGTTCAGCGCTCATTAATCAGTATCTGTAAGACGGTTTAAATGCGAATTATTGTTCTCAGACATTTAATTAAGCCTATTAAGTAAAGATCTTTACTCACGAAAGTAGCCCTTAAAGAAGGAACAGTTGTAACTTCAATTCAGTGTAAAGCTGAGAACACAACAAGAGAAACAATTTTTAAAGTGACGTTGAATACTGTCCTATAATAAACACATTTTCTTCCATAGCGCACTGTTAACAAATATTAGAAAGATTAAAGCACAACAAAAGAATAATAAAATAACAAACATATGTTTCCCTTGTTTTAATATTTTTTTTTATTTAGTGCAGTAAAAGTGCAGCTGTCTCAATCATTGTTACGAATTTTGAGTTATTAAATCAGAAATGTCACGACTTAATTGTGAACTATACATATCCATTACATTTAAGCCACTTCTAATGGCTTTTATTAGGAAAAACAGAAAAAATAAATTTAATTTCAAAATCACATTTTTAAATCGTTCACCAAGTGTACCCCCAACTTCCTATAGATGGTGAATAAAATGTTCCGCTCTGTAACATTTTTATGCGTCAATGAAAGTGATAATAAACTTAAACTGAGAATACCTTTTTATCTACAGCCTTTTTGTAAAAGTATTTAATAACAGTAATTAGTCTTCCTAGTTAAATTCCAATACTTTTTTAATTAAAAAATAAAAGAATGCTGTTCTAAAATCTATTGTTAAAACACTTTGCATGAATCATATATTGTACTAGGTGTTACATGCGACTACGCACGCGTGAAATTAAAAAATACAGCCTAAGTTAATCAGTGATAACATAAGAGAGAAAGAGTTTTTGAAATCGACCCAGTAGTTTTTGAGTTATTTCGAACAAAAATACAAATATTTCCTTCTTATAATATTAGTATAGGATATAGATATAGTCTAATATGGAAGTATAGATTCATATTAGATATCTTACATTTACCCTTTGCTTTTGTACGTTGCATCGTACGTTTTGTGTATGTGCACAAATAAACTACATAGTGGTTTACAGCTAAATTGGTGACCCCGAACAAAGGACACGTAAGTGAATTTTGTATACAACTTACAAAATGGAGGACGCGCAACACGCGCGTATACCATCGGAGCATGACAACGAGATCGCCGAATTAAAGCAAATTATTGCATTATTAGCGAAACAAATCGATATACAACACATTACACTACACTTTCATCGAACTTAATGGCTTTAAACCAAGTTATTAAGTACCAAGTTAGTATGAAATTAACATTTCTTAAATCATTATCATCAAAACACATTCAAATTAATGCGGCTAACAACAAAGCAGTGTTCCATTCAGAGTAATTAGTAGAGAAAGGCTTCTCGCCGGCTCGTTACCGCGCCCCGATGTACGCATAAAGGGAGCTTTAAGCTCACGTCTTGTAATCAGTCTTAACACAAGGAAGCAAGCTTCAATCCTTACCTAGTTGCGTTTGAATAGCTATTCATGTCTCGCCTACAATACCTTATTTCTTAACATTCCGAGACTTGAATTCACATAAAAATGTAATACCCATAGACCACCCTTAAGCTTTTGAAAAGCTTTAGACCTATCTTATATCTGATCGAGATTATTTCACCTACTCTCGTCAGAAAAAAAAAACTATTAATAGACATATGACACTCAGATTCTAATAATTGTTTAGATAGTCACTTAGTGGAGAATTATTTTTATTAAATCAGTGAGGCTCTTAGCAAGGCAATTATTTTTTTTTAAATAATAATCACAATACTAAGTACTTGTTCGGTATATTCTTGTGTTATTTAAATTTTGTATTCAGAACAATGTATTCTTAAGAAAAGTGCGTTAAGAAAGCTACGCTCATTACAGCAACAACGGGCACGCGTAAAATTAATATGACGTTTTGTAAACACGCGTTGTTACTGTGAACACGAGTTGTACTATTTTTTTTTTATTAAAGTGTTTTATGAGCAGTGTTAATTTTTATTTTTTTTATGGCCATATTCTCGATTTCCCGCCATATAATCTACTAATTGAATATTTTAGAACAGTCGAAAACTAATATTTAAGTTTTCAATAATTGATTTTCTTGATACGAGTATACTTTAAGGATTAAAAAAGTTCATAATGACCTCATTAGTGGCTATTTAGTTTGGCGAATGAATACGTGAATATTTAAAGGAACGCACAGAGACCACATATTACCTTTGAGTAAAGTAATTTTAAAACTGTTTTTATTATTTTTATTACCAAATTTCGTATGTTTTAAGTACAGTAAGAATATTATCGTTGCCTTAACATTTTACAGGCCCTACGAAGTTTTTATAAGCCTTTTATTACAGTGTCGGGATTCCCCCGCACTCGGTCACGTCGCGCAAATAAGGGATTCCATGAACGTTGTTTTTTATTACATTCTATTTTGAGACAAGTCGAGTGATACTTATTCCCCTACTTGAGAAAATGTCGATTGAATGACGTAAAAGGTCGAACGGTTTATAGTCTTAATTAAAATTTAATTAGCATTTGACTTTAGTCTTTTTAATAGCAGTTTTCTTTACTTAACACGTTCAATGCTAATATGATTTAAAAGTAACAATGTGGAAAGAAGTACCTAATTTTCTGCTTTGTAGTTATTATGAAACTAGCTTTCGCACGCGACTCCGTCCGCGTGGAATTAAAAAAAAAAAAAAAAAAGTGTGTAGCCTATGTGTTCTTCCAGACTATCCTCTACGTCTATGCCTAATTTCATCGAGATCCGTTCAGCCGTTTAGACTACAAACTCTAACAAACATCCATCCATCTAAACTTTCGCATTTATAATACTAGTAAGAAGTAAGAAGTAAGACTAGTAAGATATACAAAACAACACAAATAAGCATAACTGTCTTAAATTGAATGACATCCTGTTCTTTATCGCATAGCATATAAAATCACAGCTACCTAAATCGCATTTTTTTCTCGTTTACTATAAATAAAAAAATATATTAAAAGACATGTATTTTCATAGTTACTTATGTGACTCTTTAGATGTCACTTGAAAAAAAATCAATTTTATTTTAATTTTATTTGTATTCCAAAAACATAACTTTAAATTACTAAGTAAATCATTTTAAATAAATATTCAAAACGGTTCAGAATTGGTTATAATCCCTTTGATTAAATTCAAGTACTCTGTTCCAATTCACACGAAGAAAAACCTTTCCAATTAGGTTATTTGATACTTTACGAAAAGCTTTCATGGGCTTTGATTGAAAGCGTTTTGTAACGGCATTTATGTGCTCAGGGGCTTAAGTAAATGTTAAATAAAATTTATAATTTTATATACAAACACATAGCATTGAAAACAAGAAAAAACCTCAGTTCTTACCCCCTTTTATATATAACAGAATAAATAAATAAATAATAAATAAATATTATAAATGCGAAAGTTACGATGGATGGATGGATGTTTGTTAGCGTTTGTAGCCTAAACGGCTGAACGGATCTCCATGAAATTCGGCACAGATGTAGAGCTCAGTCTGGAAGAAAATAAGGCTACTTCTTATCCCGGAAATGGTTACGGTTCCCGTGGGATGCATTGATTTTGTTTTTTAATGTTTACTCGATAATTCTGCAACGGTTTAACATATCTTTTTGTAATTTGGCGCAGATATAAAACAAAGTCTGGAGAACACTTGGGATAAGGTTCATCCCCGAGAAATGTCCGGTTCCCGAGGGATATGCAGCTTTTTGTTATTTATATAGTTCGTATGTTTTCTAATGCCACGCGAACGAAGTCGCGGGCAACAGCTATAACAGAATAAATCTGTAACAACATAAGTTTGTTTTTCTCGTTATAATCTTGATAGTCATTATGTGTTAAAAACAATATTTATCTTAGTGCCACTCAATTCAATCATTAATATTTTAATATGAAACACAAATTAATCTTGTTTGAATAAGGAAGTAATTATCTACTGTCATCAGCAGCCGTACGTAACACGCACATTAATTATAATTTAGCATTACACAGTTAAATATTACAGTTAACAATTGAAATCCTAAAAGTTAACATTAATTATTATAAATTTTCTGTAAATAATGAAATTGACTATTTTTAACCTATCTGAATACAGTTTATATGTCACTAAGTTTGGTTTATTTTAATATCCCTTAGTATTGCCATATTTCAGTTAATTTTCATAATTTAAGTTGCATAATAATCCTTTATCAAAAAATGTGTAAACCTTCGTTAAGTACTATTCGATTTCATAGCGATAAATTAGCGATCTTAGCATATTAGTAGGTTAAGTTCCTAATATTTAAGTTTTAACTTTCAAGTAAAACACTAAGTAATAACAATTAAGAAAAAGCTGAAGTAAAAAAATCTGGCACAGTCTTAATAGAATTTTTATAGCTTTATCGAAATGAGGTGACTTTAACGAGCTTTCGTTGGCGTCTAATCTAACTTTTAACACTCGACGTTTCCGCTTCAGTCGGTCGCAAAAAGCTCGGCACCCTCGTCATCATGACGGATGTGATGACTCGGAAGCAGAGCTTTTAATAATTTTATCAATTCCAGCCAGCTACCGACTTCGACATAAGTACTCGTTTTATTTGATTTTCGCTAAGCATCTTATGTCATATTTGGGCCTAATTGGAGGATGTTTGATCTACCAATGCCACGATAAGTTCCTTAACGTATGTTTAAAATAACAGCTATTTAAATATATCTCAATATTTAAATTTAGATTAACAATATGTTAAATTATGTTAATTATTCGGTCTTTTTTAATGTACACTCTCTTCAGTACAGTACAGAAAACATCAGACATTTTTGTAGAGTTTTTCTGTGACATTTTTACAATTTTAGGTGTTAATTTTACGGAGAATAATAAATGATTACTTGAATGATATTTATTCCAAGTCATTCATTCAAATACTAATAGAGTATGATAAACCACACATTCATAGCACGTTGAGTAAAACTCAATTTATTTGAGAGCGTCATACTATTATATTCGCTGCGAGCTGTGATTCAATTTGACGCATATGAAGCGAACAATAAAATAAGAATCTTTTTAATATACAGAAATCTAATATTTAGCGATAGGTTTATTAGAATATGTGGTTCATCAATTGTTAATAACTTTAACCGAGGATTAATAGTAATATCTCTAATTTTATTAAATTACTAGCCTTCGCCCGCGACACCGTTCGCGTGGAATTAAAAAAAACAAAAGTGAGTAGCCTATGTGTTCTTCCAGACTATCCTCTGCATCCATACCAAATTTCATCGAAATCCGTTCAGCCGTTTAGGCTACAAACTCTAACAAACATCCATCCATCTAAACTTTCGCATTTATAATATTTGTATGATTGTCTCTATGTGCGCACTTCACTGAATCAAATATACCCACGGTCATTTTTATTGTTAATACCTAATTGATCCAATTAAATAATAGAATTGGATCAATTAGCGGTTTCCATGTAAACAGCGTGGACTATCGAGTCACAGGAGACGTAATTAAGTCATGTTTACTGAACGAGATAAACTTTAACATAATAATGAATGGCCCGTTGTACACAGTTTTGACAGACGTTAAAAGGTCGATGGTAGCGTCGGCATAAAAAAATGAACTAATAAAACAACTACACTAAAGTACTAAGACTTAAAAACATTTAAAACTATGCCTTTATTTCCAGTCTCGTAAAGATGTATCCTTCTATTTGTACGTATCAAAATATGAAATAATTAATATGTGCAAAAATACAACACTACAAGAATGCATAATAAAGGTTTACTGTAATTTATCTGACCCATTGTAGTTACAGTTAAAACAAAACCGTCAGAATTCAATGTTATTTTTGTTATATCAAAAACATTTTTATTAAAATTTCGCCTACAAAAAATATAACCTATAAAATATACTAACAAATAAAATGTCATTGTTACTGGCATGTCGCAAAAAACGCGGTAAATTTTTTAGGTTATCTGTACCGCAGGCAGATGGTTGGGAGCACAACGGGCGGGTGTCAGTTATCCTCGGGACGTCATACTGTTCGCATCCCGGCATTCCGGACGACTGTATTGTTCGACGCGAGTGTGTGCTTGTGTTAACTTTTTAACATCTTTATTGTGTAAGTAGATATCATTTTAAAAGTTTTTTTTTTACATTTTACGCAATTTTGTAAAGTAATGGTTACACTTAGTTTTACTGACAGTTTTTTATCTGTAATTTTAAGCATTCTTATTATATTTCATACTTACACACGTTTATACTTTTTTTTTTTCATAAATACAAAAGTTTAGATGGATGGATTTGTTTGTTTGTTAGAGTTTGTACTCTAAACGTCTGATTTGATTTCGATGAAATTTGGTATACATGTAGGGGATAGTCTGGAAGAACACATAGGCTATTCGTTTTTTTTTAATTCCACGCGGATGGAGTCGCGGGCGAAAGCTAGCAAGTTTTTTTTTTTTTAATTGCACGCGGATGGAGTCGCGGGCGAAAGCTAGCAAGTATATAATTCTATATTTTGAATAGAAAAACTATTACGTAATTAATTATAATAAATAACGAGATCGTACGTTAACTAGAAATATTAAAAGCAACTCATATGTTAACGCATTGCAAAATTATGTGCAAAAAGCACTTAATTCATAACAATTATCTTTAAGTCAAGGTTTTTAAAAATAACATTACCTTAGGAATTACCACTGGTCTTTATCAATGGATAGGTCATTGGTTAGAAATGATATCCTTTTTCTTTTCTAAACACGTCTCTTGATCTATGCTGTTAATTCTACTTCTATTATTTGTATAAATCCTGACTACAGATTTTTCCCTTTCCACCCTTTTCTTAAGAGGAAAGGATGGGAAGGAAAAGTGGATTTGACGGTGGAGGAGACGCATGTGAAGGGGAAATGTCCTCTTTATGTGCGTCTCCTCCTCCGTCACTTAAGGGTAGGCAACACATCTGCAATTGCGGATGTTTATGGGCAGCGGTCGCTTTCCATTTCGGTGGATTCAGGTGGCCGCTTGCTCGTTTGCCACCATATACTATAAAAAAAAACAGATACCGAAAACAACCATCAGCGGCAAAATTGTGTAAAATATAACGGCTTACAACCTGTCCTTGTATAAACGTTAGTAACAAAAGCTTTTGTCTGTTTTTTTGCAAGGAGAATGAGAGAGATGACATGATGTTTTTGTACATGTAATTTGATAGTGGAAACATTCGGATAGACATTGCTTGTATTGGTAAAACCATTAATTCAAGATCTAAGTTACGCTCAAAGCGCTCTTTGAGCTTGTGTCGAGTCGTACACGATACTTATAAAGTTACATATGTAATAATTTGTCATTTTTCTAAGGTTTAATTGATACTACTAAATATGTGTGTTATTTTTTTTATTATTCAGTAATCTATGTCATTCCTTAATTTAAACCACTAGCTGTTGCTCGCGTCTTTGTCCGGACGGAAAGAAAAATTGTAATAAATGTAGCCTATGTCACTCAATAATAACGTAGCTATTTATTGGTGAAACAATTTTTGAAATCGGCTCAGTATTTTTTGAGTTATTCCAATACATACAAAAATACAAATCTTTCCTCTTTATAATATTAAGATTTAAAGAGTCATCAATAACGGTCATAATAAGATTATGTTCTCGGTAATTTCTGCACGCAAATACGAATCATCTTTGTTATGTGAGATATTTTTTCCTCTTGTTGAGTTTTTTGTTATTCGTGTTTTCTTATCTTTCGTTTTGAAACAGCTGTAAATATCGAAAAAGGTTGACTAAACAGTATTAAAGCATTCGGCATTCTACCGTTTAGTAGCAGAAGCACATCTTTGACTAAACTATCTCACAACTATTGTGCGATTGTCGATTGTTCCGCAGCCAATTCAACTGTTTAGTTGCACAAATAAAAATCGAGTAGTGTGCGCACCTCCATATAAGCTCATTGGACAAAGCAAGGCTAACAGTTGTACGATAGTTTAGTTTCAGCTGTGTGGACGCTGCAAGAGCCAGTAATTATCAATGCACATAATTTCAACTTCATCATCATCATCATCATCATCATCATCATCATCATCATCATCATCATCATCATCATCATCATCATCATCATCATCATCATCATCATCATCATCATCATCATCATCATCTCCCCTGCCTTATCCTACTCCCGTAGGGTCGGCGCACCGGGTTTTCGTCCTCCAAATAACTCTATCATCCGTCATCTCAGTCATCACTCCCTTTTTGATCATGTCACCTTTCACGCAATCCATCCATCTCTTTCTAGGTCTACCTCTATCTAACTACTTTTGTTTATTTAAAAGAAACCCTTTATGATATGTTATGTTGATTGTTTGTTTATATTTATGTAAGTATATCACTGGTGTCAATGTCTCTTGTATTCGTAATCTGGTGTACGTTTAAAAATAACAAATGAGTGTCATAAGAGTTCGTAATTTATATAGTTGCTGTTTACAATGTCCTCTGAATAGAAATTACAGTAATTTCTATAAACAGAATTGCAATTTATACCAAGATTCCTACAAACATTAGCCTTACCTGTTTCTAGTATTTTAACCTCCTGCCATATTTATCCTTTAACTTCTAAACCTTCAACTTGGAGGAGAATGATGAAGTGAAATTACCCTCCATGATACATTTTGTGGATTTTAGAGCACTTTGGGAAGCGCTGATCTGTGTTCTATTATTCTTTGAGATTATTGTAGTAAAACTTATAACATTCAACACCGAATGAAGTTAACTTTAAAAGGTAAACACTATAGTAGAATTGAACGTGTTAAATTGTCTGTACCGCACATCTTTATCGTTACATCCGTTCCTAAAATACCTTTGTTATAGGCTTATGGAGTATAACCATTTCGCCCAACATTCGTTCAGACCCGTACAAATACAAAGAAAGCGTCCACGTTATTATTGGATCTGTTATCACTGCGATAATGTTGACCAGCGGTCTATCGTGTTACGAGTAAACTAACGTAACAAACGACGATAATAGACAAACGACTAACAACTATAGTTATAATGACATAGAGTCGATATTTGAATAATGATTAAATTATGATATAAGTTGTTAACGTGAATGAAAGGTCAAAGAACAGAGGCTGATATGTTGGCGAGGTACTTGTGTATGTAATTGTTCTATTTGCAATGAATGTGATTTGTCTCAAATTAAAGATTCTATTACTATCAAATGTACAGAAGTTTTAAGACGTAATTCTCTAATTTATCGTATTCTACAAAATATAAGCATTCATTATTTATTATAATATAATTAATTTAAATGCAAACCTAAAAACCAGCAAGAAAATAGTCCTGGAAATAATTACTAATCAATATATAGATCAATCGTAAAATCAGCCTATCCGTTTAAGGTACAGTCAGCTGAACAAACATCTACACAATAAAGCTTCACAAACTAGTATACGCCACTTCAAAAATATGAATTCACTTGTCCAGCCTTATGCTTTCGACTATGAATATGTGCTAGTAACGAATCATTCTATCGTACTAATATCATAAATGTAAAGAATGGATGGATGTTTGTCAGAATTTGTAGACTAAACTGGGCGGATCTTGAAGAAATTTGACAAAGACGTAAAAGATAGTTTGGAAGAACACATAGGCTAATTACTTGTTGTTTTTTTTTTATTTTACAAGGACTGAGTCGCGGGCGATAGCTAGTATATACACGTCTTAAACCGGAGGCCTATAAAAGTTTCTAAACACACCAAGTTTTGTCGGTGTATACGTTTTTTGCAGCTGACTGTACAGGGAGACAAATGAACATATATCAGTAAATACATACATGCAAAAAAGACAAGATTACATTTTCTTTCTTCGATCAATTAGCCGGTCCATTAAACCTTCATCGATAAGTCAAAATATAGAAGCCAACATCAGATAGTGTATGGAATTCCGAGTAAAAAGCCCTTACATTTTTACTTATCTGTACAACTATTGTTCATGGAGTGCTCGGACTCTCGGAAAGGGTCCCTTATCGTCCAGTGTTGACCTCTGCCTTATCTGGGAAAAGTTCACAAAACTACATGCGTTTTTTTTCGTCCTGTTCGAACGATAAGAGGTTTTGTGTTCGTATTGGTTTTGTTCAAATCAGAATACGGATTGACTATTTTTATGATAAAATCCAGTAATATTTTGCATATGTATTTAGAATTATGTAACCATTTGATTGTCTTGATTCATTGGACTAAATGAGATCCATAGTAAGTTACTTGACCCTTAATTTAATATTGTTTTTAAAATTTTTTACAAAAAATATTTTTACAAGTAAAAAAATTTTTTTTTCTGTCAAATTAAGGGTTAGCGGCCAAATTCTGAAACGATATTCAACGATTCACTAAATAAGCGCCTCCTAAAATTAGACGGCGTCAAAATTTTAATGGAATTTGGAGTTTAAGCGTGGCCTTATTATTTAAGGTGCTTTTATCAATTAATGAACTCAAAATTCTGGTTAATTTCAGTTAATACTTTGTAATTAATCTGTAAACAAATTACAAAATCATTTGAAACAAAACTATTTCTACGATATCTTGTTTACTTTCCAAACTCCCGTCAACAATTTCTTTACATCCCCAAAATATTCACAGTGAAATTCAGAACAAACATTGGACAAAGTTCGGTACGGGCTGAAGTTTACATTTTAGTTGGTTCGCTAATCATAGCGTCAAAGGAAACTTTGGTCTAAGCAACCGCATGTGTCCTCGTTCAACGAAAAGCATAACCAAACGTTTCGTGTATGTCGTCGCCTAATTAATTATAGCTTTTGTATCAAATAGGAGAAGTTCGCATTTTGAAAATACAACTAATTAAAATATAATGGCTTTATATAATATATTAATCAAACAGCTTCTTATTGGTGAAAGAATTTATAAAATAGGCTCGGTAGTTTTTAAGTTATTTTAATATACAAAAATACAAATCTTTCCTCTTTTTAAAATTAGTTTAGATAAAAACCTTACAATTTTCCCAATCATAAATTAGACGGAATAGTTACTACTAATGACATGAACACATAAATTTTCTTATTGATCCCTCAATCATACTGTGTAATAAATATATGAAAACCTATATAAAATAACTTCCTCCCTTACCTCGGAATTGGATCCCGTAACTAATGACAACAGACGTTCATTACAAAGTAAGGAAGTGATCGTTTTAACCGCTGCCGGCGTTCAGCATCCAGATCGTAATGGGACTCTTGCGGTCCCCGCTGGGCTTGAATAATCGCTCTATTTGTCAACCGCTTAGACCTAGAAATATTAAGAGATTACTTGGACCCGACGCCCGCTGTACTGATTTATCTGAGGATCTTGGCAACGACGTTATGTGCAATAGTAAATATAAATTAACTGGCACCCGAGACTTAACAGAATTAATTAATACCATATTTAATTTAAAAAATGCGATTTCGTATGTAAACAATAATTTTTTAAAGTTAAATTATGTTTATTATTCCGGTTCTAAGTCTATAGGAATCATTTTAGTTTTTTTAGCTTAACAATAATATGACATTTATTTTTGTTACAGATACAATCGAAGATAATATTGGAAATTATGTAAAAGTGTTCAATAGAGTGTCAAAATATATTCAAAAATGACGTTCTGGTGTAGACGTGTGTACCCGATGGTGGTTAGTGTCACACTGATCATTGTAACGTGTGCGATGTTCGAGGTAACCTCGGGTAAGGGGAGGGAGGAGCCTCATTCGTACACGATAGACGAGCTACTGTCATCGCACTATGAACACAAGCATTCAGATGACATCGGCATGGATCCTTGTAAAGCTGGTTAGTAACCCTTTCAATAATTTATTTAAAATTATTTTTTATAATTAATTGGGTAATTTATTATGTCTCTCATAGTTTTATTACCGAGTACTTTTAGTGATAATGGCTAAATAAATGACCTTAACTTTTATTATTCCGGTGAAAAAATTTAAGTAACTTATTATATTTTCTTCTTTCATTAAAATTATTGCTACGTCTGCTTATGACTTTAATATGTGTATCCGTACATGTGTAACGTAATCAAAACATTAGGAAATGCGCAACGCAATAAAAAGGGTTCGTTGTGACGGCAATTGCCGAGAAGGACACAGTTTAATGCCGGTTACCGCACAGATAATCACACCGGCTCATTATGACGAAGCTCGAGTCACAAAATGTGACGTCACAATACACCGGACAATTTTAATATTTACTTTTAATTTTGTAGTACATACACGTAAGGTTGGATTTGCTCACTAAATGCAACCTATTAATAAAGTTCATATTAAAATATTTACTGTAGCCGTGATAATATTTTCAAAATTGTTAATATAAATACTAGCTTTCGCCCGCAACTCCGAGTGAAATGAAAAAAATAAGTAAGTAGGCTATATGTTCTTCCAGACGATACTCTACATCTATACCAAATTTCATCGGGAATCATTCAGCAGTTTAGGCTACAAATTATAACAAACATCCATCCATCTAAACTTTCGCATTTCTAATATTAGTACGATAAATAGAAAATTGTAAGCCTAAAGAGATGATACAAATATCAATTACCACATCAAATAACAGATTATATAAAATCATAAAATTTTATTACATCGAAATGGACACACGGTCGTAAATTGAAAACGGTTCCCTTTGTGAACCTGTAAAGTTCATAAAACATCCCCCATGAGGGAGACTGTTAAATCGTACAATACAGGTATTATATACGGACCCCGTCTCGATTTATCCCCAATGGCAGTGCAATAGGTGCTTTAAGAGTGGCTTTTTTGTTGTCGCTAATTGAAATCGGGACCTTTCAGGTTTACGAGTATTGCTTTTCGTGTGCCGTGTAACTGAAAAAGGTTGATTTTTTTTCATTTTATTTTAACATTCAAATGAGTTCAGATAAAATACATTTCATAGCAATGAAATACAATCGGTGAATTTAATTTGATTTTAATTAAATTATAATAATTAATTTTGTATAGTAATTTATATTGTTTATAAAAGTATTTGGTGCTAGTTATGCATCACTATTTGGAACTAAATACTTAAAAAAATAGAAAATTGCGTGGTTTTATTTCATACAATTATACTAAAATATTCATTAATAAATAATTATACGTTTGAATTTATAACTATAGCACCTAAAAAAAAACATTTTTATCTTACACTAGTCTATTGCCAGAAGAAAAAAATGTTGTTTTAATTGAAATCGTTTTGTAAAAACTTAATCAAATAAAAATTATGATTGCGTTACAGCGTTAAAGGCGTTGCATTAATCACGCGTCGTAGCACGTAGACCGTAGCGCGTTCGTAGAGCCTTTGTAGAGCCTCCGCGTGAAAAGAACTCATTACATTAAATTAATGTTTGTACTCTTATTTGAATTTGTGACTGAAATAGCACTATTATTATACTAAAAATAATTATTAATAGTTACAAAAAGTCATGTTAATTATTAACCGTTCAGTGTTTGTGAGATTAGCTAAAAAAAATCTAAAAAGACGTTTAAATGTCCATATTCGAGCATAAACTATATTACTGTCTTTTTGAAATACACAATACAAAGTCATTATTTTTCTATCACAGTTTCATTTAGTCGTTAGTCTGCGTTTCTAGGACACAAGTTTTCCGTTTGCTACGCTTCCTATTGCGTTGTTTGATAGCTACTTTCCTGGAATTCAACTTTATTGAACAAATGTATACTTTTATAAACGTTCTAATGTATATGAAAATAAACTAAACTACTGGTGTAAAATATAAATGCTAAAACAATTGTTTCTCATCAAGTGAATTGTAATTTTTTAAGAGAAAATAAAAATCTTAAACCACATGTCTTTTTACAACATGTCTTACAGTTACCAAAAAAAAATATGAATGGGAAAAGTTAAAAAACAGCAAACATATTTCAGTTGGATAAAGTGAAATGATTGAACTGGCTGTTAAAAATACACATTATTTAGAATACAGAAACTCCGAATAATTAACTACTAACATAGAATAAAATTTATTAAAAACTTTAAATGTTTAAATTCAAACACATTTAAAACTATAATGTCCTTATACTAGTACTACATTCAGAAAAACCCCACCGATTTATGCTTTAATGAACAAAGCCTAATGGAAATTTAACGACCAACAGAATGCATTTAAAAAAATAATATCTGCATTATTTTCTCGCGATAAAAATATGCAGCGCTGGCAAATGTTCAATGAATTTTATAGTTACTTTTTTATTGCATCGACCCTTAAAAACTCTTAGATAAAGTAAATTCGATTGCTTTATTTTACTTTACTTGTTAATCAGAATATTATAATAATGGGGAATGTACCTAAAAATTGTTTATAACCATATGCCGCTTAGTTTCGTTATCGCATGAGTCGATAGAGCGCTGAACATCGTAACCATCGAGATGTTTAGCATTCAATACAATGAAGTTCTTACCTTGTACAACCACATTCGGAGTACTCTGTCTTCAACGGTATTTCCAAACAGTTACCACGTAGAGGCCTTCAAGAAAGCATACTCCGAAGGTTGGTAACGCATTTGCAGTAAAAAGGAAAATAAAAAAAGGAATTCAATAGGAATTTCCCATCTTAAAGGTAAAAATCAATGGTAATAGGATTTTATCATATCTTTCAAACAACACAATATTTCATATATGCGGATAAATCTTACGAGAGTACGAATTCTCGCTTCATTTCACAAAGCATTGACTTGTGATACATCGAAATAGACCCGATATAATGACATTATACGGATACAGTCAGCATCGTTGGCGGTGTTCTGGTTACATCTTCCATCTCACAACATAATTGAACTCGATACTTTTATATAAACACTAGCTTTCGTCCGCAACTCTGTCCGCGTGGAAGTAGAAAAAACAAAAGTGTAGCCTATGTGTTCTTCCAGACTATCCTCTGCATCTATACCAAATTTCATCGAAATCCATTCAGCCATTTAGGCTACAAACTCTAACAAACATCCATCAGACAAACAGACATCAAACAGCATACCGCTAATGTACCCGACTGTACATACTCTTAGATGCTTTCCACTGCATCACACAAATCAGCACATTAAAGCAGAATAATAAAACGTTAAATATAACTGGTTATTTTTAAAACGTTTAATTACATGAGTGCGACAGATAAAAATGCCTGCAGAACGATGCTTTGTGCACGGAATGAATAAAGTTTTACGCGCGTTTGCGACGGTCAAACGTGATGGGGACACGCTATTAAATTACAAAGCTTGATTTTACATTTGATGATAAAATAAACGTACGATTTAGAGATATCCAAATGTCTTCATAATCCTGCTTTATTTGGCTTCACACTTAAGTGTTGCAAAAATAATATAAGTAAAAACTTATTATCATACTAATATTATAAATGCGAAAGTTTAGATGGATGGCTGGATGGATGTTTGTTAGAGTTTGTAGCCTAAACGGCTGTATGGATTTCGATGAAATTTGGTATAGATGTAGAGGATAGTCTGGAAGAACATCTTTTGTTTTTTAAATTCCACGCGGACGGAGTCGCGGGCGAAAGCTAGTATTAAAAAAATATTTAATTTATAACATAATTTTATGATACTCTGTGTAAAAGGGCCTATTAGTTAATACTAAAGACATTATTTTCTGAAACGTACAAAGCTTAGAGATTTTTCATTAAAATCTTAATTGCGTTGAATATTCAAAATTAGTACGTAAATATAAAACAAAAAAAAAATATTTATACGCTAATTTACTTTACCAAAACCGTTTTATTAACCACTTTTAGCTTTCCATGTTTGTAAGAAAAATAACTTAAATATGTTAGCAATTACACTCTCAAACACGATAAGTAAAGCACTTAGTAACTCTAGAAGTAGTAAGTAATCTAGACATACAAGGTTACAATGTAGTACTCCTAACTCAAGGGCCTAGGGTCACTTAACCGTCGCATTCAAGACCATGTTGACACAATCCCTATTGCGTCCACTCAGTACTCGATCAACAAAAGAAATCCATTTCTATCGTCTTTAACATAAGGTTTAATTTTCCTCGCAAGAATACTATGTCCAGTACATCAAATATGTGGTTGGTTGAAACACCTTATTTAAGTATACTGTGTACAGTTGGCCAAGTTCTAAAGTATCGACAAAATGTTCATTTAATGCAATATTAATAAACTAGCTTTCGCTCGCGACTCCGTCCACGTAACAAATTAAAAAAAACAACCAAAAGCAAGTTGCCTACGTGTACTACGATAAAATATCAGTGAGATTAGTAAGGTGTCCTGTAAATCATAGAAATATCCTAATATTTAAAAATAAAGTGCAGTAAAACTGTAAATATATGAATGTGCAAGAGACCGCGCCAATATCATTGTATCTGCCTACTAAGTAAAAGTCGCAACGGAACAAAGTATATAAAGATCGAACAATATTAAAAGACGAAGAAAAGTTGCCGCATTGACCTGAATAGCTCGTAATTGTTAGTGGAACAAAGTAAAGGTATTATCGATGCTATTAAATACGTAACTATGGGCCGGAAGATGGCGACACCTTTTATGATCACTGCAACTGTCCAGAACAGTCCCCTCTGCGTGTATGCGACAGTACTGTCCGGGACAGTCCGCGCTGCCTGTGTGCGACTGTACCTCACCTCTATTGTGAATAGACGTCTGCGTCTGTATCGGAACGTGGGTACAGTCACCATGAAAATGAAACTGAATCGATTATTTAAATTTAAAAATACTTATTTTTATTGCAAATAAAATATTTTGATACATTACCTGCAAAATCAAATTGCTAAAATAACACACTCTATCCTTATTTCAAAAGCAAATATTATTATACGTGCATTATTTTGTTTTTAAGAGTACTTTTAATTTAAAAAGACTGACAATTTTAAAGACGTCCCATAGCCTGTGGCTCGGGTGCTAAGTTGTACTTTTTATTTATGCAACAGAGACACTTGTGTCATCGCTTGTACCTTGTTTAATCAGGCGTGTCACAGCTTCATTCAGTACACGAGTTGTGCAGCACTGTACACGCAGACCTATTCACCGCGCGTGTTTGCTATCGTCTGTCATTTATACATACAAACTATGTACATATACATATTACTATAGGATATAACGATAATGCAGAATGTATATGTAACCGTTCCCACTGCCGAAACTACTGTACAAAAGCTTATTACTATCTCTACTTTTTCCTACCAGAATGAATGAGATGACAAATTCCGAGAATTGTTGTAACCTCAAATTTAAACAAAGCATTTAATTATTAATAGCTTTCGTCCTCAACATCATCCGCGTGGAATTAAAATAAAAAACAAAAGTACGAGTAAGTAGTTTATGTGTTATTCCAGACTATACTCTACATTTACTCGTATGTATGCCAAATTTCATCGAGATCCGTTCAGCATATTAGACTACAAACTCTAACAGACATCCATCTAAACTTTCGCATTTACAATATTCGTCAGATTATCAAATTGTTAATCTTAAGCCATTAAAATGTATGACAGAAAGATTAAAAATATCGATTTAAATATGTTTTTATTGTTCTATATTAAAAATATTGGCTTACATAGAGGTTTATAAAACATCGAGCAATATCGTCGGCTGGCTGGCTGTACAAACAGGGCACGAGTAGTATGCACTAGCAGCCATAGAGAACTTTATTTATCCATACCGTATTGAACTGCCATGGTATGCTTATCGACGGTGCAATAAAAATGCTTTGACGGATTTACTCAAAAAACATAGATAAGTACTGTTACAAAATCCATCATCATTCCTTCATCCAGCATCCTTATTTCGTATTAGTTCAATCAATATTTATTAAATAAACTACTTTTCGTTCGCGACTCTGTATGTATGGAGTTAAAAATAAACAAAAGTGAGTAGCCTATGTGTTCTTCCAGACTATCCTCATCCATATATACTTTCGCATTTGTATTATAAATAAACTAAAATGATGTGACCTTTTGTAGAAAATTTTACAAGCTTCGTCAGCAATCTTCATTTAGCAGCGAAATACGGCGCGATGAGAGAAGTCATAGAATAATCAGAATGCATCCATTGCGCATCTTGGCTTCGTAACAATGGCTTTGAGTACGCGACACCGCGCCCAATCCAGCTTTGAGAACGTAGGCACGAATTGAACTGCATCTCTATAACCTACAAAATATAAGCTTCTATAAATTCTAAAGAAAGACATTGCTAATATAAATTTGTTTAACAACGTAATCTTACTAATATTATAAATGCGAAAGTTTCGATGGATGGATGGATGTTTGTTAGAGTTTGTAGCCGAAACGGCTGAACGGATTTCGATTAAATTTGGCATAGATGTAGAGGATAGTATGAAAGAACACATAGGCTACTCAGTTTTGTTTTTTTGATCTCACGCGAACGGAGTCGCTGGCGAAAGCTAGTGATGACATAAATAAAACATTATCATTAATTAAAATTTAAATGTAAAGTCTGTAAAAGTTCAAAAAATCCGATATTACATCTAATAAAATATTTGCAAAACAAATCTAAGGCGATATTGTTAATTGCAATAAATGTATTTAATTTAAAATTGAATTAACTTGTCTTAATAAAATTGAAATAAGGTGCTTTGTAAGGCAACTTGCCAAAGTTACTGTGACCGTTATGACGCACGAAGCAATTTTTAAACTAAATAGACGGGCTTTAAAATAAAGCTAGAGTTACACTGCAATTGGATGTAAAATCTATGGATATACCGGAGAAATAATCGCTCCGTCGACTGTATTTTTAATAAATGATAACGAAAGCAGATTTCCAATCATAAATCCTTAAGAGCGGGCGCACACCTTTTACTAAACTATCGGACAACTGTCGCGCGATTGTCGATTGTTTCACGGTCAATTCAACTGTTTAGTTGGCACCATATAAGCTCATAGGAATCAAAGCGAGACTAAAGAGTAGTCCTACAGTTTAGTCAAAGGTGTGCGCGAGCTCTAAACCTTTACATAATACTTAGGGCGAATTTCGACTGTCGTAAAACCTATCAATAATATTGCCATCCCTCATTCCTCTCATGAAAGATAGAGACAACAGCATTCGTAGACAAGCATCAACGCATTTGTAATTCACGGTCATAGAAATCGAAGAAAACTTCAGACTCAGACATTTCAGTCCTTTGTAGACATCGTAAAAGGTTTATAAATATTTATATTCCTTGAATATCACTGAATATGACGGCTGATAATATATTTGGGTGTGATATATCTTTTATCCAAAAAAGGTTTTACGATTTAACTCACCAGAGAATCTTTTGCGATGTCTATTACTTAAGTGAAATTTGCATCCTAAGAAAGCTTTAATGTCACCTTTTTAACACTATTTAAGAACATAGAATAATACAAACTCTCAAATAACTTCATTTTGTATATATTTTTACAAGTTTATCAAGTCGCTTAGGTTTTTGTAAAGAAAAGTACTTTTAATATTTTTATAACAACTAATCCTAGGTATACTAATATTAGAAAGAACAACAAAGATTTGTATGTTTGTATGTAACAATTAAACTCAAAACTACTGGACTGATTTCAATTTTTTTTTCGCTATTAGATATCTACATTATCACTGATTGACATATATAAATATATTGTTACTAGAAAAAGAATTATAATTCTACCCGGACGAAGTCAGTGTCAATTCCTAGTAAGAAAAATTCCAAACACTTTGCCATTAAAAGAATAACTAGACAATACAGTTACTTTTTTAATTTAATAAAAGATTTGTATATTAAAAACAGTCATTCAAATAAGATTTCAGAAAAGTGCGGAAAACCCTGATAAGAATTTAATTAAAGTAGAAGTTACTGTAAACGTCTGTCGGCTCGTCGGCGCCATATTTCATTGCAATTCAGACAACAATGACAAATGTCCCCAACCCCTGCAAACCCTTACGAGTGAAAAATGAGACGTGATATTATAATAATTCTTACTTAACTCTAATTGGGTAAACTGAAACACCGCCTAGCTAATTATAACACTTTATTCATTGACTAGATTTCCTCCGCGACTTCATCCGCGTGGAATTAAAAAAGTAGCCTATGTGTTCTTCCAGACTATACTCTACATCTATGCCAAGTTTCATAGAGATTCGTTAAACTGTTTAGGCTAAAAACTCTAACAAACATTCATCCATCTTCGCATTTAAACTATTAATAAGATTAGTGCGGTAATAAACTGCATACAAAATAAAAACAATCACTATAAAAATCAACATTTTATAATAAATAGTAAAAAAATGTAAATGGTTACCATAACAACTTTGGAAACAAAAACATACGAGATTAGTGAATAAATAAAAACATAGCTGACCATAAGAACATAAACATTACTGTAAGAAAATAAAACATAAATTCTCAATCATTCTGAACCGCGACTGAAATAGATTTAATGTATCCAAGCTCAATTTAAACCTCGAAAGCATTTTATTTACAAACATCTCATTTCTTTAAGTTCTCGAATCATTCCATTTTCTTTGCAAATATTTGATGAATATTTTCTCGATCATTCTACGCAAACGTTTTATAAACGAATCCATCTTGAAGGTTTTTCAGTTTGTTTTAAAATAAAAATAACATCTCATTGCTTTTAAAGACTTCTATGTGAACCTTCATACGTTGAAATATTAGAAATATTTTTACTAACTTGGAATTATAGCATTAGCGATAGACTTCTTAACTTCTATAAATCTTAAAATCCCTTTAAAAATCCTACTAATCTTACTAATATTATAAATGCGAAAGTTTAGATGGATGGATGGATGTTTGTTAGAGTTTGTAGCCTAAACGGCTGAAGGGATCTCGATGATTTGGCACAGTTGTAAAGGATAGTCTGGAAGAACACATAGGCTACTTGCTTTTGTATTTTTTTTATCCCGCGCGGACGTAGTCGCGGGCGAAAGCTAGTTATAGAATAAAACAGTTTCAATTTATATTTCAAATTGCTGTTAACATTTATTGCAATTGAATTAACAAATATATCACGTTTCAACATTTCTAATTGGAGCAATTAGCGCAAATTTCCCCTCGTTGTTACTGTTGCAGGGGTTCCATTTGCGTCGTAACGTCAGTGGGCTAATTGAAAATAGATATGTCCAATATTTGCACAAATGTTAGACGTATCTTACCTGAATTGCAGTAAACTCAAAAACAATGTACAAACCTATTTTAATAACAACACTAAGTATATATTAGAACTAGCTGTTGCTCGCGACTTTGTCCGTGTGAAATAAAAAAATATAGCCTATGTTACTTACAGATAGATTACCTTTCTAACGGTCAAAGAATTTTTAGAATCGGCCCAGTAGTTTTGAGTTATTTCAATGCATACAAAAATACAAATCTTTCCTCTTTATATTATTACTATAGATGAACTTGTCTGTATGACATTTTTACGTTTATACAGAAATAACGTGACTAAGTCGTTAAACAATATTAAGTGTAAGTTGAAGTAAGCAAAGCGATTTACTTACAATATCAAGTTACGTGCCCTTCAAGCTGTTTGCGCACGAGGTCGGCAGAGGTCGATACTAGAAGAACATCTATTTATCTCTTAAATAACAACGCATGTGTCTGTTATTATTTATTTATACTAGTATTTACAGAGATATAAATATCATACATTTGTTATGTTACATAATGATCAAATCGCATGGGAATTCTCAAAATGTTTGCGTATGCAAAACTACGTCTAAATAATGTTTGTAATTAAAAAAAAATCTGTCTGTCTGTCTGTCTGTCCGTCCGCAAGCAGCGTTTGTTCCGGGTAATCTCCGAAACGGCTGGGCCGATTACGACCGGACATTCACTGAAGGGTAGCTGACATAGACGGGCATATTATAGGCTACTTTTTAAAAACTTAATATTGCGTGGACGAAGTCGCGGGCAACAACTAGTCTATCATAAACATATTTCAAGATTAAATAATGTTTCAGTAGTTGCAAGAGAAGTAAACACTCTTACATCACCGATATTGAAGTAAATGCAATAAAATTAGAAAATCTATTACATAATGAAAGCATATTTAGTAAAGTATTAACATTTAGATGCAAAAAAAAATGTAATAAGAGCTTAAGTAAAATCTCGATCCATTTCCTCGTTTCAAAGAGAAGTGGGCGAAAGCAACGAGCTTCTACAACCGTCTCTATTTTTGACCGACTTCCCAAAAGAAGGAGGTACTCAATTCGTCTGTATGTTTTTTTTTTTTTTTTACTGTACACATATGTATAGATAACTTAAAAGTAATATGCCTAATCTGCGCTCGAATTAAACACCTAAAAATACTAGTTTATTTGACCACTGAAATACTCTTTACTGGTAGTACAGTTTTTAAAGTTGGGTATTATTTAATTTTAGTTTATCCAGAACAAGCTAAGAATATTTACAAGTTTTAAAATCGATTATTGTAAACGAAACTATTTGTCTATTATTTATAGTCTGTATTCGGTATCGATTAATCTATGGTGATTATCGACTCTTTGATTGTTTATGTCGACTTACCCTTCTTTATCTTTGATTCTCGCCAGGTAAGTGTCCCTATCTTACTTCTTACTAATATTATAAATACGAAAGTTTAGATGGATGAATGTTTGTTGAAGTTTGTAGTTTAAACTGCTGATCGGATCCCGATGAAATTTGTTACTTTTTTTAATCCCAGTCGGGGGCCAAAGCTAGTCGTTTTTAAATTCAGTCAATCGTATTATATCGTGCTTATTTTGATCCAAAACCCAACAAGATGTGGGCCAAATATTGAAACGACAATTATATGTAACAGCGTCTTTGATAAGGCTACGCTTAAACTCTAACTAAGTGGCGGTTACAAAGTAAAGTGAAATTCGTTTCAGAATATAACAAAGTAAAATAGAATTATTTACCGATATTGGTTTCCCTAAAGTTGAGTTATTTATTGAATACAATGGTTATTAATTTATAAGTGGGTCAGAACAACAAAGCGCTGTCCAAGTGACGTGCTTCTGGGTAAACTTATCTCGATTGATGGATCGTAAGGTCGACTGTTGCGTGTTCTGCAACACTAATTAAATCATAATTACTTCTGGCGTAAGGGCGGTGTTTTACCAAATTATATTATTATATTATTCCTTATTATATTATCATATTATTATATTATCCTTTATATTATTCAGATAATTTCACGGGTGCGATTTAATATCGGCCGAATATAAAAAGTAATGTTTAATTTTAATCTGACAAATTCAAATATTTTAATTTTAGTTTATCCAGAACAAGCTAAGAATATTTACAAGTTTTAAAATCGATTATTGTAAACGAAACAATTTGTCTATTATTTATAGTCTGTATTCTGTATCGATTAATCTATGGTGATTATCGACTCTTTGATTGTTTATGTCGACTTACCCTTCTTTATCTTTGATTCTCGCCAGGTAAGTGTCCCTATCTTACTTCTTACTAATATTATAAATACGAAAGTTTAGATGGAAGGATGTTTGTTGGAGTTTGTAGCAAAAAACAACTGCTTTTAGTAGTCATATTTTTGGATATGAAATAAACTATTACAATGGTTTTTTTTTTTTTTTTTTTTTTTTACTGTACACATATGTATAGATAACTTAAAAGTAATATGCCTAATCTGCGCTCGAATTAAACACCTAAAAATACTAGTTTATTTGACCACTGAAATACTCTTTACTGGTAGTACAGTTTTTAAAGTTTGGTATTATTTAATTTTAGTTTATCCAGAACAAGCTAAGAATATTTACAAGTTTTAAAATCGATTATTGTAAACGAAACTATTTGCTATTATTTATAGTCTGTATTCGGTATCGATTAATCTATGGTGATTATGGACTCTTTGATTGTTTATGTCGACTTACCCTTCTTTATCTTTGATTCTCGCCAGGTAAGTGTCCCTATCTTACTTCTTACTAATATTATAAATACGAAAGTTTAGATGGAAGGATGTTTGATGGAGTTTGTAGCAAAAAACAACTGCTTTTAGTAAAGTCATATTTTTGGATATGAAATAAACTATTACAATGGTTTTTTTTAATAAGTTGTTCTTCACATTGGGCACTATCGAGTTAAGGATTAAGTTCTATATCTCGTTATAACTTAGTTTCCTGTTTTAATGCGAACTAATATTGCGTCCAACTATTTACTTAAATCCCTAAAGTCCTATATAAGTGCTTTGTAAACTTGGAACAAACTATTTTACATTCAAATTGTTGTACCCATTAAACAAATTGCTTACCTTAGTCCTTCCTTAACTTAGTAGAGTTAAAGAGAATGTGGTTATATTAAATCCTGTATTAGATTTAATTTTGTTATTTATACAAATCATAAGAAAAGGTTATATTTGTAACAGTGAACACTTTCACTGCTACTGACTTTTATTAGTGGAAATTATTGCAGCATTATAATTTCTTTAATTATTTCTATAATTTTCTGCAATATAAAAAAAATCCAGATTTCGGGAAGACGATGTATTTGCGTTGCTGATAACAAAAACCGCATTTTTTTTGTCTGTCTGTCTGTCTGCAAGTCGCGTTTGTTCCTAGTAATCTCCGAAACGGCTGGGCCGATTTCGACCAGACTTTCACTGAAGGGTAGACATAGACGGGCATATTATAGGATACTTTTTTATCTTAATATTGCGTGGACGAAGTCACAGGCAACAGCTAGTAGATTATAAGATCATAGTCATCATTGAACTCCTAGTAAAACAACAAGTTATTAACAACATATAAATTTAATGTGTTCCTTGTCAAATTTTAACTGAAAATCCCTTTTATCTCCCATCTTATTGTTATACGAATTGAAACCCCATTTCGTCTGATAATATAAATGGGAGGGATTAAATCAAAAGCGTCGGTGGACAAAGTGCGACGTTCTGCAGTATGCCAGCCGCCAGTCGTAACCGGATTAATCATTTAGAGCGCGCGCACAACCAAACTATCGCACAACTGTTGTGCGATTGTCGATTATTTCGCAGCACATTCAAATGTTTAGTTGCACAACTATAATCGAGTAGTGTCCACATTTCCATATGAGCTAATAAGAATCGAAGCGAGACTAAACAGTTGTGCGATAGTTTAGTTTCAGCTGTGCGCACGCTCTTAGTCGGTATTCAAATATGATAATGTTAATTTTAGTTACTAGTACTAATTAGTATTTGTATTAATAAATTAGATTTTTCATGAAAAAATATACACAGTGACATTAAATATAACAACAAATATTCTGTTTCATTATTTATTATTTAGTTTAATATTTTCTTAGGCATTAAAAAATCAACTTAAAAGTTTAAAATGAATTTTACTTGGATTTCATAATCCCAAGCTATTTAGTACCTTGTAATACGAGTATCATAGAATCAAGAAAATCTCTTGGATTTAATAATATATCAGTTGTATTATTTTTGTTATAACGTTTTCAATTCAGTTTGAAGCCGGAACTATTGAGAAACAAGAGACTACGCAGTCCTCGGCTCCGGATATTAAAGTTCGGACGTTTTAGTCAATTGACTATCTTTTTTATTCAAAAGACCTTTGGACTAAAGTCACGTTTTAGTTTTTTGTAATACATCGGACATTGGAAAAGTGGACTATTTGTATTTATTGCAATATAATTAACAAAATAATAGCTAAATTAAAGACTACTTCATTGACTGTGGCCCTACTGTGTAATATGGGAAACTCTTCAAATGGGATCCCTTCGGACTACATATTACGTAAAAATCTATATATCTATACTAATATAATAAAGCGTAAACACACACTTCTTTGTTGCCTAAGATGTCAGCAATTACAGCATATTTTTGAATAATTATTTTTTTAATAAAAAAAACCCTACACTTACGTCACGCTTTAGGCTATATATTTTCACGTCGTTAAACTTAGGGGTAAATATTTTGGATAAAAACCCTAATTTGGGAAAGAGACCATAAGTTTTTGCCAACATCAAGGAAGCAAGGGTGCCATGGTTTGACATCATGTCATGTCATTTTGACATTTGCTATTGATAATTTGACAAATGTAAGCAATAAAATGAAGTTTTTATAATTTCTTGCGGATGAAGCCGCACACGAACAGCTAGTTATAAATATTTATGAGTCAAAGAATTATTTACTTAAATATTACCTTTTAAACTATCGGTTGAATACTGAAACTATATTTAAATATGTAACAGCGTCGTAAATTACAAGGTCATTTATAAACTAAAATTCCACTTAAATCTTAATAGATAATAAGCGTCCCTTATGAAGCTTACTATAAAATTCGTTTCAGTATCCAGCCGTATAAACGGGCAAAATTATAAATCGTAAAAATGTAATAATAAAATACCAAAGTCTACGAGCAATTTGTGCGGACCTAGTTTTATGTTGGTTTATTAGATTTCTTCCGCTGTCAAGTACAGCCGTGTAAGGCTTTCCGGCTCGGTACGCAGGTGATATTGCGGGGGAGAGAACGGTGGCTTTAAATAAATTGTCCCGTCAGACACAGGTCAGATTAGTGTGGACTTGTAATACTTTATATTAATACTATTACAATGAAATATTTAGTATTTAACACGATTGGATAAGATAAGAAATGAGTATATTAGAGGAAGTTTAAGAGTAGCCCCAGTGTTTGAGAAAATAAGGAGTAAAAGGTTAGCGTGGTATGGGCATGTTATGAGAAGGGATGAATCGCATGTAACAAGAAGGACGATAGTTATGAATGTGGAAGGGTACACCGGTAGAGGTAGAGAGAGGTAGACCTAGAAAGAGATGGATGGATTGCGTGAAAGGTGACATGATCAAAAAGGGAGTGATGATTGAGATGACGAATGATAGAGTTATTTGGAGGATGAAAACCCGGTGCATCAACCCTACGGGAGTAGGATATGGCAGGGGAGATGATGATGAATGAAATATTTAGTATACCTAGACAGAGACTAAAATGGAGTAAAGCGTCTAAGTTTCTTAGTAGTATCAACCATATAAATGTTACCAACATCAATATTTTTTTGAAAAAAACGAACTCCCTCTTTAATTTCGACTACATTTTAATTTTCGTTATACTTAAAACTGAATTAAAAGGTCATATATTTATCTCTATTATAACACGATTTACTGTCCTTTATATGAAACTTCTTAAATAATAGTATTGTTTTTAATTACTATTTAAAATTCGGTGTCTAGAATTTAGCACAAAGAAAGATTCTTACCGCGGCACTTAAAGCCATTGGTCACTAAGGGCCACATTTACGTGGATATTTCATGTTAAACATATAATAAAAGAGACTTATCAACTCTGAGCGACAGTTACTCTTTGAGCTAATTAAGTTTGACATTACATTGAGCAAAAAGACAATTGACATGTTAAAACGACCATTCTAATGAAATAATGATCAAGTGCCCAGTCATCCCGGTTAGGGAACGCATCGGGCATGCTAAATGCGACGCGCAAATCGATTGCAGCGAGATTGCAGCGGCCAATGCGGCGGCTCATTGAATTATACAATGCATAACGATCTGCTCTAAGTGACGGACTGGACTAGTGATGATCTTTACATTATCGATAGACGTTGAATAATATCGATAAAAGTCCAACATGGGGAGAATTATTAATATGTAGAACTAATCTATAGGAACGATTTGTCATTTTTTCTAATATTCTTCCGAATTTATATCTGTAATATTTAACTTTTTGAGGTTCATGTGAGAATCATATTTCGTGTTTTATTTTATTAAATTACCTGAAATGTCCTCATATGAGATAAATGACAATAGTACATAGATAAATGTAAGTATATAAATATAAGATTACAATGGTAGTTAATAAACATCTGTCTATTTCATTTAGCTTATTGTTATATGACAGTTAAGCTACAATAATAGCGAAAAGTCCAACATGGGGAGAATTATGAATATGTAGAACTAATCTATAGGAACGATTTGTCATTTTTTCTAAAATTCTTCCGAATTTATATCTGTAATATTTAACTCTTTGAGGTTCATGTGAGAATCATATTTCGTGTTTTTATTTATTTTATTAAATTACCTGAAATGTCTTCATATGAGATAAATGACAATAGTACATAGATAAATCTAATTATATAAATATAAGATTACAATGGTAGCTAATAAACATCTGTCCATTTCATTTTGCTTATTGTTATATGACAGTTAAGCTACAATAATAGCGATAACCACAATGTCAATGGATGTGGTAGCAATTACTAATTAACACGTTACAACGCTTCAGTCCCAATAAACGCGTTAAACCACTAATCAAACAATTCTATTTACAATTACGACGGAAATGTACATGCTAGTAAAACGGAGTTGTAGCTGGTATGTCAGCTACTAGCACTTGCTTACTGGCACAATGCGTTCACACATGGTAGTAAAATGTCTTGACTTTTATGTAGCTGTCACATCATATGCCTGTAACTGGCATGCAAGTGTGCCAGTTACTTGCATGTATGTTACCAGCCTTAAACTGACTAACTAGTTCCATTTTAAATGTAAGAGTGAACAGTCAACGCACATCACTAGACATGTAGGCGTCAGCAATTTAGCGCTTGTCAAATGTCTAATTCGTATAAATGTACTCAATTCTCAGATGAGCCGTGAACGTTTGGCGATGTCATTTGTACACGCAATTGGTCCTTCTTATATCAACAGTTATTTAATCTTTATTAAAAACTAGCTTTGCCCGCGACTCCGTCCGCGTGCAATAACAAAAATCAAAAGTAAGTAATGTGTTCTCCCAGACTATCATCTAGATCTACACCAAATTTAATCGAAATCCGTTCAGCCGTTTAGGCTACAAACTGTAACAAACATCTAACCATCCAAACTTTCGCATTTATAATTTTAATAAGATTAAAGAATTTTTATGATTAATAATAAATCGCATAATTCAATTCCAATCAAAATTAATCTCTCCCCAGCTAAACCTCGGCTTCTAACGTTCATAATTCACAAGGAGATTACTTAGACCAATACTTGACATAACTTCCATATAGAGGCATAACTTGATTGCGTAGATCCGATACAAATATGTTTCGATATTGAAACATAATTTGGTATATCCCACATTAATCATCAATGTTTTCGGTATGTTTTGAAATTAAATTTGTTGTTAAAATAATTATTAAAACATTTGTTGCCTTAAAACATCATTATTTGAATAATGTTACAATATTACTTTGTTTGTAAATAGAAAAATTCTTCCTATTATTATAAACTAGCTTTTGTCGCGACTCTGTCCGGGTGGAATAAAAAAAAGTAAGTAGCCTATATGTTCTTCCAGACTATGTTCTACATCTATGCCCAATTTTATCCAGATCCGTTCAGCCGTTTAGGCTACAAACACTAACAACAAATAACTGATTACTGGCTAACCTTAACCAGTTCATGCTTTGATTATCATGTTTGTAATTAACTTTTTGTGAGAACGATCTTTATTAAAAACTAGCTTTGCCCGCGACTCCGTCCGCGTGGAATAACAAAAATCAAAAGTAAGTAATGTGTTCTCCCAGACTATCATCTAGATCTACACCAAATTTAATCGAAATCCGTTCAGCCGTTTAGGCTACAAACACTAACAAACATCCATCCATCTAAACTTTCGCATTTATAATATTAGTAACATTAGTTGACGACAATTTTTAAGTTTCAACCGATTCAGGAGAATATAGATAAAATGTTCAAGTATAAAAAAAAATGTCAAATAATTAAGCGTTGCCTCAATATGAATATTCATAGCTACGTGGGCGGTTGTTATCCGACGTGTCCAATGCCGGTCGTGTACGCGCGCCCCGACGATTAATTAATTGGCAGCGAGCGTTGGACCGCAGCTGCGGCGAACATGCCCGCTCGTAACATTTTATGGTCACGGCAGATGTACGCACCACTAACGACCGGTATCTACCCACCATATATTGTGCTGTTACACAATATTCTAGATAATTATTTTGGCTACTACCTTTAGCCTAAAACGTTACTAAGTCTAGCTACTAACTTTTTCTACTGAGTACCGACTAACTTGATAGGTAGTAGAAAGGACAACTAACTACTCACTAAGTTGGTAGTAAGTAGTTACTTGGTAAACAACAAATAACTGATTAATGGCTAAGCTTAGCCAGTTCATGCTTTTAGTATCATGTTTCTAATTAATTTCTTTGTGAGAAAGATATTAATTAAAACTTTACTGAAGTTCTAAAGACAGTATTGTAACATTCAAAGATCAATAATATCCAAATTTCCTTTTTGAGGTTATTTTTAATAAAGTAATTTAATTTTTGTTACAGGTAACTTCCAAGGCGATATCGCGATATCCGACTCCGACTACTACAAACCAACCAACACTGCCCCATCTACGTCCAAAATAAATAAATCATTACAGGAAGAAGTTGAAAGACTCAAGAAGGAAGTACTTCTAGAAGGATTGCAGGTAGAAGAAGAAGGTTTACCAGATATATTGAGAAAACGTACTAAACAACCAGTGCCTTTAATACAAGAAAAACCTAAAAAGTATAACGATGCTTCTTTACATACAAAAGTAAGGTTTATTTTGTTACTGTAAATATTCTAATAAAATAGTTGATTTATCAGAATATTAAATTAGAAAACTATTAGCCAAAATATGTTGAAATAGTGTTTATAATAAAATCAATTATCTTTCAGGTATTACCAGCCGGTCTAGACAAAGCACTATTAATAAAGAACGGTAAAATACTCCCTCCCGAAATGTTAGATAACTACACTAACTTTAATTATCAGAATAAATTGAATCCTTCAAATCAGTCAGTCGTCGATAACCTCACAGAATCAGAAAGTTTAGAACAAGATGGTGTTCTGGTAGTTAACATATCAACAGATAATATTTTAAATCTAGAAGACTTCTTTCCTAATATTCAATTATCTAATCTATCCAATAAAATGGATGAAGTGACAAATAAAATACAAAGCAATAGTCGAGAAATTACAGGTGATTCTAATAATAATATTAAAATCAAGGATTTACCAGAAAATATGACTGTTGCACCCGCGCCTACTAATGGTGTTATTCCTTCTAATGAACAAGAGGAGGAAAATAAGGAGAAAGTAGTTGTAAATAAGACTCTTAAAGGATTATATGAAAAAGTTTATGAAGCGAATGATTTGCTAAAACCGACTGAAAGTCTGCAAAGTTTATTAGAAGAAAGTGAAATACGCAGACGTCGTAGGAGACGTCGTCATGGTAACGGAAGACGGTAAGACTGTTTTATCTTTCAACATTTTAGACTTTTGTATGAATATTTTTATAAATACCACTTACTTGTAATCTTAAGATTTTAATGTCATAAACGTGATAATTTCTGAATATCAACTAAAGTGAGTAATTGATATGTTTTTTTACAGACTTAGAAATATCCAATCAGGTGAAAGAACAGGTCAAAATACCATAAAGTTATCTGCAGAGAATCAAAGTGGTTCACATCATGGTAGAAAAAAATTTTTTCGTCACCAAAAAAAGTACGACGAAAAGGAAACTAGACACAAACAAGTGATACCGGAACACGAGTTTGAAGTGAAGTTCGAAGTCCCCCCTCCGCCTAAAGAGAACAAAACTGGAATCGAGACGCAACAATTTAAAGATTGGTTTTTTCGTGATTCTGACGATGACTTAGAAGCAATGGAAAGTCACTTTTATAACCATACAGAGGTACTAACGTTGGCTTTAAACAATTGTAAAATGTAAACAGTATTAATACTTTCAACACTTCATCTTGAGTAATTGTATAGTTCGTATTTACTTCAATACCAAGCGAAATATCATCTTTATCATATGAAGGTTAAATTACAACAACAAAATTCAAGTTACCTGGCGTTGGAATACTATCGTTTATATTATTTTAAAAGAAAAATACGCATCCTAATGCAAACTATACATTTCCCAGGAACCAAGACGTCGCCATCGTACTCCTAGGGCTGCCACAAATCGTAAAGAGAGGATCTGGGAGAACGGTGTGATCCCGTACGAAATAGACGGCAACTTCAGCGGTGCCCATAAGTCCCTTTTCAAGCAGGCCATGCGTCACTGGGAGAATTTCACCTGCGTTAAATTTGTGGAAAGAGATCCCAGTTTACATAAGGATTTTATTATATTCACCGAGAGACCATGTGGGTGAGTATCATAGAGTAAGCGTCTTTTATACTCTCTATCGGTGATATAATTCGAACCTGTGTCACCAGCGCTTGTTAGTTTTTCTCCCGTTCTTCAGAAAAATCTAAATCCTAATGCAAAAGACTAGAGTAGTTTCTAAATATCTGTTTTTTATGTCTTTTTGTTTTTGCATGCTTCTTTAATTAGAAAGTATGATTTTTAATTAAGTTATGTACTAATTCTTCATCGTCCATAGATGCTGTTCATTCGTCGGCAAGCGTGGTAGCGGCGCGCAGGCGATATCCATCGGCAAGAATTGCGACAAGTTCGGCATCGTGGTGCACGAGTTGGGCCACGTGGTGGGGTTCTGGCACGAGCACACACGCCCTGACAGAGACAACCACGTCCAGATCATCAGGGATAATATCCTCAGCGGTAAATTTAAATATATACTTAAATGCCTTGTCTATGGTACTTTAATTATGGAGCTTAGATTAAGAGATCTCAATGAGGTCAGACTTCCTTTATATAGTTCAAAGTCTTTAGAATTTCGCACCTATCACCAAGTATTATGTTGATAAAAGGCAGCGGTAGTTGTCTACCGATGTGTTCTAAGTTATTTAGGCAAAGTCCCCGCGACAGAATGGAACAAGAAAATAAAGATAAAATGTAATAGCTTGACCTAAAAATAAATTAAGAGCTATAAGCCGCCCGTTGATAAAGTCGAATCCTTAATGATAGGGGTCATTACGAAAATTGAGCGGATTCCGACCGAATTCCGCGTAATTTCGTTTCAAATTATTTAAACGACTATCGCGTGCGCAGTCAATTCCCCTCTTAGCTGCCACCGCATCACGCGATTACACTTAAAATTGCTTAAAATCGTTGCGAATTTAAAAACGATGATCTTATATCGCACATAATAAATTCCTTGAGTAGTATAAGTATCAGCTTATCTTAAAATCAGGTGATAGCTTGTGAGATGCGTGGCTTCGACTCGAGCTTCCTTGGCTACTTGACCCCAATCCCCGACAACGCTCGCAACACTTTACACTGAGTCGACCTGTTTCACACCATCACGTCATACAGAACTACTGAATAAAATGGTGAATAATATGTTCGCCATGTTAAAATATGTGTTTGTTCAACGCGTCTAAATAAATTCGACCAACATTACCATCTGATCACCTGTTAACACCGTTCGTTTGTCCTCGTTCTTTTACAAAAAAAAAAAACTCATAGCAAAAACATATAATAGTGTATTACATAATATTTCCAAACCGCTACCACTTTGGGTTCTTCAAAAAGCGAGCATATCTCTTTCTCAAAGGCCGGCAACACATCTGCAGTTCCTCTGGTATTGCAGGTATCGATGGGCGTCGATGAACATATCAGTGTTCCCGTCGCTCTTTTGCCTTGTTTTTGTTTAAAAAAGTGCTGGTAAAGCTATTTTGACTAAACTTTTATTTTTTTGTCCTACAAAGCGTGCCTTCAATGTGAATATCAGTAGTTAATGTTACGAGACGGTGTAAAGGGGTCCATGTAACAGTAACGGTGCTCCACATGGCAGTCGGCCGCGTCACACAATCAGCGGTGCGAGCCCGTCCGGAAGTAACGAGCCCTTCCTGTCTATTATACGCGCTTTGGAGTTTGTTTGATTGCATCATACGGCCATTTGACTTGTTTGTTACGGATATAAATGTACAAACAAATAAACCTTTAGGGTCCGGTGATGACCATTAAAAAATCTATTTCATTATTTTCACATTTATATTTCACATCCAAAAATATGACTACTAAAAATTTCAGTTGTTTTTGTTACAAAAAACTCCGTCGAATTAAGGGTTAAACTTAAAGTAGACTTCCACGTATTTTAGTATTTTATTTGTGGTGGTTGTAAACTATGTTCTCTAAAATCATCTCATTATACCATTTCTTATTATATCATAGTTAAAGATCTGACTAACTGCAGCTGGGTGGGAGTTCAAGTCCGCTGTGAATTGTGTCATTGCCGTGTTTTACTGCATTACGTTTACTGCCAATTATACTGTTCCGGTGCGAGGTTACAATATGATAAAGTTTACAAATAAAATATAAATAGGATCTTAACTTTTTTTAAATAAATAAATAAAGTAACTGTAATATGAAGTCATCCAGAATATTTTACAAACGTTTTTACTTCATAGAATGTTTTGCTTCTCGATGTAGTTTGAAGATCAAACCGTTTGTTACGTTTCAATAAATCACACACAAAACATGGAATCTATACTTCTATACTAATATTATAAAAAGGAGAGATTTGTATTTTTGTATGTATTGTAATAACTCAAAAATTGGGCCAATTAAAAAAATACTTTCACTATTAAAAAGCTACGTTATCAGTGAGTAACATAGCCGGTATTTTTAATTTAAATTGAGTACAATGTTTAAGCTAACTGCAAATTATTTCCTTTCAAATATTACAAACGCTTAAAATATCAAACGGTAGATAAAAGGAATGCCTTACGTAGGATATAACTAATTAGCAAAATGACAAACGTACAGAAATTTGGTACACGCAAACCTCAAACGAGGTCGTTGTTCGTAGTGAGAGACATAAATTACTGAAATGCCGACCGGGCATGTCAATACTCCAGCTATTTGCCCTAGCGTGGGTAACACAATGGAAAATCTACTTTAACTCATTCCAACAAAGTTTACAATCCCATAAAGTTACAACAGCAGTTCTACAGCCTACAACTTTAAGATTATTACAATAAAGTTTCAACTCGGTCTAAAACGACTTTTGAGAACTCTATCTGAATTGCTACGGTTCCTAGAATTTTCAAACTTATGCTGGATTTGATTATTTTAAAGATACCTAACGGGATTTACTGTTAAATTATTATTATTGGCAAGAAGTTACAGAAAACATATACGTGTAGCCTATGTGTTCTTCCAGACTATCCTCTACATGTGTGCAAAATTTCATCGAAATCCGTTCAGCCGTTTAGGCTACAAACTCTAACAAACATCCATCTATCCATCCATCCATCTAAACTTTCGCATTTATTATACGAGTATTAGTATGAAGTGAGACGTGTAATATTGATAAGATTCGCGTTATCCTACTCTATGTGGGGACGCATCACGTTTTTATTCCTAATCTAATCATTAATGCCTTCATAATTCTTCTTTTTTACTAATTATAATAATTATTCCCAGGTCAAGAGTACAACTTCAACAAGCTGACGTACGAAGAAGTGAACTCATTAGGTCAAACATACGACTACGATTCGATAATGCATTACGCGAGAAACACATTCAGTAAAGGCACCTACTTGGATACTATACTGCCGCTCGAAGTCCACGGCAAGAAGAGACCGGAGATCGGGCAGAGAGTGAGGCTCAGTGTCAGCGATATCGCACAAACCAACTTGTTGTATAAGTGTGCAAGTGAGTATTTGATACTTGATGGCCTAAAATTCATATAATTTAATCTGTAACGACATTTAAATCTAACAGCGTCTTACAAAGATTGAATGTGCGATTGTCGATTGTTTCGCAGTCAATTCAACTGTTTAGTTGCACAACTAAACATCGAGTAGTGTGTCCATCTCCATATAAGATCATTGGAATCAAAGCGAGACTAAACAGTTATGCGATAGTTTAGTCAACGGTGTGCATGCACTTTTAAACTGCAAATATTAAAATGTTGACATCTGTCAGAGAGTAATGGGCGCTTCGAAGAGACGTGTTTCAGATACGTCTCAGTATTCGGCCGTATTTATCGAAGTACACGTAGAGGAACTAACTGTTGTCTATTTTTGTCTATGTCTAGAATGTGGTAAGACGTTTCTGGGAAACTCGGGTTGGTTCAACTCGCCGGGCTGGGGCGCGGAGGCCGGCCCCGCCAGCCCTGACCGCTGCGAGTGGAGGATCGTCGCCACGCACGGAGAGAGGGTCGTGCTCAATATCACTGGTAAGTTACCGTTAAGTTGCAAACAAAGTTTATTTGAAATCTTACCAATGACATGATTAACACTTATCCACTTTTTAATCTATACTAATATTATCGAGAGGAAAGATTTATATTTTTGTATGTATTGAAATAACTCAAAAACTAGTGGGCCTATTTCAAAAATTGTTTCACCATTAAAAAGCTATGTTATCTCATAGGCCATGTTTTTTACTATTTTTTAACTTCACGCCGGCGAAGTCACGAGGAACAGCTAGTTTATAATAAACGGAACAGAAATATAGTGATTGCATATGATAATTTCGTTTACTTAATTAAAAGAATTAAAAGAAATTACATTTCAATTACCTCGTAAAATTATCGTCCGTGACGAAATTACTCGCCGTGGACACGGGTCCTGAAATTTCACCCAGTGTAAACAGAGCTTAAAGATTTCTCTGTTAAAAGAGCAGCGTCACTACATAGTGTTTGCTGAGGGCGACCCAATTCCAAGAGAAACTCGGCAAGTCCTGATTAGGGGTCCACACTAATTTCACTGATGTGCCTAATGTTGGTCCGGCCTTTTATCACGATCTGCCCTTATGAATAATTTAGAAGTTTTGTACTAATATGTTTAATTTAATTAATGTTTTAGGGTAATTTCATAAAGGTACTTAAAGGTAGATTAATACATTTACATAATACACATATTTAAATCAAATTTTAAAATAACTGATATAATAAGTTTTGGTTTTCATAGTAAAAAAAATATCAAAAAAACAGAAATACTTTCTATTATGGTAATTTATGTTTTTGACAGACTGTGCTGACCCTCCGTAGGCACAGGTTGATGATGTTTTTGATCTTCTAGCGCACATGTAAATAAAAAACCTGAAAACAAATCGCTTAAACTTTCACAATTGTTAAAATATTCATGATATAAATGCGAGTGACGTTTGTAACCTAAACGCCTGTGGCCCTTCTCACAGCAATGACATTGTTACATCGTTCAAACAATATATTTGGACAGGGGCCGTTTAAGTCAAATGGTCCGCGATCATCCTTGACAAATGGTTCCGCTGGTTAATATGTACTGTGGGCCCAATTGTTCTCAGACAACGTATTGTTTGATGGACAGTGAAGTATTGTTCCGGTGTCTGAACTGGTCGCACGTAATAAATGGACGGAAACATTCAAATTTTTATACAAGGTGTATGACCTTAGAAAATTGTCAATCATACTAATATTTAAATGCGAAAGTTTAGATGGATGGATGGATGGATGTTTGAGTTTGTAGCCTAAAAGGCTGAACGGATTTCGATGAAATTTGGCAAAGACGTAGAGGATAGTCTGGAAGAACACATAGGCTACTCAGTTTTTTTTTTTTTTAATTCCACGCGGACGGAGTCGCGGGCGAAAGCTAGTAATATATATTATTAGAATTAGAATCTTTATTGTAAAAATAAAAAGTCTAGTCTAAGTCAATTAGACTATTAAAACTTTAAGGGCCTTTCCCACCAAATTGTAAATTGTCTGATAACAATCCAACGTGTAAAATATGTGATGAAAATATCGGATTTTGTTACCTATCTGACAGTGACGTCAGCTATCTGAGCCTCTATCAGCCAGTGGTGGGACAGGCCCTAAATATATCTAATAATAATTAGTTCTATTATTAACACTATTAATGCCACGAATGTCACGTATTTGTTTTTGTTCAATCGTACGTATTGCAATTCCCGAAATTGTTATTTTGCGAGCAATTTCAATGGCGCAATATTTGCAATTCAATTTGTCAAATTAAATTGTGCACATTAATTGTACGAGACCGCACTAACCTTTCAACAATGTTTACAATCGAAATCAATTTGAATTCCTATGCAGTGACATTTTACATTTCGTTATTAAATAATAGAGGTAATAAATATTCATTTTGTTAATTAGTCAATATTACTTAAACGTTCATATATTTATCTATTCAAACTGAGAGCATTTTTGAAATGCTTGGCCCAATCTGCTAAGGGAATGGCATAAACAAGAAACTGAACTGATTTTAAATGCCAATAGCCTTTAAAGGTACGGACAACCTATCGAATTGTCGTGGGTTCGAATCCCGACTGGGATCGACTATTTGAACCATCTAGCATAAGCTTAGTTAGAATGGTTACAAGAAACAAGATTGACATTTCAAAATATAACACAAAAAACATAACACTTAAACTACAAACATATTAATAATATCCTTTTAATGTACAATTTCTTATTATTAATAATAATATAGGTATAATTCTAATTACTTCGTTCTTTTTTTTTTTAAACTTAAATAAACCAGCGCTTGACCACGACCCCACCTAAGCTAAGTGAAGACGCGGCCGAAGGATAGAGCGCGCTAGCTCAATAAGTGCCGATTCACGCTTCTCTTGAAGGCACCCACTCTTATATTATTCAGATAACTAAAATCCTATTTACTCTACAATATTACCAGTTAACAACCGCTATTACTATTAACAACTAAAGTTACCAATATTACGACCGACTAACTTTAGCCACTAATTTCTATGCACATGCAACATTGACCGCTCTATGTTCCTGCAAATGGCACTCACATAGATTTATCTGCCAATAAACTTTCTGTCTAACATCAAACAAACCGCCTGGAAGTGAATAAATTATTATACATATCATCATCAACTTGCCCTTATCCCTTATGGAGGGTCGGCACAGTATGTGCTGCTCTTCCATACATCTCTATCAGCCGTCATATCTGAATCCACTCCTTTCTTAAGCATATCCTCTTTCACACAATCCATCCATACTTTCTTCGGTCTTCCTCTTCCTTTGTAGCCATCCACATTCATTCTTAACACTTTCTGGTTTATGTCCCCATCGTCTCGTCGCATAACATGTCCATACCACGCTAACCTTTTGCTTCTCAATTTCTCCACCACTGGCGCTACTTTCAAACTTCCTCTAATATACACATTCTTAACTTTATCCATTCTTGTCACACCACACATCCATCTTAACATACGCATAAATCACTATACATATATACAATGGTTATACAACTGGAGAATAAATAAATAAATATTAACCGTTTTTAATTACTACTAACTGTCGCCTGTGACTTCGTTCGAGTGGAATAAAAAAATCAACAGCCTACATATGTGTTCAAGTTCTATATCTATGCAAAATTTCATCGAGATACCTGCAATAGTTTACTTGAATAAAATAATTATAATTTATCAATTGAATTTGATATTAATTTAGTTTACGTTTTCCAATTTTTTTTACAGTTTTATATTATAAGAGCACATTGGATCTCTCAATAATATATTTTGTAACTTTAGTTGAATTACCAAATAACATTTCTAAGTTATTTAAATAAAATCCTTCAATATTAAAGTACATTTCCATTAAAGCCACTTGAAACAATAAAGCCAACCGGAGAGCATTGTTAAAGCTCTTGATTAAACACGATAACGAATGACTAATGAATAAAAGTTCTAAAAGGTATTCGTAACCAGTATTTTGGTCCCGAAATTACGAAGGTAGTTAAGTAAACTTAGAACTTATAAGTCCTTGAAAACATTTTAAAATCGTTCACTGACTATTTTATTATTATTTTTTATTAATTTACCATATGGAAAACAAACGAAAGGTTATCAGTGAGTTTTGTATTACACCAAAAATAGAAGTTAATAAAAATTACGTAGGTCTCATCTTCCTTGCTACGCAATGCCTACGTAACTCGTAGATGTGCTACGCGTTACTCTGTCATTGTGTTAAATGAATCGAGTACGTTACGTAATGAATTTAATTTATACCCCATATCTGTTGATGAAAACTTAATTAATTGTGACAACACGTCGACTCGCGAAACCGATTCTGTTTCAACATTAAAGCAGACAATTTATCTGTCTTATTTGAATAATATAATACCAAGTTGTTAAGAGGATTGTAAATATTAATTACAATTTCAAAATTATTTGATAATTTGTTTACACAGTAATTTGAATTGCGATTTAACAAAGAATAAAAAACCTGGCCAGAGAGTGTTTTAATCTTTATCTTTATTACATTACTTTTTAATGCGTAAGGAATTAGTTCTATATTTTTCCGCAACATGGCGAAAGTTTTTACATTCCCGGTGTTATTTTAGCTACTCTCATATCCTTCTCTCTTATTTAGTATATTTTAAATGATTATAAAAATAAAATAAAACACGCCATATAAAAAAAAATGCACCATCGGCTGCGGAATCCGATGACTCAAGGAACCAGTGGTCAGGGCTGCAGACAGGAACTTCCTCACTCTCCGTGCGGTTTCCAAAATAACTGCCTTTTAAATCGGGTCCTTAATCCAATCTTTGCTATATTATTGGCTTCTTATTCAACCGTAAAAAGTGTTTGTACAGTTACTTCAAAAAACAAAGCAATACAAGTATAGCTATTTACATACAAACAATATACATATCTATTGGTATTTCATTCGAAACAGTAAAGCGAAAGAAGTCATGATGTGATTAATGAGTCTTGAATCATTGGGCGTGTTCGAGGACTCTAAATAACGACCTGTCACAAGAATTGAACACGTAATTAATTGTTACAATTTAACATTACGCAAAACCGAATCAAAACAAAAGGATAATCTTCAATGATATAAACCAGTGTTGCCGGAGCCCTTTGTGTGCATAACAAAACAATAACGATGTTTTAAAATGACTAATGGTAAAAGAATTCATTCAAATAGTTACTTAATCTTACAGTTTTAATGAAGCTACAATGTTAATTACAACATTTAAAACTCTCTATTTGATTTTAATGTTTCATGTTCTAAAATAAACCACACTTACATATGCTAGTAAGAAAAATGTTGAACTTTATATTGAGTCGTATTCTAAAAAATATCTAGGAAGAAATAACTTTCAACTTAGCTTTGCACCATTAGTTCATGACAAAGCATTTGTGAAAGTCTGTCCATTATAATGAGACCTCTCTGACCTGTCGTGTGATCTTTGTAATTCCTTTCAAGACCGAAATCACTGAGTAAGCGGAAGGATCATTGTACAATTGGAGTTTAAATACGACTTCAATAATAACCACCTAATTGTATCTATATTAATTCAACTAGAATTAATTTTAAGCTTTTACATTTTTGGTTCTAAATATAGAGATAAATATATTAGTAGAGTTGCAGTTGCTATCGTAAGAAAGCCTAGGTAAATAGATAAATTACGGGTGCTGATTGATTACACATTGTCTGTCTGGTTGTATAAAATATAGCTAAAAGTCGTTACAATTTTGAGTACATTTTTCGCTGGCGCTGTACGGGAGCTGAAAGCAATAACTTTGTGCTCGAATTCGCGATATTAGTGGGCATCGGTTCCCCATCGGGCGCGGCCAGTGTAATTAGATCCATTGTTTTGACCGATAGCCTTTGTGCTGCGTGTATTTGTTCAGGCGGCCGGCGTGGTGGAGAGGTCATTGTACACTTGCGGTCCGAAAGCGTAGTCGTAAATATTCGCCGGTGACTGCGCCCGGTCCAGGGCGAGTGCGGTTGTTTAACTTTAACGCTATTAATCAGCGGCCTCCCGCAACGATACTAATTTATTGAATTAATTTGTTAAATCTTCTTTTACTTATTTGTATTATTTTTTCTACGCTCAGTCGTTTTCTGTACACTAAGGGCTAAAGTAAACAACTTTAAGTGTGTCAGTGTTCAACGAAATTGTTCGATTTGCGTTGAAGATATTATTAAGTTGAGGAGGAGGCATGAATTCCATGTTACAACGACAACGTTAGTTATGAGTGTGGAAGGGTACACCGGTAGAGGTAGACCTAGAAAGAGATGGATTGCGTGAAAGGTGACATGATCAAAAAGGTTTGATGACTGAGATGACGCATGATAGAGTTATGTGGAGGACAAAAACTTGTTGCGCCCTAAGGGAGTAGGATAAGGAGAAAGATTATGATGATATTATTTAATTCAGTATATTGCTTAGTTCTAATCGTTCATAGCAAAAATAGTACTTACTCGTAGGTCATATAATATTTAAGCTATTATTGAGTCCTCTAAAACCCTTGTATTCATAAAAAAAAGAACGTAAAATATTCTTTTAGAATTGTAATAGGTACGCATTGCGGATTTCGTGCTAAAAGAACCAAAGCATAATTAAATTTACTTCTATAATAAAAGTATAAAGAACTCAAGTATGCAAATCTATCCTAAAAATATCAATTCAAACTATTGAGAAGAGATAATATTTTTTTGTAATTTGCCTTGTCTTGCACATATTGCTTTATTCATTTTTACGAGTGCAATAAAGGCGATAAAACGCATTTAAAAGTTTACTTAAAACAACTAAAAATTGATTAATTATAACCATAAAATTATAGAAATCGACATCCACAAGTCCGACGGTTGCCGTTCCGAATGGGTTGAGGTGCGCGACGGTTATCTACCGAACGCGCCTGTGCTCGGTCGCATATGTGGCGCTGGTAAGGGGCCTATGATGAGGTCTACAGGTTCCCGACTCACTGTGGTATACCAGCCGGGACTGAGACCAAAACCCCATAGAGGATTCAGAGCTCATTATGAAGGTAAGTGTGGAGTAATCGGCATTTAAATTGGCACGGAAAAGAATACTCTTCAGCTCGACGTGCCAACCCCGCTTTCATTCGGTCCAAATCATTCGATAGTAGATTTGTTTAGTTGTGTCTTAAGATCTTTTAGTACAATAAAATTCAAAGCAGTATATTGTTCTATGATAATCCTTACTTAAATAAAGTTAGTATTAATTGTTCATACATTAGGGACTCCTTTACAAGTCTTCACTTCTTTAAGTAACATAGTTGAATTTTTCAAAGTTATTTTCAGTTGTAAAGTACCTTTTACCTAAAAGGTACATATATATGTACCTACATATATATGTAATTATCCCAACTTACTTCACCCTAAATTGAATCATGCTTCTGTAATTTAATACATCGACCTACGAATCAATCAACAAAAAACTCGATTATCATGAGTTATTCCCCTCGGCCTAAAGATTGGGGAAAACGTGATCAAATATTACAAAATATCAGATAAATGAGATTTATCTCTGTATCCTTCAATATCTTGCAACATTAATGTATTCATGCCGTCATGTTTTTCGATCTAATGCCTTCGGAACCTTTCATTTACATATCAAAATTCTATTTGATTTTATCGAGAAAATAAAAATCCGTTTTGGTATTAACGTTTACATACATTAATTATTTAAAGTAACATTATTTTATACTATGGTATTCATATCATACTTTTTTATTAATACCTTCTGTTAAAAAGAGATTCTTCAAACACAAATGTCCCATATTAATTTATCATTTTTACTACTCTGCAATCGATCATAACCTCAAAATTTCAGCGGTGTGCGGTGGCGACATAGAAGTAGATAATAATGGTCACTTGGAGTCCCCGAATTATCCTGACGATTATCAACCAAATAAACTCTGTGTATGGAGACTTTCTGTCCCTCAGGTTAGTAAAACAAGCTATTATCATATTCACAAAATCAACAGCAGCTGAAAGTGAACTGCAAACTTGACGTAAAATACCTTTCAATGGTCGCGTCTACTCTATGTAATAAAAATATATTAAAACCTGCGTTACACTAGCTTATAGTTAGTGTCTAGTATTACTATTGGTTAAGCTGTTATTAATGTTAGAAAACAATATATATTTCTGATGAATTATTTCCATGCAGTCCGATTCCAACATGTCGGTAAGAATGATATAAGAATGTCATCTCAGAAACCTTTCCAAACATCAAATTTCATTAAACATTCATATGTTATTTTCTAGTGTAGATCTACAAGTCCATCATTAGACCTGTCGTATTGTATGGATCTAAATGTTGGGCCACCAAAGTTGCGGATGAAAGGAGATTGCATGTGGCTGAGATGCGTATGTTAAGATGGATGTGTGGTGTGACAAGAATGGATAAAGTTAAGAATGTGTATGTTAGAGGAAGTTTGAAAGTAGCGCCAGTGGTGGAGAAATTGAGAAGCAAAAGGTTAGCGTGGTATGGACATGTTATGCGACAAGACGATGGGGACATAAACCAGAAAGTGTTAAGAATGAATGTGGATGGCTACAAATGAAGAGGAAGACCGAAGAAAGTATGGATGGATTGTGTGAAAGACGATATGCTTAAGAAAGGAGTGTATTCAGATATGACGGCTGATAGAGATGTATGGAAGAGCAGCACATACTGTGCCGACCCTCCATAAGGGATAAGGGCAAGTTGATGATGATGATGTTATTTTCTAGTGATAGTATTGTTACATGCTAAAGTATTAAAATCATTAAAGTTTGATTTGTATACTATTAAATCTGTTACTTGTAGTTTCACTCATATTGTTTTTTCCTTAGTATTGAAAGCATATCCAATCTGTTCATTTATCTCATGATTTTTAACAATATCAAAAAGAAATTTGCTTATATTTTCCTATCACCCTTCTGTTTAATTGCTGCAACATACTTCATCATAAATACAACAGTAAAATTATCAATTCATCAAGTCCTTTTAACTGTCATAGAAGTTTTACCAACATAAGCACAGTTTCACTGAACAGTTCGATTGTCGACCTTGAGCCTGCTACTGACTTAGTCAATTATCATTTCTAGTTAACATTTCTATTTGACTACTTTATTTCGTATTTCTGTTTGATTAGGATTATCAAGTGGCATTGCGCTTCCATTCGTTCGAGGTAGAGAACCACGACACCTGTAACTACGACAAGGTCAAAGTAAGAGATGGGGATTCTATGGATAGTCCTCTAATTGGCATGTTTTGTGGACATAAGATACCTCCTGATATCAGGTAATATACTAAATATATGTTATCATTATTTCCTTAAATACATTCTGCATACAAAATATCTTTAATTAGTGCTTTAAAAAAAAAGAAGTCTTCAACAAAAAACTATGCTTGTTTGTTCCTTTTTCTTTAGATATTTCGGCATATCTTTCTGTCTCATCCACTGAGAGTAGCGTTCTCCCTTAATGTAGATTTAGGGCCTATCCCACAATTCTTGTAAATTGTCAGATAACAATCCAGCGTATAAGCTATCTATGGAAGTACCGGATTTTGGTACTCTATCTGACAGTGACTCACTTTAAGGCTATCAGAACCTCTATCAGCCAATGGTGGGACAGGCCCTTGTATGATAAATTTATATTTATTCTACATCGGAACATTTCCAGGTCTACGTCAAACAAGTTACTGGTAATCTTCGAGTCGGACAGCTCCGTGCAGAAGGCCGGCTTCTCAGCGACGTTCATGAAGGAGTTTGATGAATGTGCGTCCATCGACCACGGCTGCAGCCACTCGTGTGTCAACACGCTGGGCGGCTACGAGTGTGCGTGTGATATAGGCTACGAACTACATTCAGATGGAAAGAAGTGCGAGAGTTAGTATACAACTTTTTACAGAGAGACCTCAAATATCATATCAACCATATTCGTTTATATAAAAAGATGAACCCTCTCTTGAAGATAATAAGTTGGGCGTAGATGGACTTTTGTTATTTTGAGGTTCAAAGTACCCATTGCCTGGTTTACATGATATACTAATAAAGCTTTGAGTTACAACGGTTTCTGGATATTGATTTTACCAGATGCTTGTGGTGGTGTTCTGTACGGCCCGAATGGGACTATAACTTCCCCATCGTTCCCGGACCTGTATCCGCCGTCAAAGAACTGTCTGTGGGAGATAGTGGCGCCCTCGCAGCACCGCATCACACTCAACTTCACTCACTTCGATCTCGAGGGCACCAACAATATGTATCATCAGGTAAACTATCGACTAATGATAGTAGAATATATAAATCACTGTAATCATAGTATTAATATAAATGCGAAAGTTAAGATGGATGGATGTTTGTTAGAGTTTGTAGCCTAAACTATTGAACGGATCACGATGAAATTTAGCATAGATGTAGACGATAGTCTGGAAGAACAAATAGGCTACTTGCTTTTGTTTTCTTTTTTAATTCCACGCGGACGGAGTTGCGAGCAAAATCCAGTCTTATAAAAATCAGCTTAGTCTTAGCTTATTGATGTTGCTGTATACAGAACATATCTAAGTTTCATCATAAAGTGTTACTGTCCAACTCAGAGCGATTTATATCTTGGGCCGATTTCACATCGCCAAGTCCCAACTCCCTCAGTGATAATTTAATAACTCTGACCGTGGTATGGAATCTCGCATCAGGAATGCGAGTACGACAGCGTGACCGTGCACTCGCGGCTGGGGGACGAGGTGCTGCGGCGACACGGCGCCTTCTGCGGCTCCGCGCTCCCGCCGCCAGTCACCTCCGACGGCAACGTGCTGCGCGTGCAGGTATACTGCGATTACACGGTCTATTGACTAACTTTTTGTATTTAAATATAATATGAGCATATGCCATTAAATATAATGTGTTTATCTATCTTACTATATAACTAATATTATAAATGCAAAAGTTTAGATGGATGGATGTTTGTTAGAGTTTGTACCCTACACTGCTAAACGAATTTCTATGAAATTTGGCATAGATGTAGAGGATAATGTGATACTCATAGGCTATTCAAAAATACGTGTGAAGTCAACCCGCAGTGGGTCAGCATGGTTGACTATGGCCTAGTCACCCCTTCCGTAGGGTAGGCTTTGAGCTCCGTAGTGGGGACGTATAGTGAGCTGGTGATGACAATGTGTTTAACTAAGTTACCTATGGTGAGAATGTTTTTTTGATAGTTTACATCGGACACATCCGTGCACCACTCGGGATTCGCGGCGACGTACTACATGGACGTGGACGAGTGCGCGGAGAACAACGGCGGCTGCCAGCACGAGTGCCGCAACACGCTCGGCGGCTTCGAGTGCGCCTGCCACAGCGGCTTCGCGCTGCACCACAACCGCCGCGACTGCAAGGAGGGCGGCTGCAAGCACGACATCACGCTGCCGCACGGCACCATCTTCAGGTACATGTCTAACGCTAACTGTTGCTCGCCACTTTTTGAGATATTTTAATACATACAAAAATACAAATCTTTCCACTTTATAATAATACTTTTAACATTATTCGAACGATCAGACTATATGCTGAATCCAAGTTAGCTGCTAGAACAAGCTTATGCAATTCAGCTTATAAGAATATGCCCATGTACCACTTTACGTCACCCTCTCTCTTGCGAAGTTTCTCAAAGACGGAGCGATAATATTCTAAATATTCTGTTTACAGTCCAAATTATCCTGACACGTATCCCTCAAGGAAAGATTGCGTCTGGCAGTTCTCCACCACGCCTGGTCACCGCATCAAACTCATCTTCAATGTATTCGAATTGGAATCACATCAGGTAACTTTCATTTAATAAAATCATACAGCAATCTTAACAGTATTCATAAAACTATTTTTTTTGTTAGGAATGCACATACGACCACGTGTCTATCTACGACGGAGCATCCGCGGACGAGAAGACTCTGGGTCGTTTCTGCGGCGCGAAGCTCCCGCACCCCGTCGTCGCCTCGCAGAACCAGATGTACGTCGTCTTCAAGTCCGACGCCTCGGTGCAGAGGAAAGGATTCCTCGCTACGTACTCTACTGGTACTGTTGTGTTAAGAATCCTCCCAAATTGTAGTCTTAGAGCGCGCCCACACCTTTGACTATTGCACAACTGTTTAGTCGCGCTACTCGATTTTAGTTGTGCAACTAAACAGTTGAATTGGCTGCGAAACAATTGACGATCGCACAAGAGTAGTGCGATTGTGCAGTCAAAGATGTGCGCCCGCTCTTATAGATTCTGTTTTTTATTTTTTATTTTTTCTAGCTTGCGGCGGCTATTTATCAGCTACAGAGACGGTAAAGCATCTGTACTCACATGCGCGATATGGACACGACTCATACGAGTCGCGGGCGAACTGCGACTGGAGCATTGTGGCGCCAATGGGACATTTCGTGAAGCTAACCTTTTTGACATTTGAGCTGGAGCCAGAAGTCAACTGCGGGTATGACTTTGTACAAGTGTATGGCGGGCTAGAGGGCAGCGCGGGCGATTACGGCAGCTTTTGCGGGACTAAGGTATGGAATATTCAGTCGATTAACGACATATTAGTATGGAATGTAATTGCTCCGTACTTAATATTTTTTTTGGAAAATTAATATGGTATATTTCTTCCAGACTCCACCAGAGATAGTATCAACAACGGAAGCATTACTCGTAAAATTCCGAACAGACGATTCGATAGTTTTCAAAGGTTTTTCGGCATCTTATCAAGCTGTCAAACCGGAGCTGTGGAGCGAAGAAGATAGTTCTGAAGGTGGAGAAATAGAAGAGGAAGATGAGCGTATGCCTCCTTTGGTGGTGGGCAGGCGAGGCATGCGGGCTCCTTTGCCGAGGTTCGTGAGGCGGCCCACGTGACGGTGGCCGATCAAAAGACATCCGAGACATCGGCGGCCACATCGCAACAGCAATCGATTCAAATCGGAAAACGGCGCAATGTAATCGATTCTTTTGACAAATAATGATGTTGCCATATTAAAAATTAAAGCCGCCGAACATTCTGACATTGCAAAGTTTTTGTGCTCATGAAATGGAAGACATCCTGAGATTATTTATGGTTTATACGACATTCCGAGGTTTTTTTTTATTTTAACAACTAAGCAAATTGCTGGAAAATTGAGTTTTTCCCTTACATGGAAAGTTTTTGGATTGGTTTCTTTGACTGATTGAAAATGTAAATAAATTATTTTTTAGGTAAACTTAGGTGTAATACTTAATTCTGATAGCGGTTACCAAAAATACTCAGTCATTTAGATCATAATAAACACGTTTATTACGTGCCATAGGGAGTACACTTGTTAAAACCAAAGAATCTTTTTCCGTTAGATTTATGTGCCATTAACCATTTATTTTTTACTTAAGCCCAATAGATTTTTTCAAATAATATGCAATCCTGTGTACTTATACGATATGATTAATGTTTTCTACTATAAGAGTGCAATGCCATAATTCATGTGTTTGTATTTTAATGGAATTTATAAAGTAAGTGTGTTAAGAGCTATAACGCTATAGAATGTAATTAAAATGACAATACATAATTAAATTATAACTTTTTAAATGCTAGGAGGTCATATCACACTATATTGTTTGTGGTTACTTGCGTTAAGCAAGCGAAAAACAATTTTACATGTAAATGATATGAGAAAAGTACATATAGAATATCGTTCACCTTTTAACTGCCATATAAAATACTTTTTCAGCTTGTTATTTATGTAATAGACTAATCCAATTAATCAATAACTATTGTAAAATTAAATTAAAACGACCATGTTATACTTTTAGTAGAGTTAGTGGTTATATTCAGATATCGTAGTAACGTTCTTAAAACATAGAATCGACCTATGAATTAAAATTGGTACCAATTCTAAGATTACCATTTTGTAAAATGTTTAGATAGTTACGATTATTGTGCCAAACTTGATACTTACCTAGTTATAGTTTATTTAAGTTAGTGTTTTATAATGTAGAACTTATTTATATGTAGAAAGGTTACATAATATTATTTTTATTAAACCAGGAAAAAGAAACTTGTCTTTCATTGAAAACGTTAGGCATGAATTCACACGCCTTTATTTTCTTAAACCGTTTTCCATACCAAACTATCTACGAAAACTCAATATAGTCCCTAATTTTAAATATAATGAGAAATGTGGTTTTTATACGTGTCTGTCAACCTACGATTTGACTGAATTAAATTTTATTTTATAAAGTACTAGCTTACTTCCGCGAATTTGTCTGCGTAGAATTAAAGACTATCCTCTAGATCTATGCCAAATTTTATCGAGATCAGTTCAGCAGTTAAGGCTACAAACTCTAACAAATATCCATCCATCCACCCAAACTTTTGTACTTATATTATTAGTAAATATATGATTTTGTCATAGACAATTACGAATTAATACTTTATTGATGACATGGTAACATTGATCAAAAAGTGTCAAACAATTCAAACTGAAACTTGAAATCAAACTGTCAATCTGTCAGTGTCACGATTTTATAAACTCCATTTGTGTCACGTCGAAAAAGTTCATACGTAATGTTATTTATTTATGTGATTTCCTTTTTGTTGCAAACTTTCTGACGAATAGCCACATTCTTGAAATCCAATAGTGACAAATCAATTTCACATAACACAAATGGCTGCGATAGCTTTAAAGATTAAAAATAAGGATGGACAGCATGTTTTAAAAGATTTGACCTCTGAAAGTACAGTGGGCGAATTGAAAATATTTCTTTCTAGTTTATCGGACGTTGGTATAGAAAGAATTCACGTGTTATTTGGTTATCCACCGAAGCCTCTCGACATTAGTAATGACAACAAAAAGTTAAATGAAATCGGTTTAAAGACGGGTGAAACTTTAATATTGGAAGAAAAACAAGCTCAAGAAAATACGGAGAAAAATGAACCACAGAAGCCTGTAGAAAACGGTGTAGTATCTCATGAGACTATAGGTTCGTGTAGACCGGGAATTCTAATGAAAAAAGTAGTCCCTCCAGATAACTCTTGTTTATTTACTAGCATAGGTAAGTCATTAATAATATATGTTTTTACTATGGTTAAAAAATCTTGAAGAAAAATATAATGACGTGCCTACAAGTTGGCAATGACAATCAAAGATGTGTGCAATCAACGCACACTGGGCAAGCATGGTTGCTAATGTCTAGTGAGACTTGAACCCACAGTGGAGACATAAATGAGCTGACTTTACAAAATACATAACTTTTACACTACCCAGTGTACTTATGCTAATTATTTAATAATAATACATGAAAACAAGAGTAAATTTTACAAAATAGACAAGAATTTTTACTTGATACTTATGGACTTACAGGTTTTGTACTAAATGGTAATGTGGATACTAGTGTCCATAGTTTAATGAGACAGATTATTGCTATGGAAGTGGCGAGCGATCGTGAGACTTACAATGAAGGAGTGCTTGGTCAGCCAAATGCGGATTATTGTGCCTGGATTCAGCAGCCAAGTTCCTGGGGTGGTGCTATAGAGGTATACAATACATTTGTCATTGAAAATATTCCATGCCTAACTTATTGCAAGCTATAATAACTTTAGTTAAATTCAAATTAAATCTAAAAGTGCGTTCAAATTTTTTAAAACTTGCTCCAACAGTTTTTATTAAAGTTGCTAAGAATAAATATCCCAGCATTGGTATTATATAAGTTTGTTATTTAACATAAGTTATGTAATTGATCCAAGAGAATTGAATATTTATAAGTGTCAAGTCAATAGTTTTTATTTCACTTATAAAAATCAGATTACAGTATAACATTATATTAATGTTTTCAAATATTGTACAAGTTTGGAACATTGTACTAGTTGCCGAAGGTCACAATTTTAATTTAGCAGGGTGTAAAGGGATGTGGGTAAAGGGCGACTGCAGTGTGTTCATGTCCTTAAGCCACTAAGATATTTAAAATGATCAATACCAAATGAATTACAAGTTTCGATCTTGATTTAGAATAATCATAGATGTTATTGTTTTTTTTTTTTCAGGTTGCTATATTATCTCGTTTCTATGGTATTGAAATGGCGGTTGTGGATACATTAAATGCAATTATTAATAGATTTGGTGAGGATAAGAATTATGGACAGAGAGTGTTTCTGTTGTTTGATGGAGTTCACTATGACCCTCTGTATTTGGAGCAGTCTGATGTAAGTATAATTTTTAGAGTAAAAAGATATACAGCCTTACAAATAAATGCGGTATAAAGATAAACTGAGTATAAGCAAATATTAGTACAAATTTTACTTGTACTTTGTACTAATGTTGTACTAATATTTGCTTATACTCAGTTTATTTCTAAGTTTAACTTTATACTGCGTTTATTTATGAGGTGATTGATTTAAAAAAATATTGCTGATTATTTCAAGTACTCACCATAACTGTGCAATTTGACTTGTAATCTACAGGACCTGGGTTCGAATCCTGCCATGTACCAATGTGATTTTCGTATTCAATATGTACATAATTTAACCAATGTTGTCATGGTGAAGGAAAACATTGAAGCTGCATATAACTGCAAAGAAATTTAAAGATATGTGTTGTCAACCTGCAGTAGGCCCTAGTGATTGAGTATAACCTAGTCACTCATAACTTAGGGTAATCTCAGTCCCTCATTAGGAATGTATTCTGAACTAGTGATTTTTTTCAGGGTGGTCTCCAAACGATATTTCCTTCCGAGGACATGGAAATTTACAGAGAGGCGGAACAATTAGCACATGAGGCTAAATCCTCGCGTCAATTCACTGACCTTAATAAATTCACGCTTAAATGCCTCGTCTGCAATAAGTTCCTAACAGGGCAGGCGGAGGCGCAGCGCCACGCTAAAGAAACTAAACACACTAACTTTGGGGAATTCTAGCACCATTGGGCTCAATGTAGATTTTAAATTTTATAACTGGCAACTCTAAATGTCTATGGTCGAATGTCACAAATTTGACAGTCAAAAATAATTTTAACGGCTCCAACGTAGACTGTCGTAAGTTTAATTTTGCGATTTACACCTTGTTTTATGTTTTCAAATTGATTACTTATTTTTGTAAGGATTTGAATTGTTAGAAAGAACTGTAGATTTGTTGTCTATATGTTGTATATTTGATGCGTTGTAATTAATTGTATTAATGTTTTGTAAAATCTCCGTTTCAAACATACGATGATTTACGTAGGAGCCGTCTATTTGTTATTACTGTTCTTATTTTGTTATAGCGTGGATATATGAATTATGTTTAGCACATATCTCGAAATTATTGTAAATTATTAAATATAATAAAATCTATATTTCTATTTGACAAAAATCTCTTATTGACATAATTCTAGGTATAGTCGTACAAAGTTATCTAGCTCGGTGTGGCGTTATTGCGGTTAGTTTTATCAAAAAAAAAATCTTGGCAAACGAAGTAAAAACATGTTACAATGGCTATTTTAGTATTTCTGTCCACTAGGCCAGATACATTTGTCGCACTGTACGTAATTATGTCATTAACACCATGCTATTGGGGCGAGTATTAGTGTTTTATCGATTTAAAAATCAATGAATCTGTCATTTGTTTTATAGTGTTAATTACTTTGAAATTGTTTTTCCGTCCTGAGTTTTTTTTATTCATTTTAGTACTAAACCATAATAAACCCAATTTATATTTAAAATGATTGTTATTGCCCTTTTGATTTTATGAGGAGGCAGGAAGTGTGTTCAATTTCATAGTAAATTCTAAAAATGGACAGTTTAAAATTTGCTAAGCATATATAATTAACACATTAAATGCCATCGAACGGTTTTACGAGTTCAGTTTACGTACGGCATTGAACGTGTTTGGAAGAATTATTTTATTACTAGAGTGTTAGAAATGCTAGATTAGCTTTTTCATGCATCACTGCCATTAATATTAAAAACAATTTACACAAGACTAACATCACAAACATGTTGCCTTAGAATAATTGTTAACAAAATCTATTTAAACATGGGGGGAAAATGGTTTTGACAATTTATGGTGTGACCACCATTTCTCTGAGACCAGAATAAAATGAGTTATTTATAGAGGATTACCGATTTTTACCATAATAAATATTTCACGAACCAAAGTAATTGATTTTTTATTTACAACCTTTGCCGTAAGATTCAAACTGTTTAGTATCCTTTAAACTGGGTTATTGGTAATTTGAAGTATTCCCAGTAGGCGATAGAGAGGATCGTTTGTGATAATAGTAATAATTATCACACCACATCACATCACCACTAATATGGGTGTTTATTATCTGGTAACAGTTGAAAGATAGATTCTTTAGTTGTTTTTCAGTTGAATAGGATTTAGTTGAATATCTAGTTTTATAAGCCGCGGTGAACAGCTAGTAAGTTTCAATTATTACGGGAAATAAATAAAAACAAAAAGGTTGATTTATTCGATTTATTTTTAACACAAAAATGTACAATGTCAATAAATATAGCTAGTCACATCGGCTTTCTATCACTTGTCCTTTAATTTCTTTACTCACTTTATACAAGTTGTTTTACAACTTAACCTTATCTTTACCTCACGCTAACACTCGTCTAGGGATGGTCCATGTTGATACAAAAAACATCGATAACTAATATCGATTTTTCCTTCATTATTAAAAAAAATCTGAAATTGTTTAAATTAAATTTGAAGGTACAGCATTAATTACTTTGAAAATAAACATTAGATTTTATTTAAAAAAAATGGTCATAGAAAAGTAAAGTTGAGTAAAAAGTAAAGTAGAAAAGTTAGCAAAAATAGTGAATGCTTAATTATATATAATGTAAGTTTGAAATGCCTTAACAAAAATTTTCAAAGTAGATTTATTTTGTATTTCGGCAGTGGAAATCCTCATAAAAGTTACGTAATCGATGTTAGAATAACATGGACCATCCCTATTTTTAGTTGTGCAGTTCCCGGGCCATCCATAGACTATCGATATCCAGACTTTACAACACTATTGCAACACTAACGTATACAATGCGTTATATTTCTAAAAGGTAATAAATATCAATTATATTCTCACACAACCTTCAGTGTCCCCGATATTATATTTGACCTGATCTCCGATGAGCCTTGATATGAAATGTTTTTTTAGCGTTATACAATTTATAACATAAAAAACATATTTTACAGTTTTAAATAAATGTCGTTGTCAAACCAATATCTATTCAATATTTTAGAACTAGCAACATTTGCCAGATTTCAAAGACAAAAGAAAAATTAGTAAGAGTTACACGATAAAACAGATTTATATAATAATATATTTTTCCTTAGAGTGATATATTTTTATAATTTGTTGTAAATTAAGAAAAGTTGGATAAAGATAAAGGTTTGACAACAAATCCTGTTTTATCACTTCACTTTTGGGGTTTCATATACAAAACAAGTCCACTGGAGCAAATATTGAACTAACTTAAAGTGTTAGAAATGATAAATTCGGTGCAATTAAAGCGTACTATGGATGAGCCCAAACTATTGCGATTTTACGTGAACAATAAACACGATTATTAAGAAAATTGTTTACTCCATTCCAAATAAGGAAAAAAAATTCGTCATACCCTTATCGTGGGAATATTGCTATTTTGAAGAAAAAAAAATGTAACTAAGTTAAAAATTAGGAAGTCTAAAATTATTTTATAGTGATAGTATATTATATATTTGTATATATACTATACGAATTGAACATTATGGTTATTTATTTATTTGAAAAGAATAAAAAAGATTTTTTTTGGTACAAAGTTTAGATAAGCCACAAATAATTTTGAGATAACTTAAATTATATTTAATATCTAATATTTTCATTTAATCTCAGTAAAAACTACAATATTTTTTACTAAACGCATTAGAGGTTAGGTTAGTAAAGAAAAAAATCAAGGGCGAGAAATGTTTGCAATCTTTCTGTCCTCATTTGAAACTAAGTGTAATATTGTGTTTATCGCGTTTATTGCTCGTAAATCGCTTTAGTAAAATCTAAAAAAGCTGTTATACAAATATATTCAATCACTTTCTACCTACAAGCCTAAAATAATCTCGATTATAAAAAAAATCGCAATTCTGCAATAGTTTTTCAATCTTTGTGTGAAACATTCCTTATTTTGGACAATATTTTTACATTGTCTTAAACAAGCAATGTTAAATTGATAAAAAATATTACTCGTTTTGTAAGAAAAATAGGAGCAACTTTTCGTATATTTTTTTTATTTATTTTTTAATTTTAATTTATGGACATTTTCAAATATATTGTTATCTAATTTAATTTATCTATTCATATTTTAATTAGAATATTCCTTGTGCGTGAAAAGTTGCAACTATTCTAATGAGATACGAATAATTAAACTGTCGTGGATATGTCCTAATGGGGTGGGTAGAGGCTTTATCAAACCCATTGTAAACGGAGCTTAAAAAAATGGATACTTGAAATCATCACTTTTTCTTATAACGTTAAAGGTTTATGATTCAACCATACTCAAAAAAACATATAAAAAAAACTATATAAAACATAAATTGATTCACGATCTTCAAATATTTATAAAATTATCAACAATAGCTCTCGATTTTTTGTAAAAAAAAAACAAAAAAAATCCCAAATTACATTCGGGAATATTTTAATCGTTCGAGTTTTTTAAATAGCAGGATAAAAGATAATGCAACGAATTTAATTTCTATATGGCAGTAATAAAAAAATAAATGCTACCTAAGCGAAATACATTATGGTTCCTATCGACGGCTTCGACATACAAAAATAATTTTATGATTTTTTTTAACTATTTTTTTTTTAATTTCGATTGAACCTATCTATTTATGTCGATCTTAATAATGTAAAAGGCCCATTTTCGAAATAAGGAAAATAAAAAAAAATATCTGAAAAAAAGAACCGTCAAAATCCACTTGAAATAATTTACTAGAAAATGATTTATTTATAGTATTAAAGTATTCGAGTAAATTAAAAATCCCTATAAGAAAATGGGCCTCTTAAGCGACCTTAAAAGGCATCAAGAAATCGCAAAAAAAAAACGATATTGTAGTGTTAACATAGTTACAAAGCGTATAAATTTAGAATATTAGGCTGCCTTTAAATAAGTTTTTGAACAAAGCAAACTATTAAGAAGAAAAACTAGGCATTCAATTATATTAATTTGGCGAATATAATTGCTTAACTATTGTTTTAAGTATTAACAAAATTTCACTATTCAATTATTTAATTAACATCAGGGGTCTGATATTCTTTTTTAGTTATCAACCATTTTTAACGTCATTGTCCTTTTCTTTTAATGGACCTAGGTCCAGACGTCTGTAGATTGTAGACCTAGGTCCAAAGACTGTAGACGTAGTAAGAAGTCTGAAGACTTAAGACCTAGGTCTAAGACTTGTGACATAGACCTCAAGCTTAGTATAATTTCGAAGGTCTTTAAACTTTAGCCCTAGAGCTACGTCTGTGGTCTTTAGCCGTAGGCCTGAAGGTCTGTTAACTTAAGCCCTAAGCCTAAAGACTTTAGACCTAGGTCTAGGTCTGTACTTTTTTGACTTGGGGCCAAAAGGTTTGTAGATTTTAGCCCTAGGGCAAGGTTTTTAGGCCTTGGTCTAGAAGACTATAGACTTTAGCACTAAGCTTAAATGTCTGTAGACTTTAGTGATATAAAAGTCTAGACTTTAGCCCTAGATCTAAATGTCTGTAGGCGTGTGTAGTGTAATGTATGGATGTTTACTGCTGCGGTTTAGCGAACGAGAACCTGGGTAGGCAGATGCCGAACTTAGTCTCCAGTCCAGTGAGCACTGGCGTGGCGACCTGGTAGCCTCCGATGTGGTCCGCCTTCTTCTTTGTCTCCTCTATCGGTGTGGCCACGTGTAACTCCGACCCCGTCGGACGGCTGGGGAAATAGATTTTTTTATTATTTTAGTAGTAAAAAACAGTAGTATATATGTATTTTACACTAGCTTCCGCTCGCGACTCTCCGTAGGGAATTAAAAAAAAGCAAAAGTAAGTAGCCTATGTGTTTCAGACTATCCTCTACATGCCAAATTTCATCGATATCCATTCAGCAGTTTAGGCTACAAACATCCATCAATCAAAACTTTTTTTAACATTTGCTAGTTTCCAAGAGACAGAGTATGTGACGTTGCAAGATAAGATATGGTACACCGCGAATTTCCTTGATTGTACTTTGAGGTTGATGTTTTCTTAGTTGTTTTAGTAATACTCACGATCCGCCGAAGTCGACGTAGAATAAGCGCTGTAAGATCTCGTAAGTGACGAGTGTGACTCCGAACTGCGGCGACGAGCGGAACACACGCGCTGAAAAAAAAAATTAAAAGCAAAACATAATTTAAACTATTTTTACTTGATTGACAAAGGTAGACAAACTACGACTATCGTAGTTCTTCACATGTGTATTTTGAGTGACAAATGTATTGTTTTGCGCAAATGTATGTTTGTATGTATATTGATTCCTTTGTAATAGCCTACAGCTTATATGACTGAACCGATTTGGACTAATAAGGTGTCATTCGATTCGTCTTCTTCCCAAGAGTGTCATAAGTCATATAAAATTGGCACAAAATACCTACAGTTTCCGTAAGAAGAAAAAATCTAAAAATATAGTGAAAAAGTTGAGGTCAAATATCGATATTTTTTCCATTTGTGAATAGTATTTTCGATATTTTCAACTATATTAGGTTTAGTCAGTTTTTTTCTGTATTTGATGTAAGTTATTTGCATTAGAATTAATTTCTGATATATACTGACCAACAGCTCCCTTCCAGAATGCTCGCGCCCCTTCCTCAGCGTATATCTTGCGAGTGGCATCGATGACACCATTGTATGTAGTTTGTCCTGACCTGGCTACCACCTGTAAGCAATAAGTTAATAATTAACGCGTGAAAATGTAGCCTAAGGCGTGTCTTTTGGCCTTTTTCAATAAAAAACGATAATTCAAAGAAGTATGTTTACGCTAATATCTTACTAATATAAATGCGAAATTTTAGATGGATGGATGGATGGATTGATGGATGTATGGATGGATAAATGTTGTTGTTGATGATTTGTACATTTATTAAAAATGTAACCGTGTTATCAGTGAGTAACGTAGGATATATATTTTTTTCTTTTTAATTTCACGGGAACGAAGTCGCGAGCAACCGCTAGTCGTGTGTAATGTATGACGTCACCTGCAGGCGTGTCTTGATGACGTCAGCGGGGGTGACGAGCGAGGCGGCGGGGATGCCGGCGATGGCGCCCGCCGCCAGCAGCGTCAGCGGGTGGTTGTAGCCGTTCTCGTCCGCGAACTTCGCCTGGAACACCACACCATAGACAACTTCATACACCATAGACAACTTCATACACCATAGACATAGATATACACCATAGACAAGTTTATATAGACCATAGACAACTTTTATTCAGCCGAAATCGAACTCGGTATTGCTCTCTGCTTCGACCGAAACTGACATTTCCGAAAACATTTAAGATTACGATTATGTATTAGATTTTAATGTATTTAAACACAAACATTTTGCATATACAGGTTCTTAATAGAGCGAACAAAAGCGTTGTAATTTATGTTCTACGATTTTCTACATATATAAGGTTATTTTGTTTTTCGGATTTTCTGTCCGAAATTAAAATTAAGATCGAAATTATGCTAAAGGCAAAAGTTCGATTGGTTAGTAATTGATATCATAGACACAGAAAGAGACATTTTCTGATATTAAATTAACCAAGGATTATAATTAAACTATCGTTTGCCAGCAACTCTTGTAGAATATTAACTATTATTATAAAAAAAAAACAAAAAAGAAACAGTTATATAGTAAATATGATACCTTCACATGAGCATATGCAGGGAAGTATATAGCACTGAAGGGCACATCCCTGAGAAGACAGGCCTTCGCCCCCTTGTAGAGGCCGAACAGCCCCAGGTCCTTGACCACCGCCCAGGCCCGGACCTTGCCCCCGCCAGCTATCTCACCAGCCACTTGGAGACGGATCTTTACTATCTCCAGGGGATTGGTGAACACCACCTGGGAACCTCCGGCCTGGGGAGAAAAGTTTACACTTTAGTTGAAAAAAATAGCCAGTAATATTCACGTATGTATTAGGTATGTTTCTATCAAAGTTTTTAGCCAAGCTGTTCCGGAAGTCAACCGAGATTTCATTAGTTTAACTGTGTTATTTAAAGAGAAATATGTTTTTTTTATAATTTTACGTTATTAACTGTATCATCATCATCACCAGCTCACTATATTTCCCCACTGAGGTGCTCAGAGCCTACCCAAAGTTAGGGTGACTAGGCCTTAGTCAATCTGGCCCACTACAGGTTGGTTGACTTCACACATATCTTTAAATAAGACTAAATTATTATAATTTGTTCCCATAATAGCAGTATCAATGAGGAGTAAACTTAAGAATATTATAGACTTTTAAAGAATTAAAAAAGTTGTAAAATCAGAGTGAATTGAATTGCATTAATCTAAGTAACACTTACACAGCCGCCGGCGAGAATCTCAGCGTACAAATTGATGTTGCCATTCTTATCCATGAATTTGTCACGGACAAAATCGTTCACCTGCAAAATAGACAATTTTTAAAAATTGCACCTAATCTATATCTATACTAATATTATAAAGAGGAAGGATTTGTATTTTTATCTTTTACCATTAGAAAGCGTTATCTGCGTAACATAGGCAATATTTTCACGTGGACGACTGCGAGCAACAGTTAGTCAAAAAATAAATGGGATTTATAAAAAGAGTCCATAGTACTAAACACATAGTGAGTTTACAAACTGACAGTCAATTTGATGGCCTTCTCCGGCGCGACTCCTATGAGCTGCGGCACGAGGCCGCGGTAGAGGCCGAACACTCCCTCATGCCGGATGACCTTCTTGAAGCAGTCCCAGGAGTTGCGGTACGCCACCTCGCCTATGAAGGAGCCCGTGCGCTGGTTCTGCATGCGGGTCTTCACTAAATCTATAGGGTACACTGCTGACGCGCCCACGGCTGGAAAAATATTTTAAACTGGCAAACTGATGTATGATATTTGCGATAGATGGCGCTGTTATAAAACTTGAGATTTGCGATAGATGGAGTTGTACTATTTTGCAATAGCGATAGATGGCGCTGTTTTAAAACTGAACCAAAGACAAAGTAATGATTGTTTTAGATGATCTAAAAGTTAAAAATGTATGAAAATGATTGCAATTGTCAACAAGTCAAGTGCTTTTCATGTCTTTTGACACATTTTGTAGCTAATTAAAGGACACTGTCGGGAACTGACTATCTAGGACTGAATTATTTTACACAACTGATATGCATCAAATTTACAAGTTTTAATACAAGGTTTCTTTAATATCATTAAAAGACTGTCGCCATTCTGATAGAGAGAGTAACTTAGGTTGGAGACAAGTAATGGTTAGACCAATATGACCTTGGCATTTAAATAAATAGAATCTATCAAAGAAGCTAGAATTTTCTTGCATAAAATCATAAGTAAAAACAATATTTTAATAACTCACCTCCAGCAATCGAGCCGAGAGTGAATCTGTAAGTGCTCTCTAAGATTTGTATGAGAATGCTTCTTTCTTCAGGACTCTGCAACAAGGATAGGAGAATATTTACCTGCAACTGAACTGTCTGCGAGAGGATTATGATAGCGTGCAGGTTATAAACTATGGAAGTTACCACCGTTTTGTCTTAAATAAACGCCGTATTAACTTAACAACTCACAAAATTAGGTAGTCAATCATGATTATCGTCAAATTAATAATGTAATCTTAGTAATTATCTATCTAGAAAATTCGTCTTAAGTCGAAAATACACATATTTATCCTTTCCTTGTGATTGTTTTTATCTAATTTTCGGAACACATGGTAAATGGATTAACAATTAGAGACGACCAACTAAATTAATTTATCTATACGTGAAAGAGTAAATATTTGTATTTTTGTATGTATTGAAATAACTCAAAAACTAATGGGCCGATTTCAAATAAACTTACACTAATAAATAGCTATGTTATCACTGAGTAATATATGCTGAATTTATTAAAAATGTATTTCCGCGCGGACGAATACGCGAGCAATAGCTAGTTATCTAATTCTGAACAATACAGTGCTTCTTCCATCGTTTATAACTTTTTACGTGTATGTTTTGATAGAGCGACATTGTGGTTCTTAAATTGGATTGTCGTGTACTAAGTTCTACAGAAGAGAAGGTGGAAATGGATAGAAATGGAGTCATGTGATGTTTTTACATACATATATATAAGAATAAAATTTTGAGTGAATCCAGCCGATTATAGTTTCCTATACGTATGTAAAATATAATTTCGTAGAGGGTAATTAAAGTAGGGGTGAAATTTTGTAAATTAATTGATTTAATATTTGTATTGTTGAGGAGTAAAGTAAGAAAAAAAAAATTTTCGTTTATTTATCATAGAAATATTAAATGATAAAAGATTCGCAAAGCCTTTATAAATAAGATATTAAATAAAAAAAATATTGAAAATTTATCGTTGCTATTTTAAGATATTTTTCACATCTTCCTTTGCAGGAAAACATCCCTTTTTTAAATGGCAACATTTACATTATCAAGTAATTTTGATAAAATCAAAATCTCACCCCACAATAAGAAAATACATAGAACCATCATAACCTGCAACCTCATACTCACCAAAAGGTTTCCCACAAAGTCTATAAATCGAAAAGGCTCTTTACACATATTTACCTCCTCCTTTTGCGCATTGAAAGAAAGAGAAAAAACACACAGCTTTGAGTTAGTGATGTTTCTGCAAATTAACTAACAGTCTAAGAGCTAAACATACATTAGATTACAACGGGTGCACGGCTCCTGCTATATTGGACGGTCGTCGTGTTAGAACGGGATAGTTGATCAGTCGCTAGGTGTGAAAGAGACAGATATAGCTTACCGAGACCGCTTTGATTTCTGCAACTCTACGTGTCACTTGCTTGAAGTACTGCTCCGGTGTTATTGAGTTAAGATCGTTGTACACAATACGTCTGAAAGAGACGCACATAATTAGTACAGCTTTTTTGTTATTAAAAATATTAGTAGATTTTTTTGTAATTTTACTAACATTTCCTTTAATCTACCAAATAAGCTCTAGGCTTGTGCTAGGACTAGTCAAAAAGGGTAGGCATAGAACCTAGTGTAGGGACCAGGCGCTCGACCACTATCTATACTAATATTATTAAGAGAAAAGATTTATATTTTTTGATTTTTGTATGTATTGAAATATCACAAAAACTACTGGGCCGATTTCAAAAATTCTTTCACCATTAAAAAGCTATAGTTTTTTTTAATTTCACCCGGATGCAGTCGCGAGCAACAGCTACTCTTATATAAATAATTTTTTTATCACCTTATAAATAAATATTTTTAAATGGTTTCATTACGTCTTATATTTGTGAATGTTAGTCGTATTATTTTTTGGTTTAAACTTGTAGCTCTTTAAACAATTTAAGAGTAAATAAATCTTAATGGGTAAAGATAATGGTCTTACAAGATTCTATTAGCTTATCAAAATTAAACAAATCATACAAAAATACATGTTGATTCATTTACTTTCTATACTTTGTTAGTAGTGCTTCAAATACGGTTTAAAAATCGCTTAAATAAGTGATAAAGTTAGTTACAATTAAGATATTGTCTCTGGTAAGTCAAAATTAATTAATTCACTTTAGGGAATCGAATTAAAGATTGTATCATTCAACGAATGAATGAACGAGGATTTATTTAAGACTAGCTGTTCCCGTGCGGCTTCATCCGCATAAAATTATGAAAATTTTATTTTATTGTTTACATGTGTCAAATTCTCAATTGCAAATGTCAATATACCAATTACGTTACTATGGCAATCTTGCTTCCTTGATGTTGACAGCAACTTATGGTCTCTTTCCCACATTAGGGTTTTTATCCAAAATGTTTACCCCCTAAGTTTAATGGCGTGAAAATATACAGCCTAAAGCGTACCGTAAGTGTAGGGCTTTTTGTTAAAAAAAAGAATTATTCAAAAATATGCTGTAATTGCTGACATCTTAGGCAACAAAGAAGTGTGTTTACGCTTTATTATAATAGTATAGAAGTATAGATAATCTTAAGAGATAGTACATAATCCTATCGGCTGTCAATAAGCGATTACAATTGAGATAAACATACTATGAGTAGATAAACATATCATTTTCTGCACATTGGCGAAGAAATTCAAAGATATGTGTAAAGTCTACCCGCAGTGCAATGTTGGCTATGTCCTAGTCCTAAATTAGGGTAGGCTCCGAGCCCCTCGGTGAGGACGTACAGTGAGCTGGTGATGATGATGATGATAACAATATAGTGAGCTTGTGATTTTTTTATAATATAAGGTGGCAAACGACCAAGCGGCCACCTGAATCCACCGAAATGGAAAGCGACCGCTGCCCATAGACATCCGCAATTGCAGATGCGTTGCCTACCCTTAATTGACGGAGGAGGAGACGCACATAAAGAGGACATTTCCCCTTCCTATGCGTCTCCTCCACCGTTAAATCCACTTTTCCTTCCCATCCTTTCCTCTTAAAGGAAGGGTGGAAAGGGAAATGATGAAATGAAAAAAAAGTGATGATGATGATGATGATAACAATCAAACTTACACGTGAAATATTATTGAAAATACTCACCCATTAGTATGATGTATCATATCGCAGAGTGTGAATAAAATATCAACTTCTAAAGGAGTTATTTGGCTCATCATCTGTGCGGAGTGTAGGAACTCCTCCTTAGTGACCTCTTGTGTCCGATGTCCGTTTGTCGCATTCAGATATACACGTTTTATTAATTCCATATTATTTAATAGCGAATTGAAAGCCATGTAGTACGGGAAACTTATCTTCCTTTCACCTTGCGGGAAGCCTGAAGCCTGAAATGGTTAATTTTGATTAAAAAATGTACCTTTTTTATACATATTGATTCATTTTTAACCAACTTCAAGAAGGTTCTTATTGTCTCTATGATTTTTTATATAAAGCCAGCTAAACCTTCAGTTATAATTGAACTGTGGGATTGGTCAATTAAAACTGAAAGTCTAACTAAGTAAGCCTAGACTTTTAATTGCTCAAAAACAATTATATTTTTTTAATAATAACAGTAATATTAATAGTGCGTCCCCATATTGCTTAAGTTTGCTATAAGCACACAATTCTAACTTTTAACTGAAGAGTCGAACTGTCCAGTTATAATTGTTAGAACTTGTACAACGAAGTTCACGTTTCTTGCAAGGAATGTGATGGAAAATTCCGTATAGTATAACAATGGGTATGAAATTTGATTCCTCGGCCAAGTCTAGTAATTTGACTACCTACAAGTTTATAGCCATTGTTAAGTAAAATCGCATATCACTATCACGTACTTGATAAGCTGACAGAACGTGTTAATCACACGATAGTATAAATAGTGGACATTTACGTTTTATCTATATTTTAGACAGAGAAAAAAATTCTCACGTATTTTTTCTAACACATTGAATAGTTTTTTTATATGAAATTGACGTTCATTTTAACTTTTTTGACTATTCGGTTTTTTATACCCGTTGTAAATGATCCATTTGGGTACTACGGTATAATTCTGAAACGAATTTCAAATAATTCGCTTCACAGGTGCCTTACAATCGGTCAAACGTTAAAATAATGGATTTTGGAGTTTAAGCACGATTTAATTTTGAATCTTCAGTTAAATCTGTCAGTTGTAAGGGTACGTAGCCCGCTTTAAATACTGTTATATCTTACTAATATTATAAATGCGAAAGTTTAGATTGATGTTAGAATTTATAGCCTAAACTGCTGAACAGATCTCGATGAAATTTGGCATAGACGTAGAGGATAGTCTGGAAGAACACAGACTACTTTTTTTTTTGCATGCGGAGAAAGTCACGGGCGAAAGCTAATTTAAATAAAAAGCGACTCACATTAATAACCTTATTCTTCAAATCTTTAGTGAGCAGATGGTTTTTAACGGACAACATGATATCTCTGAAGTCGGAAACGGTGATGAATCCGCTGCCATCTTTGTCGCACTTCTTGAAGGCTTCCACGCCGTACTCCTCGTGGAAGTCGTGCAGGAACTGGCTGAACTCGGGGTACGTCACCAGACGCTTCTTGTCCTTGCCGAAGTAAAGACGGACGAAGGTACTCTCCATGTTGAATGGTAACTTCTTGTGGAGTACCGTCTTACGCATCACCTCCGCGAACTCGTCTGAACATTATTTGTATGTAAATTTCACTAATTTTAGTAATATTATAAATGGGATAGTTTGGATGGATGTTAGAGTTTAGTCTAAACTGATGGATCTCGATGAAATTTGGCATAGATGTAGAAAAGTCTGGAACACATAGGCTAAATTCTTTTGTTTTTATTAATTCCACGCGGACGGAGTCTTGGGCGAAAGCTAGTAATATTATAAATAATATTCCATGGATGGGTGTTTGTTAGAGTTTGTAGCCTAAACTGCTGAATGTTGGCATAGTTGTAGAACAATGTCTGGAATGCATAGGCTACTTATTTTTTTTATTTTATGCAGAGTCGCGGGTGTAAGCTAGTAAAACATTATAGAGAAATAGACTGTAAAAGGTTAACACCTTTTTCGATATTTTCTGAAGATCTGTCTTCTGTAGGAATACAGGGTTATGTGGGGTTTGACCCACTAAAACCCCCTTTTGTGGAAAAGTTTAAAAAGGTAGGTGTTACACCTTTTCTTAATAAATACAAATTTTAATCAAAATAAATTACAAGCCGAACCACTTATGCAAATCGTGCCTCGTTACACATAAAGAAATTCGTTTTATTTACTAAACATTGCTCACTTCCATTTACTATCTATAACGTCCTAAAGGCGCAAGTTCGTGCAAATTTTGTGAAACTCAATACTCACCAAAGGCGACAAGTCCATTGCCGTTGGTATCGAATAACTGGAAGGCGGTCTTGTAGAGTGCGTCAGGGACGCACAAAAGGCCCTCGAAGGCCTGGAACTCCGAGAACGAGATGTACCCGTCCTTATCCATATCGACGATGCCCGCAATGAGCTGGACCGATTCCTTGTTGTAATCATCTGCAAACGAAAAGGAACACAAATGGTAACATTTTAAAGATCAATTTCCTTTGAATAACAATTAGATATCAAATTAGCGTTACTAACGCCCTTTGCGAGATTTTTATGACGCCCCATTATTGTTCGTAGCCCAGTGGCGCCCTTTTCAGTCCAGTGCCCTGGGCGATATCCCAACCGTGCCCTAATGCCAATATAAACAGACATCCGTCTTTCCCTTAATTTTCCCTATTAATTATAATTTTTTTTAATCAATTGTGTGTAATTGTAGGTAAAGAAAGTATTTGTTTTTCTTTATCTGTCCATCTTCAATGTTTATCATTTACTATTGAGTCAGTATTACAAAGTCCGACTGCACAATCTCGGTAAGATTATGAATCGAATGATACTTCGCACTTTATAATCGAACGATCTGTTAAGGCTAGGAGCGGTCACATTGGAGATATAACATAGCCTTATCAAGAACATAAAAACCATGGGGGCGCGTAAATCGATTTCTTTTTTTACATGAATTTCTAATCTATGCAAATAAATTAATTCCATATTTTTCCACTATACGGCAAGGGTCATAATATTGGTCATCCTATACTTTAGAAATATCTTATCAATTTGGTATGAAAGGAAATTTTTTACGAAGTTTAAGGAAACCAAGTCCCTTTTAAATTAAATCTACACTAAGCGTCTTTTTAGTATCGATTAAATAACTGTGCGACAACATTATAAAAAGTGAACAAACCTTCGTCAAATAATCCGAGATACTTCCGTACAAAATCCTCACTGGTGATAAGTTTCTCGCCGTTCTTGTCGACGGTGGCGTACTTCAGGAAGATCTCATTTAGTCGATCGGTGTCTGCCCTTTTTAAATAACCAGCCCCCTGGAACAAATACACAATTAATATACGCCCATGATCAAATAGTTTATTATTACTTTTAATTCCACTGACAATTAAAATTTATCACTTAGAAAATTAATCTGAAACTAAACTATCGCACAACTGTTTAGTCTCGCTTTGATTCCTATCAGCTTATATGGAGGTGCCCACTACTCGATTTATAGTTATGCAACTAAATCGTTGAATAGGCTGCGAAACAATCGACAATCGCACAACAGCTGTTCGATAGTTTAGTCACACGTGTGCGCCCGCTCTAAATAACACATTAAAGGTCATCACTCATTAGACCAGCGCCGTTAAAGGTGGACGTATCAACGAGTCACAAGTGAAAAAGAATCAAGACGATCACGTGACGGTGACAAAGCAGCATTTAGATCTAACTAGCTTTTTCCTACAATAACAATAGTAGCCTATGTGTTCTTCCAGACTATCCTCTACATGTATACTATGTCTAAAAACATCAAAAAACATCCATCCATCCATCTAAACTTTCTCATTTATAATACTAGTAAGATAAGCTATGACCATACATACTTGTGTGTACAGATTGTCAACTATCATATTCTATGCCCTTATAGTTTGGCGCCAATACAAAGTATGTAACCATTCAACTGAATTCGTCATTAACAGTTCGTAAGAGTGGGTGTTGAGAATGCAATGTTGGTTGTGCCAACATTTCTTATAGATACTGTTTATGTTTAGACGTAAACAAAGTTAGTTGTCAATGTGTAGTTACTAAGTACTAAAGTAGATCTTATTAGATACATCCGATTTTAGACCTTATTCCAATGTAGTAAGGTGCAATATCTATCAATAACTGTTAGATCTTGTATTCAGCTTTATTTTGTTGCAAAAGTTAACCAATCTCTTAACATAATTGTAAACGCAACATCACATCACTAGTTGTACTTTATTTTTGTGAAATTATTTGTGAAAACGTCAAAAATTTCCATAATAATCTAACTTAAGATAAATGAGAGATGAATTTTAAGTATGATGTATAAGATTTTTGCATATTTATGTAATTCAAGGCCTTTAAGATATGTTATCAATCATTAGATACTATAATTAATATATGCAATATGTCAAGATGTCAAAGTATGCTAGACACAAACCTAGTCAAAATAATTTCCCTTATATCATAGCCCTTATAAATTTTCATTAGCTGTTCCCGTGCGGGTTCATCCGCATGGGATTATAAAAACTTTCTTTTATTGTTTACATTTGTCAAATTCTCAATTTCAAATGTCAAAATTACAGTTACCATAATAACCTTGCTTCCTAATGATGGCAGCTTGTAGCTTATGGTCCCTTTCTTACATGAGGGGTTTTCCAATTTATTTACCCCCTAAGTTTAGTAGCGTAAAAATATATAGTGTTTACGCTTTATTATATTAGTATAGATAACAATGCAAGCTAATGCAAAGTTTTAATACTAAAAACTATAGGCAGCTAACCCGGAGCACAAGACTCCCGAGGCTTTTTACTGCAATAAATTCTGTCATAGTTGTACTTTACAATGCAAAATGACATTTGTATTGACTATAGATTAGATGTCCAACTTGTAGGAAATACTCCATCTATTGGTTTTTATCTATAAAACTATCAGTTATCTAATATCAACACAGGATATGATAAGCATTTTGAATACAATAAGAATAATCAAATTCAATTCAAAATATGATTATAAGATTAAATTAGAAGCCATATGAAATAGTACAAGAGTAATGGGCATTGAACACAATTTGCAATCATTCTAAGAGTTGATTTCCGCTGTTGAAATTCTCGCACAAAAACATACTGCTATCATTCTCTTTATTAAAAGAGAGACAAAAACAACTAATAAAGTCATAATGTGAATGTTAGAGTTTAGAACAATATCTTTTTAGATGTATAATGAATAACTTTAACAATTAACTTCAAATTTAAAAATAAACCAATCTTACTAATCTTACTAATATTATAAATGTGAAAATTTAGATGGATGGATGGATGTTTGTTAGAGTTTGTAGCCTAAACAGCTGAACGGATTTCGATGGAATTAGGCATCGATGTAGAGGATAGTCTGGAAGAACACATAGGCTATTCACTTTTGTTTTCTTCAATTCCATGCGGACGGAATCGCGAGCAACAGCTAGTTATTCAATAACTTTAATAACCTTACTATTGCAATTTTATACCACAAAACTTCTGACAGTTAGATACAATTATCTATGTACCTATTGTCACATAATTACTCAATCCACTTGAGTATATAAGAGTTTACTATAGTAATATTTGTTTGTTATTGCCTAATTACAACAAGCATCTGATAAGAATAACCTACAATATATTATGTAACAAAAACATGAAAGTCACTATACAGTTTTTTTCCTTGCTAATTTCCATTTAAAAACCAAAAATCCTATTACAAGAGCATATTATTTTTTTTTACTTTGTTAACTTAACCTTTAAATATTTGTACTGAGTTTCATTTGTCACATTAATTATGCAAAAACACAAGGCATTTGTGATAGCATTTAAAAAACTTGATTATTATGCATTAAAATTCAATTTGCTCCATGTATGGAAATTTTTTAATTACTCCACTATTTTGCAGGCAAATTTCATATGTGACTAAAATTATGCTTTATAGGTTAATGTGTGATTGAAATAAATGTGTTGTAGTTAAAAATAATTGAATTTTATGAATTATTAATGAAGTTCATGTGAACAATAGTTTTTTTTTTCACAAGACCGAACAGATTTCAGCCAATATTTGTACTCTATTTTGTATAGATATTAATGAAAATGAGTTTTAAAAGAATGTCTACATCTAGAAAGAATTGTGACAACATTTTTTTCTTTTATTAATTTAAGCCAGATGTTTATTTTGTTAATTTAATTGCTGGCAGCCTTATGCCGGACACAGATAATTAAATATAAAAATTGTACTTTTCTTTCATACAAAATATTCCTTCAATGTAATTGTGCATATGTAACTAAAAAATGTTAACCAAACCCAAACTTATACATATTCATATATATTTCCATCACAATTTAACCACTTTATGAAACACTCACACACCAATACTCGAGAACCAGATGTTTAAACAAGTTTTAACTTAAAAGTTATAAAATAATAACATATTACCCGACGTGGAATCATTTTGTTACGAAGTCTTCGATTAAACTCAATTGTAGTGATATTGTGCTTGACGTAACTGATAAGACTATCTTGTGTACCGAACTCACATCTAACATTGCCATATTACTGGAATCACTATAGGGTGGTAAATTCCATTTCGAGTGTAATATTCCTATTTCAAAATTCAAGCCATTATAATTAGGTAAGTGAGAACCCCTGGATAATTTAAAAAAAAATATTTACATAGTACAGAAGGTCAAAAAGGTTAGACATTGATTATCTAACAAATTGTATTATGCATAATATACAGTAACAAAAGTGTGTTATACAAAGCATTAAAGAATTAAGACCTAAATCTGCTGTTTGATACGGTTAACTACACATAACTAGAATACCGCATCATTGACGTTACGTATATTTTCAAGGGCAGACACTTCAAGGGCAATCCTACCATTAAAAAAATTATAAAACAGCAAAAGAATCCGTTTTTTACAGTTTGATATTAAAATATTCGAAAATGGAACTATTAAACCTCTCAAAATATACAAAAACTTACCCACCTCTTGACAGCTGGCCTGAGTTATCAGAGAATTGAACAAAGATTTAAACATTACAGTGTTTTTGTCACTACAATATTGTTTTCTCTCAAAAATAAAACTGTTGTTTTACTTAGTAACGATCGATTAAAGTTCGTTTGCCCTGATAATACGTCACAAAATATAAAAATTACAATTCTATTTTAGATCTGCACGCACTGTGCTCATGATCGCCAAAGCCGGGCGGTGTGGTAGTGTGCTAAAATGCGTTCAGTAATTCGTTAACATTTAGGGTTGACTACTGCTATTTTAATAAACGATAACGAAACAGTTGTGATTATTTCTGTTTATCACAGTTTAATACCATTTTAAATTAAAATAAAGTCTACATAAACGTTGACGAAGTGATATTTGCTCCGGAATATTTTTAACGTGACAATGTCGAATATTTTTTTGGTATATTTTGTAATCCTTGCAAGAATGCACTTATAGTGCAATTAAACTAAACATTTTTTTTTAGATGAGATATAAAGTTATTGATATCTCCAGGAGGTCTTAGTATCTATAACTGCTAACATAGTAGAAAAACAATGTGGTAAAAAATTAACACTTGAACTATTTTCAGCAACAACCCTATCTTATGGTAATAATTATCACTTGAACTTGACCACCATGCGATTACGTTTTGACAGATTCTTTATCATTAAATGTAAACACCGTCACCGAGGGCTTCAAGTTCAGATGGATGGCTATGATTAAATTATTTTGAACAAAAATGTGTATTTTTCAAATAGAAATTAATAGTGGAATATTTTAAGTCGAGTACTGAATTGATTAAAAAAATCTTAGTAATGACAACTCATTACATTTATGTTAAGTTTGACCTTGACATTTATCTGATCTCTTAGTTTTACATTAAAACGTAATAATGATAATGAAATAAAGGTTTTACTAAACCTGCTACAATAAATTTAATTTAATACTAACAAAGGGAATGTAAAAACAGCTGCTTACGTAATAAATGTTTTGACTTTGATAACGTTAATAATTATTAGTAAATACATTACGTAACTTTTCATAATGTAAGATTTCAATATAATGTCAAATTAAAAATTGTTTTAACGTACCATCTTTTGGGATGAAATACAAAAGATTAGACTTGATCTTAATGTAGTGTTATAATAACGCCATAGATGTCGTTGTTTGCAAAAATAGTATCATTATTTAAATTTTTACGCAAATGTTATTGTTTATTATTTTTTATTAAATTATAATGGAAAATTGCTGTGTAATAATAAGTTAAAAAGAAGTTATAAAATGTCATGAAATGTTAAAGCAAAAACAAGCTTCTCTATAAAAATATAAAAAACGTGAAATATTAATTTACTGAAAATGAAAAGCCTTTTTGTATAAGGAATAATAAAACAAATCAAATCGATTTTTTATCAGTTTTTAATCTTAATGCCCAGAGTCCATTGTTACGTTAAAGAAAAAAATACAAATCACGATGAAATGTTTATTTATTTAAAAGTCATCATGATTATTAAATAAAGGTACTTCTGTTTCAGATGTACCGTGGTAGAAGATAATGGACGTTGGCAACTCAGCACCTCGAGGTATGGTGGTGACCCCACACCATCTAGCCACACAAAGCGCAGTGAAGATATTAAGAAGTGGAGGTACCGCTATGGAAGCTGCTATTGCTGCAGCTGCCACTATCGCCGTCGTCTACCCCCACATGAACAGCATCGGTGGTGATGGCTTCTGGTTGATAGTCCCCCCACACGGTGAGCCAATCGCAATCGAAGCATGCGGAGCAGCCGGCAGTTTAGCAGACTTTGATTTCTTTAATGGATGCAATCAAATACCAAAATCGGGACCGAAATCAGCTATAACAGTCGCAGGGACGGTCGGTGGCTGGGACGAGGCTTTGAAATATGTTGCTGAATGTGGCTATCAGAGAATATCTCTGTCGAAACTTCTAGAAGACGCTATTTATTACGCCGAGCATGGCTTCCCCGTATCATCATCTCATGAAACAAATCTAAAAGATTACATCTGTAAAACAACTCCAACGAAAGGTTTTCAATACACTTATTTGCCTAATGGAAAAGTACCAAAAGTAGGCGAAAGGTTCTGTCAAAAAGCTTTAGCAGCAACATTAAAAGAACTTTCATTGAACGGCCTAAATAGTTTCTATAAAGGTAAATTGGCAAAATTAATTGCGCAAGATATGTCGGACATGGGTATGCCAATAACGGAATCCGATTTGGCGAATTACGCCCCCGTTAGGCGTAGCCCTCTGTATTTACAACACGAACACGGTGAAATTTTCAACCTTCCTCCACCGACGCAAGGTTTAGTTTCGCTTTCGATTCTGGCAATCTTGGACAGACTACGTGTCGACGGTCGAAATGAAGCACAATTTATTCACAACGTGGTCGAAGCTACAAAACAGGCATTTGTACTACGCGATCGCTACACAACGGATCCGTCTTGTATGAAAGTGGACCCTCAATCTCTGCTAGCTGGCCATGCAATTACTGAAATGGCTCACAGAACACGAGCAGATCGTGCGTCGAACGAAGGTAAAGGCAAGGGCCCAGGTGACACAATTTGGTTAGGTGTTATGGACGATAGAGGTTTTTCCGTTTCGTTTATTCAAAGTATTTACTTTAACTTTGGAAGCGGCGTCGTTCTCCCTAGGACGGGTATTTTATGGCACAACCGTGGGGTTGCGTTTACTTTGGAGAAAGACCATATTTTATCACTGAAACCTGGTAAGAAACCTTTCCATACGTTGAACCCTGCTGCGGCTCGTTTGAACGATGGCAGAATTATGGTGTACGGTACTAGAGGTGGTGATGGTCAGTCACAAACTCAAGCAGCCATCTTCCATAGATATGTGGTACAAGGTTATGGATTGCAAAAGTCTATTTCCGCACCGAGATGGATCTATGGATCTACGAATGGAGATCGCAATGATGTTTTACATTTAGAAGACAGATTTTCCACAAAAGTTGTAGATGATTTAAAGGAAAAAGGTCATGAAATTTGTTTGCTTCCACCGTACAGTGAGATGGTGGGACAAGCTGGTGCTTTAGTGAGGCACCCAAATGGCATTCTGGAAGGTGCTTTCGATCCACGCAGTGATGGAAGTGCTGCAGGATTTTAGGTTAATCTTTTTATATTTTCAAACATTTTAAAATAACGTTGTTCAAATAGCTGTAAGCCGGAGCTTGTAAATATTTTATTATAGTCTCGATATAATGAAAATAATGATATCTGTAAATTGAAATTGTTAATGGTGCTACATTTAGTTATAAGGTATATGTAGAAATATCTATTTTTATAATTTTGTATCCCTTTTATGTAAACCTATAGGATTTGTCCTATTTCCATTTGAGTATTACCTATATATCTTATCGGTTCTTAAAGCGATATCGGTATAGATACCAACAGGTATTGGTAATATTTCGTTCAACGCAGAAGCGATCCAACTTGCATACAAGTCGAGGTGAAATCACCGGCAGCCGCCGCGCAATCTCCGGAATGGCCGATAAAATGAATCTCGTTGTAGTATCGTCTATAGTACGGATGCTAAACGAGATTTATTTAAATATCACTGATATCTAATTTCTATTATTATATAACCGCTTTGATAACATAATAAGCGTTAGTTAAATGTCATCCATCATTCTTTATCATAAAACTTTTACGCTGTCAATTCATTTATTAGGTCTATCTCTACCAACATTGGATCAATACATGATGTTAGGTTTTAAGACTATGTAAAAAATTATCGATCACATCTTAGCCTTCTTTCACTTAGCGCTATTTCATCCAACCCACTTTCATTTTGGCGTCACGATTGATTCACAGCATGAATAAATTCGATAAGCATTAAAACAAAATATGAAGTAACGCCAAATATAAACGTAAAAGCCACCCCTCAAAACGACATTCCCTTGAAATTCAATTAAAAGAGATAAGCTTGTATCTGTACGAGGGCATACGATTTTGCATAAATAACGCTGCCGGCCAGCCCTTTGAGAGTTGCTATTCGAAATTCGAATAATAAGTTCGTTAGCGAATTCGAAATGTTACTGTCGCGGAGCCAAATAAATGCACGTCACAATTTCACCGCGGATGTATATCTACATTATAAAATCGACCTAAACGTCAAACACATACGGTTTAAATTACCATTGTACAGTTTTTGTTTATCGAATTATTTTGCAGCTCCCGGGTACGCCATGCCATAACCTGTCAATATAGAACGCCATTTTAAAATGCATTTAAAAAGCAAAGTACTTACAATGCATATGTAATGCACAGTTGATCTTTGAAAGCCGATAAAACGGCTTTTTTAAATTAACAGTTGTCTTCCACTGCAAAAACAGACACAACATGGTTGTCTAATTTTTTCCGAAAAGAGATTCTATGTTGGTCCAAACGTATAACCAAAGTTACAATAAATATATAGTTTTAGTAATAAATTGTTATCACTACTGATGTAATAGAATTTATCAGTAAATGATTGTATAATTTATCTTTTTTTATCATTATTGTATAACTCTAAACATGTGACATTCGCGTGATTTTTTAAGGTTAAACTAGTATATGAATACGATAATTGATGAGTCGAAAAGGTGATTAAAGGCGTATTTCCAGTTCCTCTAGCACTGATGTCTATGGGAAAAAACATTAGGATTAGGGTTGTAACGGGACTCCGCTTCCGCATCCGCAAGTGCGGTACTTCCGCAAGAAGTGATTATTCCGCATCCGCTTCCGCCTCATTTATTTCTTATGCAGAGTTATAATGGAGGTTAATCTTGTAATTATGTACCAATCTGTATTTTGAATTAACGTAGTTTCAGTTTTTATTTCTTTGATAAATCGCAATTAATATTTTATTATTGACTTCCGCTTCCGCTTCCGTTAACCTCCGCTTCTGCAGAGCTGTAGCCCTTCACTTCCGCATCCGCATCCGCTTCCGTTAAAATAGTCTCCGTTACAACCCTAATTAGGATATCTGCTCGTTTGCTTCTATACTAATATTATAAAAACAAAAGATTTGTATTTTTGTATGTATTGAAATAATTCAAAAACTACTTTACCGATTTTAAAAATTATTACACCGTCAGAAAGGTAATTTATCTTAATTTACCTGCATTCTAGTTTCGTCGTTATTCTTTACTAGCTTTCGTCCGTGACTCCATCCGCGCGGAATTTAGAATAAAACAAAAGTAAGTAGACAGACTATCCTATCATGCTTATTTTATCGAATCCATTTAGCACTTAGAGTTTACAAGCTCTAACATCCATCCATCCATCTAAACTTACTCATTTATAATATTAGTAAGATGTTAATCCTAAGAAAAATGTTTCTCCATTTTTTTATTAAATACTAGCCGTTGCTCGCGACTTCGCCCGCGTGAAATTAAAAAAATATCAAAAAATATAGCCTATGTTACGTACTGTTAACGTAGCTTTTTAATGGTGAAAGAATTTTTGAAATCGACCCAGTAGTTTTTGAGTTATTTCAATACATACAAAAATACAAATCTTTCCTCTTTATAATATTAGTATGGACAAAACCGTTCGGAAATATTGTTTTTATTTTTAAAATCATACATTTTTATGGCTAGTCCTAGTCAATGGCTCATACTTTATGAGGTTGGGTTAAAATTTCTCGTACATATCTGCATACATGCCGCCCGCGGGTTGGAATATTAAAGAGAAATAAAACCACCATACCTTCATCATTGGAATCAGAACTTTAACAACTAACGATAAAGTCTATAATCCAATAGCGAGTATTATCAAACATTTCTGTCATATCCAGGCTAGTCTATGCCCGATACCGTTCCGTATATTATTTACTGGCTTCACAAAATGGCGAATTTACTAACGAACTTATCCACTATTATTCGAAATTTGAAGTAATTAGAAAATGATAGCATTCTCGTATTTTAATAAATATTGATTACAAGTATAATATATTACCTTTCTGATGGTGAAAGAATTGTTAAAATCGGCCTAGTAGTTTTTGAGTTATTTCAATACATACAAAAATACAAAAATACAAAGTTTTCCTCTTTATAATATTAGTATAGATAAATAGAAATAAAAAAAAATTTGCTAATTATTACACGTTCAATGCCATTTTGGTTTATCATTTAAAAAAACGACGTGCATATTTGTATTTTTAAAAATCATTTGGTATGAAAGATTTAGCCAAAATCCATAACTATCTAGGATATGTTGAAATACTTTAGTCAGTCCGTGTACATGGCGCATACAATTGTACCGTAATATCGGAAGTTAAAACAACCCATTCGTGGTAAGAAACGCGTATTTTACGAAAATTATTACCTTGAAGTAGTTTAATTAAAAAAAAGTAATGCCTACGAAGTCACAGACAGGTTTAGAAGATTCTGATATATAAGGTTCGGATGTAAATTTAAATTTAAAATTTGTTAAAATTATGAAATAAAGATACGGGAATTATGAAATAAAATCAAGGGACCTGGGGCCGGACCCTGAGGTCCGGCCCTGAGGTAGCCGGCCCTGAGGAGCCCTGAGGTACTCAGGTCCTGAGGACCTGAGTACCTGACTAAAAATGCGTCAGGGGAACGACAGGGCTGCAAAAAGCAGCCAAAAAAAGTCACAGACAAAAGGTTTACACTGATGTGATAAAGTCAAAAAAATTTTTAGTATAGAATTGCGCTTTACTAATGAGCACAGGCATACTTTTATGTGTATTTGTGATGAATAAACTCAAAAACTACATATTCGATTTCAAGAATTCTTTGACCATTAGAATGCTACATTATCCCTGAGTGACATAGGCTATATTTAAAACTGTCTCCGATTTCTATAGTATAAAAAAATAAAATATGAATTGTCCAATAATAAGGACGGACTATAATAATGGTATTTTAACGCCAATGGTTATTGTTGTGGGTATATTATCATCGATAATGCGCAATGCCTCCGTCCGCGGTCTATAGCCTTTTATTAACGTTTTAATTAACTATTTATCGCCATCGCCAAACTTTATACTTCGAATTTTCGCAGGAAATATTTAATTTTAAATAACCCTATAATAATTAAATGCAAGTGTATTAATCTATAATATATCTATCTATCTATACTATACTCTAAGGTAATATAATAAACCGTAAACACACACTACTTTGTGGCGTTGAATGTCAGCAATCACAGCATATTTTTGAATAATTCTTTCTTTAATAAAAAGCCCTACACTTATGACACGCTTTAGGGTGTATATTTTCATGCTATTAAACTTAGGCTGTAAATAAATTGGAAAAAACCTTCATGTGGGAAAGGGACCATAAACTAAAAGCTACCAATATTAAGGAAGCAAGGTTATTATGGTAATGGTAATTTTGACATTTGCAATTGAGAATTTGAAAGCGGATGAAGCCGCACGGGAACAGCTAGTACGCTATATAGGGCTTGGAAAAATTTTCATTTTTTTGTTTGTAAGATCAAATTAAAAATTACACCTCGAAGTTTGAAATTAAATGAATATGCAGAATTCAATTATGTGATACAAACTTTGACTTAATAAAAATTGTTCAACGTAGAACGCGGACTACCCTAGAAATATGAAATCAATTACTCTAAAACGCCCCCAGGCTATGTATCGCTGGCAATAAAAAATGAACCCGTTACAATGCACTATAGGAGATATATTGGTTAATCTCACAGAAAGGTTAAATGTTTTTTTTTAATTCGGCTTTTAGCTTACCGCGACGCCGTCATTGAATAATTAGAAAAAATTTAGTAACTAAGTAGTCTATTTGTACTAGACTATGTTCGACAGTTGTGCTAAATTTCATCGAGATCAGTTAAGCCGTTTTTGAGATCTAACAAACATCCATCCATCTAAACATTGACATCTATTTAGTAAGATTGAAAGTAAGTTTCTAACGTAACTGTACCGTAAATATTAATTCGTCTTATATCGTTTCTTTAAAGACTAGCTGTTCCCATGCGACTTCATCCGCAAAAAAAATATAAAAATTTCATTTTATTGTTCACATTTGTCAAATTATCAATTGCAAATGTCAAAATGACATGTCATGATGTCAAACCATGGCAACCTTGCTTCCTTGATGTTGGCAACAACTTATGGTTTCTTTCCCACATTAGGGCTTTTGTCCAAAATATTTACCCCTAAGTTTAACGGCGTGAAAATATATAGCCTAAAGCGTGTCGTAAGTGTAGGGCTTTTATTAAAAAAGAGTTATTCGAAAATATGCTGTGATTGCTGACATCTTAGACAACAAAGTGTGTGTTTACGCTTTATTATATTAGTATAGATATAGATTGGCCTCAGTTAAACATTTATGGTTTCTATTACCTGTGATTGTGAAACAATATTTTTGACTTTGTATACCTTTGAATCGTATCTTATTAAATTGTGAAAACTTAGGAAAAAAACCGAAGTACCCGGACATGGATCTTCGGAGAAAATTGAAGTTGGACTTAGTGTAATTTCATTAGGACAACATTTACTTTAATTTTATTTCCCCAAACCCAGCCTCGAGGTTTCCTTTTGAAGTAAAACTCAATTAAGGATTAATTAAATATCAACAAGATCTTTTAGGGATTCCTACCGAAATAGATTTTATAGAAATACATTTCATACTGACAGTACTGTTTGTATGAAATGTGTGAACAACAATTATTCGATACTAGCTGTTTCCGTGCGGATTCATCCGCATGACATTATAAAAACTTTAATTTATTGTTTACATTTGTCAAATTACAAATGTCAAAATTACCGTTAATAACCTTGCTTCCTTAATTGTTGTAAGTATTATATGTACTTGACATTGGCGAAATCTCTATGGAAACGCCATTAACACAAAAGTGAAGTGAAGAAATTAATTGTTGTATGTTGGCAGCTTGTAGTTTATGGTCACTTTCCTACATGGAGTTTTTTTCTAATTTATTTACCCTCTAAGTTCAATAGCGTGAAAATATATAGCCTAAAGTGTGTCGTAAGTGTAGGGCTTTTTATTAAAGAAAGAATCATTCGAAAATATGCTGTGATTGCTGACATCCTACGCCACAAAGTAGTGTGTGTTTACGCTTTATTATATTAGTATAGAAGTATAGATATAGATTATTGCTATACCTACGGCCAAATATTAAAACTGTAATTAAATATGTAACTCTAAATTCCATAAAAATTTGACGACTAACAGATTACGAAGCGCTTACGAAGTGTATTCTTTGAAATCCGTTTCATAATTCGGCTGTTAGTTATCTATATCTATACTAATATTATAAAGAGAAAAGATTTGTATTTTTGTATGTATTTCATTCACGTAAAAATCACTAGGCCGATTTCAAAAATCCTTTTACCACTGGAAAGGTAATTTATTTGTAAGTAACATGGTCTATATTTATTATTATTTTTTAATTTCACGCGGGCGAGGTCGCGAGCAACAGTTGATTTAAAATTTATGTAATGTATACTCAGAATTTAAAATCGCTAATAATTCCTTAGCTCAGATATCCAGAGGTCCATCAGTACTCAAGTAAAGTTATGTATTTAGAATATTGTAGAACATTAAACTTTTGCTGGGAGAATGAAGCATCAAATTACTCTGTCCCCAGTTGGAGTTCGTGAAACAAGTAACTACTGATTTGTCACTCAACAATGGAGTATTTAACTATGAATTGTAACTCCGGGTGAAGTTTTTGTTAAAAATTCATTTTGTATTCCGTAGAGTATGCGGTTTGTATTTGTTTTCTTGTAGCAATATAAATTCTATGGAAGAAATGTACAATATTTTTCTTGTTATAGACGTTATTATAATGTATGTTATACTAATATTATTATATAAATGCGAAAGTGTAGATGGACAGATGTTTATTAGAGTTTGTAGCCTAAACTGCTGAACGGATATTGATGAAATTTGGTATAGATGTAGAGAATAGTCTGGAAGAATATATAGGCTATTCACTTTTGTTTATTTTAATTCCACGCGGACGGAGTCACGGGCGAAAGATAGTTATATATATTTACGTAGATTTATTTTGAAGAAGGTAACTCGTAAGAAAAACAACAGTTTGATAAAGACTCATCAAATATAAAAAAAAAACATAAAATAGTTTTCTTTTTATTCAACTCAAACTGCGAACGTTTAACAATTGTGAGGGCAATCGAATGCACTTAAATAAAGGTCGACAGTCGCAGTGGAAATTTTTCAAACCGACTGTCAAATTACAAACTTTTCTCGAACAGTTCAGTGCCACTTCAACGGAGAAATGTAAGAAAAGAACACATTTATTTCTATGAAAATGAATTGCACAAGTATTCACTAGTCGCTAGGGAAGTTAAATTATTAGCGTAAGTTTTAATTTAGGTTTATTATGGACAGCGAGACTTAAGTCTTTCTGTGCTACATTACTCTAATATTTTTTGGTATGGGAAGGGGCAGGGTAATATTCAAAAGACAGTCGTTCCTTTAAGGGAAAGATTTTTTTTTGTTTTTTTTTTTTTAAGTATCAGTATATTTTTGTTAATTTACTAATATTTCCTTTAACCATTGCAACTAAGCTCTAGGCTTGTGCTAGGATATGGTTCACGACAATAGTCGAATGGCGGGATTCGAACCCTCGACCGCAAGATCGGTAGTCCGTACCCCAAACCATTAGGCGATCGGCGCTTGTTATTGCTAGTTCTCAAGTAAGACTGCGATGAACTCGGAGCTCTGAACTTCTGCACGAACCAAGCAGATAAAACTCCTTCATGTCAATACAGAATTTCAGTAACGTATGACGACGCTGTGTGATTATTTTAAAAGTTTAAGGGCCTTTGCCACCACTAGCTGATAGAGGCTCAGATAGCTTAAAAATGACGTCATTGTCAAATAAGGTAACAAAATCCGATATTTCCATCACATGTTTTACACGTTGGATTGTTATCAGACAATTTACAATTTGGCGGGACAGCTCCTAATACTCTTTACAATTTCAGTATTTCTAGGCACGAATCTATCTAGTATTCCTTTATTTTCCAGTTCAAAATCGCCTACGATATCTGTAAAAGAAAAAAGGAACGGTGCCATCGTTAGTCTCTGAATGTAGTATCTATGTTGGTATGTTACCAATTGCAAAGCGTTCGTGCGAATTCCGAGCCCGCGCAAAAAATCATTCGCAATTTTATAGCTGGAAAGGCCATCTATTCGGAGATATATTTTTTGGTGTCCGTTTTCCGATGTCACCGACATTTTTATAACGTTGATTATTTTATAAACTGTGGCGATTTTGGTGATCTAATATTAAATTTTAGTTTACGCACCAAATGTTGTATGAAACTAGCGCCTAATTAACTAGCTCAATCACACCGTCTGGACTTATAAATTAATCTTATATTATAATTGCGAAAGTTTAGATGGATGGATGTTTGTTAGAGTTTGTAGCCTAAACGGCTGAACGGATTTCGATGAAATTTGGTATAGATGTAAAGGATAGTCTGGAAGAATACATAGGCTACTCACTTTTGTTTTTTTTATTCCACGAGGACAGAGTCGCGGGCGAAAGCTAGTATACAATAATAGCTTTTGCCTGTGACTCCGTCTGCTTGGAATAAAAAAACAAAAGAAAGTGGCCTTTGTGTTCTTCCCGACTATGCTCTACATCTATATCAAATTTCCAGATCGGTTCAGCCTTTTAAGCTACAAACTCTAACAAACATCCATCCATTTAAACTTTCGTATTTATAGTATTAGTGAGAAGTAAGATGTAACGTGTAAATTTTTTTCTATTATTCTATTCGATTTCTTGTCTATGGTTCTCCCTCAGCGAATTAGGTGACTGTCGATTAACAATAATTTGGGAGAGACTTTTTCTAATAATCGACAACTTATACTTCGATCAAATTTTATTATAATATTATTATTTAAATTTAACATAATATCTATCTATTGGAGTTAGCGTTGAAGCGCGTTAAGTTACAATCAACTTAACTGCAGCTCGGAGCTAAGCTAAGAGGAAGTTTAATAGGCTTGTTACTGGATACGTGTTGATCAAGTTGAAAGGCGTCGGTCACTTTAGTAATTTAACACGCAATGAACGCCAGTTTAGTGTACTTTAACTACATATTAGCGTTACTCACACATTATATAAAATATTAACACCTATTCCATTTGAAGAAACTGGTTTACGTTGTTTTTATGGCGATGTACTGTAAACGGTTTTTATAATTGTTAACTAGCTAATTTAAAATACTAACAAACACGATAAAAATGCAAATCTATTATATCTAACGCTTAAAAAGTCACAGACCCATTCACCTACAATCTTATTTCTTATTATATTATATAATATTATAAATGCGAAAGTTTAGATGGAAAGATGGATGTTTGTTAAAGTTTGTAGCCTAAACGGCTTAACGTATCTCGTTGAAATGGCATGGATGTAGAAGATAGTCTGGAAGAACACATAGGCTATTCACTTTTGTTTTTTCCAATACCACGCGGACGGAGTCGCGGGCGAAAGCTAGTACTATATAATTTATGTTACGTACAGAAAAAACCGTAATAACACTCAACCGAAAAACTGTTACCTTCAAGAATTTAATTATTTTCCGATAGTATTCCACTAAGTAAAAAATAACAAAAGGAAAATATTCCAGAATTTGAACTTTAAATACATCTAAGCTGCACTTGCCGCGATCGCGAACAATGTCAAAGTTAAAAGTTAACTGCGAGCAAGGGGCGAAGCCGGAAAACTTATAAAGTTTCCGACTAGAAAACGATCGCTTCGACTCCAGAAAAGCTTTCTTTTGGTGTATTATGTAAATGAATCGAATCCGCTTTATATTTAGGTTACATGAATCAAAAGCTTTTTTCAGTGTTTAACTTTGTATAGTAAGATTAGGCGCACACCTTTGACTAAGCTATCGCACAACTGTGGTGCGATTGTCGATTGTTTTGCACAATTATAAATCGAGTAGTCTGCGCACCTCCATAAAACCTCATAGGAATCAAAGTAAGACTTACCAGTTGTGCGATAGTTTAGTTTCAGGTGTGCGCATGCTCTAACTGTGTACCAGCTAACAACATAACAACTTTGAATAGTAACTAGGGCGAGGTAGGGCGACAGCCCTGGGCGTCGGACATAAAGCTACAGGCGCTTAAAAGGGCTTGACGGGTGTAATTTTTCGAATGAGTTTTGTATTGTAGTTAGGGGTGTCGTAAATATCTCGCCCAGGGCGCCAAAATACTTAAATCAGCCCTGATAAACTGGTATAGCCTAGACAATTCTCGGAGCGTTTTGATGTGAAATTAATTAAAAAACCTCACAGACAGACTGTACCACTATGGTGTGAATAAGAATACATTGAACAGCACCTCACTCATGAAAATTTCTAAGCTGTTTAACTCCAGGAGGTTACAATGCAGACAACAGAAAATCTGCGACAAACAATAGTATTTTATCAGTCTTACAACAATAAATAGGCCTCTATCTGTAAGTTTTTAGTGAAAATTTATATAAAGAAAATGTTGAATATTAAGCAAAGATTAAATTGTTAATTAACCTACTAAAAGCTCAGTGGACTGTGAACTTAAACACGTCGAACATTATCGATGACAACCCTTTTCCCGCCGCAAAATTAATGTACGGCTCGTGTAAAATGTTTTAATGATGCTGAATATTTTAATATACGTTTTACATACGATAATAAATTAATGAAAGTTACGGAAACTTAAATAGCGAAGGTTTTGCTCATGTTAAATGATATGTAAATCTCTCATGTTTCTTTTATGTTCTTAAGTCAACACTTGTTAAGCCAGTTAACATTTGGTATAGAAACTTTACGTAATGTAGCTCTAATTTTATCATAAGATTTTTAGCGAAACGTAAAAAGTTTTGGTCGACAACTTTTCATAATTACTAATACTGTCTTGTTTAGTAAGAAAATTATGTTACGATATAAAAGTCTATTTTATCAAAGATAATAATTAATAACAATATAGAGTGTTTTGTTTACTGAAAAAAAAACACAAACATTAAGACTGTTTCCTAAAGAATGAAGTTTGATTAGAAACCATACCATTTATGTTTCTCAAATGACACGTTTCATATCCACTTTAAAACTTTCTACATAGCTTCGTAGTGCAGTAACAATGCATCATCCTGTATAATATGTAAGGACATAAAGCTCTCTTGGTATTACTTGCTCAGCTGCGCGCATGCTATAAATAGTTATGAAGTTGGCAACCCTGCTTAGTAAATAAAACTTTAAGCATCGCTTAAGCCCTGACTTCATTAATTATATTTTATCGCGTCCCTCGCAAATGTCCCGATGCTATCGTAAGTTTCACTAAACGTCGCCCGCCTCGTTAACAAATATTGTTATTGTTATGTTTGCCCCACTGATTCTCCATTACCCCTTTGTTAAGTAATAAATGTGTTTATTTTTAGCTCATGCAGATAATATTTGTATTTAAGATAAAAAATAATTTTATAATAATAACTGCCGAATTCATCGTGGACTAAAAAAATTATCATTTTCGCTAACGTCAGTGCAGTAAAAGTCAAAATCGGCACAGTCATTTCGCAGATTACCTGGAAGCAATGCTGTTTCGCGGACACGCAACAGAAAAAAAATTTTCTTCATTATAATTAGAACAAATATCAATTATAAGAAAAAAGCATTTATAAAACTGCAACAAACAGATAAATTCCAGAGATATATTGTTTTACTTTAATTATTTAGTTTCTAAAAGATTGTGTTTACTGTCTCTAGAATTAGGTCCTTCCCGCTTGAAGGGAGAATGCAAAATAAAGACGAATGTGGTAATTTGAGTGTTCTCAAAGTTTAATTTGTTGAAGAGTCCGTGAAGTCCATTCGTTTACATTAGCGCCGCTCGGTGACAAATTAACGGATTTACGATCTTACGTATAACTGCTTTATACAAGACAATTGCGAATTTACAATTAAAATTTATTGCTAATAATTATAATGATTAAATTAAAAAAGATATCGCCTTATTTACCAAAACACAACCACAAGAGTCTTAACAGTTTCTTAGTAAACCATTTAGTTGATACAGGAGTAAGGAAACTTTTTCATACTATTCAACATTACTCTATAGATCTACCAGTCGAATACTGAAACGAAACTTATCGCTTGCCCTTTGTTAGATTATAATTTCGCAGCGGTCAAAATTTCGATTGTATTTAGAGTTTAACCGTGACGTTTAAATGTCGTTTCAGTATGCAACCGTAAGGATTTCCGTATTGTAACAGGAGAGATCTACGAATACGGTTAAGTGATAAATTTAAGGTTAAGCGGAACATGTCCTTTGTTTTCAGTTACATTTTTTTCCATTCTCTGTTGCATAAAATACAACCTAAAGTGAGCAACCGTCGAGTTTAATCAGAACCTTTCAGCATCGAAACAATAGAAGGCTCAATTTCTATATCGCCCGTTTCGGATGTAGACGTGCGTATTGTTCGTGGAATAGCGCAAATACAGGTTCATGTTTCACTTTTGTTAACTATTTTTAATCGTCAATTGTTTTATTACTCTCGAGAGTTATGCTTGCTTCACACAAAAGCAGAAAAGTAGACTCGAAAGTAGACGTGTTTTGTACTGATATACGCATACTACCAGAACAAAACAATCACGTAGCTGGCAACGTGTGAAACGAGCATAATCAACATAAGTGTTTATTTAGTTGTTGTCACTGGTAAAGAGCAAACCATTTGTAACTAATGTAACACGTCAAAAATCCAATACTTGGATATTAGTATCGTATGGGCATGTTATGAGGAGGGATGAATCACACGTTACACGGAGAACTTTATGAGTGTTGAGGGATATACTGGTAGAGGTGATCTGACCAGATAGGGAGTGGTGATTGAGATGCCGGATGATAGAGTTATTTGGAGGATGAAAACCCGGTGCGCCGACCCTACGGGAGTAAGATAAGGTAGGGGAGATGACGATGAAAAGGATGATCGATGTTAAACATGAAATAATTATAAAAATAGATGTAAATATTTTTGTGTTTTTTAATAATTTTCTGACGCACATCGTTATGAATTAAAACGGTTGAAATGAGACAAATAAGTGGCTGACAGAGGGTAATTGATATCATATTTCTGAATACCCTTTTCGTTGTTTGAGTATGCTTCAATTAACTTGAAGTAGAGACTATTGATTTCATTTTCTTTGTTATATCAGAAATATGATATCCCAACCCTGTTATACAAATGAGATGAATACAAGGGTAATTTAAAAGGTATGAGTGTTTACGGACATTTCTATGGAACAAATAAAAATCTATATTTTTGATTTTCAATTGTTTGCTAATGTCGAAACACCTTCATGAAAATTTTGTTATCCTATTTATTCTATACTAGCTGTTGCTCGCGACTTCGCCCGCGTGATGTGAAAAAAAATAGCCTTTGTTACTCACAGATAAATTATCTTTCTAATAGTGAAAGAATTATTAAAATCGGCACAGTAGTTTTTAAGTTATTTCAATACATACAAAAATCCGAAAATACAAATCTTTCCTCCTTATAATATTAGTGTAGATATAGATATAGATTAAAAAAGGAGAGATATGTTCTCTATATTTTTGATTTTCAATTGTTTGCTAATGTCGAAACACCTTCATGAAAATTTTGTTATCCTATTTATTCTATACTAGCTGTTGCTCGCGACTTCGCCCGCGTGATGTGAAAAAATAATAAAAGATTGGCCTCTGTTACTCACAGATAAATTATCTTTCTAATGGCGAAAGAATTATTAAAATCGGCCCAGTAATTTTTAAGTTATTTCAATACGTACAAAAATCCGAAAATACAAATCTTTCCTCCTTATAATATTAGTGTAGATATAGATATAGATTAAAAAAGGAGAGATATGTTCTCTATATTTTTTGTGCTGAAAATCGAAAAAAGTGATAATATTTGTGTATTACTGTGTGTTTTCGATATAAAAAACGTTTACAGCTAACCTATATTATGGATACAAATCACAAAAACGAAATTACCTTTGGCTCTTTTTTCTGTTGAAATAAGAGAAGCGTAGTAACGTCTTTAATTAAATCTAATTTAGCTTTCCGCCTCTTTGGCTCCATTTTGATCTCGTAGACATTTTTCTTGTAAAGGTCTTTAATCTACTATTCGAGGAAAATTAATTTAAATAAATGAAAAAATAACATTTCTCACGAAAGGAAAATTTATATTACAAAGGAAACTATAATTTAAATAACTGTGTTTATAATTACAGATTTTTTTTAATCTTTTGGAAAATAAACATTTCCAGATTATTAAAATTCAATATTTACAGCGTAAAAGAAGATATTTTTTTCGTGGGACTATACCAAAAGTGCAATTAGCTTTTAAATAAAAAAAGATAATCATAATAGGTTTACTATAAATTAAAGTAAGGTCTAAGTAAACTTAAGCAAGCCCTTGTTTACAATCCACCCCTTTAAATTGAAATTGATTGAACTCTTGGGACTAATCGGAATTGCGTTAGATAATTTTAATGGACAGCATTTGCAACTTAAAGACAAAGTTGTCGATATTTTCGCTAAAGCACTGAAAAAAAAAAAGGTTTTATTGACAAATCAAGTTAAAAATTTACTATTTCAATTGATTCCTACCAAAATGGTTCTACAGTGGTAGTGCCCGCTTTAACATCTTAGCACGAATGGGCCGGCACGCCCGGTGTAATACCACGACCACACAGAAGACAGGCGTGAAATGCAGCAATTCCGTGTTTCGTCTGATGAGTGTGGTGCCGGAGGCCTAATTTAAGTCCCTTTCTCTTGCCACCTTTTTCTTATAAGGATGGGATGGGAGGGGGAAGTGGATTTGATGGCGGAGCAGATGCATAGGAAGGGGAAATATCCTTTTTATGTGCGTCTCCTCCGTCGAATTAGGGTAGGCAACGCATCTGCAATTGAGGATGTCTATGGGCAGCGGTAGCTTCGCCATTTTGGCGGATTCAGGTGGCCGGTTGCTCGTTTGCCACCTTATGTTATAAAAAAAAAAAATTCGTAATGTATTATATTATAAATTTATGGTGAGCAATTTAAATTATATCATGTCTTATTTAACAAGCCAAATAACATATTAAAAAATCTCAATTTTTGTTTAAACTGGCGTTCGCTTACGACTTTGCGTGGAATTAAAAAAACAAAAGTAAGTAGCCCATGTGTTCTCTCCTCCTCTACACCTGTGCCAAATTTCATTGACATCCGTTCAGCAGTTTACGTTACAAACTCTAACAAACATTCATCTAAATTTTCATTTCTAATATTAGTAAGAAGTAAGTCTTATTTATAACATTGATCACCTTCGAGATCGTAATTCTCGACCTTTGTAAGGTTAAGCAAGTAAATCCTATGTTACAAGGGAACCGATATCTTTCACTAAATCTCAATGAATCTGATTTTGTCTTAAATCCAACTTGGATTTACAACTTCGACTGTCACCTCTTTTATTTGGTTCGTGTTTTATGTTCGCTGGTTGATTCTGTGGAGATTTGTTCGAGATTATCTGACTTGGTAGGCTTTGTTTTCGATATAATGAAGGATGTTCTGTTTGATAGTACACAAGCTGTCACCCGTAAATTTCGTTACTGCAAATTTGGACTACCCGTTACGCCATTATGACAGCGCAGAATTAAAGAAGCCTACATAATATGCCTATCCATGTCAGCTACCCTCCAGTGAAAGTCCCGTCGAAATCGGCCTAGCCGTTTCGGAGTTGACCCGAAACAAACGCGGCTTGCAGACAGACAGACAAGCAAACATTTTTTAATTGTCATTTTCTTTATCAGCAACGCAAATATATCATGTTCCCTAAATCTGGAATTTTTCTTTTGATATTACAAACACACACTCCAATTTTATTATATGTATAGATCGTGCTTACATCTAAAAAGAAATAATTACAATCAATGACTTATTACAATACTACCATATTACGCGACTACTAGTTCAAATAGTAGAAATAGAACAACAATAAAGATTATATGGACATCTGTTCACACTGACTGACATGAATTTTCTTTATTTCTCAGCCTTTCACTAGCAAAACCTTAGACGTAGTTCTAATTACGTTCCTAAATAAAGAGAAGCCTGTAAAGTAAATAAAAGCTAAGAATCCCATGAACGTTTTCGCGGCAAAATAGTATCAAATTAACTACAAAAAATAAAGGTCAGTTGGGAGAGAACCAACCTTTAATCAAGACCTCGACGTAATGAAACAATACTCCTTTTTTCTTACCAGTACCAGATTCAGACAAACATTGCTTCTGGAACGAATAAGTATCTATCTATACTATTATAATAAAGCGTAAACACACACTTCTTTGTTGCCTAAGATCTCAGCAATTACAGCATATTTTTGAATAATTATAAAAAGCCTTACACTTACGTAACGCTTTAGGCTATATATTTTCACGCTCTTTATCTTATGTTGTAAATAAATTGGATAAAAACCCCAATGTGGGAAAGGGACCATAAGCTACAAGCTGCCAACATCAAGAAAGAAAGATTGCTAAGGTTTGTCATGTCATGTCATTTTGACATATTGATAATTTGACAAATGTAAACAATAAAATAAAGTTTTTATAATTACACGCGGATGAATCCGCACGCGAACAGCTAGTTTCTTTAATAAAAAGCCCTACACTTACGACACGCTTTAGGCTTTATATTTTCACACTATAAAACTTAGGGGGTAAATAAATTGGGAAAAACCCTCATGTGGGAAAGGGATCATAAACTACAAGCTGCCAACATTAAGGAAGCAAGGTTACTAACGGTAATTTTGACATTTGTAGTTAAGAATTTGACAAATGTAAACAATAAAATAAAGTTTTTATAATTTCATGCGGATGAAGCCGCACGGGAACAGCTAGTGTAACATAGAATGTTTGCACATTTATTTGCACAGCGTTAGTTTTGCACTATTCGAAAAATCCGTATGAATTTTAACTTTTCCTGTATTCAACTGCTATACAATCGTAGTTTCAATTTGTTCCGTCGGTTCGAAGCTTTAAATGACTCTGGACTTTACAAGTATTGGCAGCAAAAGATATCCGGACATTCTGAATGTCCTATTTCAATTCACTGGGAAATAGTTACTGTTATCGAAGGGAACAAAATGTTTTATCATTCTAAAAAAAAAATTAAAAACGTTAAATTTTAAAGTACTCGTAATATACGACTGTTAACTTTCACACAGGCGCTTTTTTAGCCCTTAATTCGACAGAGTTTTTTGTAGTAAAAAATATTTAAAAAAATGTTTAATCCTTGTCAACACTACAATTATGAATCAAAAAAGTAGTTAAACACAAAATAATGAAAAACGTATATAACTAATGAAATGAAAAAAATACTATGTAATATTAATGTTACCAACACAATGAAAACAAAATCTCATGTATATTTCTCTAAACTAGTTTAGTAGATTTTTTAAATTACGTACGTCACACTATCGAATTAAGGGTTAACGCGCGTTAAAAAAGAGATCGGAAATGAATCGTACTACGTTTGGAGATTGCTTCGGAAATGCTTTTCCAAATATCGAAGCAAAATGTGGGAATAAGATTTAATGACGTGCACGATATATCCGTTATTTTTGTAATGAAAAAAATAAATAAAAAAAGAAGAATATTTATTTGAATCCAACAATATAAATACATAGAAGGTATAGAACATTGTTTTGTGGATACAATATAAATGATTATCTGTAGTAATCAGTACCCCCGCACCCCGCACTAGGCGCAGCCTGTGTGCGTGGGTCCTGCTCTTAAGATTTAATAAACATTCGTTAGACAGCAACAAATCAATTAAAGTGATACATAATATATTCACGTGCCATTAGTTTTAAGTATATATTATAGTTTTACAGAAAAATATAGCGTAAACACACACTTTTTTGTTGCCTAAGATGTCAGCTATTACAGCATATTTTTGAATATTTTTTTTTAATAAAAAGCCCTACACTTACGTCACGCTTTAGGCTATATATTTTCACACCATTAAACTTGGGGGTAAATATTTTGGATAAAAACCCTAATGTGGGAAAGAGACCATAAGTTGCTGCCAACAAAACATGTCATGTCATTTTGACATTTGCAATTGATAATTTGACTCATGTAAACAATAATATAAAATTTTCATAATTTTATGCGGATGAAGTCGCAAGGGAACAGCTAGTATAAAATAAAATTACAATAACAAAAGAGAATTTAAATTAATTTCTTAAGAATATCTTCTGTGTCCTCGTACGTTCATTTTAACAACCAAGATTTTAATTTAATTTTTGCTTTGTACACTGAATCCGTTTTAATATCAACACATTGTTTGAAAAGAGTGTAAACAATGTCAATAATTTGAAAATCCTGAAAACTTCAGAATTAAAAGCATCTATTGTAACTAAGTAAGATGTTTGTTCAACAAAGCAGTAACAATTGATAGCTGTTCAAGTTCTAGCGGATAAATATTGTTACTTTACCGTACTTATATATCACTTAGCCGATAAAACCGCTCCAACTATGTCAAACATTAGTTAAACTCCGACGGGGAATTTTTCCAAGCTGATAGTAAAGTTTTTAGTGTTTTTATCTTATTTTAAAAACTACGAGGTAGCGAAATTAACAAATATATGATTAAGGTTAAATCTTGTTATATTAGTTATTTAATTTACAAAGAAAAATAAACTTTGGAGTTTATATCGACACTTTATTTTAATTAATTATTTTCAAATAAAACCAAATGTGATCGCTTATAAAATGTTCACTAAGATGCTGTAACTTCGCATTAAAGTTGAATACTATATGCACTAAGATGCCGCTGTATATTCTCATAGTTTTACGTCCAACATTTACTATTATATTTGTGGCCCGACGGCCGCATAAAAACGACTGCATTACCTAAATGGGGTAGGTAGGAATAAAATTTAATTCGCATGAACTCATATTTCAGTAGACTTTATTCGTAAAGCTTTAAACTTAGGCTAAAAATGTTCTAATATCGTAGTGTCGGTCACACACATTAGGTTAACCTTATAGGAATAACCTGTAGGTTAACTCTAGTATGTTTATAACAAAACTGTTCCGCTTGTTGGTTATGCATAACCTAGCGTGTGAGCTTGCTTGCTTCCTGTAAGGTTAAAACCTTCACCTAACGTGTGTGGCCTGCATAAGACAAAACAAATGAAACTACATTTTTTTTCACACAAACTCGTTACAAACGTGTACGGTATTCCCCTTTCGGTTCCATTTCAAAGTAATCAGTCTTTTTAATCGGATTTGTAAAGTCCTTCACGTGTGACGCCTGTATAGAGGTTGACTTTGGAATTCCACACTCGCATGGTTTTAGATTTTCGAATGGAAAAACAAATTTACTGTTACCTTTGTTATCATTTGTAACGTAATTTATAGTTCGTACTGACAAATATGTAATCGTTAAATCGATAATAGAAAACAATTTTATATCGATAATAATCATGGGAAAAAGCCTACTGAAGTTTCTACGTGAACAACATATCAATCGCGTACATCAACATTACACAAAATGATATGTGACTTCACCCTTGACTTTAAAAGACGGGACTAATCAACCGCATCCATTCCGCCTGTGAAATAAAAAGAAACAATAACTATTAAACTTGCTTTCTTGTGTGCTCATTTTGTATATGAGTTATTGAGTCACTTCATAAGTCTTTATTTTATTTCAATCGACGAAATGTTGCGGAATATACATGGTAAATTTCTGTCCCTAGTCCATTTCTTTACAGTCAAAGATTCCGCATGATTAATCGTGAAACTATTGGAGCATTGCCGCTGGTTCAACAGATTTGGAAAATGTACTGAAACTAATCTCGTATTGATTTTTTTTTGAGTTTTTCCCTTTTCAATGCCTTGTATATAATTCTAAGTAGACTCTATTTAAATTACTACAAGAATATTCAATACTGGCTGTTGCTCGCGACTTCACCCGCTTAAACTAAATAATAATCATACTAATATTATAAATGCGAAAGTTTAGATGGATGGATGGATGTTTGTTAGAGTTTGTAGCCTAAACGGCTGAACAGATTTCGATGAAATTTGGTATAGATGTAGAGGATAGTCTGGAAGAACACATAGGCTACTCACTTTTGTTTTTTTTAATTCCGCGCGGACGGAGTCGCGGGCGAAAGCTAGTAATAAATATAGCCTATGTTACTTACTGATAACGTAGCTTTTTAATGTTGTAAGAATGTTTGAAATTGGCCATTAGTATAGATTTATTTATTTATTTAGCTTTATTTCATTCCATACACAAATGTTAAAAATATATTATATAATATTTAGTACAATTTCAATATTATACACTTTTTTTTTTCTATATTGTATGGGTAAAAGCCTCCTCCAATTACGATGCAGCTTTTATAAATTTATTTTTGACGTAAAAAACATATTTTAGTACGGATTTTGATACGGCATAAGCTGTTGATACATAATAAACACACACTTTTTTCATCGTTATATCCATTTAAATATACAATAGCTTATAGTTTGAAATTACAATAATTATTAATATTTTTGTTAATTTAAACATTAGTATAGATTAGTATAGATTACCTTGAATTTATCAATCTATACTAATATTATAAATTCGTAAGTTTAGCGGATAGTTGGATGATAGTTTGTTAAAGTTTGTCGCTTAAATGGCTGAACAGATCATAGATGTGGAGCAGAGTCAAGAAGTACATATAGGCTGCTTTTGTTTTGTTTTTTTTTTTAACTAGAGAACGAAAAGGTGCTAGAAAAGTAAATACTTAGATAGCAATTAAATACACAAAATAAAATTAACCAAACTTATCCACTTAGCTTTTTCGTTTTAATATCATTTGGTTGAAAAGTTAATTAACGCGACCTTTTTACAACGTTAAATGTGAAGGTTTTCAGCAATATAACAAACTGAATCACTGAAGTTAACGCTGCATGAAATTTGTATGGGATTTAATTTGAAAGTACTTTAATCATGGAAGAGGCATCTATTATTATATCTATATAATTAATATGGTTATACAAACTTATATTTGATCATATATTCCAATCTAAAATTGTTTATTAGTTATTTTTATATCCCTAACTCCTTGTTACGTCTATGAGATCAACTGACCAGTTTAGAACGGCTGTGGACATCTCCTTGCACCAATGTACAAAAAAGTCAATAAGGGTGGTTGGCGGCTGCCAGTAAAGAGGGTCATGGATTGATGACAACGCATAGACTAAAAATACTGCGACGAAGAAGAAACTTCTTGTTTATTTTACGGTGGAAAAGGTTAAAAAATAGTTATCTTAGCCTCACTTATGAGGAGCTTTATGGTTTTATTTATTCACAATAATGTGTATAAGCAGATATGTTTTTTTTTTGTTTTTTAATTGAATGTGTTCGTTTTAAGTGTTTAAAAATATATGAAATTCTAAAGAAAAACAAAGACTATTTATTGTTTAATATAATGTTCGAAAAACGGTAAGCTAGAGCTTAAGTTTCTTACTTAGAAACATAAAACTTAATTGGTCTTAACGAGAAGACTTGCGTCTAAGCTTGAAATCTCTCGAGAGATATGCATAAAATATCGTACAATAGAGCTTATTGAGCTAGCGCGCTCTATCCTTCGGCAGCGTCTTCACTTAACTTAGGTGGAGTCGAGGTCAAGCGCTGGTTTATTTACGTTAAAAAAAAAAAAATAGAGTTTTCTTCGATACTTAATTGATTAAGTATTTATACATGGATCAGTAGTGATTAATATTTACATTATTAGATTAAACTAGCTGTTCCCGTGCGGCTTCATCCGCATGAAATTATAAAAATTTTATTTCACTGTTTACATTTGTCAAATTCTCAATCGCAAATGTCAAAATAGCAATTACCTTACAATGGCAATTTTGCTTCCTTGATGTTAGCAGCAACTTATGGTCTCTTTCCCACATTAAGGTTTTTATCCAAAATATTTACCCCCTAAGTTTAATGGCGTTAAAATATATAGCCTAAAGCATGACGTAAGTGTAGGGCTTTTTATTAAAAAAAAGATTATTCAAAAATATGCTGTAATTGCTGACATCTTAGGCAACAAAGAAGTGTGTGTTATAATAGTATAGATATAGATAGACTAGCTGTCGCGTGCGGATTCATCCGCCTGAAATTATAAAAACTTTATTTTACTGTTTACATTTGTCAAATTATCAATTGCAATTGTCAAAATGACACGACAGAATGACAAATCATTGCAATCAATAGTGTAGATATATAATATTAGTATAGATATAGATATAGCGAACCAATTTGTCACTTTTCTAACTTGAGGGTTTTAAAAATCATATGATACATGTGGAGAACAATAATCCTTAAAGTGGACAAAGGGCAGAGAGATCATGTAGAAACAAAAAAAAATAGCCTTGTTTACCAACCTCAAAAATCTATCAGCTAAAAAGATTTTGTTGCAAATTAAAGAAAGAAATAAGAGAGAAATCTTCGTATTTAATCTGCAGTGGATAATGGAGAGGTTGCTAAGACAAAGCAGGTTCCCGAGGGATTGGCGCAGCTCAGAGTGCGCCTTGTTCTAACTCGATGGGATGGCAAACGTTAAGCCATTTTATCGCGTACAGCATTGGTTATTAATAGGACTTGTACATAAGTTACTTATCAATATTTATTAAACTTTTGCATATCACATACAGCTTTTCGTAAACAACAGTTTAACATTACTTTGTATCAAGAGATTGAAGAAATGGTCCATTTTTATTTGTAAAACGAATTTGATTTGCGATTGTTATTTTATCTGTGGAAATCTGGATTTGTGGTGTAATAATGTTTCCAACAATTAAGGAAATATTGGGAAATACGTGAATTTTGCATAGTTGATTAAACCTATTTTACCTTAAAATTAACCACAACATTTATGTGAAAAGAAAAGTGGGTTTGCAAATTAAATTACAATTTTCTTCACATTCTAATAGGATTAAAAAAGTTAATACGTTTAAAGCAAAATAATAAGGTTTCAGGCTTCGAAAGCTTTAACTGGCAGCTAAGCTCAAGTTCACGGTGCTTAGCGCTAAGCTCGCTAATGGGTGTTATTACACGTATTAAGACCACACAAGTAAATTACAGCGTTAATTAGAATAATTTGTGATTAAAACTATTTTTAAAACATTATAAAAAAGCTATTTAATATTGCTTATAGTTTTTTAGTTGTTTCATTTCATTGCAAAGAGTTTTGTGTTTCATTTGAGAAAATCAAACAAACTCATGTCATTGATTTCAGGAATTTAATTTTTTTGTATTTCTTTCATTTACATGTCGTTTCATAATTCATTATTAATAATTAGAGTGTTCGCACAACTTTGACTAAACTATCACACAACTGTTTAGTCTCGCTTTGATTCCTATGAGCTAATACGAAGGTGTGCACACTACTCTATTTTTAGTTGTGCAACTAAACAGTTGAATTGGCTGCGAAACAATCGACAATCGCACAACAGTTGAGCGATACTTTAGTCAAAAGTGTGTGCCCGCTCTTAGTATTAATGACCGACAAATATTGATAACCTTTGAAAGGCTTGAATAATATTGAATATTGAATGTCGCCCGCGACTACGTTCAAGCAGAATTAAAAAATAACTTAACTAGTAGCCTATGTGTTCTTCCAGACTATCCTCTACGTCTATGCCAAATTTCATCGAAATCCGTTCAGCCGTTTAGGCTATAAACTCTAACAAACATCCATCCATCCATCTAAACTTTCGCATTTATAATATTAGTATGATTGAGATTTATATTTATTCGAACTAACAGCATACCTATTTATTACTTTTTCCACGTTGACGTTAAAACGTAACATTTTGTGCGCCGTCATCTATTCGAAACAATTCCCATAGCGGTATTGTGAACTTCGATTCCAGTGACTGTTGGCCGGAGAATTGAAAACGAACTCTGCAATATTTTAACTCGTATCTGCCAATGCGTTGAACGCAAGCTGCAAATCAAAAACTATGCGCATTTATATAGTTTTAACGTTGAAAAATAATTGCCGTTTCATGGTATACAATTCTGTTATCTTTTTTTTTTTTATAGTAGAAGGGGGCAAACGAGCAGCGGATCGCTAAATCTGCGTTTGATAATGTTTTTTTAAGTGCCACAGCAGATCGACCACAAATTTTATTGCATCATTACAAACTGCATTGCATTTACTGCAGAAAAGTGTTAGCACTTCATTAATTTTCATCAACAGGATTGAGTGGCTCATGCATACACAATGCTCGTGCATCATTCCATTAAAATACATTAATGGATATTTTTGACCGACTTCCCAAAAGAAGGAGGTTCTCAATTCGTCCATATATATATATATATATTTTTTATGTGTGTTACGGCATAACTCCGCCCCTGGTAGACCGATTTTGAAAATTCTTTTTTTATCCGAGAGGTAGTGCTTGCAGGTGGGTCCCATTTTTTGTTTGATTTTTGGAGTCAAAGACTACGGAGTAGTTAAATAGTTTAGCTCAAAATTGCGTGACCAAATTTGGTGTCTTTTTTGCTTTCTATGCTTACTTCGCCTAAACTATAAGACTTACACAAAAATTATGTACGGAAGAATTGTAGCCCTTTAAATTTGCTAAATAAAAGTCCGCGATAGAATATATCTATCTATTAAGGTTGTCGCACAATAACCACTTTTTTCAATAAAATTTCGATCAAAATCTATACCCCACTTTCAACGCTATTACTCGTGTTCGGTATGAATCCTTATCAAAATAAATGTGTCCATCATCAAGAAAATTTAATGTAGATTATAAATACCCTTAGAACTGTGTAATTCCGATCAATAGTTTAGGAGATATCATAAATAGCAAATTACGAGTCGCAGAAAAAAATACCAACTTGTAACAAAGTTTGCTTTCTTGGCTTACGTAGCCTAAACTATAAGACCTACATAAAAATGATGTATGAAAGAATTGTAGGTCATTCAATTAGCTGAATTAAAGTCTGCGATAGCATATATCTATCTCTGAAGGTTGTCGCACAATAACCGTTTGTTTCGAGAAAACCGTCAAATAAGTGCAATCGACTTTATTTAAAACGCTTTTATTCTTATTTGGTATGAATCCTTATCCAAATAAATATGTTTTCACGATAGAGTATTATATGTAGATCATAATTGCCTTTTACAGTACGTAATTCTGTGCAAGATTCTAGAAGTTATCAAAATATTAAAACTCACGGGCAACAGCGGCGCGCGGCCGCACCGAATTATGAGTAAATGATCGCAACGATGTATTAGTTCTTTACTTAATTTCTTAGATAATCGATTTAGATAACTCATTATTTGTTTGAAAGCTAGTGATTATCATACTGCGATGTCTAGATTCACTAAAAATCGAGAAATAAATAAACTTTTTAATAAAAAACAAAACCGACTTCCAAACAAAATACACTAAAAACAAAATCTTCTCAAAAAAACAGTACACTAAAAAGTAACGAAATAATTACTTGAAAATAGTAAACCTCCCTTATTGTAGCTGTAATGTCTATATTGTACAATTATTATTACTTTGATGTCGGTGTCAGCCGAGGTATATGCAGTGATATTTCTACGTAAGGTTTTCTACATTTTTACCATAACAATTGACAATTGAAAGTATAGTAACGTTTTTAGTAATGACTGACACCGACTTCAAAGTAATAATAATTGTACAATATAGACATTACAGCTACAATAAGGGAGGTTTACTATTTTCAAGTAATTATTTCGTTACTTTTTAGTGTACTGTTTTTTTGAGAAGATTTTGTTTTTAGTGTATTTTGTTTGGAAGTCGGTTTTGTTTTTTATTAAAAAGTTTTTACTCAATCAATTAAAACGTGAAAATTTTAAATCAGACAGTAATTCTCTTAAGAATTTTAAATAGTTATTCTTTTCAATTGTAGTGTTTAAATTTAAATAGCTCAAACATTATGAGCGTCGGCAACCGTTGATGTCGACTTGATCTGGGCTACCAAGAATAATATGGAATTGTTATAATGTAGTTTTATGTCTATTTTACATTTTTATATTCTCTCTCTACTCCTTCCTATAGCCACGCCCGTGTTTAAACATTTTTAATTGCATATAAAAAAACAAAAGTGATCTTTGCATTGTGTTGTTTCTTCGTTGTACGACAGTTAATATTTTACTATCTGTTTTCTACAATATTTTTATAATACTCATAAGTATTATCTGCATTTACAGTATCATGATACTAGGAGAGTATCTTTAATATAGTGGTTACGATGTGAAATTTATTGGGTATTATCCGGAAACTCTATTACGCTGCTATCGCCTTCGCCACACGAATTATAAGCTTTGCTTAGCGCAAGATAGTTCCGTACTTAATGATTTAATCATATACTAATATTATAAATGCGAAAGTTTAGATGGATGGATGGATGTTTGTTAGAGTTTGTAGCCTAAACGGCTGAAACGATTTCGATGAAATTTGGTATGGATGCAGAGGATAGTGGGAAAGAACACATAGGCTAATCACTTTTGTTTTTTTTAATTCCACGCGAACGGAGTCGCGGGCGAAAGCTAGTGTTGAATATGTTTTTGTAACTTAATATTTTAATTTTGGTAAAAGAAAATATTGTTTGTTCAAGTTAGATTGACAGTTAATCTATACGGGAGGAGGAATTAGGCTGATGATTTTAGTGTAGAGCAACACTGTTATCTACTGTCATTGTAGCATGCCAGCAATCAATTCCATCCTCGTCGCCATATTTACTGTGTGCTGATGACTTCCGCTTACGTCTGTGGCTTGGATACTATTTGCTGGCATGCCGCTATGACAATAGATAAATAGTTGTAAGTATTTTAAAATAATATTGATAACCTTTTCTGCGTTTTGCTGAATTTTAATTATCTATTTAGTCGAGTGTAGCTGGATTTTTATACAATGATCGAAAAATTCGCTTGTTTATTTTATTAAGAAAACAGAAAAAGGCGTTTTTATGGTAATAACGGTAAAGTTTATTTCATTGCCGTTATTACTTGTTTCTTGTTGACATTTGCAGTATTCGATTTATTCCATTAGTGAGTATTTTGAAATGGTATTCATTGGAGAGTAATTAAACAATACATCTGTATCAGCTATTTCCACTAATTAACGTTAAAATAATTATGTTACCATCGATAATAATTATCTACTAAATATAAAGAAAATTACTAAAAAAGACAATGTAAATAAATAAAAAGTTTGATAGTTTCTTTCGCTAATCAAAAACACACATATTTTCAGACCAACTATTTAATTTTTTATTTCAATTTCATTGTGAATCTATTCGCGTGAATCCGAGGTGTACTAGTCAAATTTTGTGTGTCGATTGAACCTTTATTTGGTACGTCAGTTTAACTTTTCTTATATAAGAGTTAAACAAAGAAAAGCTCTCAAGAGCTTATTACGGCAATGCAAGCTCATTGCGGTAACACAATCTTGAGAGCTTTTTTGTGTTTATGTAAAAGTCGATGTAAAACAACGTGAAAGACGAATACAATACCAAGTGGAAGTGACCGAGTAACTTATTTGGTGATTGTGGTGGTGGTATTTGGCGATGTATTATTATGATTGACAATTACATATCTTTAACTTTTTATATTTTTTCATAAAACTTAATTAAAAAATACATACTAGTTAGAACTGCATTAATTTAAATAATTTTTATTTAATTGATTTAAGTGGTGATCGGAAAGACGCCAAGTTTCCTACAATAGTAGTTTTAGAGCGCGCGCATACCTTTGACTAAATTATCGCACAAATGTTGTGTGATTGTCAATTGTTTCGCAGCCAATTCAGCTGTTAGTTGCACCACTAAAAATCGAGTAGTGTGCGCACCTCCATATAAGCTCATAGTAATCAAAGCGCGACTAAACAGTTGTGCGATGGTTTAGTCAAAGGTGTGCGCCCTCTTACTGTTTGATTAGAAAATGGTATAAGGTTGTAATCATTTATATGAAATTTATAAAATTGAAAGTGTATAAACCGTGAAATTCTTGGATCGGTTTGCGAAAAAAAAATTAACGTGTCAAATTTTCCTTTTAAACTCGAAGTTATTTCACTTAAACGGAATTATTACGGTATTTATGGTGTCGAGGATTAGTCAGCTTTGAATGTAGGATCGTATTTTCCCGAACAGTTGTTCACAAACAAACTCTGCAGCACGGTTGTGAATCGTGTGTTAACGGCTGCTCGAGCATGAGCCTCCGAGTGGGAGCTTAAGAAGGTTGTTAAGGGGCTTACCCCTTAAATAAATCTCGCTGTCTTCAAATCAACAGATGTGTTTAAATAAAGTATAGGTTAACAAAGACATTTAAGAAATATATAGACTAGGCAAAGTTAACAATTTTTGTCACCGGTAATTTCTCTAAAAGGTAATATGTCAAGTTTAGTATGCCACCTCGTGTCCTTGTATTGACATTTTACATAATTATAAAAACCTCCATCTTTTGTTATAAACTAAACAGTGTCACTGTTTTTTAGTTTATTTTTTCAAAATAAAATATCATTTCAATATAATTTAATGACATCTATTGACAATTAATTATATTGTCACTAGCTTTCGCTCGTGACTCCGTCCGCGTTGAGTTAATAAAAAAACAAAAGTATGTGTTCTTCCAGACTATGCTCTACATCTATGCCAAATTTTATCCAGATACGTTAAGCCGTTTAGGCTACAAACTCTCACAAACATCCATCCATCTAAACTTTCGCATTTATAATATTAGTAAAAAGTAAGATGTGATTTCGAGGCTGTCAACAGATAGCGTTAGTGATGATTATGTGATAAATGTCTTAAGTTTCATCTATTTGGGTTAAAATTAGGAACTTCAATAACAATATTTTAGTGTTGTAATATTTTAATTTCTTTAAGGCATTTTTTTTTTATAATATAAGGTGACAAACGAGCAAGCGGCCACCTGAATCCACCGAAATGGAAAGCGACCGCTGCCCATAAACATCCGCAATTGCAGATGCGTTGCCTACCCTTAATCGACGGAGGAGGAGACGCACATAAAGCGGACATTTCCCCTTCCTATGCGTCTCCTCCACCGTCAAATCCACTTTTCCTTCCCATCCTTTCCTCTTAAGGAAATGGAAAGGGAAAGGGACTAAAATTAGGCCTCCGGCACCACACTCATCAGACGAAACGCGGAATTGCTTCCACTTCACGCCTGTCTTATGTGTGGTCGTGGTATTACACCGGGCGAGCCGGCCCATTCGTGCGAAGATGTTAAAGCGGGCTCTACCACTGTTATCTAACATTATCGACATTCATGTAACTACGTCGATGTTCAACTCGGAGTTCCTGTTGTCGTTTGCCACATTCTCTTAAAAAAAAAAACACTTGTAATTGAGTCAATGTTACAAATGTACCTCTTATTAACTAATAAATAAACTAAGGTACAAATAAATGGAGGGATAATTAAATCATTCGCAGCGTTCAATTAAACAAACAGTACGTTTCGCCCATTCATTTACATTAGCGGGTCTCAAAGACAAATTAATGGATGCAGCCATATACTCTGTGCGTTGAGGAAATAATGTACTCCTATAAATTTTCACAATCAAAGAAGCTTAAGTAAAGGTAAACCATTTTTATATACTCAACCATTATAATTATTTTGTTTTAAATCTAATTAAACAAATATCGAAGTACAACAAATATCTTGAACCACATTGTAACAACAATAAGAAGGTGCTGACATCTGGAACTAAACAATCGCACAACTGTTTAGTCTCGCTTTGATTCCAAGCTTATATGGAGGTGCGCATACTACTCGAAAAAAGTTGAATTGACTGCGAAACAATCGACAATCGCACAACAGTTGTGCAATAGATAAATCAAAGGTGTGCGTCCACTCTAACACTTTTGTAACATTAGTTTTAAAATATATTTTTATATTTATGTTCTAGCATCAGCAGTTTCAAAGAATAAAAAAGAATCCAGACATGTCACTGTCGCATCGAATTCAAGCCGCGACACGCGGGCATTGGGCATGAAAAGCAAAATATCGCTTCGCGTTGCGAACCGTTACCGATCAATACATGCTAAGTTTGTTCTGAGCTAGATTTATAGAGGACGCCTCTCCGGGCCCGCTGTATCGCGCCAAGTACCCTCTTATTCCCACACCTCATCTACATGTGCCAGTTCTGTTTGCACGATTACAACCGATGCGGCGGACATTGTTTCAATTGTACTCTAAACAAAGGAATATTGTAAAGAAATGACTGACAAAAAAGACAATTGACTGTCACCGACAACCAAAACAATAGAACTACGCTTTGATAGTTTACTTAGGGTGGATTTTACTAACTTTATTAGAGTTTCATGAATACGAACTAAATATTAGAACTTCTTTTTGAAAATGATATTTTTTTCCATCTTAGTCTTTCCATTTTTGATGCCTAAGTTTTAGTTTGATGGTATTCTTCATGAGTAACGGTTGTTCCGTATCTAGTGATCTGATTAAACATATTTTATACTAGCTGTTGCCCGCGACTTTGTCCATGTTTATTAAGATAAAAAAGTAGCCTATATGCCCGTCTATGTCAGTTACCCTTCAGTGAAAGTCCGGTCAAAAAGCCCAGGCGTTTCGGAGATTAGCCGGAAGAAACGCGGCTTGCAGACAGACAGACAAAAATGTTTTAACTGCCATTGTTATCAGCAACGCAAATACATCATGTTCCCGAAATCTGGCACTTTTGGTATTACAAACAGACACTCCAATTTTATTATATGTGTAGATAGATGAACTAAATTATGCACCTTAAGCCTACAAAGCAATATAGTACATACAATATGAATGTGTGTTATTAGATTTTTGTTGACTCCCCGCCGTATCTCGCAGAAACAATAATACTTGAGCACCATATGTGGAATGAAAGCCAAATGGAAATCATGTTTTCTTTCCACCTTTATTATTTTAATACAAAAAGACTTATTAGCTTTGTGGTTTCCCCGCTTTCGTCTATATTATCTTACAACATTACAAATACAAACCTTCTCGTAGTATTTTGTCTTAATAATTATTTTTATTTAGAACTTATGTATAACTAGCTTTCGCCTGCGACTGTCCGCGCGGAATTAAAAAAAAACAAATTCAAGTAGCCTATTTGTTCTTCCAGATTATCCTCTACATCTTTGCCAAATATTATCGAAATCCGTTCAGCCGTTTATGCTACAAATTCTAACAAACATCCATCCATCTAAACTTTCGCGTTTATAATATTAGTATGAAATAGTGATACGAACAAAAGATATGGAATCAATATAAATAATGTTAACTATTGGTTTTTAATTTCGTTGATAATTTCTATCTATTTCAAATTATTAATGAATACTCATTGTAGTAGTAATAACCATTTTCTCTGATCTCTGTATGTAATTCTCTTAGAGAAATGTGTTTTCACGAGTGGCTAGACATAACTAATACCCCACATTAAATAGTTGAAGACTACATTATTCTATGTCCTTTAAATCTCACAGCCCTTGGGGCAAATAAAGCTGAGCACTAATTCTGAAACTTTGAGATGCGTGATGTAGTACCATTATTGATAAGAACTTGTCTATTTGTTTTCTAGAAAAAGATGGACGTTTTCAATATTAGAGAACGCTAGAGAAATTATTAATCTAAAATCATTATAATGATCATCATCATGACCATCATCATCGTGACCATAATCATCATGATCATCATATCATGACGATCATCATTGTGATCAACTTTATGATTTTATCATCAGCCTGTATCTGTCTCTTGTTGGTGATTGAAAGGTTAGCGGTCCAGGCTGCCAAAGACATGTTCAGACAAGGAACAATGTTAGTAAATAAAGTTTAATTTATTGTAAACTGCATTAGATGTTTAACAAATTTGTACCGATGTTATTGAATGTTGACACAATGTAAAATGTTTACTGCTAGAGGATTTAGGTGGCATTGTTTGCAATTGTTTCTGAATGCAAGTCGCAGCCGCGTAACAAGCCGAACACTTCTGGGAAATTCACACCGAAGTAAATATTGTACGTTGAGCTTTGCAAATAACCGTTAGCTTCCGTGAACTGTTCGAAAGTTAAATGTGTACACGTCTCAAGTGATAGTATGTTATTCCCATTTCTTATTTTCATATGCACGAAGATTTATAGTTTTATTTTTTTCCTTAATGCTCTTTACCAAAGATACGTAGATCACGTATGAGTTTTTTGTTGAATTAAAAGAATATCTATATCTATACTATTATAATAAAACGTAAACACACTTCGTTGTTGCCTAATATGTTAGCAATTACAGCATATTTTTGAATAATTCTTTTTTTAATAAAAAGCCCTACACTTACGTCACGCTTTAGGCTATATATTTTCATGCCGTTAAACTTAGGGGTAAATATTTTGGAAAAATCCCTAATGTGGGAAAGAGACTATAAGTTGTTGCCAACATCAAGGGAGCAAGGTTGCCATGGTTTGACATCATGTCATGTCATTTTGACATTTACAATTGATAATTTGACAATTGTGAACAATAAAATGACATTTTTATAATTTTATGCGGATGGAGTCGTATGGGAACAGCTAGTATATGGATAAACATAGAAGAGTTTACTGGACCATATTTCGAATTATTATTATTTAAACTTACCTTCACTTTTGGAAATATTTGAGGTTTAAAGTTCGAAAAGTAATGTTGAAAGGCATATAAATAGTGCCTTGAAATGTAGCGGCTTTTTGCTGTAGATTTAATCGTCACCGCTTGTGTTAGGAAGTTGGCGACAAATTGTAAAGTGCGCATTCCGGTACTTACCGCACTGCGACATACAAGAACGTTTTCTATTTCTTAACCTTACGGTCAAGTGATGCCAAAATACGCGACAATACTCAAAACTAGCGTAACTTGTGTTGTACTGAGAAAATCAGAATAACGTGATAAATGTAAGTAAATAATCAAATAGTGCAAAAAAAACAAAAACTATTTTTAGACATTTTTTCTAACACAAATCTATAATGTTCCAAAAACAATTAACTAAAGTTTTTTTTAACTCGTCTAATGGTAAAGGAAGACATAGACGACAAACAATAATTTCAGTAGTTTTTAGAGCTATATGTCTTCTATTTAAATCTTCTATGAACAGTATGACAATGAATGAATTACCATCTATTTTAATAACTAGGAAAGTTCGAGAAGTTTGAACTCTGTCCGACTGTTTTCAGAAATTTAAATTAAACTGCACCTGCAAAATAGTGCCGTCAAATAATTTATGCACAAAGTTTCGTCTGTCGTGAACACTTGTGGAGTTATTTTTTAATTTTTTTCTCTACATCTTCCTTTAAGATTTTCCAGATATCAATATTTTAATCCTATTTCTTATCTGAGTAGACTCTGTTTTTAATCTATCTTTTTATATTCTATATCTATACTTTAATATTATAAAGAGGAAAACTTTGTATTTTTGTATTTTTGTATTTTTGTATTTTTGTATGTATTGAAATAACTCAAAAACCACTGGGCCGATTTTAAAAATTCTTTCACCATCAGAAAGGTAATTTATCTGTGAGTAACATAGGCTATATTTTATTCTTATTAATGTTTAGGAACTATTAATAAACAGTGTGTTTCTGGAGGCCGGCGTTAAAAAATTACTAAACTTTAACTTTTCTCGGCTTACGCTGCCTAAACCGTTAGAGGTGTAGAAAAATGATGTATGAAAGAAATGTAGATCTCAAAAAGTTCTACAGAAAAGTCCGCGATAGCATATATCTATCTTTAACGGTTTTCTTACAATAACCACTTTTTTGTTTTCAAAATGAATTAAATATCGCATGCTATTTGCGTCGTTGTTTTATTGGTTTCAGTATTAATCCTTATCCAAATAAATACCTTCGTTGCCAGGAGAATTTAATGTAGAACAAAATTGTCCTTTACAGTATTTAAATTGGACAAATAGTTTAGAAGATATCGCGAACACAAACAATAAGGGTAACCGAAAAATCAGCTCACAAACTACCGGGCTTAGAAATTTGGAATCTTTCAACAATAGATTTCTGTTATTACGTAGATTCATCATCATCATCATCACCAGCTCACTATACGTCCCCACTGAGGGGGCTCGGAGCCTACCCTAAGTTAGGGTGACTAGGACATAGTCAACCACGCTGGACCACTGCGGGTTGATTGACTTCACACATTTGTATCTTTGAATTTCTTCTCCGATATGTGCAGGTTGCATCACAATGTTTTACTTCACCGTAGTAGTTCATTACGTAGCTTACTACTAAGATAATACTTTAGGTAATAGGATGAAAAAAGGGCGAACGTAAGTTTTGAACTTTAAACTCCACGCGGACGAAGTCGTGGGTCGTGGGCAATCATAATGCATATTTAAATACTATAAATTTTAAACTTTTTTTAAATGTTTAGATCTATGGATGGACGTTTGTTAGAGTTTGTAGCCTAAACGGCTGAACGGATCTCCATGAAATTCGGCACAGATGTAGAGCATAGTCTGGAAGAACACACTACTACTACTTTTTATCCTGGAAATAGTTACGGTTCCCGTGGGATACATTAATTTTGTTTTTAATGTTTACTCGATAATTCTGCAACGGTTCAACTTATGTTATTGAAATTTGGCACTTATATTTAACAAAGTCTGGACCACAGTGGGAAAAGGTTCATCCCCGAAAAATGTCAGGTTCCCGAGGGATATGTAGTTTTTTTGTTATTTACATATTTACACGATTAGTCCGTAGTGGCTAAACAACTTATGTGATTTTGTATAGATACAGACCATAGTATGGTATAACACGTGGAATCCTTTTCTACCCCGAAAATGTTAGGTTTCCGAGGATATGTGTTGCTTTCTTATTTACATGTTAACGCGTTAAACCCGCAGCGGCTAAAAATATTTTACTGAAATTTAGTACAGATAGAACATAGTCTGTAATAACATGTGTGATACTTTTCATCGGCGAAAAATATCGGGTTCCGGAGGGATGTGTAGTATAGTTATTTGTTATTTACGTATTTACTCGATAATTCCGCAATGCCTTGACTTATCTAATTGAGATTTTGAATAGTAATAAAATAAAGTCTGGAGTAACACATGGACTATGTGGTTGCGAGGGGTTGCAGAAAAAAAAGGTTACATGTCACTACAAGAGACTGCAGATGGTGTCAGGCGTTTGCAGTTAGATTCTGGTGGATTAAGGGAGTTGCAAATGTTAGTAGGTGCTTGAAGGTAGAACAGGTGGTTCACCTCAGGTTCAGGAAGTTGTAGGTTAAGTGCAGGTGGATATAAAAGATTGCAAGGAGATCCTATTCAATTAAGGTGGTTTCTGGTAATTGTATCTGATTTGCAAATGAATGCAAGTGTAAGCAGGTATAAACAGAATATATCCCTTTCCTATGCGTCTCCTCGACCGTCAAATCCACTTTCCCTTCCATCCTTTTCTTATAAGAAAAAGGTTGAGAAGGAAAAAGGACTAAAGTTGGGCCTCCGGCACGACACTCATCTGACGAAACGCGGAATTGCTCCCAATTCACGCCTGTCTTTTGAGTGGTCGTGGTATTGCAAAGGGCAAGCCGACCCATTCGTAGGAAGCTGTTAAAGCGGGCTCTACCGCTGTTGCTCGCTTAAGTTAGTTTTTGGTGGTTTTGGATAATTTACAGCTGAAGACTGTTGGCAACCGGTGAAGCAGGCGGTTATCTTTTTATTCAAATTTTGCCAATTTAATTATGTACTTCGTGTCTTTTTTATTTTAATGCTGCGCTGACGAAGTCGCGTGGAACAGCTATTATACATATAGCACGAACCACGCCAAATGAAATTCTATATGTACATATAATAAAATTGGAGTGTATGTTTGTAATATCAAAAGGCAAATTCCAGATTTCGGGAAAATGATGTATTTGCGTTGCTGAGAACGAAAATCGCATTCAAAATTTTTTTGTCTGTCTGTCTGTCTGCAAGCCGCGTTTTGTTCCGGGTAACCTCTGAAACGGCTGGGTCGCTTCGACCGGACTTTCCCTGAAGGGTAGATGACCATATAGACGGGCTAATTTTTTATCTTAATATTGCGTGGACGAAGTCGCGGGCAACAGCTAGTATATAATAAAATTGGAGTGTATGTTTGTAATATCAAAAGAAAAATTCCAGATTTCTAGAAGATAAGGTATTTGCGTTGCTGATAACGAAAATCGCATTTAATTTTTGTGTGCCTGTCTGTCTGTCCGCAAGTCGCGTTTTATTCTAGGTAATCTCCGAAACGGCTGGGCCGATTTCGACGGGATTTTCGACTAGATAATGATGTAAAATAGAGAATATAAGATTCATTATTGGGTAAAAAGTTTTAGTCAACCATATCTCAAGGTCATAATTTCTGACAACAAATGATTTGTGTTTGGTTTTAGTCTGTCTCGTTATTGAAGTTATCAGACTTTCCCTTGCTGATGTACTTTTCGTTCATAAACTTAGGATATACTTGACTTCTAAAGTAAACATTTACGATGCACTTCCAGTATACCCTGGTATAGCACTGCGGTGTAGTGCTGTACACACATGCTACTAGATGGCGCTTCTACGGGTACTTTAAAGAAATTGCTTCGTCTTAGATAGTTTATTAAGCAAGTTGATCATATATGCTTTGTTAACTATAGAAAGCTTCATGATTATAATCTCACTGGTGTTATATTATAAACTAGCTTTCGCCCGCGACTCCGGCCGCGTGGAATTAAAAAAACAAAAGTGAGTAGCCTATGTGTTCTTCCAGACTATCCTCTGCATCTATGCCAAATTTCATCGAAATCCGTTCAGCCGTTTAGGTTACAAACTCTAACAAACATCCATCCATCCATCTAAACTTTCACATTTATAATATTAGTGAGATTAATAAGATTACAATTTAAAATGTGTCTTGTTGAAATTAAAATATGCAAATTCTGAAGTTTACAATAGGACTTTAGATATTTAAAATTTAAATTCTGTTAATTATCTATACTCATCCTGTTTATATGAATATTTCTATATAAGTGTTCATGGCTCGTTATTTTAATCTATACTAATATTATAAAGATTAATTTAGGCCGGAGGCCTAATTTTAGTCCCTTTCCCTTATCACCCTTTTCTTAAGAGGAAAGGATGGGAAGGAAAAGTGGATTTAGCGGTGGAGGAGACTCATAGGAAGAGGAAATGTCCTCTTTTTGTGGGTCTCCTCCTCCTTCAATTAAGGGTAGGCAACGCATCTGCAATTGCGGAGGTTTATGGGCAGCGGTCGCTTTCCATTTCGGTGGATTCAGTTGGCCGCTTGCTTGTTTGCCATATTATATTATAAAAAAAAAAGATTTGTATTTTTATATATATTTGATTCACGCAAAAACTGTGCCGATTTTAAAAATTATTTCACCATTAGAAAAGTGATTTATCTCTGAGTACCATAGGCTACAGTTAGTATTATTTTTTAATTTCACGCGGGCGAAGTTGCGAGCAACAGCTAGTATAAATATAAATTAAGCTAACTCTGTTTGTTGCGTGAAGAGAAACTAATTTTGGCGACGCATATTTATAATGCGACCTTCGTAGAACTGGATTATTTCGTTATGAGCGCTCCTGTTTCCTGTTTATGCTTAAATTTCTACAAATATATTCTTTAAATCCACTCAAAAGTGACAATAGGGGTTTGTATTTTATAGATTACTTTAAACAATGTAATAACTATTTTGTCAACGGATTTTTTTTAATTATGTAACTAATTCGTGTCTAATCTTTGTATATAATTTATTTTGTTGATATTTTTACAGGAATATTGCATTTTTGTTAAAGCAATGATATAATAAATTTTCAGTAATGTTATAATATGATATCAATTAATCATAACTTTGGTACAAATCATAATAATTAACTTTATATAGTTGAAAACTGGCTTCATTCGTTCATAACCATGTTTCAATCAATTTTGTATTTCATCTTTTGTGTATTTGAAATAATTTAATTAAACTCTATTTTAATTATAACATTTATTGGAAAATTTTGAAGTAATGAAATGAATGAAAATGAAAAAAAATGAATGAAAAACTTTTTTTTGTAGAAAGGATAATGTAAAAATTAAGAGCATTTATTACGTTTTTTTGTTAGTTAATAGTTAATCATTTGTTTATTAAAAAAACATTTTGTAAGAACTGTTTATGCCCGTTTGAAATCAAGCAATAATTCCTTCGAATAGGAGTATTCAAAGTTAATTTGAAACTTTCAGAGAGTTATGTGGTAATCCATAAAGCTACCACAAACAGCAATATCCGGCGCGGACATATTGCCTTCGGGAATCTTACTCGCTTACTAAATGTTTGATCGCCAGAACAAGCGTAACTTTGTCGTAACACAATATTGCTTAACAGAGAATATGCTAACTTTTAACCATATAAAAAAAAAGTTATTTTTGTGGATGGTAGAGATTGGAGTTGTCTTATCAGAAACGCAGAACTCTACTTCAGGTTTGTTTATTTACTAGCTTTCGCCCGCGACTCCGTCCGCGAAGAATTAAAAAAGTAAGTAGCCTATGTGTTCTTCAAGACTATCCTCTACATCTATGCTAAATTTCGTCGAGATCCGTTCAGCAGTTTAGGCTATAATCTCTAAGAAACATCCATCTAAACTTTAAGATTTATGGAGTTATCTTATATGACGTCATACCACTAGTCAAGCTCATTTACAATGCTATCTGATGCCCGAATGTAAGGTAGTTAATAGTTTATCATTGAAATATGACACAGGAATTAAAATTTCCGTGGATAAAAATTCATCAGGAAAAGGTTATTTTTTTTAAACATATCAACTGCAATATTTCATTTCCACGGCCGACGATAAGGAACTGATTCGTGGGCATTACTCGACCAATGACGTTTTTCCACAAACAAAATGCGCGTTGCAATTGTTTTTTCTGTATTCCAATTTTAAATTACACTGTCAGGGATGTATCAACATTAAAATTGGATGTGAAAATTCATGTTAATATTACTTTATATATTAAAATAAAAAGTATCAAGAGTATCTAAGTTAATGGAGAAGATGGGATGGATGTATTTAAAAAAAAATACAAAAAAAAAATTTTTTTTAAATAACGCCATGTTTAGCATTGCTATTAGGGGTGTGCAAAATGCAAATAGCGTTCGTTTCGAATCGAACATTGGAGTCGATTCGAAATTAGAATCTAATAATTCGAATTTTAAAATTATTCCTGATTCGAAAAAGTTCGATTAATACACAAACAATTTAATTTTTAATTGTAAAGAAGCTTACGATTTCATTTTACACGACTACTGCCTATTAGTTCTTTTATAATCGTAGAATACGCTGAATCTAAATGAAAACGGTTCGAATGAAATTTGCTTGGAGTGCACTCGAGTGCGGATTGATCGCTGAAGCGGTAAAGCGCTGCCGATGAGACACATTGTTAGCTTGAAGCGCTCTCATTTGCAACTGACATTGGAAATCTTTAGCAAACGTATTAATAACTTTATTTTCCACCAAGCATATTTTTAATGCCCCCATTGGCATTATGACTACATAACAATGAATTCTAAGTTATTTTGATGTTTAAAAATTATTTATAGTGTATATTGGCAATAGTATAGTATAGTGGCAATCGAGATTTGGAATTCCTTTTTTTCGTCCAACCTTAGTCTCTATTAAATTGCTCCGAATATCGCTGCTTTAATCTCAGTTTCTGGTGTTTCAGCCAATCGGCTCCTGACCAATCGGCACAATACGATTTTACATCATTGAAACCATACAATCAATTATCATAAACTGAATCGGCCTTGTTAAAATTGGGCCGATTGAGCGGTAGGCCTATCGGCCCAATGTGAAACACCCGTTTCTAATATTACAATTATTATGCCATATATCTTTATTAGCTTATTTAACACATAATATATTTTACATGAATTGTACAAAAATAAAAACAAAACATATGTAAAAAATAGAGCTGCCACCTGCGGAATCCGATGACTCAAGCAACCAGTGGTCAGAGCTGCAGACAGGAACCTCCACACTATGCGTGTGGTTTCTAAAATAACTGCCTTTTAAATTACAATTCTTATTAAGATACATACAACTGTTTTATTCCGTATAATGTAACAGTTTTATACTTACAATATAAGTTTTATTGTGACGATAAACAACAAATTCGTTCGCATTACGCAGGCAAGGGGCGTTAACACGTAATCCATTAGGTGTAAAGTTTTGAGTGCTCCAGTAATGTATTGTTTGTGATGTTAACATAAAACCGCTTCAGCCTCCGCGCATTTCAATTAATTCTAATAATCTACCGCTATATTCCAGCTTTAAACCTATATCTAAATTAAGTGGGATTACATATTAAAATATGAAATACTCTAATTGTTGTTTTACAGCTCTCTTACCCACCTTTATCTTCGTCACTGAAGGGAAAAGAAGAGGAATTTCCTCAGTAGACAAACTCTTTGAATATTAGATGAAATTGGTTAGTTAATTAGAATATAATATTGTTAATTTATTCGGGGAAAGTTGGTAAGAATTTTGACATATGTTGGTTTCACACGAGGGCATCCCAGTAAAATTTAGTAGTAAGTTCTGCACTGTCTCACTGCCAACTTAAAGCTTATCACGTATATTTGTGAGAACCTATTCGTAACGTCACCGACAACATTTGTTGTTGAATGGTGTAGCACGTTACGAATAAGTTCTTGCAACTGTCTCAATATTCTTAATAGACCCTCAGTTCTATCTCGCATTGTCTATTGCTGTTATGCTCTCGTGTGAAGCGGGTTTTACTTTAGCATTATAGTATTCCATGTCCTTTACTAATAAATAAATTAAATATCGTTGTGTACAGTACAATATAGTGATAAGGTTATATCGTTTGAGCTAATTACTCCCTTTTATAATCTTTTTATTAGCCGTCGGGGCACGATCCACCTACAACCCATGACGTCCGCATGAATTAGAGCTTAGCATTTAATTAGAATTAATTACGTTACACTGCTAAATCATTTTGTACAGAATTCAATCATCCTTTAATGTTCTTAAAATGTATTTGAAACAAAGCCTTTGTACCCTTTTTCAAAGAATATATTCACATGAACGTAAATTTGATATAGTAAAAGTTAATATTGACTATATTCTCAACATTAACTATTGCTCTGCGCTCTTCATTATGCTTCTGCGTTTAGAGTTATTTTAAAATAATTATGATCGACCAATCTGTATACATTATTCTTCGAACTTGCACACAAATCTATACTTCTATACTAATATAATAAAGCGTAAATACACACTTCTTTGTTGCCTAAGATGTCAGCAATTACAGCATGTTTTTAAATAACTCTTTTTTTAATAAAAAGCCCTACACTTACGTCACGCTTTAGGCTATATATATTCACGCCATTATAGTTAGGAGTAAATATTTTGGATAAATACTCTAATGTGGGAAAGAGACCATAAGTTGCTGCCAACATCAAGGAAACAAGGTTGCCATGGTTTGACATCACGTCATGTCATTTTGACATATGCAATTGATAATTTGACAAATGTAAACAATAAAATGAAATTTTTATAATTTAATGCGGATGAAGTCGCAAGGGAAGCTTATATGTGTTTTTTAATTAGTACGAACCCATTTCATAGCTTAACAAATGCTTAATTCATTATGTAGCAATCGTAACGCCAGCTTCACTAAAACAGAGTAACGTTTAAATGTTACTGAATAAATAAATACAGCCGTAAGAAAGGCCTCGTAAATCCGTTAATTTGTCACCGAGCGGCCCTAATGTAAACGAATGGACTTCACGGACTCTTCAACAAATTAAACTTTGAGAACACTCAAATTACCACATTCGTCTTTATTTTGCATTAACTAGGTCACTCCGTGTCCGAGTGAAATTAAAAAAAAAAACTCTATCTACTATACTAATATTATAAAGAGGAGAGATTTGTATCTTTGGATTTTTGTATTTATTGAAATAAGTCATAAACTACTGGGCCGATTTCTAAAACTCTATGTATTCGCTGAGTAATATATGCTATATTGTTTTTAATTTCACGTTGACGAAGTCGGTAGGTGTTGTTAGTTTTTAAAATATAGAATTAAAAACCAAACGCATCTTTATTTAAACGAAGTCAATAAACAGTTATTTTGCATTCAACTTAACGTATATTTAATAATTTCCATTTTAAAATACTATTATATTTAACAAAGGCAATATTTTCATATTGTTAAATTCAAACTTTAAACGATTTCTATTTCAGTATCAGAAGAGCTATTAATTCACGGAAATGAAGCAAATTGCAGCGCACCTCGGAAACGCTTCCTCCGTGCGATTTTAACTTTCCAATGAAATAAATCGATTTATCAATTCCAAGAAAATATAATTATTTTAATATATCTCATACTGCTTTAGCCCGCGACTCCGTCCGCGTGGAATAAAAATAAAAACAGAAGTTAGTAGCCTATGTGTGATCTCCAAGACTACCCTCTATGTATAAGCGAAATTTCATCGAGTTCCGTTCAGACGTTCAGGCTACAAACTCTAACAAACATCCATCCATCCATCAATCCATCCATCTAAACATTCGCATTTATGATATTAGTAAGAAGAAGTAAGATTATGCAAGTATGATAATCTATAATCAAAACATTTTTAATATCCATTGTTAATCTTAAATAGAAGCTTAAAATAACACTTTTCAATGAATCATTATGTGTACTTAAAACAGAAATAGATAGAAAACAAAGAGTAAAATGTTTAACATAGGCGAAAATTACCTACTTATCTTAAGCATTTTAAAGTAAAATAGACCTTATTGCACTGCTAATAAAATTCACAAAAAACATACAGACGAATTGAGTACCTCCTTCTTTTGGGAAGTCGGTCACAAATAGCGCACGACTTTACAAAGAGTTATCTGTAGAAACTACACTAGTGTATTAAAATTTGGCAAACTCGTGTATATTGAAGCAGAGCACAACACAAAACCCTGGAGATCGTAAAGTAAAAACAAAAAACACTTGTGTTAATAACGGTCTAAGCTCTCGCATCAACCAGTCGCCTATAAAATGGATTTATGTATATCCGGATCGTTGCCAACTTCATTTTCTTTAAAAAATTGTATTGCCCGTTACAAAATAATATTATGTGAAATGCTAGCCAAGATGCTACTGTTCACATTTTAGTACAAGAATCTATTAAAATCTATTAAAGTAATAATAAGAATAGAAGACTGTAAACCTTTCAGACAACTTTCTCGTCATTTTCTTACGAGAAAACGTTGAAGGGAATTAGACTCGACAGAGTAGGGGGTTTAAAGAAGAGAGATTTTCTCTCTGTACGGGAGGCATTCGATTGGCGTGGACAACATGTTGAAGATTGCTCTTTTTTAGTATTAAAAAGTTATAACCACTAGTTTTTATAAAATTTATGTTATTACAGTTTGGCGTTTTTAGTTTTAGGGCCTATCCCACAATTCTTGTAAATCAGTCAGACAACAATCCAACGTATAAAACAGGTGATGGAAGTATCAGAATTTGGTACTTTATCTGACAGTGACGTCACTTTTAAGCTATCTGAGCCTCTATCAGCCAGTGGTGGGACAGGCCCTTAATCTCCTAGAAATAGATGAATTGCAGTTTTCTATGCTTTATTATAACTGTTATCCTAACAAATTCGATATTTCTAAGCGAACGAAATACCGAAGCGAAATATATTAAACGATTTACAACCTCGGCGTCGATCGTCCATTATTCAGTTTTATCAGCACGATAAGGCGATCGGTAAGAGATGTAAATTACTATTGAAATTCAAATAAGACTTTTCAGCTAGAAAATAGTGTTATCGTATAAAAGCAATTGGTCTTTGTATAAAGATATTCTAAAATTAAAATGATGACGAGTTTTGTAAGTAATAAAATAATGCTTTAAAGCTGAAAATTTGTATGGATCTATTCTCGTAGATTTGATGGGGTGTTTCTTGTTGGACTGGCACATTTATCCATCACTCTTAAGGGATTTTGTCTCACTGAGCCAATCGCATTCATAGAATCAATTAGCCGAAAGGGAACAAATGATATGGCGCCGATTGATCAGGAGGCCAATCGACCCAACGGGAAAACGATATGGATGCTGCTAAAATAATATATAGCCATCGTAATAACTTACTGCTACGTAGTTCTTTAATTTAAATGATCTGATATTAATTTATTAGCCAACGAATAATAGAGAAACCTGTTATTATCTGAAAAACATACAACCAAATTTTTAATTAAAACTTCGGACAAAAGGGTTTCAACTACCCCTTTCAAGCACAATTTTATTCGTACTTAAGAGATAAGTAGACTTTAAATGAAAGTGGATATTACAAAGGAGTAAAATAGACTTGTAAAATGTGTGTTTTCACACTCATAAACACATTGTGCGAACTCTCATTTCTCCTATAAAAATATAGACAAAACCACAGATAATTGGTCATTGCAATCTCACGGTTAAATTTCAATTCATTAAAAGTTACTTAATATTAGTAATTAGTATTAGTATAAGAAAATAAGGAGTAATAGGTTAGCATGGTATGGGCATGTTATGAGGAGGGATGAATCGCTTGTTACAAGGAGAACATTAATTATGAGTGTGGAGGTACACCGGTAGAAGTAGACTTAGAAAGAGATGAATGGATTGCGTGAAAGGTGATATGATTAAGAAGGGAGTGATGACTGAGATAACGTTTGATAGAGTTATATGGATGACAAAAACCTGTTGCGCCGACCTTACGGGAGTAGGATAAGGAGAAAGAAGATTATAGAGGAAAGATTTGTATTTTGTATGTATTGAAATTACTCAAAAACTACTGGACCGATTTAAAAAATTCTTGCACCATTAATAAGCTATGTTATCACTGAGTAACATAGGCTGTTACTGTTTTTAATACCAGAGAAAGTCGCGGGCAAAAGCTATTTTAAATAACTCATTGCTTTTAAACAATACAGAAATATAAGCAAAGAATTTAATTAAAATCTATTTTCTCAGATAAAAGTACGTCGGAGTTTTTGCAGACACGCGAAGCGATCACCTCGTCCTCTAGAGATATTAACGTTAATGGAATTTTATATTAAAACACATTAAGCAGCTATTACTTGGCATTTTCTATTTTAATATGTTATTTAGGAATCTAGAAATAAAAAACATTTTATCTATACTATCTATACTATTATAATAAAGCGTAAACACACACTTCTTTGTTGCCTAAGATTTCAGCAATTACAGCATATTTTTGAACAATTCTTTTTTAATAAAAAGCCCTACGCTTACGTCACGCTTTAGGTTATATATTTTCACGCCATTAAATTTAGGGGGTAAATATTTTGGACAAAAACCCTAATGTGGGAAAGAGACCATAAGTTGCTGCCAACATCAAGAAAGAAAGATTGCTAAGGTTTGTCATGTCATGTCATTTTGACATTTGCTATTGATAATTTGACAAATGTAAACAATAAAATAAAGTTTTTATAATTTCACGCGGATGAATCCGCACGCGAACAGCTAGTTATTAATAAAATATAGTAGCTTCCTCAGACACCAGAGTAATGGTCTGACTAGTTTTGTTGTTGAATCAGGTAATTTAGAAGCTTTTTTTATAATTGTAACTATACTAGCTTTAGCCCGCGACGCCTAACTTAACTTAGTAAAATAACTTAGAAATCGATGTGTTCTTCCTGACTATCCTCTGATTTTATCGAGATCTCTTCAGAAGTTTAGGCTACAAACTCTAACAAATATCCATTTATCTAAACTTTCGCATTTATAATATTAGTGCTAAGATGTAAGAATGGAACGTAAGTTTGCGTAAAACGGAACTCATGTACGAGGAAGAGGGGAAGTGGAACAAATATGACGTATGCAGTTGTCAAATGGGAAAAAAAGACGAATGGAGTTCTCAACTTGTTAGATTTTTATTAAAAATGTATTTAAATCACAAGAGCGCACACCTTTGACTTAACTATCTCACAATTGTTGTGCGATTGTCGATTGTTTCGCAGCCAATTCAACTGTTTATTTGCACAACTAAACATCGAGTAGTGTGCGCACCTCCATATAAGCTCATAGGTATCAAAGCAAGATTAAACAGTTGTGCGATAGTTTAGTTTCAGGTGTGCGCACGCACTAAAAAGTCTAAAATACTAAACCAATACCGTTTTTTATTCCAGCCTTAGCCATAAAGACCTGCATATAGTTTGTTAACTTTACATTTGTTATTTTCATAGATATTGTAATATTTTTCTTTAAAAAAGTGCTAAGGTATACTCGAGCTTGAGTCGTATAATTTAAAACAGAACAACTGACTTCGCGCAACCCGCATACAAAAGTTAAATTACAAGGACGTGCTTGTTCGCTCTGTACTTTAGTACTGTAGCCTTCCAAGAATTTGAACTGTAATTTATAAGATAGCAAAATGCCCTAGCTTTCCTCGGACGGATAGAAAATAACCTATTAGTTTGTAGCCCATATTCAAATTCATTGAACGAAAATATGACTATAGATGAATAAGAGATAAAAAATTAAAAGTATTACGTAAATCATTAAACAATTTTTTGCTGGCAATAATGGGGACTTTATCGATTAAAGTTTAATTTTCGAGGAACTACCAATAGATGGCGCTAATTAGTAAAATAAAATGACTTACTTTATCTCTCTGAAGAATTTGAATTTAATTAAAATATGTTGCAAATTAAGAACTGGTGTCATAAAAGTACATCTAAATACTTCTTTAGTATATATCTTTACAGCGAATATACTGATTGGTACAATACGCCTTTATATTGACAAACGAAACATTTCTTTGATGTCTCTTCATTCTTTCCTTACAATAGATATATTGAAATTTCATTTCGCTTTGTTACCGACTCCGCGTTTCTCAATAGTCTTGCAATTTTCTTTAATAAATCATTTTGAATATATTCCTAATAGACGTCTTAAAGAGTCTTTAAAATACAAAGAGATTCAATAATATATAGAGTTGGCATTTTTTCACATTAGCGATGATCATGTGGAAAATATCTATAAATAGATCCTCAAAACCACATGTCAATATAATTTCTAAATTACTTGTATTTAAATTAATTACCAATTGATTGATGTCACTAAACAATATTTATTACTAGCTTTTGCCCGCGACTCCGTCCGCATGGAATAAAAAAAAACAAAAGTGAGTATCCTATCTGTTCCAGACTACCCTCTACATCTATACCAAATTTCATCGAAATCCGTTTAGCCGTTTAGGCTACAAACTCTGACAAACATCCATCCATCCATTTAACCTTTCGCATTTATAATATTAGTGTATGATTTTTAGACACAAAAAAGTGTTGTCCACTATGCCTAGTCTATATATTTATTAAATATCTTTGTAAAAACTAATCATTAAATAAAAAATTCCCTTTAATCTTATGATGAACTAAAATTATTATCTGAATGTAACAAATAGTGACTGTCATCTCTTAATTATAACAAACTGAAAGCCTTCGTTAACTAGAGCGTTAATTAATGTACTCATTAAGCTGACAACTGAAACTACAACAACGTTACATATGACACGGATTCTCCTTCCTTTCATATAAATGAACGTAATGTTTTACTAGCTATTACTCCTGACTTCGTCTACGTGAAATTAAAAACCCAGCGATTATAATATAATGATATTTTAATGGTGAAAGAATTTGTAGAATCGGTCCAGTAGTTTTTGAGTTATTTCACGTACAAAAATCCAAATCTATTCTCAGTATAGATTTACGTTAATCTAACTAATATTATAAATGCGAAAGTTTAGATGGATGGATGTTTGTTAGAGTTTGTAGCCTCGATGAAATTTGGTTAAATATAGAGGATAGTCTGGAAGAACACAGGCTACATTCTTTTGTTTTTTATAATTCCATAAAAGGAGTCGCTGGCGAAAATTAGTACTAAATATAAAATAAACCCATATACATTTTAGAATAAAAATACAGTCTAACAGATGTCAAAATTTGAATATAATTAGGAGTTTGCGTGGCCTTCTCAAGGCGCTGTTATTTAAATATCGTTTCAAAGTTCGGCTAGTAGTGTTTTAAACTGTACAAATACAACGATTTCATCGTAAAGCACCACTGGATTTAGAATTATCTGATAAACTCCACTTGGTATAAACAGGCGTCGTAAATATGTGTGGCCAAAATTAGTTTCTGCTTCACAGCGGCGTTAGTGTAATGCGTCCTAATGAATATTTAATTAAGTTGTGAGACGGCCAAAAGGCTCTCTTACTTGTATTTATGTGATCATACTAATATTATAAATGCGAAAGTTTAGATGGATGGATAGATGGATGTTTGTTAGAATTTGTAGCCTAAACGGCTGAACGGATTTCGTTTAAATTTTGTATAGATGTAGAGGATAGTCTGGAAGAACATATAGGCTACTCACTTTTATTTTTTTTATTCCACGTAGACGGAGTCGCGGGCGAAAACTAGTAAAATATATATTTCATACACTAAATATAAAGATAATAAAAAGGCCTAGAATATTCCCGTCAATATTGATGCAAATAATTTGACGGCTTCTGGACATACAGACAGACATACTTTTTTTTAAAATGTTTTTGTTTTAAGCAAATCGTTTACACGATTTTTTTTTTAATAATACATTCAGACACTTCGATTTTCATAATTGTATAAGTAGACGATTAATAAATTGGAATTAAAAACATCTAAATATATTAGTTTGTGTTTAAATGCTTTCATTATTAATAGCATCTCCTAATGGAAGTTAGAGATCGCGGAACAATTTCATAAACTATAGTTATATGAGTATGAATAGTTTGAGTGAGGTTCAAACTATGAATAGAAGTCCGGACTATGAATATCTTATTCATAGTTTGAAACATTTCTTTATCTCATATTCATAGTCTGAACTTTAATAAGTTAACAATTTGATCTGTTCCTGATTGCGATCCATTTGCAAGTTCCATTGTAAATTCTCAGTGTAACTGCAACCTTGGTTAGAATTTCCCTAAATAAGTCGACAAAGTGAATCTATTTGTGGAGTACAGTGCGGATTAATTATTCATTACACCGGGGACCACAACCGCGTGATACTGTTTTGTACATTCACTAGCACAAGTGTGTTAAATGTCTCCCTTCAAAGTAATATTACTTAATAGTGTATTAAAATTACTACAATTATAACAGTAAGTTGATATTAAAAATTCATATTTCAGTTTTTTACTAGCAACTTTTATCAGTATTCATTTATTTGTGACACAAAACATATTAGAACCCAGGATAGCTAGATCGGCATTCCCAACCGTCACCCCGCTCTGTCCCCACGTTAGAATACGGCTATCACCAAGAAGGTGACAGATGGAACAGTTAACAGTGGTAGTGCCCGCTTTAACATCTTCGCACGAATGGGCCGACTCGCCCGGTAAAATACCACGACCACACAGAAGACAGGCGTGAAGTGGAAGGAATTCCGCGTTTCGTCTGATGAGTGTGGTGCCGGAGGCCTAATTTTAGTCCCTTTCCCTTTCCACCCTTTTCTTAATAGGAACGGATGGGAAGGAAAAGTGAATTTAACGGTGGAGGAGACGCATAGGAAGGGGGAATATCCTTTTATGTGCGTCTCCTCCACCGTCAATCAAGGGTAGGCAACGCATCTGCAATTGCGGATGTCTATGGGCAACGGTCACTTCGCTATTTCAGTGATTTTAGGTGGCCGCTTGCTCGTTTGCCACCTTGTATTATAAAAAAAAAAAAAATAAGTTCCAACCGTCCGTCGCAAAAGGTGGTACGGATGACACTTTTTATTCTCATCTGTCTCTACGTGGGGACAGAGCGGGGTGACGGTTGGGAATAATCCAATTTATCCGATGGGCTATTGGCCCTTAGATCAATAATCCAGAGATCCAATAAGAAGAAAAACAGACCCATATTAAATTATCTAACAAAAAATCGTAGTAAATCAATTCTTTAAATAGTTTTTTTAACACTGTCTCGAATATTGCTCCCAAGTAATTTTGATTACGTTGAACCTACATTAATTAATAAAAGTATAGGGGGTGTAAAAAGTAATTGGACGTGGTACTTTATTACTTCAAATATTCCATTACTGAAGTTTCAAGAGCATATCGCAATAAACTCCATTCACAAATAGGTGATAAACTAAGTGATACTCTACGTAAATTCAGATGGTTTTCGCTACGAAAGATCGTAAAGATGTGTTAGTTTTATCGTCATTTTATTTAATAAATTAATTAGAATAAAACTTATAATATTGCTATAAATATTATAGCAATTTTATTAGGTTATATATATATTGCAGACATAACCAAGTGGCCAAGATTATCCATCAGCAACTTGCCCTTAAATATGCTCTTGTGGAATCGAATCTGTGTCTCTCCAGCCTTGACCACTGGTTGCTTGAGTCATGGGATTCCACAGCCGGTGTGTGGTTTTTACATAATATGTTTTATATTCATCTTTAATATTTATATAAATCATGTAAAATATATTATGTAGTAAATAAGAGTATAAAGAAATATGGGTATTGCTATAAAATATATAAGGTTACATGTATCCCTGTTATTAAAAGACGAGGTCAAAAAGACCTTTAAAAAGATAAGCCTGTCTAAGACTTTCAATAATAATAATTAGAGACATTGCACCTTTTTATGTAGAAAGTAATATAAAATGTTCTTTTACAAATTACAAAAATTGCATAAAAGGTGCAATATTTAGTGTAGTGTAGAAGCTTTTATTCCATCAATTCAAAGTTACCTTTTTTAAATTAAGTAATCTTATTTCTTACTAATGTTATAAATGCGAAAGTTTAGATGGATGGATAGATGTTAGAGTTTGCCGCCTAAACGGATCTCGATGAAATTTGGCATAGATGTATAGCATCTGGAAGAACACATAGACAATTTTTGTTTTTAATTCCACGCGGATGGAGTCACAGGTGAAAGCTAGTATTTAAATGAATTTACTAGAAAAAATACACCAACAATGCAATATATCAAATACTCGTTTCATTTTCATTCTAAAGTTACACAACTAGACAATTTGCAATGTTCTTGAATAAAGACACACTAAGCACGTCCCTGTAATTTAACTTTAGTCAGCGCTTGTTGTTCCCATGGTTTGGGTTTTAAATTACTCGAGAGACGGTTTCATTGCAGCGTTGCTTAGAATATCTAAGCTTTGACCTATATGATGATTATTCTTTTATATTACTAAGAAATAACAGTAATATTTGTTTGTTAATTTTTTCATGTGCGACGTGTTTCTAGATGTATTAAAATTTTAAATTAAGTTTTGACAACAGATGGCGCTACTCGTATTTAATGATACGCTGTCGGGCCAATACAATTTACATAAGTAAAGTCCGAATAAAATTATCCCTTACGAGAGACGGCTTCGGTTATTTAGGTGTAGTTAAAGAATTAAATTTGCTTCCCACGTAAGATCTAAAATAAAATAAACTTCCTCTACTGTATACTATTTTAATAATTAACTATAGATATCTTTTTGATAAATACCAGAATGTATCAATCACACCGTGGCTTTTAGTTTATATTTCTCTTATCTATACATATGTTTATATAAAATTTTCTTTACGTCAATGCCGTTTTACTGTTCCTAATTTTAATACAACACGCACATCGCAAGATGTGTCTACCAATTTCCTTTTATTTCGCAACATCCGCTTTCCCTTCGTTTTTATAAGTATGGTATATTTTAATAAAATCCATTTATGCTTTTACAAATGTTAGAAATTACTTCTGGTCGTGTATTGTTGTGTTTTTATCCAACAAAATAAACTATAAAATATAATCAATTGACAATTTCGGATAAAATTTTTAGGGCCTATCCCACCACTGGCTGATAGAGGCTCAGATAGCTTAAAAATGACGTCATTGTCACATAAGGCAACAAAGTCCGATATTTCCAGCACACATTCTAAACGTTGGATTGTTATCAATTTACAATTTTGTAGGACAGGCTCTTATTCTTCTTTTAGTAAAGGGTGCACAATGACAGTAATTATGCCTTGTTTTTTTATAACACAATGTATTACTTTATGAAGTTAATATCCGATAATCGTATCACAATTTCTTGTCAAAATATAGTTAAATCCTTTATGAATCGATAACACGATACTGACTGAAACAACAGGCAGTAAATCACCGCATAAAGTAAATATTATTGTACGCAAATTATGCTAACTATATAGAATTAAGCTTTAGCTATTCGTGTACTAATTTAAAACAGCACTAAACTAAACTTTTAAACTAGCTGTTGCTCGCGACTTCGCCCGCGTGAAAATAAAAAAATAGCCCATGTTACTCACTGATAACGTAGTTTTTTAATGGTGAAAGAATTTTTGAAATCGACCCTGTAGTTTTTTAATTATTTCAATACATACAAAAATACAAAAAAAAAACAGATTCGCAAAAGAATGACAGTGATAGACAGGTAGAGAAAGAGATCTATACTACATAGAAAACTCAGTTATTACAAAGAATATTGATCTGAGTTCTAGACGAACTTACCTCGCATTCTACTAGATATCGGCCGGCACACTTTTGACAAATAATCGCACAACAGTTGTGCGATCGTCGATTGTTTCGGGGCCAATTCAACTGTTTACTTGCACAACTAAAAATAGAGTAGCGTGCGTACTTCCATATGAGCTCATAGGAATCCATGCGCGACTAAACAGTTGTGAGATAATTTAGTCAAATTGTTCGCGCGCTATAAATGTCTGTAGCAACGAGATTGGTAACAAGAAAAACAAATGCCGGCAGTAATAAGACTGTTTGAAAGTGGATGAGACGAGAAAAGATTAAATGCCTCTGCCTACTCTACTGGGTCAGTGACGTGAGTCTTGTGTGGACTAAAAAAAAAGAAACAAGTTCCGATATTTCGAAGTAATCAATCTAATCGATTTTTCCGATCCCCGTGTGACGATGTTTTAAAAAATGAAATGAAAATAGAAGCGTATTTCTAAGTTTTCTCTTTCAAGTTGGTTTTGTGGTTTGCGTTGGAATAGCACATTGTAATGTGAAATCTATGAATATAATATGAAAACTACTATTACTTTAAACGAAGGGAATTTTTAATAACAATTTTACAAAGTTAAAACAATAGTTAAGTCGTTTTATTATTTACTAGCTTTCGCCCGCGATTCCGTCCGCGTGGTATTAAAAAAAACAAAAGTGAGTAGCCTATGTGTTCTCCCACACTATCCTCTACATCTATACAAATTGAAATCCGTTCAGCCGTTTAGACTACAAACTCTAACAAACATCCATCCATCCAACCATCTAAACTTTCGCATTTATAATATTAGTAAGATACAAATAAATTTAATTTGCATACAGTTTTAAATAAGAATATAAAAGTAAAAAAAAAGGTTATTCTCTTGTTTTAGAACAGTTCTTAATTAATTTCGAACCGTGCTTAGTTAGTTATTTTATTACAAGCCCTCTTTAGTTTTATTTACTCTGATTAGTAATACAAACACTTACAGGCTCTTATCCTATTTTGTTAATTAAATTTAAAGGTCGCAACGAGAATAAAACGATCTTATTATTATTTTCTTAGAAGGTTCAAAAAACAAAAACAAATTAGCCTATTTCCTACAAAATATTCTCATACTGAGTGAAAAAAATATATGAACACGCTTTTTAACGCAATTCTCTAGTTAATAAACTAGTCGGTGCGGATGGTCTGAGGGTCTATCACGAATAATTGTCTATAACGAAAACGCATTCGTTACGTCATCGACAAAATTTGTACGAGATTTGTCGGTATACTTTACGCTCAGTAAGGGCTGTACAAATCAAATACTTTGTAGATTTCGTTACAAAAATGTTCTAGCGAATAAGCCCCCTGTTGCGACAATTGATACGTAAGTTTAGCGATTTCTAATAAATGTGTTTATAACTATTGTATTAAATGAATTAACCATACTAAAAAAAAATACTAATATTATAAATGCGAAAGTTTAGATGGATGGATGGATGTTTGTTAGAGTTTGTAGCCTAAACCGCTGAATGGATTTTGATGAAATTTGGTATAGATGTAGAAGATAGTCTGGAAGAACACATAGGGTACTTTTGTGTTTTTTTATTTCCACGCGGATTGAGTCGCGGGCGAAAGCTAGTTAATTATATAGGAAAAAATTTATAGATTATATATTTTTTAGGTTATAATGTTTTTCGGCAGTGGAATCCCACTGTATTAGCTCAATCGATTTTCTAAGGCATCGTGAAAGCGCGCAATATCCGGCGCGGATGTATTGTCACTCGTTAAGAGAAATATAACAAAAGTGATTACGATACTTGTATATAACTTTTGCGTCTAACGATACCAATGTAATCTATACTCTATACTAATGTTATAAAGATGAAAGATTTGTATTTTTGTATGTATTTAAATAACTCAAAAACTACTGGGCCGATTTCAAATTATAGCTATTATATTTATAGCTTCCGCCTAATTTTTAAAGAAACAACATAGAAAAAAATAGCGAAAATAATTTGTGGTAGTAAAAGTTACACCTAAAAATGAATTTACTAAAATGAACTTATAGTATAAAATATCCAAATCTTTTCAAATTTGATAGTAAGAAAGCTTCTAAATTCTTTCGTCTACCTGAATTGCACCTTAATGCCAGTTTTATTCCTCTATCAGAAAGCAATCCCTTTGCGGAAATAAGGCAAATTGCAATCTACCTCAGAAACGTTTCTTAGCACGCGGCGCGGTTTGAAATTTCCGATAAAAAACGACTATTAACGATCAATCTAATATTAAAAAAATACTCTAAATGCTAATTATATTAGAAAATCGATAGAAATAAATAACACTAATTCAAGAGATACACACGAAGAAAGTATGGATGAATTGTGTCACAGAGAGTATGCTTAAGACGGGAGTGGATTCAGATATGACGGCTGATAGAGATGTATGGAAGAGCAGCATATACTGTGCCGACCATCTGTAGGGACAAGGGCAAGTTGATGATCTTTAAAGGCTGATGAATTAAAATCCAGTGCGGCTCTGCGGAAAATTTGACGAGGACAGGAATATGATAATGTGTGTTATTCAGAAATATAACCTATGCAGTGGACGCCAGCTACAACTGTTGAACATATAGGCAGGCTCGCTCGGTACAATACCACGACTACACTTAAGACTAGCGTGAAATTAAAGCAATTCCGCGTTTTCTTTAATGAGTATGCGTGCTGGTGGCCTAATAGTCCCTCCTGTGAAAGGGGAAGTGGATTTAACGAAGGATGCATAGGGGAAACATCTTTTTTCTGTGCGTCCTCTTCTCCGTCGAGTGAGCAGCGGTTGCTTTGCTGATTCAATGAATTCAACTTCACGCTTGCTTGCTTCCACTTTGTTTTATAAAAAACCGGTTCGCAATTAATATATTAAAGGAAATGACAATAAAATACAATAAAATTTGTTTTTTATTTTTTAATTATGTACATATAATTAAAAACAAGAAAAGTAGATAGTAAATTTTCCGTTACATTGTAAATATTAAAATGTATTATAATTACGTCCTGTGAATCCTATTAATGAATACAACTGAGACAAAAATTAAATAGTGTACGAAGTTAGGTAGTGCCGTGCCCCAGTTGCTCTGCGCTCTGAGGATTGTTGACTCACAGACGTCAAGCTGGAGCCTCTCTTCGTAAACACTACGCTTTCACGTGAAAAGAACCAAATTAAAATACTGCTATAAAGGCTCTACGACCTTATTTTACAATTTTACTATTTAACATTTATTGAAAATTCTTACAAAAATTTAACTGGTGAACTAAAACAATTGAATGTTCAAAATTGGTTAGTTAACAAACATGTATAAAATAAAATTTAGCATATTAAAAAGTTTCAATGAAACTCGAGATGTTGTGTTAATTTAATTGAAGATTGAAAGTGTAAAACCAATCCTGAAAACTTAAAAAAGCTAGCTAACGTAGCTATGTTATCAATGCGATTTTTTTCATAAAGAATAGCTTGCCATTAATAGAGAAGATAATAATTTTTTAACTGAAACAGCTTGTAACTACTCCAGAAAGTTTAAAATTGGACAATCCTTTTCAAATTCTTCGGCGCTTTACTGCTTTCTAATAATTCTCTTTAATGAAATCAATTTATCGTTCGACTTTTAATCGGTTACATTTATAAAGGTTATACAAAATGAAATGTCGTGACTTGACTAATATTATTTTTATAATCAAGATTTTAATTATTAAGAACTTTGTCTATACTAATATTATAAAGAGGAAAGAATTGTATTTTTGTATATTACGAAATAACTCAAAAACTACTCGGCCGATTTTAATAATTCTTTCACCATTAGGAAGGTAATTTATATGTGAGTAACATAGGCTATAGGCTAGGCTATAGGCTGGAGTAATCCATGTCCTATTCTCACGCAAAATACGCGCTAGCCGTGGAGTTGCGGAGACCGTAGCCCCTACTACTTCTACTACTAACATAGGCTATATTTTTTATTGTTTTTTTTAATTACACGCAGACGAAGTCGCGAGCAACAGCTAGTATTTTATAAAATTTAAACAAATTGATTAACCTTGCAGGTGTATTCTGTCAGTAATTGTTTTGTAATTTACTGACATTTAAATAGTTTCGATGAAAACAAATTTAAAATTTCACAGTAACATTTTTACGTATGAAATAGACAATGGACTCTTAAACATCTATTGTCTATAGAAATAACTCTCTTTAGTGAGCGATGGACCATTCAGCAATCGACAATTTAAGCGTCATTGAGGTGTTCGCAAAAATTTTTTGTAAGCCATTGTTCTACTCGTACTGTTTAAGTTATTTGTAAAACTGTTATAGGTTTTTACAAGAAAAAAAAAATTTTTTTAACTAATGGAGTATAATAAGATTATTACGTCACGATTATTATATCACTTAACCCTTAGTTCGACGGAGATTTTGTAGCAAAAAATACTATATACCAGCTTTCGCCCGCGACTCCATCCGTGTGGAATTAAAAAAAAACTAAAGTGAGTAGCCTATGTGTTCTTCCAGACTTTCGAAATAATATCAGGAATAATTATACAGTGTTGGGAATTTGTTAACACAAGTAGTAGTTTTACAAAAAAAAAAGCTCTTAGCATTCGAAAGCTTAGAACGAATGCAAACAATGACAAAGTTTAAAGTCAACTCTAAGTTACAAGCCAGCGAACTTAAAAAGTTAAAATAGAAAACGATCGTTTTGTTTGCCGACGCGAGGTTTTTCTTACAAGTGTTATGTAAATGAACTCAAAGAAATATTTAACACTACAATATCTGTTTTTGGGTTTCTTATATTTTTTAACAAATTAAAAGGGTTTATTTAACAACTAACAGCTAAATTTAGATGCAACAAGTATAAAACTATTGCATTTCTTCGTAATATAAAAATATTAAAAATTAGGCAGTTAATCATACTAATATTATAAATGCGAAAGATTAGATGGATGTTTGTAAGAGTTTCTAGCCTAAACTGCTGAACGAATCTCAATGAAATTTGGCATAGATATAGAGCACAGTCTGGAAGAACACATACATAGGTCACTTACATTTGTTTTTTTTTTTTAAATCCACGCCGTAAGAGTCACTGGGCTAACTAGTAATAAATTATGTGTTGTTTATGTAGGGTTAGTCAAAATGTTGACTAGCACCGATTAGTCCTTCTCTCAGTGATCTAAGTTTTAGAACTTAGGTTCACTCTATTAGTCAAGTTAACAATCAGAACTATTCTGTAGCAATAAGCTGCGACAATCCCCAGGGAAGCTTCCTGTCTTCGCTGCGTTCTTATTAAACATTTAATTTCTTTTCCCGTTGCGGATTACTTAAGAGAATGGCCATAAGAATTTTATGTTCATAAATATTTAGTAGTTTGTTATATAATCAATGGCGTAGGATGGAAATATTAAAGAAATGTGTCAATAGACGGGATATCAAACTATACTTGATAATAAGTCAATGATTACAAGTCTAGTGTGACACAACCGCATATAAAGTGGCATTTGCTTAAGTTATCGCTACTGACATTACAATGAAAGTTTTGAAGTTGTTTTGAACTTAACAAAAGTGTCAAATGGTAAGCTTAAAATCGACTTTTGTTGGCAAAGTATTTCTCTTACTCCTAACGTTTTGTAAATTACAATTTTCGCAAAATGCCATGGGGTTAGTCTTTACTAAGGAAGTAATCTATTACAGTTTTTACCCCCATTAAGTTTTCTCCATGAACTACTAAGTGAAGTAGTTAACGCGACAATAAATGAAGATAAATGTCCAAGGGAGAAAGTAACAATTAATTCAACTTTACGACTTCACAATGCATCTATCTTATTCAATTAGTTTGTGACAAATCTTTGGAGGAAATTGAAATAAAATTTATATACGACTATCTTCCGAAACGACTGGACCAAGTCGAAACATTTTTGTGCAGTTCAATTTGGTCAGGTTGATTTAATCTCAATCGTATTCGCTAGATGGCGCTAGTAAGTTTATAATTAGTCATTGGTAAAAAATCTTAAACATCTATAAAACAACAACACAATTAAAAAATCCAGCCATCAACAGTCAACGACGACAACGAAAACAACAACACAATTAAAAAATCCAGCCATCAACAGACAACGACAACAACAAAAACAACAACACAATTAAAAAATCCAGCCATCAACAGACAACGACAACAACAAAAACAACAACACAATTAAAAAATCCAGCCATCAACAGACAACGACAACAACAAAAACAACAACACAATTAAAAAATCCAGCCATCAACAGACAACGACAACAACAAAAACAACAACACAATTAAAAAATCCAGCCATCAACAGACAACGACAACAACAAAAACAACAACACAATTAAAAAATCCAGCCATCAACAGACAACGACAACAACAAAAACAACAACACAATTAAAAAATCCAGCCATCAACAGACAACGACAACAACAAAAACAACAACACAATTAAAAAATCCAGCCATCAACAGACAACGACAACAACAAAAACAACAACACAATTAAAAAATCCAGCCATCAACAGACAACGACAACAACAAAAACAACAACACAATTAAAAAATCCAGCCATCAACAGACAACGACAACAACAAAAACAACAACACAATTAAAAAATCCAGCCATCAACAGACAACGACAACAACAAAAACAACAACACAATTAAAAAATCCAGCCATCAACAGACAACGACAACAACAAAAACAACAACACAATTAAAAAATCCAGCCATCAACAGTCAACGACGACAACGAAAACATAACTCAGGATAGGTCACTCTTCTCACCATATTCACATACAAGCTTTCGCCCACAACTCCGTCTGCTCAGGATAAAAAAATCTTAGTAAGTAGCCTATGTGTTCTTCCAGACTGTCTAAATCTGTGCCGTTAAGGGATCCGTTCTTCTGTTTAGGCTACAAACTCTGACAAACATCCATCCATTCAAACATTCGCATTTATAATATTAGTATGATTTGTTGTTGACGTCATAAAAATAAGGAAAAACAAAGGAGGACGAAACAAAAACAAAACACAGAAGACTTCACGATAGCTTTGGTCATCTATCACAGCAGACATAGCTGTTAGAAAGTTTAGAGTACGGATTTCTGATTACGTGGTCGACTGTTCGAATCCCGCCATTAGACTACTGTTAACTATTTCTATCACAAGCCTTGAGGTCAGTTGAAACGGTACAAAAAGTATTAAAAAATTTAAAATCTCCTGTTATAAAAGAGCTAACATAAAGTGCTGCAATGTATCAAGAGTGGAAAGGATATTTTGTTTTGTAGTCGACTGTAAATATATCTATACTAATATTATAAGGAGGAAAGATTTGAATTTTTGTATGTATTAAAATAACTCAAAAACTACTGGGCGGATTTTAAAAATTCTTTCACCGTTAGAAAGATAATTTATCTGTGAGTAACATAGGCTATTTTTCATCACGTGGAAAAAGTCGCGAGCAACAGCTAGTCTATTAAGTACTCTATCTAGGGTAATACATTTTAAATGTTAGATTTACGGCTTAAAATAAAACATTTCGATGTATATCGCGAACGAAATTAACATGAACTCCATTAAGTAAACATTTGTATATAGTTATCCATTAGCTGGAAGCGGGAGCGGTACTTCATTAATTTACATCAACACGATTGAGACTGGCTCATGCATACACAATGCTCCTGCATCACTACATTAAAATACAACGAAATATTACTATTCATCATTGCAAATTAATGAATATTATTACGGTTTATATAAATATTTTAATTCGCTTATATTCATCTCTCTGGACTTATCCACTAACTGTGGTCGCATTTTATAAACCTAATTGCTTTGGCTTCGTTTAAACAGCCGTTCATTTGTCCGTCATCAAACTTAGGATAAGTCAATTAAAACATTTTAATATATTGATTACTAGCTTTCACCCGCGACTTCATCCGCGTGAAATTAAAAAAAAAAACAAAAGTGAGTAGCCTATGTGTTCTTCCAGACTATCCTCTACATCCATTCCAAATTTCATCGGAATTCGTTCAGTCGTTTAGGCTACAAACTCTAACAAACATCCATCCATGTATGAAGAAGTATGTAAGAAGTAAGAAATAAGATTAGAATACATTATACTATACGCAAGTCAACCAATAAATCGCAGTGACTGCATTTATTTAGTCAATAATAGTAGCCAACAGTAGTTCAAGATAGACAATTAAAATTGTGTAGAGATGAACTAATAAACAAATATTTTTCGTATTTTATAATTTAAGCATTTTAGAACATCTCTAAAATGTCCTTACATTTTCTAAGACAAATGGTAAACAGCTTGATCCAAGTAAAAACAGTTCCAACAAGACTAAATCTCAATATCTGTAGAGACAAGTGTAATCCGCTTACCGCCTACAAGCGACCAGCAGCGTGCAGCGCAGCTTGCTACCGAATTGCATAGGAATTTCTTAAGGTTTTAACCCTTTGCTATATTGTTAGACTAGCATATACTGTACATCTATACTAATATAATCAAGCGTAAACACACATTTCTTTGTGGCGTAGGATGTCAGCAATCACAGCATATGTTTGAATAATACTTTCTTTAATAAAATGCCCTACACTTACGACACGCTGTAGGCTATATATTTTCACCCTATTAAACTTAGGGGGTAAATAAATTGGAAAAAAACCTTGGGAAAGGGACCATAAACTACAAACTGCTAATATCAAGGAATCAAGGTTGTCTTATTGTTGTCATTTGTGCATTTGAATTTTGACATTTACAATTGAAAATATCGAAATGTAAAAAATAAAATAAAGACGAATCCGTCCGCGTGGAATTAAAAAAAACAAATGTGAATAGCCTATGTGTTCTTCCAGACTATCCTCTACATCTATACCAAATTTCATCAAAATCCGTTCAGCCGTTTAGACTACAAACTCTAACAAACATCCATCCATCCATCATCTAAACTTTCGCATTTGTAATATTAGTAAGATGTTAAATAGATATAAACATAGTCTAGTTTTTTTACCAGACTGACAAAGAGCAAGGTAATGTTTTTGTTCGTAACTTTGTTTTTATGTATGGTTTCTATGTATGTAAACTCCTTGAGCTTTAATTACTGAACCGATTTTGATGAGGCGTCATTATTTTCGTCTTCTCCCTAGATATAGTACATTTCGTAGGCATAAGACTCATTTTATTGACGTGAGAAATAGGATAATAAAAACCAGCTCAGTAAAATATCAGTCGAATAAGTGTTACTATTATGCGCAGATAAACCTTGGCTACATCTCTTGATCATCATCATCATCATCATCATCATCATCATCATCATCATCATCATCATCAACATCGACAACATCATCAAGGTATAATATATACAAGGTATTGCGAAAAAAGAAAAAAAAAAACAGTACGTTTGAAACATTTATTCAAAAGCTATTGTGATATTAGAAAAGTATTTAATACGTATTTAAAGAACGTTAAAATAATAGATGTAAATTTTTACCGCTACTATGAACGTGAGAAAATATTTCAAAAGACGTTTTTTTTTCCACCTTAGTGTGCTCAGACCTGTCTCTTCGTTTGACCGAGAATCCGCTCAAGTCTGTCTGAATTGAAATTTTTACTCTTTGCCTTTGTAGGTTTTACATGAATTTAAAGTAAAGGAATTGTTACACTTTTATTTAGTCGTGTGTAAAATAGGCTGTTTTATATTACAATTTATACTCAATAAAAATATTCTCAGGTGTTCTGATTTGTTAGCCTTCATAATCACGGAATAATTTAGAAAAACACCGATACAAATAATTTGCAATATTTTTTTTTAAATTTCTAGCAAGCCAGCTACTGTAATATAAAATTTTAATACAAAAAAAACGTTAAAAAGACTTTGTAATGCAACATATTTTATACTTCTATAATATCGTCTAAGGAATAAACTCCGGATATTACCCGCTTCTTCGATCTTTATCAGATATCTTGAGGAAATTTTCTTTGTAATAAATAATATTATCTTCACTTAATACAGAGGAAAAAAATGTTACAAAACTATTACATTGTATTAAAACTTCACAACTGATTTTAATATTAAAAAAAAACTGTATAAACCCCGATTCAGGCAAAGTATAAACTAGCTTTCGCCCGCGACTCTGTCCGCGTGAAATTAAAAAAAAAAAAAAAAAAAAAAAAAAAAAAAACTGTATAAACCCCGATTCAGGCAAAATATAAACTAGCTTTCGTCCGCGACTCGGTCCGCGTGAAATTAAAAAATAATATGAAACTAGTAAATAATGTAGCTTTTTAATGGTGAAAGAATTTTTGAAATCGGCCCAGTAGTTTTTGAGTTATGTCATTACAAACAAACAAAGTTTTCCTCTTTATAATATTAGAATAGAAAAATCACCTGCCTAACTTCTCTTATGAGCCAATAAATGTATTTACTATTTTTTTATTCTCAAAACACTTGCTATGTGCGATTTTTCTTAAACAATACCAATTAAAATTCAGTTTTAAGGCATTTTGCCTTATCAATATTGTAAATTTTATTTGCATCAAAAATTGTCAGAGTTGTTTACGTCATCTTTGATCATAATTCTAAAGTTTAAAGGATAAAAAGGTTGCGAGGGAACATATGCAAATATGTAACCGAGCTTTTAAACTGTTCATGCATCTTTAAGTTAATTTCCATAATGGCAGGAAAGCGTAGCGGGGGCGCTGGCGTCGCGTCGCGCTCTCAAAGGGATCGTTTTCTATTTTAAGTTTGTAAGTTTGCTGGCTTCCCTTGTTACTTAAAGTTGACTTTAAACTTTGTTATTGTTTGCGATCCTTCCAAGTGGAGTAAGTACATGTAAAGTTTTATTACTTGTATCGCTCTTCTTTCTGTTATTCCAATTACTTTTAATTTATTATCAACTAGCTTTCGCCCGCGACTCCGTCCGCGTGGTATTGAAAAAAACAAAAGTGAATGGCCTATGTGTTCTTCCAGACTATTCTCTATGTCTATACCAAATTTCATCAAAATCCGTTCAGCCGTTTAGGCTACAAACATCCATCCATCCATCTAAACTTTCGCATTTATAATATTAGTATGATTGCGGAATTATTTGTGTTATTTTTTAAATGTCACTGTTTAATAATGAATTCTGACATTTTATAAAAAATCTCTGATTTGTGTACTGTCTACGTCTAAACATTTACAAATCTTATCTGAAAAGATGTTGCTCAAAGCTCTTGTCCACATTTAAATAACCCTTACTTCAAACAGAAAATTAAAGGTAACCCATGGAAAAGTAGATTTAAAGAGATTTTTTTGACCGACTTCCCAAAAGAAGGAGGTACTCAATTCGTCTGTATGTTTTTTTTATGTGTGTTACGGCATAACTCCGCCGCTAGTGGACCGATTTGGATAATTCTTTTTTTATCCGACAGGTAATGCTTTGCAGGTGGGTCCCATTTTTTAAACATTAAAGTAAGTTACATCATGAACTAAATATTTCTATATGTAAGAACATGGAAAAAGCGAGAATAGTTTACCAGAATTGTATCAAATGAGAATCCATAATATCTACTAGCTTCACCGACATAAGGAAAAAATAAAAGGTTTTGTTTAAAAATTATAATTTACCGACTAATTGCAAAACTTTGATGTACGCGATAGTGATTCGTCTTTCATAGCCTCTGTGAGTGCACGTAATGGATTTCTGACGTTCAAATAAAATGATGGATGGTATCCACTATTACAATTATTTTAAACAAAATGTATAGCATTAGTTAAATAATACAGCTTTAAGCCTTGTCCTATATTTTAAGTTATAAATAAAGATTAATAAAAACACAGTCCGTAAATGTTTATACCATTTTTTGATACACATTTTAGTGATTCATTTTTAACTGGCTTTTGCCTGAGACTCCGTTCGCGTGGAATTAAAAAAAAAAAGTGAGTTGCCTATGTGTTCTTCCAGACTATACTCTACATCTCTACCAAATTTAATGGAAATCCGTTCAGCCGTTTAGGCTACAAACTCTAACAAACACCTATCCATCCATCTAAACTTTCGCATTTATAATATTAAGTATTACCAATATAATTTTGATTAAAAAATTTAATGGGTTTTAAGAATATTTTACAAAAAAAAATGTAGCGAACATATATTATACATAATTATAACATAGGTTCTTTTTTACCGAATGATTATGCACTATTTTTTTTGTTTGTTAACAACAGTGTAAACCTACAGTAAAATAAATTAGAGCAAACACATTTAACGTTCCAAGTACGAATGCAGTTCAAGATGCGCTAACTTCCTTTCAGATGACAGCAACTTTCTTACAACTGTCGTCACGTGTAGCTCGTTACAGCTAACGACTGCGGGGAAAAATACACCTGTCACCTTGTCGGCTTGTCACCTGTCATGCCGAGCAAGCGCAGTGACAGTCTGCCGAAAATGATGTCTATAGTTAGGTAAGATACGCGATAACTGTACTTTTATGTTTGGTTAGAAGATTTTTTTTAAATATCAAATTATTTTGTATCTTATATACAGTTGTCATTTTTATTCTTTGATATTTTAATATTAGTTTTTGTTATATTTGCATTGTCAAGTTTTGTCTTTTAAATGTGAGTTGATGTTAGTTTAAAGACAATTCAAGTAATTGATAAAAGTTACCCTTAGTAGATTTAGTATGAGAAATATACATTAAGTTATGTATAAAACATTATTGTGTACCTTATGTGTAATGTAAAACGTATTAGTGCCATCTATTATCAATGACCACGGAAGATCAGCACTTGTGCTGAGTGGTTTTAAATCTTACTAATATTGTAAATGCGAAAGTTAAGATGGATGGATGGATGGATGGATGTTTGTTAGAGTTTGTAGCCTAAACGGCTGAACGGATCTCGATGAAATGTGGCATAGATGTAGACGATAGTCTGGAAGAACACATAGGCTACTTGCATTTGTTTTTTTAAATTCCGCGCGGACGGAGTCGCGAGCGAAAGCTAGCTCTTCATAATTCCATTGAACTATTTTCATGTATTTAAATTTTTCTCATTCAATAATCTGTGAAAAGGAATCAAAATGGCGGACAAATACGTTCCAGGTGTTTCGTTTCGAGCTTTCCGTTAATAATTTGAAAGGTTCAACGGGGATTTTCATTTCAATGGAAAGCGTATTTGGAAAATACGGCGCCTCTGAATATTATCTTGCTCTTTAGTTAGGCCTGCATATTAACTGAGTACTACTTACTTTTTGATAATTAGCTTGAAATTCACTTACTGGTTGATCATATCAACTACCTAGGTACTAAATTTTGAGTCTAGAGACTTGAAATTTTGGACACATATCTTTATTATGCACTCGAACACTATGAAAGTATTTTTAAAAATTTATCCTCTAAGAACACTTACTTTTACTAATTAAATTATTTCCTTTACAAAATGTATGGAAAATGTCGTGTTTATTTTAAGTAATACAGCCTTATAAGTAAAATGAAAATAGTATTAAAAATAAATATAATAAATACGCCAAAAATTTAATAAACGAATGCTACATGTAGCAAAAATTGAGTATTATTGGCTTTGAATACGATTTCCAATTTATTGGCTTGAATTTCACATCTCCGTTCCGCACAATAAGCTGACCTCGACAGAGTTCAGGCGGACACGAGTCTCGCATCGTGTTTGAATATTTACTATAAAAAAAAACTGATATATTTTTAACTCTAAATTTAAATTTAATTCTGTACATTACTTACTTCGGTTAGAGTTTTCCTATCATGTATATTTCACTAGCTTTCGCCCGCGTCTCGGTTCGCGAGGAATAATAAAAAACAAAAGCAATTAGCCTATGTCTTCTTCCAGACTACGTTCTACATCTATGCCAAATTTCATCGAGATCCGTTCAGCCGTTTAGGCTACAAACTCTAACAAACATCCATGATGGTTTCAATTTATTTCTCCTTAAATTGAATAGCGTGAAAATATATAGCCTTAAGTATGTCCTAAGTGTAGGGCTTTTTATTAAAGAAAGAATTATTCAAAAATATGCTGTGATTTCTGACATCCTACGCCTCGAAGAAGTGTGTTTACACTTTATTATAATAAAAGAAGTGTGTGTTTACGCATTATTATAATAGTATAGATATCATAGAAGTATAGATAATATAGAAGTATAGACAATAAGCTACTATATTATAAAGTCTCGATTCCCAGTTCTCCATCTTCAAACATCGATTTCAAAATGTACTTAGTCTCTATGATGCAATAGCCAGTTCACTAAGTAGACCTATTCACCCCACAATCCCCTGCTTGTTAACCTAAATCCACTTTAAAATAATCAAATGTGTTTGCTTCTCTCATTAGTCCCCCACATGTACATTCTGATACTCTGAATCACATCGCCCTATTGATTACCAACATGTTCGACACTCCCCTCATATTAGTGTGTACTAGAGTACGTAACACTCAACGTATTTCCGAATCCGAGCTATGTAGCCTCGTACTAACGCGTAACCAATCCGAAGCCGAAGCGAACAAAGATAAGAGCCAGGCTTGGTTTATTAAACAAACTAGCTGCTCCTCGCGATCGTCCGCATGAAATTAAAAAATATAACCTATGTTACTTATAACGTAGCTTTATAATGGTGTAAGATTTTTTGAAATCGACCCGATTCGATTTTTGATTTTTTTTTAATACATACAAAAATCCAAAAATGCAAATCTTTCCTCTTTATAATTAGTATGGAAGATATAATAATATTAGTATAGATTAATAAATCTTACTAATATCATAAATGTGAAAGTTTGGATGGATGGATAGATAGATGGATGTTTGTAGACTAAACTGCTGAACGGATCTCGACGAAATTTGACATAGATGTAGAGGAGAGTCTGAAAGAACACATTGTAACTAATGTATGTTTTGTCTATATACTAGCTTTCGTCCGCGACTACGTCCGCGTGGAATTTAAAAAAAAGCAAATAGCCTATGTGTTCTTCCAGAGTATCCTCTACATCTATGCCAAATTTAAGCAAAAACCGTTTTGTGGTTTAGGCTACAAACTCTAACAAACATCCATCCATCTAAACTTTCGCATTTATAATATTAGTATGATTTTCAAGACAAAATTATTTTTCTACTGTATAGATCATTTTGTTTATTTAACACTTAAGAACATTCTTCTTCTTAACATTAATAATAGTTCTAAATGGCGTTGATCTTTATATTTAAAGGCGTAAAGTTTCTGCTACGCTAACCTTAAATGTAGACTGTTGCTAGCAGTATTATCAAAAAGATGTACAAGAGATATCAAAGAAAAGTCTTTTCCTTTTTGGCAACTGTAAGCCTAGCTTTAATTTCAGTTTAAATTTCATTTAAATTTAATTTTTAATACACAAGTATTATATATGAACAAATGTACAATATTTTTTTTCAACATGACGTAACAATCAAATAAATAGTGATGAAGGGAACAATATTGATTTAATGAATGATAATTTAGGAAATGAATTTGAAGCATTTGCAGTGTAATATAGACAATCTTTAAATTAAAATTTACATTGTGTTCTTAATAGAAAAATAGCGATGTTCTCGAGATAGCATAACGTCAAGTGCTGGCACATAGAAATGAGAGGAGGGAATAAGGGACCAGACGATTCAGATCGTCGACCATAAATCTAACTTTCAGCAAACTTTGCAACTATTGATTGCTGGCGGCGACTCAAGTCTTCGTCTAAATGACAATTGATTTTTAATATAAAGTCCTTCCAAGATATCTTTACAAAATTGGAATAAAACAATACAGTAAAAACTAGTTACTTGTCGCGGGTAAGGACATTAAAAAGAAAACTGGGATATTTTCTTTATTACATCTATATCTATAATCTTGTCTTGTTTTAAAGAGGAAAGATTTGTATTTTTAGATTTATATATATATTGAAATAACTCAAAAACTATTGGGCTGATTTTAAAAATTCTTGCACCATTAAAAAGCTACGTTATCGGTGAGTAACATAGGCTATGGTGTTTATTTTTTAATTTCACGCGGACGAAGTCGCGTGCAACAGCTAGTTACTAATATAACAACTCTTTAATCATTGCAATTGAGGTGAAGGGCACTGACCACCATTAAAAGATTTAATTTAATGTTACATGGTGGACATTCGTGCTGTCAATACGTGTATGCGGAGAGATATCTCTGGTAGAGAGCAACTAACCGCTTGATTCGAATATTACATTACACCTCGTAACTCGATCAGTACCTACCCTGTGCTACGCATGATGGTTGAATAGCGTAACTGGACTTGTAGACGCAGTTTTTTTTAATATTTTCTCTTTATATAATATTTCAAAAGTTGTATTTACATTGATATGTATGTGTTCGTAAACACTAAAAGGTACACAATGGATTGCACGTCGAAAATGAATTGGCATATATCTCTTCGAGTCGCTACCTTTTAGCGAAGAGCCGCTCAGTGAGTCGACAATGACAAATTTTACTGATAGAAGCTTAGAATCGTCGAATACGGAATGGATACGAAAAGAAATATTGCTAACTAGGGAAATGTATTGCGACATGAAAAGGAAGCATTTTGATAACAAGGTTTGCTTGGAGCTATTGTATTATCTGACAATGCAGTTCTTTTAGATCTAAATTTTATCATTAATGATCTCCTTTGTTTTAGAAACATTATAGAACTTTGCATGTAGACTTATTAAGAAGAGTTAGGATTCTAGTTATGTTCATCATCATCATCAAGTTGCCCTTATCCCTTACGGAGGGTCGGCACAGTATGTGCTGCTCTTCCATACACCTCTATCAGCCGTCATATCTGAATCCACTCTTTTCTTAAGCATATCCTCTTTCACACAATCCATCCATACTTTCTTCGGTCTTCCTCTTCCTTTGTAGCCATCCACATTCATTCTAGTTATGTTATGTAAGAATATAAAATATGTTTTTTTCCTTTTACTTTTTAAATCGAATTTAACAAAGGCCATTGTTTATTGACCGCTATTGATTTAAGGAGGAAATTTTGACAATAGTTCAAGCACTATTCAGTTTAAATTTATCTTAAATAGTTTTAAATGTCTTATTTTTAATGTTTCGTAATATTATATTCCAGCTTAGCAAGGCCGGGTACAAGCGTATAGTATTAAATTATTTTAAAATTAAACATAACTGTATTTTATTACCGTACTACCTGTTGCCCGCGACTCCCTCCACGCAATATTAAGATAAAAAGTAGCTTATAATATGCCATTCTATGTCAGCTAACCTTCAGTGAAAGTTCGGTCGAAATCGGCGTAGCCTTTTCGGAGTTTACCCGGAACAAATGCGGCTTGCGGACAGACAGACAACAAATTTTAAATGCTATTTTCGTTATCAGCTACGTAAATACCTAATCTTCCCAGAATCTGGAATTTTTCTTTTGATATTACAAATAGACAATACAATTTTATTATATGTATAGAATGGATTAATTTAACGCAATACATTAACAATGGCAGATATGGATGTAAATTCCGATTTACATACAATTTTGTCCGTTTCAATGATCCATAATTTTAACAGATAATGATATATTTAACCAACATGTTGTGTTCCTGTTAACATACAGATTTTATAGCATCATATATTTTGAAATTCAAATTGCTTGGTGACGTTTAAATAAAAATATTTGAGTTTAAAATTGTGACGAAAATTTTTTTTAACGTTGTTTGTAATTCAGAAAAATTGCAAATAATTTTGTTATATTTTTCTCTCTGCTGATTTTTGTTCGAATTTTAAAATTTAATAACTTACACATGATAGATATTTACTTTATTACGATTAGAAATTATTGGTCGAACCCATGCTTTTTTTTTGTGCTCAAAAATTATTTAATAAATGATTATATTTTCGAGTAAAATGTTCATATTCTTGAATATGTTTTAACAATATACGTTACGGAAGTGTCATCAACAATACGCGAACGACCGCGGGACACGCTAAGCAAGCCTTGTAATAATTCGTGAAGCGATAACGCCTTTGCTGTTGGATGATTTCCAATATTTTTCAAATTGTGACCGTGATATAAAGTTATGATTAACAGTATTAATGTGTTTATTTTAGGATAAATAAACTAAACTTAGGTAACATTTTACCGGAAATTTTAAGTGGGAATATTTTAACGACTTTTAGTTAAATCACCATTACATCGGACTTTTAAAGGTCACTTAATTTATTCATCATCATCATCATGATCAACAGCCTTTATCTGTCCACTGCTGGACATAGGCCTTCCCCAATGCCTTCCATAAAACGCAGTCCTCCGCTTTTCGCATCCAACGACTTCCCGCCGTGCGCACTATGTCGTCGGTCCACCTGGAGGGAGGACGCCCCACGTTCTTTACGCACTTAATTTATTATATTGCTGTAAAGAAAAATGAATTATGCTATCGTAAAGATTTGTCCGCGTGAAATTAAAAAAAAACAAAAGGGAATAGCCTATGTGTTCTTCCAGACTATCCTCTACATCCATACCAAATTTCATCGAAATCCCTTAAGCCGTTTAGGCTATAAACTCTAACAAACATCCATTCATCTAAACTTTCGCATTTATAATATAATATTAGTATAAAGTATGATTAGTATGATATAAATTGTATTTTTTTTCCTTCATTTGTTTCATACATTCGGTTTTAGAACTGATGATGCTCTGGGGTCTCAAACTTTAATACTCCATTAAAAGTTTAGGGACTGAATACCCTTAAACTGTGGATTTACCTTCAATTATGTACCGAAAGTGTGGAATTATCGAATATTTTTTTTTATTTATTAGTAGCCTGTGTGTTATTTCAAAGTTCATCGAGATCCGTTAAGTCTTTCTGGAGATACGTAGTAATAAACGTCGATCCATCCAAACTATCGCATTTATATTAGTAAAAAGTATTACTGTCATGAAAATAAATCTAAGAGCGGTTTAGTATTCAAATTGCCTACTTAAGATCATTTATTTGAGATAAATTATATCATTTCTTACATACTTATTTTCCTACGAAACTTTACAATTTATGTACGTAATTGTGTACGTTTTTATTATGATACTAATAAATCTGTGAACGAACCTTTTTCACGAAATCTCACAAAACCCAACAAACGACGTCGATTTACAACTACCACTCTATCGCCTCCCACCAGTTTTACGGTCGTTACATCTGACCTCTGCTAACTTCGGGATTACCTACAATATACATAAACTTATATACAATATTAAACTATATTAGGAAAAAAAAAGTAAATGTAAGAAAATGTAATAAAGATAAAAAAGAACTCAGACTCCGTGTCCGAGGAAAGCAAGTGGACGGCGCATAGCCGTTCAATTAAAAAAAAAAAAACTATATTAGGAAGAGGAAGACCGAAGAAAGTATGGATGGCTTGTGTGAAAGAGGATATGCTTAAGAAAGGATTGGATTCAGATATGACGGCTGATAGAGATGTATGGAAGAGCACATACTGTGCCGACCCTCCAGAAGGGATAAGGGCAAGTTGATGATGATATACAATATTAAACTAACGGCATAAAACTGAAAGGATATTTAAATATGTAACAGTGTCTTAAATCATAAAGCAACCTTTAAATTCCATATTCCAATAAAATGATGTCTGTAAACGGCGCTTACAAAATGAATTGTTCAAGAGTCGTTTCAATATTTGGTGGTAAGATTATTGATTTGTGAATGTCTTAGATTAGTCTTTATAAACATTTACTCAATTGTTAAAAAAAGAGAAAGAAGAATATGAGTTTAAAAAGAGGATTGCGTGAAAGGTGGGTCAGAAAATAGCGACTGGAATGATTTATCGATGTTGAAAATGACTGTATCCACATAGGGTGGGTTATTCTTTTAAACTAGAAGAGTCTTGTTACAACAATGGCGGGACTCGAACCCGCAACGAGATCGTGCATTTTTTGTAAACGTTGTTTTTTTAAACAAAAAATTGCGAGATATTCCTACATTTCTCTGTAGAGGTATTGTATAATCTTGTTCGGATACGAGCAGGTGTTTATTAAGGCGGACGCTAACTCCGCGCCGTCTTCATTATTTTCCTCATTAGCACAAAGCCGGGCCCGACGATTAAAGATCATGGAACGTCTTCCACGAATAACTATCTTATCTAACAGAATTACTATTACAGACAACCTGCAGGATAATGTTTGCTTTACCTTACCGTTTTTCGGAGTAAAGATATATTTTTAGAGTTAATGTTCTTGTATTAAGATGGTTTTTTTTAAACATTACATAGAAATAGATAATACAGAGCTTATCTTAATCTCTTTTATTCAATGAATAAAGATTTTTATTTTAAATACTCTTACTTCTTACTAATATTAAAGATACGAAAGTTTTGATGTATATTTTGTGATTTTTATCACCAGAACGACTTAAGGGATCTCGATGAAATTTAGATGTAGAGGATAGTCTGAAAGAACACATAGGCTACTTACTTTTGTGTGTTTTTAAATCCGGACAGAGTCGCTGGCGAAAGTTAGTAAATTCATAAATACAATTAATTCCTAAAGTACACAAGAATCATTGTCACAACGGTTTATTTTAATTAATTCACACGACCCTCTTCGGAGATACTTGCGTTGAATGCAAAGAGTGTGCTGAAAATAGTGCCTTTGGCACCGAGCCTTTGTAAAGTCGTTCACGTAATACTTGTTAATTTTTTATGGAAATTCGAGTAAAAATATACGGCTATTGTTGTATGCGGGGTAAAGCTAACTGAAGTGGACTTTTCTCTTGCTACTTTGTTACTTTTTTGTCTAAATTCGTTTTGTTTTTAATTAAAAATTATAACAAGTTAAGGCAATCTGATGAGTGAAATTTCAGAAATTTTAGGTTTACAATTTGTGTAACAATAATTAGAGTTTTTAATTTGAACATACTCGTTTAAGGTTGTAATTTTTTTTATTAAAATAGTATGAAATTTTTCAACTTATTTCACTGGATAGTAAAAAATATAGTCTTAAGATGAATAGCAAAAGACCTAATGAAGTTTGTTTAAAAAGTTTCCTTTGAATAAAGCACAATAGATTTTTTCAACAAATTGTCTGGAACTAAAGATATACCCTGGGGTTATTATTTTTACTATAGAATTTCAAAATTAACGTTATTCTTCAATGTTTTTGTTTTCAAATTAATTTGTGAACATTATTCTATAGTTAGGGACGTATATTTCATATCTACTTTGTTCATCATTCGTGTTCAATTATAGCTCTTATAGTGACAGTGCTAAGTGGGAATGAAATTTAATTCCCATTTATCAACAAGTGAAAATCAATCGCAAATTAAAAGAAAAATTACTAATTAAATCTAATTGTTAATATTACAAATCAAAACTACACACGACGTGATACTGTCTCGGCAGCGTGATTAATTATTACGCAGCACTTGATCCGATATATCACGTGTCCCAACACGTAGACAACGCACTTTGGTAACATAAATGATGAAAAACAATTTAGAACAATTACGTTACAAATTATATTAATTCCATTATAATTGTTAACATTACGTTACAATCTATAGACATTCTAAAATCGAAAGATTTTAACAACACGTAGATACTCATCGAAGTGAAACCGAAGGGACTTTTTTTCTATAAAACTTCTATTTCCTTACCGTTCGTGCAACATTTGTTGTACGTGTTAAAATGTTGACCATAAAAAAAAATGCATCAGATGAATTTTAATAAGTTTTAAAAATATATCGTTGTAATTAAATAAAATTCGAACACATGTATATTAACAGTATTCGTATTTCATTTCCATAGAAATTACATGCTCAAGTCATGTCGATAGCAGCGTTTTAGTGCATAAAGACAGACGTTAAGCAGCTCCGAGCAAATTAACTTGTCTACAGCTTCGCTAACAGTTATTAGTATACCTAGAGCTTTAATATGCCTTTTGATTAGCTTAAAGTTAAACGATTTTAAATTAAAGGTAACAAAATTAGATGTTACAAACATGATTTTATTTTAATGACTTTTATAATGTTAAATATTTTAATGATATTTTATGAGATCTAATAATAATAAATTTCATTAAGCCATTTGAACTATAGGTCAAAATAGGTATAGTTCATACATCTATACTATTATAATAAAACGTAAACACACACATCTTTGTTGCCTAAGATGTCAGCAATTACAGCATATTTTTGAATAATTATTTTTTTAATAAAAAGCCCTACACTTACGGTACGCTTGAGGCTATATATTTTCACGCTATTAAACTTAGGGGGTAAATATTTTGGATAAAAACCCTAATGTGGGAAAGAGACCATAAGTTGCTGCCGCCATCAAGGAAGCAAGATTGCCATAGTAACGTAATTGGTATATTGATATTTGCAATTGAAAATTTGACAAATGTAAACAATAAAATAAAATTTTCATAATTTCATGCCGATGAAGCCGCACGGGAACAGCTAGTTCACTATAAAATTTTCTACTATTAATATATTTAATAAAAATTAAGCACGCTACTAAGAAAAATTAAAAATATTTTCTGCAATAATTTCAGTTTATTTAAAGTAATAAAAAGTTAATTTACCTGCATTTCAATTTTGAAGCGAATACTTTCGTGTCAAAGGAATGTTTTAAATTATTTTTCACTTACAGACGTAACCTTCTAACTGAAACTCATTAAAAGGTTTAATTATAAGCCACGGTTTCTTTTCTAATTGAAAAGTGTTGAAGTTACTTCATCTGAGTATATAGGATTTCTAACACTGCAGGTTGGATATTTAACACGATTTTGTACTGTTTTTTTCTAAAGATACGTTTGAAATCTGTATATCTGCCCCCTAGACAAATTGAGTTTTGATTAGCTATATCGTTAGTAAAATCGACAAAATGTTTCAAAATGAATAGGAATGAATACGCGACTTGTCGAATGTTGTTGTCAGTTCCATACATTTTTGACTTTTCGATCAGCGATAGCGATAATCGAATGTTACTTTGTCTAAAGGGGCTGCTCTACTTAAAACATATAGTATCTTCAAAGTAGAGCATTTTTTTATTTTTTCATACATATGAATTCGTCTTTATTAATAAATTAATTAACTAGTTAGTGTTATGCTGGAGATTGTATACAGTTAGATTAGTGCTCGCCAGATGCCGCTCTGAACATTGTTGCGGGGAAGTGGAGCTTAAACCGCATTAAGGGAGGATTCCACTAGTCGTTTTAATTAATTCGTCAAGCTACGCCTAAAGCGTTGTTGGAGCCCAGTACTGATCTTTGGATTATCACATGAGGTTCATTAGTGTATTAGATTGTATATCGTTGTCATCCATACCAATATTATAAAAATAGATTTGTATTTTTGAATCTTTGTATGTATTGAAATAACTCAAAAACTACAGACCTGAAAATTCTTTCACTATTAAAAAGCAAATTTACCACTGACTAACATAGGCTATATTTTAACTTTTTTTAATTCCACGTTTACGAAGTCACAAGCATCAGCTAGTATACATATAAATGTTAATTGTTAGGTAACAATTTTTTTTAATTCAAAGCCAAGTTTACTTTCATGTTTCTTAAAAACTCTATCAAGATCTTGTTACAATCTGTACGCGCATTTCCTTCAAAGTCACTTCCTTTCGTGTTTCACATAAGTCGTCGTTCGTTTGCCGAAATCTTTTGAATCGGAACGTACAAAAGGTCACACGCTTTGATGTTACTATAGTCATCTCCGTTACAGGTGTATAGTGCGATCTACTTATTTGACCCGATAAAAAGAATTAAAACACCATGTCCTAAGTGCCACAAGATATTTAAAGGACTATTTTCTTATGTGTTATATACTCATAGTAAATAGGTGAGTTTTACATAATTTTCTGAAAGTGCCCATGTCAATGGCCAGTAAAGTTTGTCGGACTATATTTGTTTATTCGGCACGGGTGAGATCTCTCCGAGATTAATGCCTCGGAATACTTCAAAACGGAATATCTTTCTGTGAGAATATGTAGTAAGAGTTTCAAAGTTTCTATATATAGAGAACATTCTTACGTTCCTTGATTAACGTGTGATGGAATATTACATCTTATTAATATACGCGCAATATTAATACTTAATAATCTATACATATAATAAAATTGGAGTGTCTGTTTGTAATATCAAAAGAAAAATTCCAGATTTCGGAAAGATGATGTTTTTGCGTTGCTGATAACGCAAATCGCATTTAATTTTTTTTTGTCTTTCTGTCTGTCTGTCCACAAGCCGTGTTTGTTCCGGGTAATCTCGGAAACGGCTAAGCCGATTTCGACGGGACTTTCACTGGAGGGTAGGTGACATGGATAGGCATGCTGTCAAAATGGCGTAACGAGTGGTCGAAATTTGCGCTAACAACGTATGCGGGCGACAGCTCGCACTAAATAAGACGTGTTAATCCAGCATTTTAATGGAAATAAATTCAATGTTATTTCACTAGTTGGACCATAAAAGTAAGATAAATGAATAATTTCAACATTTTATATTGAATTATAATAAAACTAGCTGTTGCTCGCGACTTCGCATTAAAAAAAAATATATAGCCTATGCTACTCAGCGATAACATAGCTTTCTAATGGTGAAAAATTAAATCGGCCCAGTAGTTTTTGAGTTGTTACATTAGTCAACACATACAAAAATACAAATAACTATTTCCTCTTTATAATAGTACAGATTTAAGGAAATACCCCTTCATGTCTTGTTCAAAATTGATTTTAAGAACAAATATAACAAGATTCAATTATAAATTGCATACTCTGTCATAAGCGAAGCAAACGTATATATTTAAACTATACCAATATAGTTAAAATTTAACTTTAATTAATTCCCAATCACGCTCGGATTAATTGAATCGTTGCAAATAAAACCTACAAAAACGATATTTGCATATTGGCATTTTACTCAGCGAGGTAATGCAAGCTATGGATACTTGCGTTCAGTAGCGATAATTAAAAAAACGCACTCTTCTCGCAATAATGGAAAATAATTGACAATCGATTGATTGCCGGCTACATTTTTATATCACAGACCTATGCATACGTACCTTTTACGGTTAACGCAAACCTCTGGTAAGCTACTCTTGTTATAAATGCGAATGTATGTTTGTGATGAAACTTGGCATAGATATAGAGAATAGTCTGGAAGAATGCATCGGCGACTTCACTTTTTTATACCGCGCAGATGGAGTCCGAGAGATCCGTTTTAAAAATAACCTTTTTTTATATTATAAGGTGGCAAACGAGCAAGCGGCCACCTAAAACCACCAAAATGGCGAAGTGACCGTTGCCCATAGACATCTGCGCAATAGCGGATGCGTTGCCTACCCTCAATCGACGGAGGAGGAGACGCATAGGAAGAGGAAATATCTTTATGTGCGTCCTATGCGTCTCCTCCACCGTCAAATCCACTTTCCCTTTCCATCCTAGTCTTATGAGAAAAAGGATGGGAAGGAAAATGGACTAAAGTTGGGCCTCCGGCACCACACTCATCAGACGAAACGCGGAATTGCTCCCACTTCACGCCTGTCTTCTGTGTGGTCGTCGTCGTTTCGACCTCAAAATTTAATATTTATTAAGGTAATTGGTTTGCGATTGTGTCTGCATCTATGCCAAAAATCTACTATTTTTTAACATTGATAACTTTCCTTGATCGTATGGTGTGTTTTATGTTAAACACTTACGTTATACAAAACTTGAACCCTTTTAAATCCGCCGACAGGTTATATAACGACGGTGGTAATATCAATCTATCATTTACTACAATGTCAGAAATCCATTACGGGCAAGAGTAGGAGAGTCGAGTCATTGCCAACCACATCTGCCTTACGATAAGGAAGTTAACATCATTATTTTAATATTTTAAATTAAAGCAACTTCAACATTGATTATTGTACATTTTGAACTGCTCATTATAGCAAAAATTAATGTATTGTGTAATTTATTATTTTAATCTTTACAGTACATGTTTATTTAATAATGCGAAGGGATGTTTGTTAGAGTTTGAAGCCTCAACTGGTGAACGGTTCTCGATACTTAGCATAGATGTAAAGCAAAGTCGGGCAGAACACGTAAGCCACTTATTTTTGTTTTTAATTCCACGCGGACGGAATCGCGGGAAAAAGCTAGTTACTTATAATTTAATCAAACTATATAACGATGAACACAGATCTCACTCATATACACAGACGTAGAAAATAGTCTTAAAAAATCCATAGGCCACTTATTTTTTTTAATTCAGCGCAGATAAGTCATGGGAAAAAAGTGATAAATATAATTGTAGATCTATTATTTAGACGTCAAATTATTAAACATGTTATACCCTTTCAGTCATTAAACGAACAGCCAATTACTAGAGTAAACAAATTCTACGAACCACTAATTACGCGCTCACAATTGAATATCGAATCCTGACGGTAATTAATTGTTCGTTAGGGTGATTAGCGATTTGACGGTCGCTAATACGCAGTAAATTTACAGTTAAGAATACATTAATATTAGCTTTATATTCAAAAAGTTGGCCAATTTCATTGTCCAAAAAATGTCATCGTACTAATAATATAAATGCGAAAGTTTAGATGGATGGATGGACGTTTGTTAGAGTTTGTAGCCTAAACGGCTGAACGGATTTCAATAAAATTTGGTATAGATGTAGAGGATAGTCGTGAAAAACACATAGGATACTCACTTTTGTTTTTTTTAATTCTCCGACGATGGAGTCGTTGACGATAGCTAGTTCAAGTGTACTACACTTTAGTTATGAAGATTTTTACTCGTCTATTGAGGATACGAATTTTGGTGGCGTCAAACGTTTTTTTCCATTTTCACGAGATTCTATTTTTATTTTTAAGTGCAGCACATTTAAATTATGTAAAATTGAATTTCCTTTTCGAATGTTTGTAGTCTTAATGATGATATTTACATAGAAAAGAGAAATTCCTACAAATAACACGAATGAATCCGAAACGTTGAATTTGAAATGTACTTTATAATGCAAAGGTTTTTGTAATAACATATTTTTTTACGCTTAATACAAAGGAGTCATTCGGAAAGTAAGAAGTATCAATTAAAATAAAATCACTTGTGTTTTAAATCTGTATTAATAGGAGAAAACTTTGTACTTTTATAACTCAATGTATCATACTATCATACTAATATTATAAATGCGAAAGTTTAGATGGATGGATGTTTGTTAGAGTTTGTAACCTAAACGGCTGAACGGATTTCGATGAAATTTGGTATAGACGTAGAGGATAGTCTGGAAGAACACATAGGCTACTTACTTTTCTTTTTTTTAATTACACGCGGACGGAGTCGCGGGCGAAAGCTAGTATTTATATAAAAAGAGAAATTCCTACAAATAGCACGAATGAATCCGAAACGTTGCATTTGAAATGTACTTTATGATAACGCAAATGTTTTTGTAATAACATATTTTTTTACGCTTAATACAAAGGAGTCATTCGGAAAGTAAGAAATATCAATTAAAGTAAAATCACTTGTGTTTTAAATCTGTATTAATAGGAGAAAACTTTGTACTTTTATAACTCAATGTATCATACTATCATACTAATATTATAAATGCGAAAGTTTAGATGGATGGATGTTTGTTAGAGTTTGTAGCCAAAACGGCTGAACGGATTTCAATAAAATTTGGTATAGACGTAGAGGATAGTCTCGAAGAACACATAGGCTACTTACTTTTCTTTTTTTTATTTTACACTAGTTGTTGCTCGCGCCTTTGCCCGCGTTAAATTAAAAAATGTAGCCTATGTTACTCACTGATAACGTAGCTTTTTAATGGTGAAAGAATTTTGAAACCGGCCCAGTTTAGTCAATACAAATATTTCCTCTTTATAATATTAGTATAGATTTAATAAGGTATTGCATATGTATGTATACATATATACTTTAAAACTTGTATAAACTATATCTATGCAAATTGGAAATAGAGTAAGAGAAAATCTCATGCATTTTAATATACGGCGCCCGGAGTTTGTCTTTCTACTTTGGAGTTTGCTTTTGACTTCTGCCTAACTTGTGTCTACAGTTGGCCAATAATAATTTCGAAATTTCGCACATACTTTTGGAAGTTTATACGTCTTTGAGGCGTATGACATTAAAGATAGTTGGAAGAGCAAACTATAAACTAAAGCTACGAAATAATTTACGAGTAAAAAATAACAAAAGCAAAAGTAAGTAGCCTAAGTGTTCTTCCATACTATCCTCTACATCTATGCCAAATTTCATCGAAATCCGTTGAGCTATTTATGCTACAAACTCTAACAAACATTCATCCATCCATCTAAACTCTCCCATTTATAATATTTGGTTTGATCTAGTAGTACATTTTGTTATACACTAATGAAGGTTGTTTTTCTCTGAAATAGGTTTTACTAGCTGTTGCTCGCGATTTCACCCGCGTAAAATTAAAAAAACGCCTATGTTACTCAGTGTTAACATAGGATTTTAATGGTGCAAGATTTTTTTTAATCGGTCGAGTAATTTTTGAGTTATTTCAATACATACAAAAATCCAAAAAATACAAATCTTTCCTCTTTATAATATTAGTATAGATTGAAAAGCAAGTTTTTGCTTGTAACTTAAATAAAATAAGAATATAAAGAAAAGAAAACAGTAAACCCGAATGCCTTTAGTAAATCTTGTAAAAAGGATTTGCTCTTTGTTAGCGAGGTCGATTTACTGGCAGGGCGATGTCATCAATTCCTTAAGTCTTAACTTGAGATTGTGTGCGTGTGTTCCTTTAAGAATATAGGTTATTTCAAACAAGATTATTTGAACTCTATTATTTTCCTACCATAAATCGCAAAACACTGTAAAAATGTACGTAACATTTTACTCACCATCACCAGCTCACTATACTTCCCTACTAAGGGCCTCGAAGCCTACCCTAAGTTAGGGGTGACTAGGCCTTAGTCAACCACGCTGGCTCAGTGCAGGTTGGTTGAATTTCTTCTCTGATATGTGCAGGTTGCATCACGATGTCCTTTACCGTAAGAACGTCGGGTAATTTATGTATATTGCAAATTCGAAAATCGAAAATAACATTGCTACATGGCGGGATTCGAAGCCAAGACCTGTAGATTACAAGTCAAGTGTTTTTATTTAATAAACGAATTTCATTCTTTCTTAACCACTGAGCCACCGACGTCTGTTTTTATCATTTTTAATCATTTATTAATTGTTTTAACTGCAACATTTTAAACCACTCCAAAGTGTCGAAACACTTGGAACTTTGTTATTTTCCATTAGTCTTAAACAAATTGGGATGTTCGTTTTAATCTATTTTACAGTATAGTTTATGTAAATCGAAACAGAAATCTGACCGCGGACGCAAAGTTTTCAAAGTTGATACAAGATACAAAACGTGGCAGAGAAGTTTCGCTTGGGTCACATCTAAATCAGAATTTCCAACGCCGCTGTTTGACACTTTTGGGACAAATAAATTTATGCGAGCTCTCGAATAGTCAGGTGATGTTTCTGATTTCATGAATTTTTAATATCTCCATTATTGCAATTGTAGTATTTGTCTACCCTCTAAATTATTAACCATTTAATACGAAAAATGTTATTTTTATGGACTTAAGCATGTAATATTATTTTCAGTATCTGTATGCATAAGTTATTATAGAATACATAATTATACTAACACAAATTTTAGGTATATTAAAGTATGCAGGATGACATAAACGCAAAACTATTTCATTTAAAGAATCTCTGTCTATCTCTCAGTTTTAGTCGTGAAAACTTTTCTACTCTACGGTTACATCAACAATCAAGAACACTAGATGTCGTTAAAACAGAGAAATAGCACTTTATTACAAAAAAATCAACTACAAACAAGAGCTGGCATCATCTTTAATCGCGGCAGACGGCTCGGTACTAATGAGAAAAATAATGAAGACCCGGAGGAAGGCCGTGTCGGCTTTAATCAACAAGCCCGATATCGAAAACGAGGTCACCTTTTACCTAAAAACTCACTGTAACTACGAGATAACTGTTGGTACAACATTATCTGCCAACATTGACATAAAAACGCCGAATCTAGTCACTTAATAAACCGTCCTCTATTAGAAGTCTTTATGGGTAGAGTTAATTGTTCAACAATCGAAAGTTACAAAACAGAAGAGAGAACTTGTTCCGAGATATTGAAGAAGGCGAACGTACTTGATTTCGGTTGTATACGTTTTGTCAAATGCGAGAACATGACATAATATTGGCAGGCATTCCTGGGGCTAAAATCGTTCTAAAACTAGTTTAAACTATTCTCAATGAAGTCGTAACCTAAAAGGTCATGTAACTTCGTAAACGTGTTAACTACACCAAACTACCCGAGCCCAAGATCATTATTACGTCCCGCTACGAATCTATTCGCTTCGAATTCGTCCGAAATGACAGTACATTTGTCACTCGGCTCGTCACGTGGAGCTCGTTAAGGCTAACAACCCCGTGAAAAGTCGCGCCTGTCACAAAATCGAGTCATTTATTTTTTTACGCGAATTTCGTGATTTTTGCACGACGATGGACGATTTTTTTGTTCAGCTTGTTTATATATCGTGTATTGTAGGTGCACATTAATAATGGACAACTGAGCGCATCTCTATAACAATTAATTACAATATTCGATTCACTGACTGCGATGGGAAAACAAACAAGTTTCATATATGAACGCAGTCGTTGAAACGTTTTATAAATTATTTTTATTTTACTATAGAACTTGAAGTTGTGAAGCTCAAGAGTCGTTTAGTAGAGGTTTAGTACGTAAATCTACAATTAAATTTTAATAGTAGTTTAATATTATAATTGAGAATAATATTAAAATTTATTAGTAGATTGCATGACTTTGTACGGCTGTAAGCTGTTTTAATTAAGGTTTTCTAGGTACATATTCTTATCTACATGTTTCGTGTTAGTTAGTTAGTTATGAGTGTGGAAGGGTACACCGATAGAGGTAGACCTAGAAAGTGATGGATGGATTGCGTGAAAGGTGGCATGATCAGAAAGGAAGTGATGACTGAGATGACGTATGATAGAGTTATTTGAGTAGGATAAGGAGGATGATGATGATGATGCTTCATGTTAGTCACAAAAATATACATAAAATCAAGTGTTCTAAATAAAACAACTTCAGAGTAGTTGCACCCATTTACTTCGTAAACTACTGTGAATTTAGCAAAAAAATAAACGAGCATACTCTACGTAATTGTGGACAAAATGCGGTTAATTCATTCTCCTTGGAAAATAGCACGGATTTCCCTAAGCCCGTTTATTTACATTAGTTTTCTTCATTAATTAATGCTTAAAGCAACTCTATTTTATTATACCACAGAGAATATTTGAAATTAAAAAAAATCGAAATTGCAAAGTATGTTTTCTATTTCATTGCTAATAATTTGACTCTGGAATGTTTTTATTAAGTCAAGATATTGAAAACCATTAACCGATGCGATGAAACCAATACAATATTCATAAGATAAGTCTTTTTCAACTAAACGGCTATTAGAGATGTTTTAAGCCTGCGGCTGCACATTTAGAAATGACACACATATTTTCTCTCTTTAATTAAATGTCATGTTATATAGCCTTGTATCATACATTGTATAGAAATAAGAACGCTTGGTTTGTCGCGCTAGTGGAAAATAGGTTTAAGATCGGTAATGCTGTAGTCCTCGCGAGACGAACACGACGGGTACATGTGTTATAATGTAATGGTTGAACGTGACGCCGAACTTAAAGTGGAATATGTTCACTTCAAAGGAATATCGAAACGCTTTCTTTGAATTTCGAACAACAAGTTATGCAATTGTTTTTTTCTAGAAAGATGCACCGACAATTTTTGATTACCTAAGGTTTTATTTACATGTTTCTATATCTAATATCAGTTAAATATTAATAAGTCAAAAATTAGTAGGCCGATTTCAAAAGCGAGCCTACAATTTCCTCAAAGGCCGGCAACGCATCTGTAGTTCCTCTGGTGGTGCGGATGTCCATGGGCGTCGTTGACCACCTCGGTGTTCTCGACGCTCATTTGCCTCCTTCTGTTATAAAAGAAAATTGGCTCGGCTGAAGTCGCGAGCAACAGCCAGTCTTTTTATATTTTTATTTCTTAAATAACTATTAATAACAGTTAGAATACTTTTTTAAAACTTTTGTTTTTTTATACTGTCATATTTTTGTAAATAAATAAATATTTTAATGTACTAACAACACTTTTAAAAAATATACAAACATATGTTTTATCGTAGGAAGTTTCATCGTTCAGTACACACGAAATAGATCGCAAGAGAATTGATCAGCATCGCATAACATTTTAGTATTACCGCCCGCTTGGGTTCCTCTTGTATACCTAACACAGTTTAAATATTGCTCTATGTATTAGTTTATTAAATATACCAGTTAGTAAACAATTAGCATACCACACTGTTTGCTAATTGCTAACTAAAGGAGATTAGTCTACATTTAATATTAGAAATCATACCTTCATACTAATATTATCATTTCCTCAAGCCGGTAACGCATCTGTGGTTCCTCTGGTGTTCCGGTTGTCCATAGGCGCCGTTGATCATCTCGGTGTTCCCGCCGTTCGCTTGCCCCCTTTTATTATAAAAAAAAATCGATTGTTTAGTTGGATGTATTGATAGATAGATGTTTGTAGGAGTTTGTAGCTTACGGCTGAACGGATTTCGATGAAATTTGGTATAGATGTAGAGGATAGTCTGAAGAACACATATGCTACATGATTTTGTTTTTTTTTTAATTCCACGCGGACAGAGTCGCGGGCGATAGCTAGTATACAATAAACAATTGCTTCAGTACAACTGCACTTATAAGCTACATACCAGTAAAGTCCTCTTGAAATCGGTCTAACCTTTTAGTAGATTACTGACATAAAAACGCGTATTTGCGGACATATTGACAGACACTCCAATTATATCTTACTAATATTATAAATGCGAAAAGATGTATGTTATTTGTTAGAGTTTGTAGCCTAAACTGCTGAATGGATCTTGACGAAAGGTGTAGATGTAGAGGATAGTTTGGAAGATATAGGCTTTTGTTTTTTTAATTCCACGAGCGGAGTAAATCATATAGATTAGTGTAATACTCACGGTTATGTAACGGTTACTTGTACAAGACTCCTTATTAAGATGTTCAATATCATGCCAACTATCTCAAACAAAACAAGACAGATGTTCAATATGTCGAATATTGATCGTTAAGTCATCTCATGACCCTTTCATAGCATAAAGAGGAGTCGTAAAATATGTTAGAGCCGATATTCGATTCAGGCGGCATCCGACAGATATTGAAAATGAAGGTTCCCGAATGACAAGAGGGCTTTATGATGGTTATTGTTTCGCTTGTTATCCGCTTCTTACAATACTGAAGATCATGTTACAATTTCAACCCTTAAAAATATATTACATGTGTATTGCTATCGTATAATCTTACTAATATAAATGTGAAAGTTTAGATATTTGTTAGAGTTTGCAGCCTAAACTGCTTAACGGATCTCGATGTATTATAATTTGGCATAGATGTAGAGCATCGTCAGGAAGAACACATAGGGTATTAATATTTTTTTTAATTGAACCCATTTTAATCGCAGGCGAAAGCTAGTATATCATAGTTATTAGTACATATCCTGTTAGTCTTCTTGTTGTAATTACAATAAATATATTTCAGTCGCAATAAGAATCGATTTATTACTTACTAGCTGTTGCTCGCGACTTCGCCCTCGTTAAATTAAAATATAGTAAAAAACATAGCCTATGTTACTGATTGATAACCTAGCTTTTAATGGTCAAAGATTTTTTGATAACGGCCAAGTAGTTTTTGAGTTCATTCAATACATAAAAAAATTCAAAAATACAAATCATTCCTCTTTATAATATTAAGTAGGTATAGAAAGGTCAATTTAATCAGATGAACTAAAATATCTTAGCTATGTGTAGACAATCTCAAGATAAGCCGTAAAGTTAAATATTGGTTGCCGTCAACAACCGTTAGCTACAGGAAAACGCTTTCAAATCATTGTAAATGGATTGTGGAGTTTATTTCATTTGTTGAAAATGTTATGAGAAATTTGCAGCAGTTGTTGACGCAATGGTTGATTTTCCTGATTTTCGACTACTTCAAATTATGCCTTACCTCTTTTAATGTTAATCTTATAATCATTTACCAAAAAAAAAACTAAACAAATTGGACCTACCTTAAAGCACTACCTTACGGATAAAAAAAGGATTTTTAAAATCGGTCGACCAGTGCCGGAGATATCGCGTAACACACATAAAAAACATATAGACGAATTGAGTACTTCCTTCTTTTGGGAAATCGATCAAAAAATAAACGATGCGAGATTTCGTCCTGAAAATAGACCAGTAACAAAATCAGAATGCTGTTGATCTACAATCTTAATTCTTACTAACATTACAAATGCGGAAGTTTAGATGGATGGATGGATGTTTGTTAGAGTTTGTAGTATAAACTGCAGAACGAATCTAGATAAAATTGGACATAGATGTAGAGGATAGTCTGAAAGAATACATATGACAGTTCCTTTTTTTTTTCATTCCACGCAGACGGAATCGCGGGCTAAAGCCAGCATAATATAATTAGTTGTGTACATAATAAATGCAACTTAACAAATAGTCAATACATAAGCTTTTGTATACATTGTTACACTTGTATGTTGTCATTTCAAACCTGCTAAAAGTTTTTATTAGGAATTTGTATTTCAGGGAGTTATTTACACGAGATATTCATTATTCCAAAGCCAAGATCCATTCGTTTAAAACACATTTTCTTTCTGTATCCTTAACATTGTTTTTTAAATAATGTTAACGTAGATTTCCACTGTTGAAACACATGTTAGCTAGGTTTTGGTAGTAGAAAATAATTGTCAATTTGTTTTTCTACTAACATATCGCAAAGAAGTATACCGTTTCAACAGAATTGAATAAACGATTTACATTTTTTTCGATTTAACAAATCTGTATCTAAAACGCGAACGCTTAACACAAACGTTGACAAAAGCCGATTTTCTCGATGAAAAATAAATAAACAAAGGTGTTCAAAATAAGGTTCTTATCAATGCTGAATATTAATATGAAACACGTTAAGTGTTCGTATATTTTAAAACGTCTGCGTGAAATTAAAAAATAATATAAATGCAGCCTATGTTACTCACTGACAACGTAGCTTTTTAATGGTACAAGAATTTTTGAAATCGATTAAGTAGTTTTTGAGTTATTTCAATACAAAAATACAAATCTTTTCTCTTTATAGTATTAGTGTAGATAAAGGTAATATGATATTGTAAAATTGTTTTGACAGTGGAACTCCACACTAATAACAAGACCCATTCCGCTGTTATAACAGATCTTGCAAATGGACTTATGTATAGTTAAGGCTTCATTTAATTAATTGCATACCGGAGGTTTAATTTTGGTCGTTCTTCCCCTTCCCACTCTCGTAAGGGATGGGTAGGTGAGGTGGAATTGTCGGATAGGATGCATAGGAAGGTGAAATATGCTATTTTTGAGTGTTACTTTTTCTATACTAATATTATAAAGAGAAAAGATTTGTATTTTTATATTTATTAATTGAAAAATTATTTTACAGTTAGGAAGATAATTTATAAACGAGTACATAAAGTAAAAGTTTTTTATTATTTTTTTAATTTCACGCGGGCGAAGTCGTTGTCGAATAAAGGGAGGCAATGCATCTGCAAATATGTCTATAACTAGAAGTCGCTACGCTTTTTTAGCCAATTTCGATAGCTAACTGCTCGTTTGCTATTAATCTCCAGCTATATATGTCTATAAAATAAATTATATAAATAGAGTTACATTTATAAACGTTGTTATTTGTGCGACAAAAATATGTGAAAGCCGCGCAAACAGAATTGTTTGTACTTGTTTGTTTACTGTTCATATGTTTGTTACAAACTAAAGCCCGTATTTATACTACGTGAGTAAAGTCGACTTGCTTGTCCTAAACAAATAAAGATATATCCTCTTAGTAATAAACTTTTTGAATGTATTGAAATTTTATACAATACTAATAAAATGATACTAACATTTATAGTGTGTCATTTAATATTTTTGTAATTACCTAACTGTGGTTGTCTAACTTAAAATTATCAATAGATTGTAATTTATTTTTCTACTTTAATGTTAGCTAGAGTAACTATCTGTGAGAAGTCGGGACGCGTCTATAGTATATTTCAGTATAAAGTGATAAATTATACGTCCATTTTAAATATTAGCGTGAGAAAATTTAAGCAATATTTTTGGTAAAATAATAATTATAAACGTTAATTTTTAACTATCGACTGTTTTTAACACAGCGAATGCTTGATAAATGACTTTCGCCACCTGAAAATAAAAAAAGTAAATTATAGGATTATTAACTACTAGTTGTTGCTCACGACTTGATTCGCGCAAAATTAAACAATAATAAAAAATATAGCCTATGTTACTCACTGATAACGTAGTTTTTTAATGGTGAAATAATTTCAGAAATCAGCCCAGTAGTTTTTGAGTTATTTCAATACATACAAAACTTTCCTTACAATGCAAAAGTTTAGATGGATGGATGGATGTTTGTTAGAGTTTGTAGCCTAAGCGCCTTAACAGATTTCAATGAAATTTGATATAGATGTAGAGGATAGTCTGGAAGAACACATATTCTACTCACTTTTTTTAATTCCACGCGGACGGAGTCGCGGGAGAAAGCTAGTATAGAATAATACTAGGATAGATTGATGATTGAATTGGCGCGTCTAACGTGCCAAGTCAAATATCACGTAATATATTATATTTTAATTTTACTAGATACTATGTTACTAAAATTTATATATTATAATTATACATACTGTTGTCATAGTGATCAGAGACAATTGATTCCCCACAGCCGTTTTAATACCAAATCCATTTTGTGTACAAATTAATATTATATAGTAACGCTTTTTATCTTTAACATTTAAACCCGTCCAATCAAAGTTGAGTATTGCATTGTTTATATCTGTCACCTGAAATAACAGTTATGATATTAACGAAATTAACTAATAGATAACGGCTAGCTATAATACCGTCATCTAAGCTATATTGTTGTAAACATTAAAAGACTTTATTTATATGTATTTCATCGTCTTTAATATTCTTTCGGTTCTTTTTAGACACACACTTTTCCTAAAGTGACATTTGCCTTCTTTTACATTTTGACATATTTATATATTACAGCCAGTGTATATTTGTTATAATTAAACCTTCTTTTAAATCCACAACACACTCCCGAGGGAGGCATACAAAGTTCAAAATCAATAAAATAATTTATAACAAATATCAAACAAGTAACGTGCTATAAAAATAAGAAAGAGCAATCAAAAACGAAAGTGAAAGTCAAAACTTCTGTCAATCTCTAAAATTAAAATATGAATTATTGACATCATTATTTCAGTTCGTAGATATCGTCATCGAATGCTCTGTCCAATATTCATCTCAGCACGTCTTTTACCTGCCTTATCATTCACTATCACCACCCTCCCCACTAGGGAACAGCTGGTGCTGAAAACCTCCTTTGTATGTAGGTTGATTCTTTTTCTTCCTTTTATTGTTGTGCTATAAGCATCTTGGATAGGCCCTTGAAGCGTCCAGCCAAGCTTAGTAGGTATTGCTACCAGATTTTTATTTAAACGTATAATGCTTCCTTCAATAATAAAACCTAATTGATCTGAACCTACTAATATACCAATATCTCTAATATCTTTTTCCGCGTCAGTTAAATCGATCTGATGCTTCTTCAAACTGTTTATCAAATTTGGGTCATACACTTTAGGTAAACTTCCACAAAGCACATCTTGTTCCAAAGCTGTCATAGTAGTACTATACTTTTTATCTAAACTACTTACATTAACCTTGAAAACTCTATGTTTCTGCGCCGGTTTCTTCACACCACTAAATAGTGAGTGTCTAAGGTTCTCACTACCTGTCACCTGTAGACCAAGGTCTTCTGCCAACTCCTTCTTAATGTAAGTTCTCTGTGAACCAGAATCTAGAAGTACTCTTACTTTTCTTTCTTCTCTACCAGCTGAAACTTTGACTACTAGTGTCTGTAACAAAGTGGTTGTGTTATTGCTAGTAAAATTGTTGTTTACTTCGAGATTGTTTTCTCGATGGTTTTCTGATTTTTGTTTTTCACACGTTTTCGGCTCTGCATGGAGTGTTGGACACAATATAACTACATGCCTCTTACTACAACACATACATCTAATAAAAGCTTTGCAATACTTGGCGAGATGTCCTTTCTTTAAACATATAAAGCATCCACCCTTTTTCTTTATTGCATCTTTCTTCTGTTCGAGCGACATTTTATCCGCATTGCAGCACTCAAGTGTGTGATGACCTTTATCACAGATAAAACAATTGATCACCTTACCTCCTTTTGCCTTGTAACCTTTGTCCTCCTGCTTTGTCATAAAACACGACGTTGTTGGTATGTTCTCTTTTGAATCGCTGTAGGTAAACAAAGACTTAGCAAGGTTACATCTGGTACGTGCCTCAACTTGGTTTTCTAAGAACAACATTAACTGTTTGAGTTTTGACTCTTTTTTTATTGGTATTTTTGCCCATTCTAATAAAATAACATCTGGCAATGCTGATTCAATTAAAGGCAGTAGAATACATTCGTATCTATCTCTACCAATGCCTAATGACTCTAAAATTTGTAAGTTAACAGAAACTTTATCAAAAATATCTGTAATTTCTAAATTATTTCTTGACAAAATTATCCCTAAAATCTCGCGTATATATATTTCGATCAAAACTTCATCTTTGGCAAAACGCCTTTTTAACATATCTATGATTTTTTCGTAATTATCCTTCGTTGGTGGATAGCTCTCTACTAACGTTCTTGCTTTAGAATTATCCGCCATACAACTAAGTAGATATGCAAATTTATCTTCATCCCGTAGTCTTGCGTCCGTATGAATTTTTTCGTATTGCGTCCAAAACGGAATCCAAGACTTTGGATTGTCGTCAAATTTTCTTACATCCATCTTTGGTAGGTGCAATGGTAATTGTACGCATTCTTGTTTAATGGTGCCTGGTCTATTTCTAACTTTGATTTCCAGCCATTTTTTCTCAACTTCTTGACATTCGTCGAATTCTTTTGTTAGTTGCTCTTCGTCATAGTTGACGTCATGCAATAATATTTCTTGAATTTTTTTTGTCTAAAATTATTGCATTTATTTTTGCTTCTAAAAACGTTATATCGACTTCTGTAAGCTTGTATTCTGTCTGCGTGTCTATTAAAAATACGACGTAATTGTCCCCTCTCTCGTATAAATTTTTGAAGGTCCATTTTATTTCTTCTTCGTATTTCTTCTATTAATCACGGTCGCCACTTATGTTGTAAACATTAAAAGACTTTATTTATATGTATTTCATCGTCTTTAATATTCTTTCGGTTCTTTTTAGACACACACTTTTCCTAAAGTGACATTTGCCTTCTTTTACATTTTGACATATTTATATATTACAGCCAGTGTATATTTGTTATAATTAAACCTTCTTTTAAATCCACAACATATATCATACTAATATTATAAATGTGAAAGTTTAGATGGATGGATGGATGTTTGTTAGAGTTTGTAGCCTAAATGGCTAAACGGATTTCGATGAAATTTTGTATAATTGTAGAGGATAGTCTGGAAGAATACATAGGCTACTCACTTTTGTTTGTTTTTTTAATTCCACGCGGACGGAGTCGCGGGCGAAAGCTAGTAGTTTAATAAATGTGAACACTGAGGTGTATTAAATGAATAGGTTATAAGACATTTTATGTGCCTAAATACGAACGAAAAGTTTTAATTGCGAAATGCCTATCCTTTTAGTATAGATATGGTCGGTGCCGAATGCCGATACCGGCCTTTCGTCAGCTGTTTTAATTATTTTTAATGACATTATTGAATAATATATCTTACCTTTGTTTTTAACTGTTCTCCGAACCAGTTGTATGTAAATATTTCAGCAAACATTGGCATCATGTGAGGTGCGAATCTCCAGTTCATTTCCTTAAAACATTCACACAAATTGTACGTTAAATTAAAAGAATTGTTGAACAATTTCTTCGTACAATACAAACCTTGCTCATTATTAACAAGCTGAGACAAGTGCACAAAACTGCATTGCTAAGAGGCACTAATGAAAGCCATTTGTACATTTTTCTTAATTCTATTAAGTAGCTGAAATTAACAAAAAAAATATATAAAAATCAAATAAGAAGATGACATAAATTTACATGTAAAAAATTACCCGTTAAGCTTAACATGAATTTCGTGGAATCGACGCAACGCTTCGGATAAACGTATAGAATACGATGCAAACTTTTCGTTTCCTCTTTTCTTTACATTCAATATTTTTATTAAACTCTCATTCGCTTTACATAGAAAAAAGGTTAGTAAAACAAACCACATGTCCAAGATTAATGTTGTCGAAACTTCCAATAAAAAGAACGAATGTAAAACCCAAGATATTTCATAATAAGGAGTCGTCATAGGCATAAGCGGTGCTGTCGACCTTGATAACATAGTTCTCTGTCCATTAATATAGTTCCAAAGCGTAGTAAATTGATAAATAGAAACTGGGATAAGAATTATAACAAACAAAAATGTCTTAACCACTCTTGATCCAATCTTAAGAACATTCTTCAATTTCTTTTCTGAATCCATTTTAATTATATCCAGAATTAATGTTTTAGCAGTCAAATGTAATAAACGGAATATATTCCTATTATTAATGTAAAGTAGGAGTTTTAAAGCGAAATGAGACATTATAATTAATGTATAAGACGCTTCTGCGACTAATTCAGTATCATGCGTGCGTATTATTTGAAGAGTACCAAAGAATACGTAAATAAATAAAAATAAATTAATTATTTGATGTATGTAAAATTTTTTCCACATCCATTTGGGATCTAGTAATTGTTGTCCGAACATTCTCTGAATAAATAGAGCTGAGATCACTATTTCATCGATTTCTGACCATTTTCCAACTGTTTTTGTATATCTTTTAATAAGTTTTTTCAAACTAAACTCCATAGTTAACGATAGTTCCAGTTTAAAATCAAGTGATATACTGAACGAAGTGCCAAAATGACGACAATATTTTACAGAATTAAAGTACTGTCGTTAAGAATGAGCAATACGGTAAGGTTAAAAAAAATGGTACATATTTTTTTGCACCTGCACGTGTTTATCACACATGGACATCCGCAAAACCAGAGGAAGTACAGAAACGTTTCGTGAAGACTTCGAGAAAGAGATAGACTTGCTTCTTGAAGGACTTTATAATAGAAAGATTATAAACAAATCACATTATACTCTTCAAAATATGTAACATGCCTCAAAATTGTACTAACACAGTTCCTGTAGATTCTATAAAGATTCCGGTTTTCTATGAAATGCAGTTTTACAGTAATATTTTCCTATATTTCAATAGGAGCAGTAACCGAATTGTGAAGACATATATATATTTTTTTAACTTTTATTAATTAATAAGCACTTTTCTTCCTCACAGTACTTTCATAAAGTATCACAGATTATCTATTTCTTCTAACACGAAGAAGGCGTTTTCAGAGTAATTATTTCTAACGCCCCATTCATATAACTTAATTCTATTAATCTATTATTTATTAGTATTGGATCGTTTAATAACATAGAAAAGTTTCTTAATTGTTAGGTATTAAATTGTGTGTGTGAAATACTTAATATTATAAATGCAAAAGTATGGATGAATGTTTCTTACTACGTATGACCAAAACGACTAAATAGATCTCGATGAAATTTGACACAGATGTAGAACATAGCCTGGATGAAGACATAGGCTACTTTCTAAGTATTTTTCCGTGCAGACGAAGTCGCAGGCAAACGCTAGTCATACATGTTTATTTATATAGTTTTGTTTAAATTTGGCCCTAAAACATTTTAAAGAATTACTATAGTTACTTGAATGTAGAGATAAAGTTATTTTAGAAGAAGGTTTTATAAAGAAACACGGTAATTGAAGTTAAGCAATGTTGTACTCAAGCTGCCTTTATAGTAGAACACTTTAATAGCCTTTGTTCCGGAAATTCGCTCCTAGATTGCTCTGGTCGTTAAATCGAGCCGGAAAACCAAATATGTGACGTAGAAACTCTAAAGGCCAATTCCATGAACGGATTTTACATATTCTAAAACCAGACTAAAAGCGAACCTTGTATATTGCATTTATTTGATGTGGGTGCATAGTTTATAACAATTGTTTGTGACATGTTACACTCAGAGAGGTTAAATAAACATTAACAGGTTTCTTAGTAGAGATTTCTTACACTAAATCTACACTATCAGTAATTTTATTTATTAAAAAATGACCAAGAAATCCGACTTATTACTCCAATGAGACATTGAGGAAGAAAACTATTTGAATGTCACTTTATATCAAAATAAGTTAATCTATTTTGGGCTATAGGTCAATATAGACATAGAAACATACACTTCCTTTAACAAGCAAGACTTCCTTTTCTTGAAATGTTGGCAACGCATCTAGTTTTATAGATGTCTATCGGCAGTGGTAACCTTGCTTCAATCCCAAAGCTATTGTACCAATCTATACTATTATAATAAAGCGTAAAAACCCACTTCTTTGTTGCCTAAGATGTCAGCAGTTACACCATATTTTTGAATAATTCTTTCTTTAATAAAAAGCCCTACACTTACGTCACGCATTAGGCTTTATATTTTCACGCCGTTAAACTTAGGGGGTAAATATTTTAGATAAAAACCCTAATGTGGGAAAGAGACCATAAGTTGCTGCCAACATCAAGAAAGAAAGATTGCTAAGGTTTGTCATGTCATGTCATTTTAACATTTGCTATTGATAATTTGACAAATGTAAACAATAAAGTAAAGTTTTTATAATTTCACGCGGATGAATCCGCACGCGAACAGCTAGTTATTTATATAAAAACGTACCAGCGGAACCTTTATTCTGTTAAAAAATTCCTCCTAAAAGTAAAAAAGACATACAAAAGGTTATCAAAAAAGAAAGAGTGTAATCTTATACGCAATAAACATTGTATGACGATAAACGCGTCAATCCACCGGTTCAGCTCACCCTGTAATGTTATAGCCTCGTTACGATCTATCCCGCTGCCTATATTTTACCATCCAAGAACATAAAAAGAAAATTGCCTAAGGAGTCCATTTTAATTTTTTTATGCATTCATATAAATTTCATTATTTTACACAACTAATATTTACCAGCTATTTCATTTGGAATTTACAAAAAATAGTAAATAGCCTATATCTTAAAGACTATGTTCTACATTGTTGCTAAATTTCATCGCGATCCGTTAAGCCGTATTGGAGATATAGTAACAAACATCCATCCATTCATCCATTTCGCATTTATAATATTAGTATGATTGTCAATATCGCATGCCGAAATTATTTCCTCCCGAAATCCCAAACATATATCTATATCTATACTAATATTATGAAGAGGAAAGATTTGTATTTTCGTATGCATTGAAATAACTCAAAAACTACTGGGCCGATTTCAAAAATTCTTTCACCATTACACATAGGCTATATCTTTTTATTATTTTGTAATTTCACGGGGACGATCTCGCAAGCAACTACTAGTGTTTTATATGTTTCCGAATTGGAAATCTCCAGAATATTCTATGACTCCATTATAAAGAGTTCACGTTCGAGATCTATAAAACTTCCAAAGCAGTCAGTACATTTAGTATGTACGTAATTAACCATCGTCGTGTTTTAAACAATGGTGAAGTCGTAACTTTCATATTGTTTCATTCGCGACATATTTCATTGTTCTGAGCATATTCATGTGTGCGTTATGTGTGCGTGTGAGTCTATTCAAACATTTGAACCACCACATCGCTTTTATGTACCGATATATACTTTAGATATAACAGTTACGTTTACACTCTGAATATCCTTTGGGTGGATTAATTTGTTAGACATTTTCACGTCATTTAACGTGGGTTTTCACTGCGAAAACAAAAACGTTACTACTTTGTTACGAAAAATTTAAGGATTTTTTTAGAACAGTATATTGTGTCGTTAGTGGAAGCCGTGCATGTTTTTATATCTCTTATTAATAAAATTATTTTAAGGTAATAACATGTGATAACTTTGGTATAGAACATTACGACGTGTTAAAGTTTATATCTTTTTTAATAGTATATTAAATTTCCGCGACAAGCCAGCCATAACGTAAAGCGGTACGGAATGGTCGGCTATTAATTGTATGGCTGGAAATTTAGTGGCCAGTAAATAAGTCTTTTATCTGCATCGTTTCCATGCCCGCTTCAAAACAAAATAGTATTCCAAAACTATGTTATTTTTTTAAAATTTAATTCACACCTGACGCAGTAAACGTCTTCTTGAGACTATGTTAACAAGAGTGTTTTAGGGCCTGTCCCATCAAATAAATTGTCTTATAACAATCCAACGTGTAAAATATGTGATGGAAATATCGGATTTTGTTACCTTATCTGCCAGTAAAGTCACTTTTAAGCTATCTGAGCCTCTATCAGCCAGTCGTGGGACAGGCCCTAAATAGTAGTAGTGGTATAGTGATAGATTTACGACCGAATATTAAACGACATTTAAATATGCAACAGCGTCTTAAGTAAAGTCTTAAACGCTTGAACTCCGAATTCCATTAAAATAATGACGTCTGACAGTTTGTAAAACCTGCTACCTTAAACTGGTCAGTTCTCCATTTTTCCTACACTGAACGATGGGAGCGTTCAGATAAAACTGAGCGTGTGTGTCAAGTGATACATACGAAGCGAAGTGTTTAAGGTTCGTTTCAGCATTCGGTTGTTAATTTAGTCGAACACATTTCGTCTGAACTTCTCTTCTAATCAGTACTACGATGAAATTACAAATTTAATACTTAATAAATTGTTAGGCGTAGTGATCCGAACCTTTCATTTTTCGATAGTCTGAGACTCGTGATAGCAAGGAATAAGAATGCAAAATGCAATATTTCTATTCTTAGAATTGTGACTGAGTTTTCTAAAAACGATAGTTTACTTTTGACCGCGGCCGTTGGAAATCGTATAATGTAACCGCAATTTAATACATAACGCTCGGCCACGCTTGCTACTATAAAAATTCCAGAACAGAATAGTGAGATACAAAATGGACTTTGATGTTATTTAGTTCAATGGAATGTTGCTTTGAATAACGTTTTTAAAATAAATGTTTTATAACATACACTCTTACATGTATTAATACAATTTAAGCTTTTTATTTTTTTTTTAAGAGAAATGACTCGATAAATTGCAATTATCGCTGTATTTTTTAAATAATATCTTGTTACAGGTTAGTAACAGATATAGTTTTGATGATTGATGACACAGCGAGCGTTAAACTAAAATTAAATCTATTAATAAAAAAATATATATAACAGTGAAATATTCTCATTATATTCGTCGTTCTGGATTATTACTGAATATTAAAACATTGTACCATTTACAGTGAAACGTTAATTTAAATATTTGCATTGTCTAACGAATCTGTAGTAAGAATCTATTTTAGTCGGTATTTAGCTAACGGACTGGAGTACTGCATAATTAAATAACTCACTAAATTAATATCAAAACTGAACAAATTCTCAATTCATAAGTCGTTGCTTTGCCTCCTAAACTAGTAGGAGTTTATTTAATAAGCTAAGGACTTCCCTTACAATATACCATCAATCTTTGTATTAAACAAAACGCACACCTGTTTAGTCTCGCTTTGATTCCTTTGAGTTTATATGGAGGTGCGCACACTACTCGATTTTTACTTGAGCGACTAAAAAATCGCTGCGAAACAATCGATAATCGACAATCGCAAAACAATTATGCGATAGTTTAGTCAAAGATCGCACCCGCTATTAAGATATTAATAAAATACTTTTTTTAAGGGACATACGGAGAAAAAGTTTTTGAACGACAGCACAGGAATATTCAATTTTCAGTACATTCTTTTAGTAATGACATAAACTGCAAAGATTTTAATTTTGTTTAGTATTTTCCAATTTTACTTTAAAAAAAATTAAACAGTTTTGTTGATATTATTAATCTATAATTCTATACTACACTATTACTATATTATAATAAAGCGTAAATACACACTTCTTTGTTGCCTAAGATCTCAGCATTTACAGCATATTTTTGAATAATTATTTTTTTAATAAAAAGCCCTACACTTACGTCATGCTTTAGGCTATATATTTTCACGCCATTAAACTTAGGGGGTAAATATTTTGGATAAAAACCCTAATGTGGGAAAGAGACCATAAGTTGCTGCCAACATCAAGGAAGCAAGATTGGCATAGTAAGGTAATTGATATTTTGACATTTGGAATTGAGAATTTGATAAATGTAAACAAAAAAATAACGTTTTTATAATTCCATGCGGATGAATCCGCACGCGAACAGCTAGTTTAAAATACAAATATTAATTGAACTATTTTATGTGAAATATTTTACTTTGATATCGGTTACCAAAGGTATCTATTTCTATTATAATTAATGTATCGAATGAGTTTAAAGGGTTAACAAGATCTATATCATATTAGAAGGGATCAAAGCCTTACATTGTCTCTGTACAGATAAACTTCTCAGTATAAATATGTAAATGAATTTTACTAATAGCAATGTAATGTTTGATATAATAGTTAATATGATTTAATATATACAGGATGTCCCAGAAAGTATTGTCAAGTGGAGTCCAAAGATAGAACACCCTTTTAAGTACCTGAATCACCCCCATGTATGTCCGCGATTTTGTCATAGTTTTCGAGTTATGAATCTTTCTGGGACACCCTGTATATTGGTTTCGTTAATTTTTAATTTAAACTACAAATAAATCGGTAAAAACATCCTAATTCGATTTCCAGACGCAACGTGGGAATAATAGTGAAATAACAATATTCTAAAGTTTTCACAATCTTACTAACATAAATGCGAAAGTTTAGATGGATGGATGTTTGTTAGAGTTTGTAGCCTAAACTGCTGAACGGATCTCGATGAAATTTAGCATAGATGTAGAGAATAGTCTGGAAGAACACATAGACTACTTACTTTTGTTGTTCTTAACTCCACGCGGACGGAGTAGCGGGCGAAAGCTATACAAATTTCTGAAATAAATGGTGAATTATAGTACGAAACCGTTTACCGACAGAATGGCGTGATAATTGAATGGGAATTACTCTCTTCAGTTGCAGAGCAACATCCCAACGGGGATATTTATAGCTCGAGAGCTGCGAAATTGCAATAAACTGAAAATATGTCTTTAAATTGAAAAATATCCTTTAGAAGAATTTTCTTATTTCAACGACTTATTCTCTATAAGAATTTGAAGTTTTAGTTAACCCTTAAATACTTACAGATTCAAAGATACCGGGGTTATAAATCTTATTGGGCACCTACAATCGATTCTATTTTAAAATAAGGCTGTTTACATGTTACTGTTGACTGACAATCTTCAAGTTAGAAACCAAAAAGGAGCATATGACGAAAATATATAAAAATATCGTTTTGTTTTTTTCACTATTTTTCTCCATTAGTAAAAAACACAATAAAGGGTACATTTATACATTTTGTAATTCAATTTAAAAATCAGGCTTTCAAGGGTTAAATGTTTTACAGTTTAAAATAATTACTATGTCAAAGTACAAACATGAGTGTTCGATGCCGAAAGACATGAAACCAAACATTTTTAAATGTATGTTTGTTCCAAATATCAAGACGGCATCAATGCACGTATGCGTTTATTTTAAGAGTAGGTACAATAAGAAATTAACCTTTCTTAACCCAGTTTTATCAAATGCTTTGAAATCTTGACGTTTTTGACGGTAAAGAAAAGAAGCCAAATCAACAAAATGTTCCTTCGCTGGCTCAATTTTATAAAAAAATTACACGCCTTAATAATCTCCTAGACGGTTGCGTAATTTCACGGCGAATTAGTTGCAACACCCTCCGCGCTGTGGTTTCCGGTATAATTAAATTGCCTACCTAATCATCTAAGAAAAGCTCGTTTACTTCGCATTTTATGTACTGTCGGTGTTTATGAAATTACTACACTGAGAATACGAATTAATATTTCCTGGAGAGTTTCGTAGTTCGTTCACTGTTGAAATAGAATGAACGATTCGTTATTCTATAATTCGTTCACTCACTCATTCGTTCATTTAGGAGCTAGCGGCTGTGTTTACCAAAAGATAAAGCTACGATTGCAATTTTAAGAATCACAGAATATCCCTTAAGTTATCTATTAACATTCGATGTCAATCAGAATTATGTTGAGATTTTCTAGATTAAAGTTCAAAAAATTTAAATTCAGTGAATACGGATGTGAGTTTAAAACACACTAGATCGGTTGAATACAAAAATGGGACTCACCTGCAAGAATTACCTTTCGGATAAAAAAAGGATTATCAAAATCGGTACACTAGCGGCGGAGTTATGCCGTAACACACATAAAAAAACATACAGACGAATTGAGTACCTCCTTCTTTTCGTCGGTCAAAAAACAGTTTTGCATTTCATAGCCTGAAATCCTTATTGTATAGTGTATTGGTAGATTGAGGATAAACTTTTTGCTTTTATCCATTTTTACATTAATTTGTTATCGAATTTCGCAGATTTTTTGTATTGTTACTTATAAAAATATGATATTGGCTTTATTCGAAATGAAATGGGTAAAACATTATACGTTTCCCTATTCTGTGAGATTATATATGGATACACGTTTGACTTTGATCTTTGTTGAGATTCTAATTTTGAAAAGCCCTTTGATGTTATATCTCTGTAATTTAAACAGATTTTTCCTTAACGACTCCTTTTTAATCACCTTATTTAAATATAATACAATAAAAAGACTAGTATAAAATCAAATATAACTATCTAAACTAAACTTAATAAACGAGTACAAGAAAACTAAAATTACATTAGACTATCTGTTGCTCGCGACTTCGCCCGCGTAAAATTAAAAAACTATGAAAAATATAGCATATGTTACTCACTAATAGCTTGTTAACGGTGTAAGAAATTTTAAAATCGGCCCAGTAGTTTTTGAGTTATTTCAATACATACAAAAATTTCCTCTTTATAATATTAGTATAGAACTATGATCGTTGACGATATGAGATTCAATATTGTGAATTGACAAGTGGTTGTATAATGACAAGTAAATAATGAGGTGCGTCTGCCAATCACGGGATCTTGGACTATTTGACCGTTCTATATTATGCCATTCTACAGATGTTAAGCATGGTAAAGACCCGACTATCTAATAACAGGTTATAGAATTTATTTAAATAATTCGAGGTAAATAAGCATTAGTAATATTAGAGTGAAGCCATTACATCGCTAACAATGCAGAGAATGTTAATTGATGTCGTTTGTCGCAAGACATTGATAAATGTTGACGCTTGTACGCTCCACTAGCTTTGATAAAGCTATGTACTATAATTTATTACTCTATGGTGCAGTGGTTAGGTGATTTCAGGTTAAATGTCGTGGGATCAAATCCTTCCCGAGGCAAAATACCATGTGGAACGGAGAAAATATTACAAGGCATAGAAGTTCAAGCAAAATTTCTCAACTAAAATTACGTGTATTTTCACAAAAAAGATTGCTTTTTTAGTTTGATTTAGAGCGCGCGCATCTTTGAGTAAATTATCGCACAACTGTATATTCTGGCTTTGATTCTTATAAGCTTATGGAGATGCGCATACTACTTGATTTTTAGTACAACTAAACAGTTTAGGCTGCGAAACAATCGACAATCGCACAACAGTTGTGCGATAGTTTAGTCATAGATGTGCGCACACTCTAAAAAGATTCGTGGATCATAATTCTGTTATCTAAAAGCTATAAGCGCTAACACATCCATACCGACTCGCATCTAAATGCTTTATAAAATACTGTCAAGGGGTTAAGCGGCGAAACTTCTCGGTTTACGGAAACCTCGTACAAGGAAATTCCATTACTTTGGCGTTACCGAGCCGTCTGGTTGATTCTAGTTTTTATGACCTCAGGGAATAGCGGCGTTAATAAATCACTATTTTGTTATTTTAACCCTCTTGCGGCAGTCACAAACTTGGCCAATATATTAATATACATTCAAAACTTTTGTTTATATTGTTAAACTTATTGAAAGTTGCTGTCATGGAATCATAATCCGAAATGAAATATGGATCTTCGTGAAAGGGTTTTTATAACAAGATAAAAGCAAAGAAGGGTTAGATTTCTTTTTATTTGGTAAGATTAGGATACTGCCAAATGTATTTGGGGCATTTTTTTTTATAAATACAACGTGGTCTTTAAGAGTAGTTAATTGGAATTTACTAAATTAGTGCTGGTTCTTTATTAAAAAAAATATTGCCCTAATACTAATCTTTCTTCGTTTTCAAAGCTAAAAACAATGATTGACTATTTTATATACTGATATTAGTATATTTTGTATTCTTTCTTGTCTTGTTATTTTTTAAATAGAAACTAAAATGGCGGCATACATTTTTTAACGAGAATTGCATTCGCTAATGGCGAATATTTTCGACTATAACTCTCAATAATAGCCTAAATTATAGTGAAGGGGAGAAAAATTGGAACATATCCGAATAAATGAGGAAAATCTTACAAACTTTTCTGGAATTAAGTGCCTCATAAACGAATCGTTTCAAAGATCATTAGGTACGATATTTATTTTAGCCGGAGAAGTAAACATCGACTTGTATATTTCTTTAGAGAAATGTTTCTTTTACAGAATCATTAATACTGACCGGCCGAATATTGAAAAGAAATTTCTAAGCAAGCGAAAGTTTTTTATAAGTTTTGGTTTTGAGTTCGTATTTCTACAAAGCTACAAAACCCATGCCAAATAAATGTCTTAATCTGTAAAATTGTGATGTAAACATCATCATCACCAGCTACATCTCCACCAAGGGGCTCAGAGCCTACCCTAAGTTAGGGGTGACTAGGCCATAGTCAACCACGCTGGCCAAGTGCAGATTGGTTGACTTCAAACATATTTTTGAATTTCTTCGCCGATATGCGCAGGTTGCATCACGATGTTTTCCTTCACCGTAAAAAGCCGGGTAAATTATGTAATTATGAAATTCGAAAAATCCAAAATCACATTGGTATATTTCGGGATTCGAACACAGTACCTGTGGATTACAACTCAAGTGCTCAAACCCCTGAGCCACCGACAAAAATAACATCATTTTGTATAAATCGTGGTACAGAGTGAAGATTTGAAACTAGGAACTAATAAAATCAGTACTCACATACCATTTGATGTTAATTTATAATTACCCCGGTTCACGTTTATTGCTAACAAATTCCCGTCGAGTCGTGGTTTGGTATACCGCGTCATTTACAACCAGCGCCACCACTCGGCCGCTTGTGGCACTATTCATGTCGGCCGACACAGATTACACTGAAGTAAGACCTCGGACACCTTTGCGGTTACAGACGCTTACACTAATTTGTTTGCTCACATATGAGTCATCTGCGTCATTACTGTCTGAAATCGGTACTAAGTAACCGGTTTATTGACTTGGTTGCTTTTCATAATGTTTTGTACAAAAATGGTTTCACGTTTAACTTTTTAAAAATAACATAGAACTAAAAAAATGCGTTGATTGTTTCAAAAAAAAGGTCGACCATTAAATATTGATTATTCACAAAAAATCCGCGATAAACACATTGCTTATAGATGTATTATACCGTTATCAATATTCCAACGAGTCCATTTAAACTCAAAACATTTAGTAGAAACATGTCTGCAAAGAAAGCTTTATAACTGAGAAAAGAGCAAACTCATTCAGAGATATGCGACACGAACATCAAA